>JAHLJS010000006.1:79472380-80672380 GCA_038502445.1 Eremochloa ophiuroides
TACACGCTACTCTCGCCATCTCTCTACTCCCAGTGCGTGGTTGTCGGTTCCAGCAGTAGAGCCACCGGAGTCAGAGGCTTTCCGTAGTATGTGGCTAGTTGCAAAGTCTTGATCACAGCAGGCCTGACAACGAACGGTCCCTAATATTTTTCCGTTAGAAACCATGTCTTGGGACTCTAACCCAAGTACACTGGTAACTACCCGGTTTTCACATCCCTTTCCCGATGGCGACGAAAGTTGGGATTCTAACCCAAGCAGTTGGCCAACCAAGCGGAAAAAAAAACATCCCTGTTGATGACAATGAACTAGCTAAGAACACTGCCAACAACAAGGACATAACCAGTCCCATAAAGTGATTCATTTCATTTGTATCATCATAGTTCGAAATAGCATTTTTGCAAATCTAACCATCAAGCATGACTAAGCATTTTTTAATACTTTTAATTAAATCAGGTTATCAGGTATTGGTAATTGGTCAAGGATGGTTATGCATCAAGTGGTTGTCAATCAACTCCTAGTAACCTAATGCAATAGATTAACTCAAGTGATAAATATTTTTAAATAACAAGGAGGGGCTGAATGCACCGAGGCTTGCCTTGAATTACGTAGAGTGTCGGATCCGGGTCAGTTCCACAAATGTCAAATCCTTGTATAACTTCCTGAGTAGTCTCCTCAGATGGACCCTCAGACTTTACCTCCGGATTTTCGGTCACTACACGTTTGCAATGAATGAATGTATGAATGTGATGCACATGAAATGACAGACGAAATTTAATAATAAATAAACCACACATGTGTATATGACCCTATCTTAGCTAGACATGAATAATCTAATTCATACTGCCCTAGGTCATAAAGGTGATCGACCTAGAATCTTAATCAATCCAAAAATCACCCCAATCAATAATCATTCCATTTATTATTCCTAATATTATCATTTAAACCAACATATAATTTAATAAATATTTAACTATTTCCATTTGATGTCAAAATGCACCAACAGATAGATTTTAGTACCAAACAGTGACACATTAAATTTCATGATTTTTGGAACATCACGGAAATTATTAAAAATCATCAAAGTTCCTTTTAACATTTAATGTGCTGATTTTTAATTAATACAGAAAACACCCAAATCCTGTATTTAATATTTTTATTAAATTCTACACATCACAGAGAGTATCTAGAAATATTTTCATACTTTTTGGTGCAGTAGATTAATCCATACAAAAATATCAAAACTTAACACTATTCATTTTAATTAAAATGAAAAAGCAATAGAAAATCGCTGGAAAAAAGAAACGGCCATTCGGCCCACTAAGGCCCAACATGGCCCAGACCGCGGCACCGCGCGCGCGCGCCACCGAGCCGGCCCAGCACCGGCCCACCACGGCCCAGCCGCGACCGCGCGCCCTCGCCTCCACGCCGGGTCGCTGACAGGCCGGGCCCAGCCGTCAGCCTCCCGCGCGCGCTCACGCGCCTTCGCACGGGACACTGACAGGGTGACCCCAGCCGTCAGTTCCTCCTCCCACCTCTCGCTCATGCTTCGCTCCGAACCCCCACGCTCGAGCGCGCACGGCGGCTCGCCGCCGGCAGCCTCCCTCCGGCAAGGGAAACCTACCGGACACCGAGCAGAGCCTAGAGGCACCACCCTAGAGACCTAAAACGGCTAGACCCGACCGGCAACGAGCTCGTCGGTCACTCCGGCGACTCGGCGGCGGCGGACCACACGCCGGCGAGCGCGAAACGAACGTGACCAACTCAAGGTAGCAAACGATTCGGGAACTCACCACGACCCTAAACCACTAGCCGGTTGGGACGGAGACGGGACGGAGGAGCGGGCTTGACGACGCGCCGACCTGCGACGAAGAGCACCGGCGATGACCTTTCCCGTTCCGGTGATCCTAGAGCACCAAATGGCGAACCATCTAGCACATGAGAAGCTGAGAAACACAAGGACCCCAAAACGCACACAAGTTCTGGTAGAACCTCACCCTAAAAGACCGGCCTCGGCTTCCCGACGTGCGGTGGCGCCCTGCTCGGCTCCGGCCGGACGCGGAGACGACGACCCGCGTTCCCGGATGCTCGAGGCACCACAGCCCACACCGATGGCACCAATCGACGCGCAAGGAAGCTAGCGAGCTTGCTTGGAGATGGAAGAGGCAATGGTGGCTTGGTCACGGTGAATTTCACCGCACTCCGATTGAGCTCGACGGCGGTCGCGAGAAGGGGAAATGAGGTCGGGACGGTGCGGTGGTGGTTTATAACACCGGGCAAGGGAGGGGATAAGCTCGGCTGGGTCCGGGGCCCCCTCTCGGCTGCTCGACAGCGGCACTGGTTGCCCACGCCGGCCGGACGGCGCCCGGCGCCGCGCGCGGCACGCGCGAACGCGACGTGGAAGATGAACAGGGGGCCCCTCCCTGTAGCTACAGTACTAGGCTGAGTAGGTCACAAGCTATTTGATGCAAATTGGATCTGATCTAGCCCGAATCCGAGGAAGTGGTGAATACAAAAGTTGTAGAGAATTTCGTGTAGATCATTTTTGCTTTTGACACCAATTTCAAATTCGGCCAAAATTTCGAATTACAGAAAAGGGGGTAAAAGTAGGGTTTGAATTTCAAACTAAAATTTTAAAATTACTTTTGATTCTTCTCAACAACTTGAAAATTGGTAAATATGAAAGTTGTTCTTCTCAGAGAGATTGACAACTTCTATGTAGGAAGTTTTTGAAGATTCTTAATATTTTTGAAATTGAAGTTTAAAATATAAATTTCAATATAGTAATTTGAGTTAAATTTGAATTTTTATAATATAACTTCAAAATCTCCAAAAATAAAAGTTGTTCCATTTCAAAAACTCTATAACTTTTATTAAGAGACTTTTCCCATATTTCATATAGATTTTGAATTGGGTTTTTAGGTCAACTTTAGGGTTTAATTTGATTTTTATTTAATTTCATTTTTGATTTTTGATTAAGGACTTAATTACACAATCAATACTTTAGTTGAAATCAAATCACCCTAGGCCCTAAGCACAATCATATGCAAATGCTTAAATTTAAATATGATGACATGGCAGATTAATTAAATTATAATACCAGAGGTATTACAGCCTTTCCCCCTAAAAGAAATCTCGTCCCGAGATTTAATAGAAATATTAACTGAAACAAAGTAATGGACAAGAACAGGTCTCAACTAACTAATTCTAAAACCTGCTAAAAACAAAAGAACGTTTACATATGTCGAGACTAAAAAGTGTACATTCTACAAGGTAGCAAAGAACTCAGGGAAATTCTTTGCGAGGTAATCTTCCGATTCCCAAGTGGCTTCTTCTTCGGAATGCGCACTCCACTGGATCTTGTACCATCGGGTTGTATTCCTCCGCGTTACACGATCTTTTATGTCCAAGACTCGAATAGGATACTCCGAGTATGTCAGCTCAGGTTCAAGTTCCACTCCTTCTACTTCGACGACTTGATCAGGTACTCGAAGACATTTCTTGAGCTGTGACACATGGAATACATTGTGTACCTCTGAAAGATGCTCAGGCAACTGCAGCTTATAAGCTACTTTTCCCACGCGTTCTATGATTAAGAAAGGTCCAACGTAACGCGGAGCCAACTTGCCTTTAACGCCAAATCGGCTGACTCCTTTCACTGGCGATACCTTCAAATACACATAGTCTCCTATTTTGAATGCCAAAGGTCGACGCCTTTTATCGGCATAACTTTTCTGCCGAGACTGTGCTACTTTCAAATTTTCTTGAATCTGCTTAACCTTTTCTTCGGCTTCGTTGACCAAATCCACACCATAAAACCATCTCTCTCCAGGTTCAGACCAATTCAATGAGGTTCGGCACCTTCGACCATAGACTGCCTCAAATGGGGCCATCTTGATGCTTTCTTGATAACTGTTGTTGTACAAGAATTCAGCCAATGCCAGACAATCATCCCACTTGTCAGGGTAATTGAGCGCACAAGCCCTCAACATATCCTCCAATACTTGATTGACTCTTTCCGTCTGCCCATCCGTCTACGGATGGTAGGCAGTGCTATGCAAAAGCTTTGTACCTAAGGACTTGTGGAAAGCTCGCCAAAACTTGGAGACGAACTGGGTACCTCGATCAGAAACGATGGTCCTCGGTACACCATGCAACTTAACTAAGTTTTCAATATAAAGCTTCGCGTATGCCGGTGCCCTGAAATCTTTCTTGACTGGTAGGAAATGAGCTTGCTTCGTCAGGCGGTCCACAATAACCCAGATGGAATCAAAACCTCTAGTTGTCCTGGGTAATCCTACTATGAAATCCATGCTGATGTCTTCCCACTTTCATGCAGGAACAGGTAATGGCTGCAGCTCTCCGCCAGGCCTCATGTGAACAGTCTTCACTTTCTGACATGTGTCACATCTCGCGACATACCGGGCAATCTCTATCTTCATCTTTGTCCACCAGAACTTTTGTCTCAAATCCTGATACATCTTGTTGCTGCCAGGATGGATAGAAAACCTTGTCAAATGTGCTTCATCAAGGATCTTTTGTCGCAACTCCGGCACCTTTGGAACTACCAGACGATCCTTGAACCACACGACACCATCATCATCAATCCGGAAACAATCTGCCTTGCCAGCCTGAACCTTTTTCTTGATGTGCTTGATTCCATTACTTTCCCATTGAGCGGCAATAATCTCATCCCGGATGGGTGTTTCAATACTAATATTGGTCAGACTGCCTTGTGGAATTATTTCTACCCCTAATTTTTCTAACTCAAAGCACAAGGACATATCATATGGCTTGACTGTCAAACAATTGCAGTGCACTTTACGACTGAGTGCATCAGCGACCACATTCGCCTTGCCAGGGTGATAATGCACTTCAATATCATAATCCTTGATTAACTCGAGCCATCTTCGCTGTCTCATGTTCAGCTCTTCTTGAGTGAAAATGTATTTCAGACTCTTGTGGTCTGTATATACATTACAGGTACTACCCAGCAAATAGTGACGCCATATCTTCAAGGCATGTACCACAGCTGCTAACTCTAAATCATGAGTGGGATAATTCTCCTCATGACGCTTGAGTTGCCGTGAGGCATAAGCAATGACTCTTCCTTCTTGCATCAAGACGCAACCAAGTCCGGTACCAGAAGCATCACAGTACACATCAAAGGGCTTTTCTATATCTGGTTGGGCCAGCACTGGTGCAGTGGTCAACAACTTTTTCAAGGTTTGAAATGCCTTTTCACATTCTGGCGACCAGATGAACTTGACCTGATTCTTCAACAGGTTGGTAATGGGCTTGGCTATTCTGGAGAAGTCTGGGATAAACCGTCGGTAATATCCTGCCATGCCCATAAAACTACGGACTTGATGGACTGTGGTTGGTGGCTTCCAGTTCAAGATTTCTTCCACCTTACTTGGATCCACGGATACACCTTCAGCTGATAAAATGTGTCCGAGAAAAGGAACTCGATCTAGCCAAAACTCACATTTGCTAAACTTGGCATATAGTTGGTGCTCTCTCAAACGGGTCAGGACAATACGGAGCTGGTTGGCATGTTCATCAGGGGTTTTAGAATAAACAAGGATGTCATCGATGAACATGACTACAAACTTGTCAAGTTCGGGCATGAAAACAGAGTTCATGAGGTACATGAAATAGGCAGGTGCATTGGTTAGGCCAAAAGACATGACCAAATACTCATAAAGGCCGTATCTGGTGGTGAATGCTGTTTTAGGAATATCCTCAGGACGGATCTTTATTTGGTGGTAACCAGACCTAAGGTCAATCTTGGAAAAGACCTTGGCTCCAGCTAGTTGGTCAAAGAGTAGGTCAATGCGAGGCAAAGGGTATTTATTTTTAATGGTGACCTTATTGAGTGGGCGATAATCGACACAGAGTCTGAGTGACTTGTCCTTCTTTTTCACGAATATAGAAAGACAACCCCAAGGAGATGAACTTGGTCTGATGAAACCCTTATCAAGCAGATCTTGCAGTTGAATTTTAAGCTCAGCCAGTTTCTTGGGAGGCATCCTATAGGCTCTGCGGGATATAGGTGCAGTTCCTGACTTCAACTCAATAGCGAACTCTACATCACGGTCAGGTGGCAGACCGGGTAGATCATCAGGGAATACATCCGGAAATTCACAAACTACCGGAATATTTTGGATTTCTTGAACTGAGGTGGCACACAATCTCTGCACTGTCTTCTCAATCATTCTCACGGGTAGTGGCAGTTGGATAAGAAGTTGAGATTGACTACCAGGTACGCTGACCTTTATGGTCCTATTCAGCACATCTATCATTGCCTTGTGCTGATACATCCAATTCATACCTAATATAACATCTATGTCCTGATCCTTGAGTACTATCATGGTGGTCGGGAATATATTCCCGCCCAATTCGATAGGTACTCGATGCACTACCTCCTTAGTATTTATACGCCCTCCGGGCGAATGTATAAGGAAGTTTTCCTTTATTTCCCCAATTGGAATCTCATGTTTTACCACAAATGTACGATTGATGAATGAATGTGATGCACCAGAATCAAAAAGTGTAATATCGGGGTGACTGGCAACAGGAAACCTACCCATCATGACGGGCTCTCCTGCAGGGATGTCATCCACATGAGTATAATAAACGTGTCCAGCCTTCTTGGCAAGCTTGACCATCTGAACCTGGTGCTGCTGACCACGGTGCTGATTCTGATGCTGCTGTTGCTGCTGTCTAGGACCCTTCTGGGCATTTTGATTGTACTTCTTGGGATATGGACAGTCACGAGCCCAATGTCCCAATTTGCCACAGTTGTAGCAAGGATGATTATAGGTGGTCTGAGGTGTATTGATACGAACGCCTGGGGCATTCGGCTGAGTGGTGTTCTGTTGATTCGAGGTATGGGAGGTAGCCGCGGTGCGTACCACGACTTGCTGCTGAGGGTAAGCGGGGCGATTGTGGTGTGTGGGATGATAGATGATCTTCTGGCGTTTTTGACCGCCAGAAAAGCCTGACTTCTTTTTCTTCTTCTCATCCTGATGCTTACGATCACTTTCTTCGTAAGCAATGGCACTGTTTACAGCTTCATGATAAGAGCAGTTGAGGTTGTTAGCTAAACTACGCTGGATCTTGAAGTTTAGGCCCCTGACAAAGCAATCTTTCTTCTTTTGATCGGTATTGGTGTGTTCAGGAGCATACTGGGCAAGATGGTTGAATTGGTTCACATATTGCATCACAGAAGAATCTTTCTGTTGCAGAGCTAAGAACTGGTCCAGTTTCATCTTCATTACACCTGCTGGGATGTAATGTGCTCGGAAAGCTTCGCGGAACTCTGCCCAAGTAAGCTGATGCCCCTCGGGCTGTGCTGACAACAGGTTGGCGTACCAGGCACTGGCCGGACCACGCAGCTGCTGAGCCGCGAAGAGTGGCTTTTGGATTTCCGTGCAGCGGATCAAACTGAATTTCTGCTCCATAGTACGAAGCCAGTCATCGGCCTCCAAAGGTTCTTCAGCTTTTGTGAATACTGGTGGACAGGTTTCAGTAAAGTCTACATAGGTGGTTTTCTCATCTTCGCGGCGGCCTCGACGCCCGCCACGGTTTTCTCGGTTTTGAGCCATAGCGTTGGCTGCATGAGCCAGGGCCGCGATGGCATCTGCTAAGGTTGGTGGAATGGGTGGTGGATAGGGAGCAGCTCCTTCGTCAGAAGTACCAGCACCATTTGAGCGAGTGTTGACCATCTGTTTCAGGACAACCACTAAGGACTCACATTACATAATTAAAACATAGTAGCATTATAGCTTAGAATACCAAATTTAACAAGGTTCAACACACATAAACGGAACAAGTCCCGCCCAGACTATGGTTCTTGGCACTACGATTAAAATACTCGGATACAGAAGACTAAACCCCACTAGTCCTAAGACTAGCTTAGTCGATAACGACAACCTCCTCCTCCTCGTCCTCCTCGACGACTACATCCTCCATTGGGTCGGCTGCCTCAAGGTAACCGTCTTCTGAAGTCTCACTGTCATAATACTCATCACCGGGTCCTATGACCACACCCTCCTCAGGCTCCTCCTCTCGAGGAATCAGAATCGGGTTAAGCTGATCGTTCAGCCTATGCACTTCCTCGTGCAGCATCCCGTTGTTCCACTCAAGGTTCTCAATGTACCCCTCCAGCTCCTCAACCCGATCACGTGCGACGCCAACTTGCTCCAAAGCTTCATCCCTCTCTTGAGTCAGGCGGTCGATCTCCCGCCGTAGGTCTCTGTTGGTCCTCACATCCCGGTAATGATCAGCCCGGGCCACTTGGAAGTCCTCCCTCATGAGGCTTATCTCACGGTGCAGCTCCTTGATTTCTTTCTTCAATTCCTTGCGGCTGCGGCGGGGTGGACGGCTGCCGGACGCCTCGTCACTGCCGCGGGGTGCTAACTGGTGACGCGGAACTCCACGAGGACCAGTCATCTTGCGCGCTGTTAACCTAGTTCGTGCCAGCTGGAAAGGTAAGTTTGAATTAATGAGGATATACTAGGCTAGCAAGAATAGGTGTGATAATTCCTAACCCATATACCCACTTTTAAGGAGAAAGTTATTAACATGGGTGATTATCATGATGCATGCACGTACTTGCGAATTTTAAACAATGCAATACAAATCAAAGCATAATTAGTTTAAACATAGGGCTAGTGTTAATAATGTTGTTCCACCTGCTACCATAACCATAATAAGATAAATTACAGAACAAGATGAGAACTACTGAGTAAGGTAAGATTGTAAGCAGTTTGGACTCAAAATATCAGTTTAAGTTTTTATGATCCAAAACATTTTGAAGTTTTGGAAAGGTAACCTGCAATGATTCAGCAATGGAACGCCTCCTCGAGGCCGGGCCCGCTTACATTTGGCAGCTTAACTAGGATATATACTGCCCTCACAGACCAACACCAGTCTTTTCTGCGCACTTTGTCCTCACTCATGCGCACCCGGGAAGAACTTCCCGGTCGGTCACCCATCGCTCCAGGACCAAGCTCGCTTAACCTCGGAGTTCTTTGCAGATGGGCTTCCGGAAAAGAAGTTGCAACTTGTTGGTATGAGTATCCTATCAATCCTATTAAGCCTTGGGCCGGGATGTTACAGTGCGTTCGGTGCTAGTTGAGACATAAGTGGTTCTGAGGTTATCGTAAGTCTTATTTTTGTGTCCTTGTTTAAGTTAAACTGAGCGTCATCCGGTGGAACAGGTTTAACCCAAACTAGTTTTTCACTAGATTAGACTTGCTTTAATTTGAAGTCTGTTTATGGCTACGCTAGCATTCGTTCGTGCTTCATGGACCCTGCATCGGCTAAAGAGCCGATTCAGTTATGCTTTCACGAGTAGATCGTGTATATAGACTTATTTGGATATCAAATGATCTAGCTTTGTTTGCTGAGTTTGTCGAAGCCCGCTGGCTGTTAGACCAGGTGAACGCAGACTTGGTGAACTTAGCGAAGAGGGTTTACTAAAACCGCCGGCCTTCTGGACCAGCTTTAGCCGATCTCTGCTTGTTTGATGTACAGATCAGATCTGTACACATGATCTATTTTCTTTTACACACATTAATTGAATTAGATCGGTCAGTACGTTATTGTCTTCATATGAGTATTCTGATAGCCGTTTTACTTCATTATTATACTATCGGTTCATAACATGATGGAATCGGCTTTCTAGACGATCTCCGATTGAATCGGCTCTCAGAGCCACATAATTGGAACTACCTGGACACACTGGTTAGTTCCGCCCTGTGATTACTGATTACTATTGTTTCCTTGTCAATTGCAGGTCAAATTGACTGGCACGCTTGGGTGTTACTGACACTCTCAGACCGGGTTCGAAGCTAGCTGGATCTGCGAGAGCTCTATTGCCTTCAAGGGTCGTTTCCGGCTTCGCTGGTGTGTTAGGCTTAGGGAACCACGTTTTGCGCCAACACACTTTTTGGCACGCCCGGTGGGACTTTCACTGAAGACCATGGCAAAGGGGAAGACTGCGGCTGACGGATCCTCCAGGGATGACGGTGTCCTCAGGGTAAGGGTCGAAGATCTCAGCGAGGAGGACGCGGCCGTGCTGAACAAGATCGTTGAAGAATTCGCTGATGCCTGCCTGCTCTCATTCAGCAAGCAACGTGATGGCTCTATAGTGAAGAAGAATGCATTCCCAAGGTGGATCATGGACGGCTATTCTGATAAATCTGAAGAGGAGTGCAAGGCCGACCTCAAGCAGATGCTGGAAGAAGCGATCTGGGAGGCCGCCTATTCAGCAGTCGGCCATCACCATAAATCCTTCCTGCAAATATTCTATAACATCATGAAGACCGTTCTCAAGCGGCAGGATTGGGAGTCTTTGGGCCCAGTTTACTTCAACATACCTGCAGAAGATGCAGATCCAAAAGTAGCGGCAGGGACCTCCAATTCCTTACTGCAACAGCTGAGCCAGCCGAAAACACCAGTGCAGGGTGCCACCGCGGCCGGTTCGGCTCAAAAAATTGCAGCTTCCCCCAGATTATACAAAGATCATACTCCGGAGGAGCTTGCCGCTTTCATGCAGGCCACTGGGCAGACGGTGAACTCGATGAACTCATCAGCAGTGAACCCGACGGCTGGAAATACGCCGGCGGCAGACACGGCCAACCCAACTCCTGGATACCATGAGGGGATCACATATCAAGACCTTCAGGCAGCGCCGCATTCGGGGTATGCCCAGACGCCCAACAATCAGCTGCTGGAGCAGATGAGTGCCATGCTCCGTGATACGTTCAGTTTGTAGCCAAAGACCGGGACTGGAATCAAGTATAGACGTCCTTATCCCGAGTGACATTACCGCCCAGGTATCGCTTGCCCGACTTCTCCAAGTTCAGTGGGCAGGACGACATCACCACCATGGAACACATCAGCCGTTACCTGACCCAGCTCGGCGAAGCTTCATATGAGGTAGCTCATAGGGTCCGGCTCTTTCTGCTATCACTGACAGGGCCGGCGTTTAGCTGGTTCGCATCTATAGAGCCTGCCTCGATTCAAGGTTGGGAGGATCTGGAGACCAAGTTCCATAATTACTTCTTCTCTGGCACTGGGGAGAAAGACATCACAGATCTCACCAACATGCGCCAAAAGCCGAATGAACTTGGATCGGCTTTCATCAAGCGGTTCAGGGAGACCAGGAACATGTGTTCCTCCTTGAACCTGAACGACAGGCAGCTCGCCAAGATAGTGGTCAGTGGATTGCTCCCACACGTCCAAGAAAAACTGGTGGGCACCAACTTCAACAGCATCAGCGAGGTGATGCAGAGGGTGGCCGCATTAGAGCGGCAGGCCCAGAGCTTCAAGAAAGAATCAAAATACAAGCAGTCGGCCTACGTCTGTAATTCCGACTCAGAAGATGGGGAGAATGAAGAAGTGGCCGCTGTTGAGCTCAAATGGGGTACAAAACCCATGGCCGTGCCGAAGGGTTGGAGCGCGGAAGATCAATGCGACTTTGACACATGCAAGCTGGACAAGCTCTTCGGCCTGCTAGTCAGTGCGGGCCACATTACCTTCCCGGCTGATTACGTTAAGCCGTCTCCTGAAGATTTGCAGGGAAAACCGTTCTGCCAGTACCATGGCCTCACCTCACACTCCACAAACAACTGCCGTAATTTTAAAGCAACAATCCAGAATGCTATTAGGCGCGGCCTGTTGAAATTTGAGGCCCCTCCCAAGGGGAAGATGAAGATCGACAAATTCCCATTCCCGAAGGGGCAGAACATGGTCCAGATCGCAAATCCTCTGACCAAGGTAAAGGTGTTAACCTCCGAACGGGCCAAGAAGAACTCCTCAGTTGATACCGATGCACAAATCACAGCTGAGGAGCTAGCGCTAATCAAAGGAAGGAGGGAGCAGAATCAGAGGCAGCTGGAGCAGGGACAGTCCAGCGGCACCAAGAGAAGGAGGCCCACGCACCAGCACCTTCTGAATAAATGGCGACGACAGAAAGAGAAAGATCATCAGAGCCAGCTGCAGCGCGAAGAAGAGGAGTACCGCAGATGGCTCCGCGAGGAAGAAGAGGTGCGCTATCATGAAGAAATGGCTCGCCACCGGGAAGGTGAGGAGGATCACTGGCATTGCCCATTCTTCGGACACTGCTGGAACGAAGGCTTGAGATTACCGACGCTGCGCAACTGTCCGGAATGCAGCGATCAGTACCGAGAGTACAGGCAGTTCCAGGTCAACCGCCGGTCCGTGCACCAGAGGCTGGGGAGTCCCCATAGCCCGCGGGATCGGCGTGAAAAAGGCACCTGCGCGATCGGCTTGATGAAGCGGTAGTTGAACGCCGACAGCCGGTTTGGCAAGAGAACCAGTGGTGCTCGGGGGATCTAACTAGAAGCCAAAGACGCCAGGTGCAGCGGCTCAGGAACAGGGAGCTCCAGGCTGAGGGGCGCGCCAAACAGGTGTGGCGCGAAAAGCCTTCACAAAATAATGGAAAGGCTGTAGCCGATGCACAGATGGTGTTTGTGCTGCCTGCAGAGTTCAGAGCTAGGAAGTACGATACCGATTCCGACTCAGACGATTCGGGATCAGAAGAAGGAGTGGCCAAGTTAGTGCTCGCACATCAAGCTACTTTTGATAAGCCGGCCAAGAATCGACATTTGAAGGCCCTCTATCTCAAAGGTTATGTCGACGGCATGCCCATGACGAAGATGCTGGTGGACGGCGGCGCCACTGTCAATCTCATGCCCTACACTACATTCCGCAAGCTAGGCAAGGGTCCCGATGATCTAATAGAAACTGATCTAATGCTCAAGGATTTTGGGGGCAATTCTTCCAACACTCGGGGGGCAATCAACGTCGAGCTGACAGTGGGGAAGAGGACACTGCTTACTACCTTTTTTGTGATCGACAGTAAACGTGCCTACAGCTTGCTGCTCGGACGCGACTGGATTCATGCCAACTGCTGCGTGCCATCCACCATGCATCAGTGCCTCATCCAGTGGCAGGGCGATGAAGTCGAAGTGGTCCCGGCCGATGACTCGGTCAGCGTGGCGACGGCGGATGCCACATACTGGGAAGCTGGGGATCATGATTGTTTCTCTGACAAGGCTTGGGAAGGAGGCTCCATCAAGGTCAGCGATGAGAGTCAACAGCCGATCAGGGCAATCGGCTCTGAGTCTTTTTATTAAATGGAGAATCCGATCGACGGCACAGAGGGTAAGTTGGGGCAAGGATTCACGTCGGCTGACAAGCTCGAAGAAGTGGATGTTGGACCCGGCGACAGGTCAAGGCCGACGTTTATTGCCGCCAATTTAGACCCGGAGTTCAGGCAGGAGCTGATTCAACTGCTGAAGGAGTACAAAGATTGCTTCGCCTAGGAATATTATGAGATGCCTGGATTGGACAAATCTATTGTTGAGCACAGGCTACCTATCAAGCCAGGGTTTCGGCCACACAAGCAGCCTCCACGTCGTTTTAGAGAGGACGCTCTACCCGACATTAAGGCCGAAATCACGAGGCTGTTGGAAGCCAAGTTCATTCGAGCTTGCCAATATGCCGAGTGGATATCGAACATCGTCCCCGTGTATAAGATAAATGGTAAATTGCGAGTCTGTATTGACTTCAGGGATTTAAATAGAGCTACACCGATGGATGGCTACCCTATGCCAATAGCCGATATGTTGGTAGACTCGGCTGCTGGGCACCAGGTTATTAGCTTCATGGATGGCAATGCTGGTTATAATCAAATTTTTATGGCTGATGAAGAAATCCCGAAAACTGCTTTCAGGTGTCCTGGTGCGCTTGGTTTGTTTGAATGGGTGGTCATGACATTTGGTTTGAAGAATGCCGGTGCAACCTATCAGAGAGCTATGGATTATATATTTCACAAGTTGATCGGCAAAATCGTTGAAATCTATATAGATGACGTGGTGGTGAAATCGAAGAGCAATAAAGATCACCTGGCCGATTTGAGGGCCACTCTGGAGTGCACAAGGAGACATGGTTTGAAGATGAATCCTAACAAGTGTGCGTTTGGCGTGTCGGCTGGCGAATTTCTGGGATTCATGGTCCACCGCAAAGGGATAGAGATCGGCAGCAAGAGTAAGAAGGCGATCGATGAACTTGTACCTCCAACCAATAAGAAGGAATTGCAGTCTTTGCTGGGTAAGATTAACTTTATCGGAAGGTTCATCGCCAACTTATCAGAGAAGGTGCAGCCGTTCTCACCATTGTTGAAGCTCAAGAATGATCAAGAGTTCAAATGGGGTGACATGCAACAGAAGGCTTTTGACAAAATTAGAGAATACATGAAGACTCCCCCTGTCTTAGTACCACCACGGACAGGGAGGCCTTTTAAGTTGTACGTGACGGCCGAAAGCCATACCATTGGATCGGCCCTTTTTCAAGAGTTTGAAGGGAAACAGAGAGCAGTTTTCTACCTGAGCAGGCGGCTCCTTGACCCTGAGACAAGATACACACCGACCGAGAAGTTGTGCTTGTGCCTATTCTACTCATGCACCAAGTTGAGGCACTACTTGCTTACCTCGGAGTGTGTGGTGGTGTCCAAGGAGGATGTCATCAAGCACATGCTTTCGATGTCTATTTTAAATGGTCGGATTGGCAAATGGATCCTGGCGCTCTCGGAGTTTGACTTGAGGTTCGAATCGGCTAAGGCTGTCAAAGGCCAGGCGATAGCCGATTTCATCACGCAACATCACAGAAGATCGGCTAATGTAACGGATATAGCGCCATGGACTATGTTCTTCGATGGCTCTTCGTGCAAACAAGGTGGTGGCGCCGGAGTAGTGCTCATCTCACCGCGGGGTGTGCGTTTTGAGTATGCTTTCCAGATCGGGCCGATTGTCACAAACAATCAAGCTGAATATGAAGCCGCGTGCAAAGGTTTTCAGCTTCTGCATAAAGCAAAAGCCGATGCAGTTGAAGTATTTGGCGATTCACAACTAGTCATCAACTAATTGCTCGGCTTGTATGAATGTAAAGACGAGATACTCAGAGGCTACTATGATCAGTGCCAGGCTCTCATCAAGAAGTTCATGACGGTATCTCTCTGTCACATCCTCAGGGCCCAGAACCAGGAAGCTAATCGGCTGGCATAGAACGCGTCGGGTTATCGGCCGATGCAGGAGATTTGTAACAGCGAGCAATCAGCTGATGACTGGAGGGGCGAGATAGCAGGTTACCTGGTAAATCCTTCACAACGGGTCAACAGAAAGCTAAGGTACAAAGCCACCATGTATGTGTTGCTGGATGGTCAGTTGTATTACAAGACTGTTGAAGGAGTGCTGCTCAAATGCCTGGGGACAGAGGAATCAGTGAAGCTGATGAGCGAAGTACACGATGGAGTCTGCGGTGCACATCAATCAGCGCACAAGATGAAGTGGATCATCAGGAGGATTGGTTACTATTGGCCTACGATGCTGGAAGATTGTTTCAAATATTATAAAGCGTGTCAAGAATGCCAAAAGTTTAGAAATATACAAAAGTCTCGAGCCTCTGCTATGAATCCCATAATTAAACCATGGCCGTTTAGAGGGTGGGGTATTGATCTAATCGGCCAAATCTACCCACCATCGAGCAAGGGTCACAAATGGATCTTGGTGGCGACTGATTACTTCACCAAGTGGGTAGAAGCCATTCCTTTGAGGAACGCCACTTCAGCTGACGTAATCGAATTTGTAAAGGAGCACATTATTTATAGGTTTGGCATACCTCAGACGATCACAACCGATCAGGGGACAATGTTCACTTCAGAGGAGTTTATGAACTTTGCTGACGACATGGGCATCAAGATTTATAATTTATCGCCGTATTATGCCCAAGCCAACGGACAAGCAGAAGCCTCCAATAAAATTTTGATCAAGGTCATCAAGAAGAAGATTGAGCAGAACCCCAGAAAATGGTATTTGCATTTGAGCGAGGCACTATGGGTATATCGCATGGCACAGCATGGATCGATCAAGGCTTCACCTTATGAGCTAGTCTATGGACACGCTGCCGTCTTGCCATGGGAGATTCAGTCTGAGACACGACGTGTCACGTTGCAAAACAAGCTTACAGCCGGTGAATACAAAGACATTATGATGGACAGTTTAGAAGATTTGCACTGTCATCGGCTTAGGGCTTTGGAATACATTGAAAAGAACAAGGTACGGGTGGCCAAGTATTACAACACTAAGGTAAGAAGCAAGAGCTTCACTGAATCAGAGCTTGTATGGAAATTCATTCTGCCTATTGGTACCAAAGATAGCCGATTCGGTAAATGGTCGCCAAACTGGGAAAGCCCGTATCGTGTGGTGGAATGCGCTCCGGGTAATGCTTACATCCTTGATGATTTGGAAGGGCAGAGACTCACCAGAGCCATCAACGGGAAGCATCTGAAGAAATACTACCCTAGCATCCCAGTTGGGGGATAATAGCCGATTCATGTGAATCTGGCTCTAACAGCCAATGCCGTGCAAGCGGGTCGCCTTCAGGACAAAAATGGCTGACATCGTAGTAACGAGTCGCCCTTAGCACAAAAATGAAATACCCTCGATGGGGTGTAACAGCCGACGCGATAAGCATCGCCTTTAGTCTAAAAAAAGAAGAAGAAAAATAATAAAGGGAATATATATGTATCCGGACACATATGGAAGTCAGATTGATGCTCTTGAAGGAAGTTTTATTTACAGGAGCCCTATCACATTCTAATCGTGCGTGGCTTTATCTATGATGTCCTGGGCATCAGTGACAGCCACGACCTCGTCGGCGTGAGGGAAGAAGTTCGCCAGTTGGGCGCTGGACTCCTCCATGTTCTGGCCCTCTGGGAACCCAGGTTCGATGGCTTCCAGAGCAATGCTGGAGCGGAGTCGCGCGGCTGTGAGAGCCCCAGTGGCGCCGTGACGAACTCCGGCCATGGCCACCTGGGAGACTCGGTGGTGAACATCTAGGAGCCGCTCTGCCTGCGTGTTGCCATGGGCATTAACAACATTGGCGGCGGCCTCGGTGGCCACACGCAACTCTTCAAGTTGCGCGGTCAGGGCTGCAAAAGAAAGAAGTGTCAGCATGAAGGTGATCGTTAGCACGCCACAATTCAATTTATTACCAGCCACTGCGGCGTCCGATTCGGCGAGTTGGGCTTGTACCCTGGCCACTTCGATTTCGGCGGCCTGAAGGGCAGCGGCTTGGGCTTCGGTGACGCCCTGCAGCCGGCCATTCTCCTTCGTTGCCTCTGAGTAGAGGTTACGATACTCCACCATCTGGTGATGGAATCGGCGACCGTCGGCGGCAGTGTAGGACCCGTCAGAAGACCCCGATTCTGATCCAGCGCTCGGGGCCGGATCTTGAGGGGGTTCCTGAGGAGGCGCAGTTCTGAGAGGCCGGGTGTCCACGCCAATCGGTGCTCCCGGTGGGAAAGGAATCACGCGGGCCTGACTGAAGCTCGACAAAGAAGCAGATGTGTCAGAATGGAGAGAAAACTAATGTCTTGGGTACAGACTGACTTACCTGCTGTAGATGGCTAACTGCCGGGGCGTCACCCAGCGACGACGGCCGTGATGCGGGTCAGCAGCAGCATCCGAGCTAGGGGTGGCTCCAGCGGCTGCAGGAATAGCTTGAGACGGCCTGGCACCGGTTCCCGAACCTCCGACGCCGGCAGTGCCCGCATCGCTGCGCAGGACGGTGATGGTCAGATTAGATCAGGTCAATCTATCAAGAAGTGAGCAGCAGCCTTACCCTGACCAGGCCTGCAAGCGATGCCTCCATTCACCCACGGCTCGCAGGCTCCGGGTGAAGTTGTCACCATCGGCGGAACTCGAGGCCGGCCGCTTGCCGTGGTTTCCGTCGCTAGCCATGGATTTGGGGGATTTTGTTTTCTCTGGTCTGAGGAGAGAAGGCCGGGTGAGCGAAGGTTTCGATGTTGCGGTTGCTTGTCCAGGCCGAGTGTGTATTTATAAAGATGAGGGCATCGAGACGGTTCCTCCTCGGAAGGCGAGACGACGCGCGGATTTTAGGTTGCGGTTAATACGCGTTTCTTGAATCCGGAACAGTTGCCAAATCGGGAAAACGAAGCGCCGCCATCAATGGTCGCACACCGATCGGTTTTTTGGGTCACGCTGTTTAGCCGATCCTATTGTGAGTGCCCACAAGCCGATTCGTAGTGAATCAGACTGAGGGGTTAATTCTAAAGGAAAGCAGAACAAAGCCGATGCTACAAAACCGATGCTAAGAGGCACGCCCGAAAGCCGATTCGTATGCAGAACGGGTCAGGCTGAGTAATTGATTCTAAGGTACAAAGCAGTTCGAAAGCCGATTCGCATGCAGAAATATATCAGGCTGAACAAAGTCAGTGCGAAACAAGACAAAGCCGGTATTAAGGTGTGAAATCTAAGGCAGATCAGGCTAAATTGTCAAATTCAGGGTGAACAGCGCGAAGACAGGGTTGCAAATAGAAAAGAACATGCCAAGCAGTACACCCATCATATTACAAAGATAATAAGGACCGAATCAGCTCTACTAATTCGGCACGTAGCGCGTGGCCAGCCTGCAGCAATTGTTGATCTCGGTTTTCAGTAAACTGCAATAGGTTTAGGCGTTGGCATGTCCTCCTGTCTGCAACGACCAAGCTGCTGATTTCCTTCTTTTTCTTTGAGAGCTCGATCGTGCTGGTGGAGATGGTGATTTCGCGCTCACTGATAGCCGACTCAACTGCTTCCAATTCTTTTCTCAGCTGGTCTCGTTTTGTTTTCAATGTCTCCAGTTCTGTTTCGGCCGTGCTGATGGAGGATTTGAGCAACCTGGCTCGATCGGCTAATCCGGTGGCCTCTTGTCTGTTGATCGATTTGTTGCTCCTTAGCTGTTCAAGCTCTGCCAGGTTCTTGTGAGCAGTGATAATCCCTGATGCTGTAACTTTAAGATCATCAAGTCTTTGCAGGGATTTCAAGGCTGACAGATTGGGTTGCTGCTGGACAAGTTCCATTATTTGATCGATCAGCCCGGGATTCGAGGCCAGAGCAACTAGATCACCCTCTAGATGGGGTAACAGTGCACTTAGCCGATTGTTGAAATCTGGCTCTGAAAGTCTCTCGGAGGAGGAGGCCAGTTCGTCTTTATCACAGAACTCTTCTATGTCGAATGAATAGCCAGGAGACAAAGGCTTCGGTGCCTACAGTACATACATTCTCTCATCAGAAAAGGTACAATATAGATTAATTATTTTCTGGCAGAGATGGGATACCTGAATGAGGCTTGAAGGTTGTAGGGTTGATGCCGATGCTATTTGTTCGACTAAGGCAGTTGTGTCTTTTGCGGCATGCGGATCCTCGGTTGTCACTGCCTCGGGTAGTTGGGTTTCTGCAAACCAGAAGTAAGAGCAGTATGGAAGCAAGGAAAATTGCTAACAGCCGAATAGGAGTTACCTGGATTCCTCTCAGGGGGCAACTCCTCTTCTTCAAGGTTTGCCCAGACTTCTTCAGAAGGGCTGTTCGGCTGTATTTTTGAAAAGAAGATTTGGTCAATCAGGACATTTAAGAAAGAAAAGCCCAATGAGTAGTACCTGAGTTTTGGCTCCTTCTTCCTGGGTCCCTTCTTCTTGAGCAGCTGATTCCTCATGGCCGGTAGATTCTGGTGGTTCTTCGGCCTGTTTCTCTCCCAAGGTACCTTGAGTTGGTTGGGGATTCACCTGATAGAAAGCCGATTTAAGAGTCGGGGCGTACTACAGTAAAGGAAGATGCTACTGGGTACCTGAACTTTTCTTATCGAACGGCGTTTCTTGGGAGCTTGCTTTTGAAGCTAAGATGCAGCTGGCCGTTTTTAAGCAGAAGGGGAGGTCAGTACAGCAGGGCGTAGCATTAGTTGTCTCAGCGTCGGTGCTCGGGAGCCTAGCCTCGCTGTCGGACAAGGAGGATAATATTCCACTCGCTCTGGTGGATTGGATGATGGGTCCTGCTAGAAATATCTGTTAAGTAACATGTTTGAATAAAGCCGTTTTTATTGGAATCGGCTGAGAACACTTACTGCTCGGGGAGATTGGAAGTTTGGGTCTAGGGCTTTGCATTTATCGTGGACAGTTTGGCAGAACAAGTGAGCGTGCCATTGTTGCCACCAATCGTCAAAACTCTGATGAGCGATGCAGATTTGATTCCACGGCTTCGGCGAGAATGTGGGCAGGTTTGCTCCGAGTTGAAAAATTCTGCCAGCCTGAAGGTGCTCTGTAATGTTCTCCCTGGGTTTCAAGGTATTCAAAAAAGGGAGCCAAGGGGGCAATTGGCCGAAACCTAGCTGTCTTGCTGCTATGTTTGGGTGATAGAATTTATAAGAAGGATAGCTAGTTGCCTTGCCGCTTGCGCTCCGAAGGTGCTTGAGGTCTGCTGGCAAGGCATAGGGTTTGATGATTGCATTCAAGATGCTGATAGCCTCGTCATCAGAACACCCATTGTTGAATTTGAAGCTAGAGGGCACTGGAAATTCATCTTCATCCTCATAGGGGAACCAGGTAGTAACATTTGGTCCCAAGCCCCTGTATAATGTTTCCAGCATGTTGCCCTTTGAAGTTGGGATGGCTATGGCAGAGGCAGCTTCACCAAAACTTTGACAGCCTCTGGTTTTTGGGTCCTCCTCCTCTGAATACTCGGTGGATGGAAAGTTGAGGCCTTGGAGTTGTGTTCTTACCAGCTTATGTAGATACAGGTTGAGCCATAACTGTACTAGCCACCAAGGGCCTGTTATGCATTGCACTTCTTCACCTATAATCAAGGAACTGAATACCCGGCTCATAAGCCTGTATGCTGCACCCAACAAGAGTTTGCCCAGGGGGATGGAGCGCCCTTGAGCTAGTTTCTCTGCTAAGACCCGATAAGGATATGCTGGCCCAGCAGTGGCACCACAGAACACGAACCTCTCAAGCCACATGGTCAAGAATGCGACGTGTTCTTTCTCGTTGGCAGAAGGGGAGTTTTTCTGGTGATGTTGAATATAGCCACTCCACCCTTTGTATGTGTCTAGTTTCGGGAAGTACGGGTCCTTCTTGTCGCTGGAGCAGAGATCCCAGAAGTCATATGATCCAGTAATCTGAAGCCCGGTGAGCATATGGATATCGCCCAGGGTAATGGTTTTTGGACCGTCTCCGAACACGAAAGCATTCAAGGAGTTGGACCAAAAATGACTGGCGGCAATCAGGAGCGGCTCATTCCTTGCCATCTCTGATAATGATAGGTCAAGACATTGGCTCAGATGGCGCATCTCCCAGTCCGCGCGCTTCTTCACCGCGACGCGACGGAACTAGTTCCTCCACCCAGCAGGTGCGCTTGGCCAGTTTCTGAAAGATTTGGCCCAAGAAGAGGCGCCCATCATGGAGCTTCGGAATGGGAGCTGGTTGGTTTCTTGAATGATGAAATCTCTGGGGATCGGATCACCCATCGGGCCCAGATAGTAGGTATTGGGGATGTCCTTCAGTGGAATCAGAATATCATTCCTCAGCACCTGGATTTGAAACTCGTACTCAGTGAGGTTAAAGAGGGATTCACGAATCAGGGGGTGGATCGATGAAATTGATACCTCAGGGACCTCAGAAGGAGTCGCCATTAGCTCGGGGGTGATTTGACGGCGATGAATCAAAGCTGGCGGCGGCGAATCGAAGCTAACGGCGGCGGATTGAAGCCCGTGGCGGAAGTTGCGACGGTTTAGGGTTTCGTTTTGGTGCAAAAGTTTGAAGTGCTGAGAGGGAAGCTGTGGTTTGGCTATTTGAAGGCTCAAGCGCTAATTTCGGAATAAACCAGTTTATTGCAAAATTGGGGTGCATGTGTTAACACCAAATTTTGGGCTGGGAGCCGATAGCCGATACCGAAGGAAGATAGCTGATACCAAAGGAAGATAGCCGATCTCGGAAGCAGATTCCGTCCAGCAGAAGGAAGGAGAATAGCCGATTGCACGGTGAATCGGTTATCAGGCGAAGGTGACAGAAGGCGTGCAACGTCGGTATTGGTGACGTCATCTAGAGTCTGCACCGCCAAGATGCGATCACGATCGGAGTCCATTATGAAAGGGAAGATGTGACTCCAAGTTACCTTAGATATAGGATAGTTTGTTAGTTTCCTTATCTATTGATGAGTTGTAATTCGACTAGGACTCTATCTACGCTCAGGGTATAAATATAAGCCCTCAGCCATTGTAAAACATACAACAACATCAATACAACACAACTTTCGGCTCCGGCCAACAAACCCTAGAGTCAGTCGAGTCCGGCGAGTTACTTCATCCAGGCTGGGTGTCATCCGGTGGACGCAGGCTTGCTTGTAAGTATCGTCAACCCCCTGTTAAACTATGTCTTTTTAGCGTCATCCGGTGGACGTGGAAGCATGGCAGACCAGGGTCCTTGCTAAGCTCTGTTTCTTTGGCGTCATCCGGTGGACGTGGGAAACATAGTGAGTCAAGGATGATTCACGCTGGTTTACCCGATCAATCTGTGTTAACCGTCATCCGGTGGACGAGATGCAGATTAGAACTGTTATCACGCGCGGATTAGTTATCGATTCGTGTTTGTTTGCTTGATTAATCTATTAGTTAATGTCATCCGGTAGACAGGCTATAGATTGAGATAGTTTGCACGCATGGATTAGTTATCGGCTCTAGCTAAATATGGCAATTTAGTTAGATTCATTAAGTTATCAAAATGTTATTTGTTGTTTATTGTTTATTTATCAATATAACATCTCTCTGCCCGATCAAAATTGATAGATTTGGCCTTAGATTCACTTGAATCTAATCGTCGTTTATGCTTTCTTATGCCTATTTTACCACGATGATCGGTTCCACGCTTACATCGGCTAATTGCCTATCAATCTTGTTCGTTACATGTTGTGCGTTCGGTGCTAGTTGAGACATAAGTGGTTCTGAGGTTATCGTAAGTCTTATTTTTGTGTCCTTGTTTAAGTTAAACTGAGCGTCATCCGGTGGAACAGGTTTAACCCAAACAAGTTTTTCACTAGATTAGACTTGTTTTAATTTGAAGTCTGTTTATGGCTACACTAGCATTCGTTCGTGCTTCATGGACCCTGCATCGGCTAAAGAGCCGATTCAGTTATACTTTCACGAGTAGATCGTGTATATAGACTTATTTGGATATCAAACGATCTAACTTTGTTTGCTGAGTTTGTCGAAGCCCGCTGGCCGTTAGACCAGGTGAACGCAGACTTGGTGAACTTAGCGAAGAGGGTTTGCTAAAGCCGCCGGCCTTCTATACCAGCTTTAGCCGATCTCTGCTTGTTTGATGTACAGATCAGATCTGTATACATGATCTATTTTCTTTTACACACATTAATTGAATTAGATCGGCTAGCACGTTATTGTCTTCATATGAGTATTCTGATAGCCGTTTTACTTCATTATTATACTATCGGTTCATAACATGACGGAATCGGCTTTCTAAACGATCTCCGATTGAATCGGCTCTCAGAGCCACATAATTGGAACTACCTGGACACACCGGTTAGTTCCGCCCTGTGATTACTGATTACTATTGTTTCCTTGTCAATTGCAGGTCAAATTGACTGGCACGCTTGGGTGTTACTGACACTCTCAGACCGGGTTCGAAGCTAGCTGGATCTGCGAGAGCTCTATTGCCTTCAAGGGTCGTTTCCGGCTTCGCTGGTGTGTTGGGCTTAGGGAACCACTTTTTGCGCCAACAGTAGGTTTTGAGATACTTATAGGTAATCCAAGGTAGGTGAAAGGCAAGGAACCAATAATACAACCAAACTCAGCTGCAAGATGCTCAAGTGTTTCTTGTTGAACATTGATTGGAACCATAAAAGATTTGTCAAAATTTACTCTTAAACCCGTGGATTCTCCAAACTTGCAGAGAAGCTCTTTAAGGAACTTGACTTGATCCAGAGATGCCTGTAAAAAGATCAAGGTGTCATCAGCATATTAGAGTATTGGGAAGTCCTGGTCTTGTAGCAACTGCATGGGTAAAGTGAGGTTTCCATCAAGACAAGCCATATTTAGTAAGGTCTGAAGAAAATTAGCAACCAGAACAAATAGAAGGGGAGACAGAGGGTCTCCTTGCCTAACCCCATGGTGGCAATGGAAGACTTTTCCTGGGACCCCATTTAGGAGCATAGCAGAAGTGCCTGAATTAAAAATCAAATCCATCCATTTCAACTATCTGTCAGGGAACCCTTTAGCTTGGATAATCTGAATCATTAACTTATGTTCCATTTTGTCAAAAGATTTTTCAAAATCAAGCTTTAGGATGAGTATCTCTTTCTTTGATTGGTGACACATGTGCACATATTCTAGAGCCCAGGCAAGATAATCTTGGATGGCTCTTTTTTTAATGAAACCATACTGATTTTTATGGATCAACAAAGGCATAATGGCTTGGAGCCTATTAGCCAAGACCTTGGTAATCAGTTTCACTGAGGTGTTGAGCAAAGAAATAGGTCTGAAGTCTATGATTCTTTCAGCATCATTCTTCTTGGGTACCAGAGTGATTAAAGAACCATTAATACTTCTTAGTCAGATGTCTAAATTATAGAAGCCATCAAACAGAGAGTAGAAATCTGCCTTTATGATATGCCAGCATTTTTAACAAAGTCTGTGTTGAAACCATCAGGTACAGGAGCTTTATTCAAAGGCAGACTTTTGACCACAAGGTCAATTTCACTACTAGAAAAGGGGGCAACCAGCTGGGATAGATTCCTTTGTATTGGAAGGAGAGATGCAAGATCAAATTGCAGCCCAGTGAAATTTGTAGTGCCAAGTCTCTCCTTGAAAGAATTCCAAATTAGGTCTGCTTTAGATGCATGATCTGAAACCAACAGGCCATCATCATTCAGTATGGTAGTCACCAAGTTTCTTCTGTACTTGACAGTTGCATTGGCTTGAAAGAAACGAGTGCTAACATCACCCAAGGTCACCCATTTGATCTGCCCCCTCTGCATCCAGTAGGCCTTCTGCTGCTTGAGCAAAGAAATCAGTTTGTTTTCTAATATTGCTTTGAAATTCCATTCTACCAGGGAAAGATCTCTAAATTCCTCCAAAAGATTGAAGAAATCCAGCACAAGTTTCACCCTTTCAATGTTACTTTTCAGACTTGAAAGAGTATGGCTCCAATCTTTCAAAACATTCCTCAATTGTTTATGTTTCCTTGAAATTTTTTTAGCAGGGTCTGTCTGGTGCACTTCTGACAGCCAAGAATCCTGCACTCTATCAAGAAAGTCCTCATGGTGCAACCAATAATTCGCAAACCTAAAAAGATTTGTTTTTGGAATAGCAGTGCAAATGGAGATCAAACAAGGTGAATGATCTAAGGTTTCCATTGTGAGAGGTGTAACAACTGTGTTTGGGTAGGTGTTGGTCCAACAAGCTGAAGAGAAGGACCAATCTAACCTTTCAAGCAGGGGTTCAAATTGCTTATTAATCCAGGTAAATCTCTTACCCTTTAAAGGAAGTTCCACTAAACCCAAAAAACTAATTGCCTCATTAAACATCAACATCTCAGCATAATCAGCCCCTGGCTTGTTTATATCTTCAGGATTTTGATACAAATTAAAATCACCCACAATTAACCAGTTTATGTCATCAAGCATTTGAATATCTTTGAACCAATCAATAAATTCACACTTGCCCACTGGAGTGCAAGGTGCATAAATATTAGTTAGCACCCAAACTAAGTTATTATGCTTTGAGGAGAATTGGACAGAAGTAGCATAGTCATTTTGAAAGATCAAGTCTCCCTAAAAAAAGAGGATTTCCAAATAATGATGGAACCTCCAGAGGCACCAATAGATGGGAGGAAGACAAAACAATCAAAAGTAGGACAAAATTTATGAACAAAGAAAAGATCATGGGAGGGACATTTAGTTTCTTGGAGACATATAATATCACAACTATTTTCCATGACTCTATCCCAGATAGAGTTCCATTTCTTCTCAGAATTTAAATCTCGCACATTCCAACAAAGTATCTTCCAATGTCTATTATTCATTGCAAATTTAACAAAGGGAGGAAACAAAAGGGCCTAGAGCCATAAGCCAGGGCAACAGACAAGCAGCTAAACTTGGGCCCTAGGCCCAGAAGAACTTGATGGCCCATCTCCATCTCCATCTTTTCCTTTTTTGTGCTGCTTGCTTTTCTTGGGAGGGGGTTTGCTCACCGGCTCCTTTTTCTGAGATTTGCGATGGAGATTATCTTCAGAGAGAGCTTCAGGATTGATGTTGCAGAAGCTAGCTCCCAGATCGCGCTCTACATTGGATGAAATAAGAGGAGGCCTAGTTTCACATCCGAGGCAACCTTTCCTCAAGCAAGAGGAGGGCTTAAACCCTTTATGAATAGCATGAAGTCTAGTACTACGTCTAACTTGGAATTCAGAGATTATGGGAAAGTCATCCCTTTTCTTTCCTTTTCTCACCATCGGTGTTTCAGTAGAATGATCAACATTATGATGATCAGTTTCCTCCTGACTGTCTATATTAATGAAATCCTCAAGGCCAAGCTCATCAACAATTTGAGTTTCTGTTAAAGAAGAAACATTAGGGGAGCAGCTGATTTCAGAAACAGAAGAGGAAGGAAGCGATTGAGGAAGGGAAAAGATGAAAGAGTTACCATCACTAGGCCGAGAGAGAGAGCTCCAAGCTTCAGTTTGAAGGAATTTGGTGGCCCATTTGTTTGTGGAATCCTTGAGCAACATCAGAGTGAAAAAATCCATCCATTCAGATGGGATAGCCATAAAAGGCTGGGC
Source organism: Eremochloa ophiuroides (assembly GCA_038502445.1). Classification (NCBI taxonomy): domain Eukaryota; kingdom Viridiplantae; phylum Streptophyta; class Magnoliopsida; order Poales; family Poaceae; genus Eremochloa; species Eremochloa ophiuroides. Next base: position 79,499,097 of record JAHLJS010000006.1, read on the forward strand.
TGGATCTCTGCTTGAGAAATATTTAGCCCAAAGCCTCAAAGCATTTGGGCTAGGCTTAAACTGAGCATAGCCATGTGCTTTGAGAGGAGGCAGTATCTCTATGGTCAAGGAGGGCATGTGGGTATGAACCATTCCAATCTGCAGGTTCACATTCTGAATCTGTTCTTGATTGTTATTTTCACCAACATAGCCCAAAAGATCTTCTTCATGTATTTCCTCCACCATTTGAAATTGAGGTATATTTTACAGATTTGGGAACTCAAGAGGCTGATCAGCATCATCAATTAGGGGAGGAGGTAAATCAGGAATCTCCTCTAAACTTTCAATAAAATCATCCATTGCTAACACCTGTTCATTGTCTGAATGGTCATGCTGATCATGCTCGAGGAGGTGGGGAGCTCCATCACCTTGAATGACTTCAACTTCATCCTCTTGATTAGCTTCATCTTGCTGGATAGGAACTAAATCTGGGGCTTGTTCTTGTTGTTCAAGAGCCTGATCAACTGCTTCAGTGTCATTATTCTGTGGCCAGACACCCCATCCTAAACCATTCAGAAAATCAGGATCAGCTTGAGTCGGTGGTGGGGGGTGGGGGAGGAGGGTGAGGGCCATGGCGCATTTGCCCATAACCATGATAGATGAAATCATTGGGATTGAAGTCATCATCATCGGGGGGAAATCTTCATCCTATGGGGCCCCTCCAAGCATAGCTGTCTGCAGAATCTTACATTGTACGGACCAACTATCTGTTTCATAATTAGTCCCTTCTGTGAAGACTAGGAACCACGGGACCTCTTCTAGGCTCGAGACTGTAACTTTAACTAGGGCACTAGCTTGATTAAGAGCAGAACAAGGAAGCAACTGCTTTTTCCACTAAAGACCTTGTCCAAAGATGTGACAGAACCGCCTAAATCACACGGCCCACAGGCACCTGTCATTGTCACTAATGACCTCTGACAGCCGGGCCCGTGTCCCAAATGATCTAAAAGGTCCTGCCGGGCTACATTAGCGCCCGATTTCCTCCGACAGGATCCCATTGCGAAGCCATTACAGAATTACAACATTTCATAACAAATTACATCAGAGTAAAAGCGCGGAAAGATTATAAGGTACTTAGATTACAAACCATTTGTCCAAATATAATTAAAGTGCAAATATTACAGACCATAAATAAAATAAGTAGCAGTGGAATGACGATACAACATAATTAAGTATTTAATGATAAGAACCCTGCCCATGGGTTCAACCTTACTCCTCCTCACTTCCCTCCTGGACCACTGTCACACAGCAGGGGGCGAGACAAACCTCCGACTGCTGTATCCCTGCAACATGGGGTTAACAAACCCTGAGTACTGGGGTACTCCGCAAGACTTACCTGACTAAGAAAGAGGAATGAGACTCAGGAATGCAGGCTGGAGGGAATCAAGGTAAGGCTTGAGCAAGAGTCAAAGATTTTGCAGAAAAACATTACTATCCTATTTCAATATTTTACTCGATTTTATTCTAATCATAATCCATAATTCCAAATTCATTCTCATATAAAATCATACTTTCAAATTCTTTAATCATTCTCAAACACCTAGTTCTGACTTTTCAGTTGTAGGTCAAAGGATCAAGTCTCCATAACTGAGGAGCAACGACGATTCGAATCGATTAGTACCCAGCTGGAGATCCCTATCCACACTGTATATGTAGCACTTAAGCTTGCATATACCAACTCCGGCTACCACGGCTTTTCCACCCCTGAACCGGTCCTGCGCCACCCGAGAACACAGTACTCCTCTCCTCTCCAGGCACGCCGGCCACGAGGGTACACGCTGCTCTCGCCATCTCTCCACTCCCAGTGCGTGGTCGTCGGTTCAAGTAGTAGAGCCACCGGAGTCAGAGCTTTCCGTAGTATGTGGCTAGTTGCAAAGTCGCGATCACAGCAGGCCTACAATGAACGGTCCCGAATTCTTTTCCGCCGGCGACATTGCATTGGGACTCTAACCAAAATACAATTGTCCCAACGGTTTTCAAATCCCTTTCCCGCCGATGGTCAAGCATTGGGACTCTAACCCAAATTCACAACCAACGAACGGAAAACCCCTTTCCGTCGGTTACGGTGCATTGGGGCTGCAACCCAAGTACACAATCCCCGAACGGACTCCTGTCCCTTTTTCCTTTCTCGTGATTCATAGTTATCCCATTCACATAGGTCAAAAATAGCCTTTTTATGCAAAGCTAAATTGATTAAGCAGGGCTGAGCATTTTTGAATATTTTTATTTTTAAACAGGTTTCCAAGGGTATTATATATCAAGGCAGGTAATGCAACAATATAGGTAACAAACAACTCCTAACAATCTAATGCAATAATAGACTCAAGTCATAAATATTTTATAAAACACAAGGCGGGGCTGAATGCACCGAGGCTTGCCTTGGATTGCGTACAGCGTCGGGTCGGGCTCGGTCCCGCAGATGTTGAATCCCTGGACGACTTCCGGAGTGACCTCCTCGGCAGTGGCCTCGACTTGGACCTCCTCGGAGACGGGCACTACACGTATGCAATGATGTATGCTTAGCATGGTATGAGGACAATGAATGAAATGCTTAGAAGTAAACCATTTAGACCTTGAGTACAACTTTCCTTCACGGTAAAGTTGTAAACGTTTTACGGAAAGTAAAACAGTGTTTTCATACTTTTGTTTTATTGATCATTTTAACGGTCATAGAAAGCCGCTGCACAACTTTACTACAACCAACAAGTGACTTCATTACTTTTGTCAAGGATCACTATGGTGAAAGATCCATGAACTCAATCAATCCAAAATCACACCAAACAACAGGGATTATTTGTTTAAATTAATTCTATTATCCCATAAACCCCATATTTAATTAACAAGTGTCCTAACAGTTTTCAATTGAGCCCAAACTTACCCAACAGATAGGTTGTACCCTAAAACAGTACCACATAAATTTTCATGATTTTTCGATAAATCTGGAATTTATTAAAATTGCCCAAAGTTGCATTTGTTAATTAATATACTGATTTTTAGTCCCCACAAAAATTGTCCAAATCTTAGATTTAGTATTTTTATAAAATAGTACACACTTCAAAGGGCATACACAATTATTTTCATTATTTTTAACTCAAGAGAAATATTCCTATGAAAATAACAAGTAATAGTACTATTCATCAAAAATTAAAATGGAAAAGCCCTTTAAAATCCCCGGGAAAATGGAAAAGAGATTTCACCTGGGGCGGCCCACGAGCGAAACAGGCCGGCCCACTCGGCCTGCCCGCGCGCGCGCAGGCGCTTTTGCAGAAAAGCCCTCGGGTTACAAGGGAATCAACCCGCGGTCCGACGGTAACTATTCATATGAGTTATCCATTATGCAAATAACCCCCAAACTTTGTTTTCTTCTAACCCGAGGTCCCTGTCACACGTGCTGACCCGATGCCCGCTGGCTTTGACCGGTGATAACTCGCCGCTAGCGAGGTCTCTGATGAAACCGATCGGCCCAACACACTCCCAAGACCCATGTGCGTACATCGAGCTAGGTTTTGAGGCCACTGGGACCTAGGATTCGCTCCAGCAGCAAGCACGGTGGCTCGGCCACGGCGGCACGCCGTACTCCGGCGAGGTCAAGGCAGTAGCGTTCTAGATTAGGGGCGTAATCGACTCAGGAGCTCACCGGGGGTTAGTTAGGCTAGGTGGTCGAGCTCGAGGTGGTACCGAGGCACGGGCGTGACGACGACAGCGGCTGCAGCGAAGTTCACTGGCGGCTCACTTCCCGTTCTGACAACCCTGAGGGACCAAACGGAAAACCGCCGCAGGCATAAGCATCAACATGAACCATAGAGTTCGCAACACTAGGCCGAAGAAGGAGAGGCTCACCGCAGCAAGCTAGACGCCTGGGGGATGGCTGCGGCGGTGCTCTGCCGGACCTGAAGACGACGACGCGCGTTCCGGGACCCTCGAAGCACGAAGGCTGGACCACGGTGACTCACGCGGTGTTCAGAGATCCTGAGAGGCTAAAGATGAGAGGAATTTGGAGAAGGAGGTCTAAGGGCGGCCAATTTCGGCTCGAGACCGAGGCGGGTGCGGCGGTGGTCGGAGTAGAGAGGGGGGCAGAAAAGGGTGCCGGTGCCACTTTATGCCGGTCAGAGGGGGGCAGGAGCGGCTCAGGGTGGCGCGGGGTCCCCCTCAGGCGCGGCTGTGCTGGGGGCAAGATCCCAGCTGGCACGGGCGGCGCGGCGCGCGCACGGCGCGGTCGGGTGGCCGCCGCTGTTTGCGAACAGTAGGGAGGGGCAAGGCACTGTAGCCCATTCAAACCCCAAACGTCGGTTTTTGTTAAATTGCGACCGTTTTCGTGTATCAACTTGAAAAAGTGTAAACATAAAAGTTGTAGTGTTCAAAATTCTGAACAACTTTGATTTTGGGACCATGTTCAGATTTTGAATAATTTTGAAAATATTTAAAAGGGGGTAAATTCACTATTTGAAATCCATTTCTAATCCTATCAAATTCTCTGGATTTTTCTTAATAACTTCAAAATCTTCAAAGATAAAAGTTGTTCTATTTATGGAGATTCACAACTTTCATTAAAGAAGTTTGGTCAGATTCTTGATATTTTTCAAATTAGCATTTCAATTTTGAATTTCAAGGTAGTAATTAGGGTTTAATTTAAATTTCTATTAAGGGACCTCAAAAACAGCCAAAATAAGAGTTGTTCCATTTTAAAAGATCTACAACTTTTATTAAGACACCATCACCAGATTCCAAGTATATTTTAATTTAGGGTTTTGGGTCCGATTAGGGCTTAAATTCAAATCTCTCTTTTGATTTGTTTTTAATTACCAAATCAGGGATTTAATTGTAACATCTGTAACATTCATGAATAAGCCACTCTAAAGACCCTAATCACACTCATATGCAGATGCTTAATAATAAATATGATGACATGGCATAATTAATTAGCCGTAATACCTGGGGTATTACAAAAGATCAATGTTTAGTCCCAAAAGCATAATCCAGACTTCATGCGTCATCAAAGCGGTGCGGTTATTCCAAGCCCTATTGTGAGGGATAAAGGAAATTGTGCCATTGCCATAGGGATGCAGGCTGCCATGGATCAAGAAATCCCTTTCCTGCATGAAATTAAAGCGGACATATGCCTGTCCAAAAGGACAAGGCTGCATTGAACGAAAACCAATCCAGACATGATTACGGAGAAAATCTCAACCACATTACGGATGTTCCAGAAAGTGACCTGCGCTGCTGGCAAAGGGTGGAGCTAAACTATGGCTAAATCACTGTTTCTCTGTGCCACATGCCCAGTGACCACACGACGCATGATCTGCCTGCCATGTACTGCTAGACGCTGCATACCAGGTGGGAGGAAGGGCGTGGGGTCCACCAAATGGAACGCCATTGCTTGCTGCGGAACGGGAGGAGATGTTACTATAGCTTGGGGAGGAAATGGGGTTTTCAGAGTCCAAGAAACTGGAAGGTAGAAGCACATGATTGGATGCCAAGAACAGAGGAGGAAAACTCACGAAATGAATGGAAGACTGGGGCCGACTTCGATGTCACCAAAGAAGAACCATCAACCTCGTCATCGTCGTCAATGTCGAATTCCGGCGCCTTGATGGACCAGGGTCGATGCCAAGGAATAGTGATTGGTGGAGGGGGCGGGGTACCCGTAACAGAGGTGAAGTATTCACTAAAAGAATTGAAAACGGGTGGTTTCCAGGACTTAGGCCCACTCGTCGGAGAGACATTTTCCCGGCCAACATTTGAAGGTGAAGAGGCGTCTCTCAAAGTGGAAGGACACGCCAATCGAGGCTGGACACAATCAATGGCCACATGTCCAAAATTGGAGCAGGCCCAACATCTCAACTTGCTCCGGCAACTGGGCCTCGAGTAATCATGGGCCAGGCAACGAGTGCACACCAGACCAGGCGAAAAAGAATTTGGATATTTTCCTAAAATTCCACGCTGATTAAAGTGGATAATAGGAATTTGCCCGTTGGTAGCATTGACAGAATTGACTGTGCCCAAGTTAAGTCTCTTAAACACAGAGTTATGATGATAATTCAAAATTAAAACTGGAAAACCATGTCGAGAATTTGAATTCCTTGGGCGAGCAATGGAGATGAGATTGGTTCTGGAGAGAGGAGGGTGAGTCAAGGAAGGCTTACGTGAAGAAGAATTATGGAGAACCTTTGTCCAGGAGGATTGCTCCTCTACAGCCCACTTCCTAAACTCTGCTTCGAAGTTTGGACCTCCACCATGCCAAAGGTTGAAAAAAACCTTGTAATTTGAACATTCAAAAGATTTAAGCTTGTAAACATGGAGACCAACTAGCTAACAAGAGACCGAAAAATGAAAAACTCGATCACTAAGATGCTGGACATGAAAGAGGTCTGCAGTGCCACCCAAAGTTGCCTGGAGAATGGTGGCAACCGAAGGAGCATCAAGGCAAAATTTGCACCTCCCAAACGAAGCAACAAGGAGGAAACCAGAGCTGTGGAAGGAAGGATGAAGACAAACCAGGACACCAAATTTGCGCTTGATTTCGGCTTCAACAACCTTCCCAGGGCGAAAATTCAAGCTGTGAAGCACCATTGTGGAGAGGAGGAAGAGACCTCACCTCAGCAGACGCCATGAGGAAAGGCAGCGGGAAAACTCACTGGTGCAGAGGAGAGGAGAGGAGAGGAGAGGAGAGGAGGAAGAAGACTGCATTCTGTTTGGATGAATCGAGTTTGGATTTGAATCTGAGCCCCCCAATTAATATCCCGAGAAGCCCTCCAGTCTCTAACCCTCTGGTTCCTGTGCAATGCCGGCGTTGTCTTTCTTCTTCTCACCCGAGGCATGCATGCAAAGCGCCCATTAAGTGTGATGCTTGTAAGGGGTGGGGCCATGTTGCAGTGACTTGTCGTGTTGACAGAGGCATCCCGATGAATAATGTGAATAGGAGGAAACTTGATAATTTTTCAAAGGACTTCGGTGCAATTTCCGATCACTGTAATTGGTTTAAATCGGTAAATTGTTCAGCGGGCCCTTCTGCTCCTCCTCGCTCCTCATGCCTAGCTGATTTCCTTGGTGTCTCTTTAGCTTCTCATGCTGTTTCGCAGGACCTTCTTATACCTTCGCGTGAGGCTGTAAACCTTTCTTCTTTCCCAGAAAACCCTACCACTCTGCCTCCGCAATCTCGTGTGCCCGGCTCTGGTGACTCAGAAATGGCGTTCTTCCGGGCGGACCCAACGCCATTCATCCATCTTGGCCTGAATCGCATCGAGGTGCAAGCGTGTAAACCCATGGAGAGGGTGGTGCTGTTACGACCAAGACCCAAGCACCGGAACCTAGCAATTGTCTCCATCGACCCAATGCCTAGTCACCAGGTAACATTTCAAGGTATCAGAGGGGTAGTGTCAGACTTCTTGACAAATGAGCAGCATGTGGCCTTCATGGATATGCAGCCGACACATCTTGGGCAGGCTTTTGTCAGGTTCCAAAATGTATATGATAAGGATAGGCTGATTGCTGAAAGTCCTTTTCAGTTTGGTGACGTTTCTGTCAGCTTTGTTGATCACAATAGGGGTCATAATTGGCGCGCAGTGAACTTTAACAGGGAGTGTTGGCTGTTGTTCCTAGGCTTCCCCCCAGACTGCAGAGAAGATGACTTCAATGTTAATGCTGTCAGCTCATTTGGTAGAGTGCTTTCCCGGGTTGATGATCCTCAATATCTGGGCAGAATGCTGGTTAGAGCTCGTGTTCTTGACTATGAAACTGTTCCTCAATTCCTTGTGATCACTGAAGGGGAGAGCTTTCAGGGAGAGTCTTGGACAGTGCAATGTGAGGTGTTGAAAGGGCAATTACTCGGTGGACTCCCACAGGATGAAGACCCTGCCCCGGGACGAGATGATTTCACACCTGGGGGGCCTTTCGATCTTTTTGGCTTTGGGCAAAATGGTCCAGGCCTAGCTTTCCACCAGAATCAGCTACAGCAGAATGGACCGAATGCCCCTGATGCTGGCATTCCTGAACAAAGGCTTGATCTGCAAGGTAATGGACCAGCAAATGATGCTTGGGAAGGTTGGCCTGATGATGTCAATGCAGCTCCTGATGAGGTCATAGTGGCACCGATTTTTGAGCAACCTGATCTGAATGTCCCAATTGACATGCAGGAAATGATCATTGACCCTGTTATCCACGGGCCCCAACCACAGGAGCCCTTTCTTGATCTGAATGATCTGCTAAATTAGGCTAATGTGGGAGAAGAAGATGGGGAGATGAATTAGAATGAATTGAATATTTTAGAAGAAGAGCAGGTTGTTCCTGCTTTCATCCAACCTGATATAGAAGTCAATATCTCGGCTCTAAATGGGCCTGGAGTGGATTTTATGCCCCTAGAGATTCAGGAGGATGACTTAATAAATGAGGCAGAAATACAGCAGCAAGTGGAGGAGGAGGCAGCCCAAGGAAATCCATTTGGGCCTCAAAATCTCAATGTGGGCTATATCTTTGTCCCAGAAATCTCACTGCCTCCCTCCTGGCCCAACTGCCTCTTGGATGGTTCTTTTGAACCTTGGACCAGATACTTTGCCCCAAATCATAATGTTGATATGCCACAGCTCCTGGTTCCTAAAGATTGGGCACGTTTCTTTGCTGCTCTTCTCCTTTCTCCAAAGCATTTTAATCAAGCTAAAGGCCTCATTCAGTCCAAAGCCTTTCTCTCCTATATCAGTGAGGACCAGGGTATCTGTTTCTCTCTACCAAGCAAATGCCCTCTGATTGCTCCTCCAACCTGTATCCTATCTCAGGTTGAGCAAGAGTCTCCTGAAGTTGGCACCACTGAAGCTCCTGATAGCTCTGAAGTGCCAGTGAAAGAAAAAACTAAAGGAAAAGGAAAGCCCATCCTGGTAGAAACTGATGTGAGAAGGAGACCTAGAATTAAAAGCAACAAAAATGGCTTCAAGGATCCCGTCTGTAAGGATAAGCAGTGCCCTGGCTGTGCCTGCAAGCCTCCTTCATTATCCTCGAAGGTAATAAGAAAGCTCAGCTCCACTCTATGTGTCATTGATGCTGCCCTGGTTACTGATGAAGCCCTGAGCAAGAAAAAGTCCAGCTTGTTGGGAAAAGAAAAGGTAATAGGCAAAAAGAACCCTGCATCAAGCAAAGAAGAAGGGGAACCAAACAAGAAGAAAAAGAAGAAGGCTTCTCCTGTGGAGTCTGTTGCCTTCAATCAAAGTGATGAAGAGCCTAAAGATGACGAAGAGTGAAGACCTGCATGAGAAGACCAGTGGTGGCATATGGCCTCACTTTACCCCTTTTGTTTCTGTCTTCTTCTCTTTTGTGTCTTCTGTTCTAGCTTTGGTTAAACTTTTAGCTTTGTTGCTCTCTTGGAGTTGTAAAACTCAGATGCTTTATGATATTACCTGTGTTGGTGTCTTAGTTGCCCTCGTTTGCCCTATGATTAGTACTGATGTTATGCATTTTAGTACTAGGGCTGCTCTTTTCCCTTTTGTCCCCCAATGGATAATGGGCATAACATAAAATCCTGGAATATCCTCTACTGGAATGTCAGAGGTATCAATGCAGAAAGCAAGTGGGAGTCTCTGGGTAATAAAATCTTGGAAAGTAAGAGTGATGTGATCAGCCTCCAGGAAACTAAACGGGACAATTTTGACCTGCACTACATTAGGAAGTTCTGTCCCAGGAGTTTTGATGCTTTCTGCTATCTTCCCTCTGCTAGAGCTTCAGGAGGCATTATTGTCATATGGAAAAGCCCTGTCTTCTCGTATTGAAATCTTTCAGAATAGCTATGCTATCTCTATTCAGTTTACCTCTATCCATAATAATGATTCCTGGATTCTAACCTCGATCTATGGGCCTTGTGATGCTGAGGGCAAAATATCTTTCCTAAATTGGTTTGAGAATATCCAGATGCCAGATGATGTTGATTGGCTAGTGATAGGGGACTTTAATCTTTATAGAAAGCCAGAAGACAGAAACAGGCAGGGAGGAAGTGTAAGTGATATGCTACTCTTTAACAATGCCATTAGTGTCTTGGGTCTTGTGGAAATTCCTTTACATGGTAGAAAGTACACCTGGACCAATAAGCAACAGCCCCCTTTGCTTGAGAGGCTTGACTGGTTCTTCACCTCACAAGCCTGGACCCAAAGTTACCCAAATACCAGTGCTCATTCTCTTGTAATGAAAGTTTCTGATCATTGGCCATGTGTCTTGGAAATCAAAACTGCTATCCCAAAAGGGAAAATTTTTAGATTTGAGAATTGTTGGATGCAACATGATAGCTTTCTGCCAGTGGTTGCTACCTCTTGGAATGGCTCCTTCCCTTAGTCTGATGCTGCTAGAACCCTGACTACTAAATTTAAAGCCCTTAGGGGGAACTCTGAGGACCTGGCAGTCACAATTGTCTAATCTCAATATCACCATTGCAAATATCAAACTTGTCATCTCTTTCATTGATGCTATGGAAGAATGGAGAGATTTATTAGTTAAAGAATGGAACTTCAGAGATATCCTCAGCTCTAAGCTTTCTAATCTGTTACATCAACAGCAAATTTATTGGAGGCAGAGAGGGACATTTAAATGGGTCAAGTTGGGAGATGAGAACTCCAAGGTTTTCCATGCCTATGCAACAATCAAACAGAGAACAAACTCAATTACCTCTCTCTCTGATCAGGCAGGGACACCTGTGTTTGACCATAATTCAAAAGCTAAGCTGATTTGGAATGACTTCAAAGAGAGATTGGGATCAACATCCTTTGAATCTATGGTCTTTGATCTTGAGAATCTGCACTCTCAGGATGTAGACCTAAGCTCACTTGAAGCCCCATTTAGTCACTCTGAGATAGATGAAGTGATCAGGCATCTCCCCTTGGATAAGTCACCTGGACCAGACAGTTTCAACAATGAGTTTCTAAAGAGCTGGCATATCATCAAGAATGATTTCTATAGGCTCTGTGAAGCCTTTCCATTCAGAGGAAATCTGTCTTCAAAGCATCAGTGGCTCCTTCATAACCCTTATCCCCAAGGTTGATAGCCCTGTAAGGATTAGTGATTATAGACCTATATCTCTCCTTAACTCATTAGTAAAAATCATCACCAGGCTACTTGCTAACAGGCTCTAGCCTTTAATCACAGGGCTTGTCCATAAAAACAAATATGGTTTCATAAAGTCTAGAACAATCCAAGACTGTTTAGCCTGGTCATTTGAGTACCTCCATCTGTGCCATACATCCAAAAAAGAGGTAGTAATCTTAAAGCTGGATTTTGAAAAGGCATTTGACAGAATAGAGCACAAAGCAATGTTGCAAATCATGGAGGGTATGGGTTTTGGTGACAAATGGCTTGCCGGGATGAAGCTAATTTTCAGTTCTGGTACTTCCTCAGTGCTCTTGAATGGTACCCCTGGGAAAGTGTTCCACTGCAGACGTGGAGTAAGGCAGGGTGACCCTCTATCCGTCCTCCTCTTTGTTCTTGCTGCAGATCTGCTACAATCTATCATAAATAAAGCTAAAAATCAATGCCTTCTCAACTTACCAGTCCCTCTCCAATACTCATCTGACTTTCCAGTACTGCAATATGCTGATGACACCTTGATTATCATGGAGGGATGTGGAAGGAAGCTTTTTGTCCTAAAAGCTCTCCTACAGTCCTTTGCTGCCTCCACTGGTCTCAAGGTCAACTTTGCTAAGTCCATGATGGTTCCAATTAATATGTCTGCTGAAAGAATCCAGCACCTTGCAGCAACTTTTGGATGCTCTATTGGTATTCTACCTTTCACTTATCTTGGCCTGCCATTAGGACTCACTAAGCCAAGGGTTGAAGAGTTCTTGCCTTTGGTAACCAGATGTGAAAGAAGAGTTATAAGCACCTCACTTTTCCTCTCCCAGGCTAGAAAACTTGAGATGACTAATGCTGTCTTTTCCTCCCTCCCTACCTTTTTTATGAGCACCTTTCACCTGAATTCTACTATTAGAGAGCAGGTGGATAAATTCAGGAAACATTATCTTTGGAGAGGATCAGATGATGAGAATAGAATAAATGCTAAAGCAGCTTGGCATCTGGTAACTAGGCCAAAATCTGATGGAGGTCTGGGTGTCTTGGATCTAAAAACCCATAATGAGGCCCTCCTAATTAAGCACATTCATAAATTCTTCAATAGAGCTGATATCCCCTGGGTTCATCTTGTGTGGGAAAAACACTACTCGAATGGCAGACTCCCAAACCAAACTAGAAAGGGCTCCTTTTGGTGGAAGGATGTTATGAAATTGTTGGACAAATTCAAGGGTATGGCCTCAGTTAATGCCAAGGATGGGATGACATGCCTTCTGTGGGAGGATTGTTGGTATGGGCGACCTCTGAAACTAGCTTTCCTAGAGCTGTTCTCTTTTGCTAAGTCACCTCATATTTTTCTGAAAAGAGCTGCTTCTAGGAATGACATCTCTAGCTTTTTCAGTCTCCCTCTTTCCACTGAAGGCTTTGGTCAGTTTAGACAACTTGAAACCATTCTTTAGAACTCTCAGTTGTCTGATGCTCATGATAGTTGGTATTACATTTGGGGTAGTGCTTTGTTCACTTCAAAAAAAGCCTACTCTCACCTGCAAGGAAACATGGGGGCTCATCCTGCTTTCAAGTGGACTTGGAGGTCATCTTGTCAGCACAAACATAAGGTATTTTTCTAGCTTCTTGCTCAGGACAGGCTTAGCACTAGAAACATCCTTCGGAGAAAGAACATGCAGCTCCCTTCTTACAATTGTGTCCTTTGCTCTTTTGGCATTGAAGAGTCAAGAAATCACCTTTTCCTGGAATGTGATTTTGCCAAAAACTGTTAGGGCCTTATAGGTTTAACAGTAAACAGTGGTACTGATCCCTTTCAGAGGCTTAAGAGTTTCAAAACACAGCTTGATGTCAATTTCTTCATGGAAATTATTATCATTATGTGCTGGAGCATCTGGATACTTTGAAATGATGTGATCTTCAGAGGGATAAATGCTGACATTCTTTGTTGCCTGCAGCTGTTCAAAATTTCCTTTAAGCATCTCTTATGGAGAGCCAAGAAGAAATATTTCCCTTCAATTGACCTATGGCTAGAGCATTCTGTATAATCGTCTTGATCTTTTTTGTTTCCTTTTTTGTATTTTAGGTTCTTTCTCTTCTCTTCTTTTGTTCTCTTCTTCTACTTCTTTGTAATCGCCTTGGTTACTGTTTTAATAAAATTTTCAGTAGAGGCCTCATGACCTCTCCTATTTTTTTAAAAAAATTATGTAACACCCCTGGTGTTGCTGTAACTAAAACCTGCCATGTCATCATGATTGCACGCAAATCATCCAGCATTCAATCCTGTTAGTGTGCATTAACCAAATGAATTTTTATTCTTGCATGTGATTATGCATAGGTGCTTTAGAGTGACTTATTACACAAATGTTTGTGTTTGTGTGTAATTATCTAAATCCAATTGGAAAATAAAAAGAAAATCGTTTAAAAACCCTAAAAACGGACCCAAAACCCTAATTCAGAAACTAAAAGGAATTAGACATTGGACTTTAAATAAAAGTTATACATCTTGGAAAGTTGAGCAACTTCTATTTTGGGTAATTTTGAAGTTATTAAAAATAATGTCAAATAGAACCTTAATCTATGTTTAAAAATTTAAATTTAAAATTCAAATTCAAAAACTAACAGGAATCTGATGATGGTACCTTAATGAAAGTTGTAGCCCTTTGAAAATGAAACACCTTTTATCTTGGGTACTTGTGAAGTTGTTAAATAAAAATTTAAATAAAACCCTAATTAGTGTTTTGAAATTCAAATTTGAAATGCTATTTCAAAAATTATTGAGAATCTACCCAAACTCATTTAATGGAAGTTGTAAAGCTCAATAATTAGAACAACTTTTATTTTTGCATATTTTCAAACTATTGAGAAAACTTTCAAGAATTTGACTGAATTTGAAATAAAATTCAAAATCCAATTTTACCCCCTTTATGAATTATTTAAAATCCATTCAAAATTTGAAAATGGTCTAAAAACCAAAGTTATTCAGCACAAAAATTACTACAAGTCTTATTAAGGTAATTTTTCAAGTTACTATAGGAAGTAAAAAGTAATTTTGCAAAACGGGAAAAAGAACAAGTACCTGCTACAGTAACTCGCCCCTCCTTCCCTGTCCACGCGCAGGCGCACGTGCCGCGCCACACGCCGGCGTTGCCCGGGGCTGGCCGGCCACCTGTCGATCGCGGTCGAGGTCGTGGGGGTCCCGGACGCGTCCTACGCTCGCCATGACCGTATTTAAACCCCTGGTGGCCGTCCTTTTCTCCTTCCTCTTCTTCACCGCGTCGCCAACGAACTCTCTGTAAAAGGCAAAATATGCCTCGCTCGTTTCACCTCCGACGCCTACACCTTGTACATAGCTCTAGCTTCTTTTCGCGCATCGATTGTGCTAGCTCGTGCCGTCCCTCATTGCCGGAGTCGACTGTGCGGTCATCGTCTTCCTTACGACCGGCAGAACGCCGCCGCCGACAACTCCTCTGTGGCCGGCTCTCTACGGTGAGCCGTTTTCCTCGTGCTTACGCGTCTTTGAATCGAGGTGATTCCCCGAAGCTCAAGCTCTAGACTGCTTTGCTTTTGGTGCTCAGAAGCTATCGGAACGGAGCCTTGCCGGTCGGAGCACGCCGTCGCGTCCGCTGCCTACGCCGAGTAGGCATCTCCAGCTCTCCTCCGCCCAACCAGTGTGTAAATAGCGCTCTAGTGAGTCCCCTGGAGCTTCCCCGTACCCTAGCCCCAAGCCTCTTTGCATTCCGCCGCCGGAACGCCGCTCGCCGGCGAGCAGACCGCCGTCGGTCCGCCATGAACGCGGCTGCGCTTTCTCAGGCCACTGTTTCGTCAAACCAATCACACCAACGTGTTCATCTTGTCGAGGGGAGTCTTGTGGCCTATTGCTGCCTCCTTGGCCCCTGCCGGCCTCTCGTGACCCTGGCCGGGGTTGGCCCGGCCAGCCGGCGGCCATGGCTGCCAGGGATCGTGCTGGCCAGGGCGAGCTGGGCCTGGCTGGGCTAGCCTAGTGCGTAGGAGCTCGCGGATGGGAAGCGCTGGGCCACGGGTGTCCAGCCCAGTAGCTCTGGTCGGCCTGCTTAATTGGATTTTTCATTTTCTGAGCAAGTAATAGTATTGAGTTTTGTTGTTTTTTTAAAGAAATATGTACTACTCAAAAAATTATGAAATTAATTCTGTAGCTCCCCAGTAGTATAAAGAATATTAGAAAAATATGAAATGCATGTTTTGGGTATTTTCTGTATGAACTAAAACTTCCCCTTTTAATTAAGAAATGACATATCTAGGATTTTTGTAGGTTAAAGTATTTAATCCAAAAATCATGAAAATTATTTTGTCACTGTTTTGTACTGCTGGCTACCTCCACAAAATAAAATTTGAGATTCATTTGATGATGTTTGATTATACCCTTAATTGTATGTCTTAATTATTAGTTGATAATTATTAAAGTGGTTGGCCCAAGTAGTGAAATAACCTTGGGTGAAATTTTGGAGCTGAGTGAAGATCATGGAACACTTCCACCATTGTTGGTCCATGGTAACTTAGTTAGATGTGCTCATGTTCCAATTGTGATTATAATAAAAACAAAAATTGCTTTTTAGTCAAATGAGACTCTCATGAATATATGCATATATGTGTGTATGTGTGTGATATTGATGGCTTCTTGGATGCAACTTTATGGGTAAAAAGGGGTAGTTAAGTATGTTTCTTACAATATAATTTTATTAGTCCTTTTATATGTAAACGTAGGATGACTTGCTTGATAAAACAATTGAAAATTAAATGAAATCCGAACTGTTACGAAACAAGTTGGTATTGTTGGTTTGCAACTTTATCGTGAAGGAAAGATTGTACTCCGCTTTCTACACTAATTTTACTTTTATTACTTCACAATTTAGTGCATCTCATGCATCATGGCATACATATCATCATGTTAAGCATTGTATTATTATTTCGTGTAGTGAACGCGCGATAATTATTATCCGAAGAAAGTCCCGAGTACGGTATTCACTCGGTGGACGTGGATCTTTCTTGGTGATTGATTTTAGGGTTCTATCTACTCCGAGCAACAGGCAAGCCCCGGTGCATTCACCCCCTTTCCTTGTGATTTGGAAAATGTTATAACTTGAGTTAAACTACTGCATTAAGTTGATAGGAGTTGATTGATAACCCAATTGATGTATTACCAACCTTGACCACTGAAATACCCGGAAACCAGTTTGAAAATGTTTGAAAAATGTTTAGCCCTACTAAATTAATTTAGTTTTGCATAAACTGCTATTTTTAAGCTATTGTGATATATTAATGATGAAATTCATGAAAAAGGGAATTGGTAATGTTTCCGTTCGGTGGCTGTGCACCTGATCAGTGCATTGTCACCAACAAAAAGGGTTTTGTCCGCTCGGTGGTTGAACACTTGGGTTAGAGTCCCAAGGCTTTGTCACTGACAGGCAGGGATTTGAAAACCGTTTGAATACCTTGTATTTGGGTTAGAGTCCCAATGCATTGTACCAACGGGAAAAACTTTAGGGACCGTCCGTTGTCGGCCTGCTTGTGAACGAGACTTTGCAACTAGCCACATACTCCGGGAAGCCCTGACTCCGGTGGCTCTACTACTTGAACCGACGACCACGCCCTCAGAGTAGAGAGATGGCGAGAGTAGCGTATACCCTCGTGGCCGGTGTGCTTGGAGACGAGAGCAGTACTGTGCTCTCGGGTGGCGCAGGACCGGTTTAGATTTTGGAAAAGCTGTGGTAGACGGGGTTGGCATATGCAAGCTTAGGTGCTACATATGCAGTGTGGTTAGGGATCCCCAACTAGGTATTAATCAATTCGAATCGTCGTTGCTCATCGGTTATGGAGACTTGATCCCCTGACTTACATCGGAAAGTGGTTCGGAACTAGGATATTTTTGAGAATGAATAAGTAATTAAAATTTAAGGATACATGTGAAAGAACTCAAATCTATGGTTATTTTTTAAAATAATATTGAGTTAAAATATTGAAAGTATGATTCAAGATTAGTATTGTGTTTCCGCAAAATACTTTGACTCTTGCTAAAGCCTTACCTTGACTTCCCTCAGAATGCATTCCTGAGTCTTCTTCTCATTTTCTTTAGTCGGGTAAGTCTTGCAGAGTACCCCAGTACTCAGGGTTTGATAACCCCTGTTGCAGGAAAGCCGAGAGTACAATTCTGCTTGGGACCGTGCCGGTTGAAAGATCGTGCATGGATGAAGATGTGTATATGATATGACCCTTGGGCAGGGTGTCCAGTTGTATGATGCTACACCACTATGAAACTCTAGTTCGAGATAATGTAATTTCTATTTGTAAACCTATGGTCATGTAGTATTTCCGCACCCTGTACTCTGATCCAAAATATTTGTGTAAACTGTTGTAATACATGTAAGGTCTTTACAATGAGATCCTCGGGGAAATTAGGGTTTTCGAGGAAACCCGGCAGGCCACCAAGGTCACGGGAAACTCGTGCACAGTAACCGGAGGTCCGTAGGGACGATGATGGTGCACGTGGGCCCTATGATCTGGACGGTTCTGTCACAAATTATAGGTCATTTTAGCTTTTTTTAGGTACAGGGCTTTTTGCATGTTGTGCACCCTAGATATATTATAGTATATCTAGAACAGAACAAATTAAAAGTTATGTAAGCCAAAACATCCTGTAAATTAAAACGGATAGGGTATTAGACTATACGGATCGATTAGTATGACATACATTACATCATAAAATCTAATTAACGACGTGCGTTCTTTTGTTTTTGTTGTTTTATTAAACCCTCTCAATAAACATGGTGGCTTCTTTAAACACTGTTATATTAATACAATATAGATAGGTATCGGGATTCTTAAAGGATTCATGCATGTGCTCGTAACGAACCCCAAGTTTTCATATTTACTCCCTCTGTCCCAAAATAAGTGTCATTTTTTTACCTTTTGAAATCAATGTTTGACCATTCATCTTATTCAAAAAATTTGCAAAAATATAAAAATAAATAAATTAAGATTAAAGTACTTCTAATAATGAATCATTTCATAATAAAAAAATATTTTTTCACAAAATTTTTGAATAAGACAAAGGATCAAAAGGAGATAGTTTAAATCCTAAAACGACACTTATTTTGCGATGGAGGGAGTATTTGCAGTCCTAAGAGCAACTCCAGTGGAGTCCCCAAACAGGCCCATATTCTATTTTTAGTAGCTTAACAAAAAAAAACAACTCCAATGGGCCTCCTACTTGGGCTCTTATTTTTGGAGGACTCCCAAAGTCTAGTTTGAGGCCCCCAGGAACCAGGGGTTCCTATCCGCTCGCCCGACGCCCCGACGCGTAGTTCCCGACCGTTGGTATAAATTAACTGCACTCTACTAAATATTATTATTATCAGATTATCCGCAAGCGTACAGATGTAATACCGATGCAGCACTTCACCCGTAGGTTTTAAATATCGAATCCACAAGGAACAGTAGGTGATAATGACCAAGCCGATGAACTTAACCCCATAATTAGGCTAGATAATATCAAGAAAGAGGAAATAGCTAATGATTATCTAGTTCTAACAACCGGTAAGTTTTGAATAATATCGTTCTAACTGGACAGTGAAATGAATAAGAGTGGAAATCAGAGTTCCCTCTTACCAAACACTTATACACCTATCGATCCTATCAACGGGAAGTGGACTACAGAGGAATCAACGTAGCTGTCACCTACGCGAACTACCACTATTCGGCCAATCAGGGGACATTCACAAGTAAACCTAGCCTAGGCACCACGCCTACACTACAAAATACTACTTCAATCAAGTAATGACCAAGATCAAAGCACTCAATATGAGTTGCAAACTTAAGAATGAATAAGAACAAATGCTTACTTGAATTAGAAGTTGAATACAAAAGTACCTCAGAACGCAGCTCCGGGCGAGGAAGCTGAATCCAGAAGAATACAGCTACGGAGAAGCGCCGACAGGCCGGAACTCCTCTGAATCTCTACTCTTCTACGCTATCTCTCTACTTCTCTAAACAAGACTAGATCTAGAAGAACTAGTCTCTCCTAATTGCTACATCTAACCCTAACTGGAGATATTGAATTGAAGCTCAGGAATAGGGATGCCTCCAGGAGGGTCTGCCCCTTTATTTATAGCCCGGTGGGATGAACGTGCACCGTTTGATCAAACCGACTTAACGTGGGGTCGAGATGACTCCTCAAAGGCGGTGGTGGAAGACTCCAGAAGCCGAGGGCGAAAACCCTAATGGTGGGGCCGGCCGGCGCCCAATTGTGGCCTTTCGGACCCAATTTCACCGTGTTGTCTTCTTATGCCTCCTGCAGTCCAATGGTGTATGTGTCGCCGCAGATTTTGATTCCTAACTCTGAATATAGCAAATGATGGGTCCATTTCGATCGTCTCAATGAGCCCGTCGTAATGGTGCAGTCCAATTGTTTATTTGAGATACTTTATTGATAGAAAATTGCATATTCCTATAATACAAGTGGGAACACCAAAACTCGTGGAACTCGTTAGAATCAAAACCTATAAGTATGCTTTGTGATTCATTTTGTATCAAATCGTGCTATAGTTGACGGTTATTTTTAGTACTTAACGACCGTCAACAATACCCCCAAGCTTACCCTTTGCCAGTCCCTTACCAAACAAACTAAGCCTAATTGCTAATAAACTTGGATCAGGAGTTGCTACAATGCTTCATGCCTTACAAGTACACATGCTTTCAAACAGAAATTCTCCTCCGGATTAGACAAAACTGCTCTAACTTTCAAACTTCCCCATTTTACCTTTAACTACGGAGCTTCTCAGCTTTTGCATAAGTCTTGAGCAATCGAAAGATAGAACTATCAAGTCAATCACTATGTCTCAAATTCTTCACAGTACCAATATTCCAGAGTTTTGCAAGTTTTCGAAATAAAACTCAGAGCTTAATTGTATGACACCCTCAAGTCTCTTAATATATGTGGTATTTATGGATCCCACTGAGGCATTAATGATGTTATACCTTCCTACAACTAAGGATTATAGTGGAGCTTATAGGAGTGGCAATAAAAAGGACGAGCATATTTGCAATTCATATATTGTAAAGTTAAACAATGGATCCACAGAGAGTCAAGTCAAACAATCAAACCAAGATGTGCATGTGTATAGAATATGGTGGATAGGTATATATATGGTGGCTAATCCTAATTTTACTTTTGCTCTTTTAAAAATATATCTCTCTTTGAATTTAGAACTTTTCGGGAAAACATGGGCTATCTTTATTTCCTTTTCTTCTTTTCTTTCTCTCTCTCCCTCTTTTCATAGGGAGGCGGGCATCTAAGTACCCATTATTTTAATTGTTGGGACACTTGTCCATCTTTTACTCCTTTTCTTTTTTTTCAATACTTTTGCATAGCCACATGCATCCTTTGAATATAAATAATTGGCAAGATAATGATAAGAACTTAGAGCAATTAAACAGGGACTGTCCTATAGGGTATATTTTTGGGTGTTTACTCCCAGTGTAGGAGAAAAATATTTTTAAGGTGAATCTGGTTGGAAGTGGAAAATGATTGCGCTTACTCCCAGAGTAGGAGTAATACATATGTGGGTAAAGTGTGTAAGTGATCTTGATTTTAAAAGCATGACAAGACTCTCATAAAGTATACAACAAAGGTTGACTAAACTCAATGCAAAGCAAGCAGCATAAATGTGCAAATATTTTCCTATCTCTAAATGTATCATATATGGCTTTGGTAGGTGTCGGGTACCCAACCATGGGGTACCCAATTTCAACGCAAAATCATACTTCCCGAATAAAGCCCGGCCCAAGAAGGCACCAGCCGAGGCCCACGCGGGAACGGCCCATGCAAGAACTTCTCGCACAGCCTAAGACAGAGCCGTGTGGAAGCACATCGCCTCCCTCGGGCGCTCGGACCCCTCGGGAGAAATTCTCCGATTCGCCCGAGCCTCCGCGACAGGGCTCGGGAAAGTAGGCCTCGGGCGATAGACTTCCGATTCGCCCGAGCCCCCCGCTAAAGGCTAACACCCTCGGGTTCGCTCGGGCCCTACTGACGTCAGCAGGGCAAACTTGACGGCCAAGGGACCTTCCCTAACCACTTTACAGGCACGGTCCCATCGGGTGGTCCCCGTGACACAGCTACGCCCTGAACGGGCACGTTCGCCATACCAACTGCCCCATCTTCTCTGGCAGGCGATCTGACGGTCCTACTCCTCCCACGCCGCTACAGGGGCGGTCAACTGTACGGGCCTCCAGGCTGACGAGGAGATTCACCAACTACGACGGCGACTGTCATGCCCCGGCCGCACGTGTGACACCAGGAAAAAGGAAATGACAATCGTCCGGCCAACCTGGGGGAATGGGCAAGCCTTACGATCAGGCTCGGCCACCCCCTGGAATGTACCTCACGAGGAAAAAGAAGCACCCGAGGGAGGACACTCCTCCCGCTCCGTCCCATCGCGCCCCCGACGGCACCAAGGTCTCCCGAGCCTCAGGAGCTTATACTCAAAAGTCAACCTATCTACTCGTTGCGCTGTGCAGGGTTGGACGCGACGGTATGACGTAGTGCTACGCGGCAAACAATGTCCAGCACTGTGAGACGCCTTGGAACTCACCAACGGAACAGTGGTGGATCAACCAAATGACTAATGCCATACCTTCGAGGCGCCAAGACGAGAGCGTGGCTGACAATAGCCACCAGTCACCACCGACTCCGCCATACCGAGCACTGTAACCATAGGACAACACATGTAACCCTAGCCTCTCCCTTGTAACTATAAAAGGGAGGGCAGAGGCTGATCACAAGCATGTTTTCACTCACTCACAACCAGAACTCCCACTCACTACAATCTACAAACTCAAGAATACACACGAACACTCATACTCACAAGAGACTTGGGAGCCCCTCCCTCTCTCGACTAGGCTTGTAACCCCTACTACAAGCACCCCGGTGCAAGGCAACATGACTCGATCTCACACTGAACGTAGGGCATTCATTGCCTGAACCAGTATAAACCATGTGTTCCTCCTTGCACACCATCCGTGATCTCAACCACAAAACACAAATTTACTAGTCGGTGTTAGCACGCGCTAATCTAAGCACCGACAGTAGGAATTCACACTTTGTCATACAAGAGCTCATCATGTAAGATTTTAAATTTAACATAAATCTCCAGAACTTAGCATTGTTAGGAATAAGATAAATAGCAGCTCAACCTTCATGTATCATATCATCAATCACCTAGACTTAGCTCAAGCATATGCCTCCACAAGTTTTAGGTTCAGAGTAAATTCTTAAGCCAAAACAGTAGTATCCAAAACTCGGAAGAATTTAAGGTTGAAAAGTAGACACTTGAAAGAAATTATGGCAGAGCAACTATTCATCATCTCCAAGATAAAATTTTAATGTTTTCCAGTTTTTATTTGACTCTAATCTAGACTGACTATAGACACACTCTAAGACCACTCTAACATATAGCTAAGTTTTTATTTGGTTTTCAAATTTTATCTTACTAGCTAACTCACGCGAAAAAAGCGATATGGTACAATAATAAGGTGGGAAACTTATACTTAGCTGGATTTTAAATGGAGGGTACTCTTCCTCAAGCTGGATGTTTGACAGGATTTTTGATGTTGCAAATTGAGTGATCCTTCTGGGAGCAAGTGTATCGGCAGTGTAAGGGCGTCGGGTTGACTAGCTCTTTGATCTTGTATTTTCCTGTGAAACTCAATTGTCAACAAAAATACCAAATCTCATAGAGAGGTGTTAGGTTTAGTACCACTCTATGGTAAGTGATTGATTTTATATTTCCAGCAGAAGTTTTCTAATTGGGTGGACCTTCATGTGCCTACATATTTTTGGGTTTCTCTAAAAAGTGTGGACCTTCATGTGTCCACATATTTTTGGTATTTTTAGATATTCCTATGATACTATTGTGAACCTTCATGTGCTCATATATTTTTGGTATTTTATGACTTTATAAAACAAACTCGATAATCGCATAGGTATAGTTACCTGATAACTAGGGGATGCTCCTTCCCCAAGCTAGATGTTTGCAATACTTGGTGCCGATGATCTTTAGAGCAAGCTTGTCAGCAGTAGTCCTAGTGGGCTCCACTGATGAACTCACTCGTCACACATAGTGGAATTTTTCTTACTTAGCTTGACTTGGTTGTTTGCTTATTGCTGGTCATATACTTATTGTTGCCCTACTACTACTACTGTTGTCCAGATGGATGGTGCAGCTCTCTCCAACTCTCCTCTACTCCTCTACTCCTATTTTGAATTGATCACATTTTTTAAACTGTGATCATCCTCTCTACTACTACTGTACTCTCTTCTCTCTACTCAAGTTCTTTTGATCCCTCTCCAGCAAGATGAGATGAGCACAACTCGGCAAGATGATAATGTGCAAGCTACACTCCCATGACCAAAGTGTGTGCAGGAAAAGCTCAAAGTGAATGTACGAGCCACACACTTCTCTGCTTCACGGACGCGAATGAGCCGAGCCGTGCACAATTCTGTTCTGCAGAGACGCGTGCGTGGCGATAGCTAGCGACAATAAGCGCCGGCGAAGAAGAGCAAGAATCGGGTGGGCTAGGGACGTACGGTACGGCGGCGGAGCACTTATGAGGACTCCGACGGTGGCGTTGTCGATGCCGGTGCCAGCGGAGGCGAAGCAGACGCCGCGCGCGAAGTCGTTGATGCCGTAGGCCAGGTCGAGGTAGGCCGGCACGAGCGGCAGCAAGCCGAGCGCCTCGGAGATGAGGTCCGGGGGCAGCCACCCGTTGCCGAACCGCCTCGTCGCGCGCGGCCCGCCGGGCATGTCGCGCCCCGTCGCGCGTGGCCCGCCGGGCATGTTGCAGGGGAGGGGGGTGCCGGTGCCGGAGAAGGCGGCGCGCGGGCGGGGCGCCGGAGCAGGCGGCGTTCTTGGGTCTTGGCTGGAGTTGGAGTCAATTTTGGGTTCTTATTTTTTGCAGGCCAGCATGCAAATGAAAAAAAATAGAGGGCCTAATTTGCATGCTGGGCTGGAGTTGCTCTAACAAAGTTAGGATGTTTATACACCATATATCAGGTTAGGATTACCGTATGGGCCGCGTTGTGGGCCTTCTGCTTGCCCGCTACTGGTGTACCAGCAGGGTGATGTATTTTTCTTTTCTTTTTATACGAAAAAAACATGTACTGGTTTAATAGGGTTCACTTATACTCATCAACACTCGTACAAGCTAGGCGCAGGGGTATTTATACCGAAAAGTTTAGGGGCGATCTGAAGCTGACGAATCATCCATGCATTAAGGTGTTGCTGGTTGGGAAAGCAGGTCGGCCGATCCGTCAACGATCCACACGGACGTGGCCGAACCGAGGCCGCGCGCCGCCCATGACATGACACGGCCGGCACGAGAGGACGTCATCTGGGGTACGGATGCAGCAGGGATCGATGCTTGGCTATCTCTGGGTTGACGTGGAAATCGATGGCCGGGGTGGAGAGCCGTGGAGAGCGATGTCGACGGCCGGCCGGGCAAGAGAGGAATAGACCAGTAGAGTGAACATATATACATCACTACTGGATTCGCCCTCTTTGCCGACTGCTGAAACCAGTCGGCAAAGGAGAAAATACAGTCGGCAAAGCCTTTGCCGACTGCATTTCTTGAGGCAGTCGGCAAAGGGGAGGTGACAAAGCCCAAGGCGGCAAAGGCCACCTTTGCCAGCTGCCATAAAAGGCAGTCGGCAAAGCCTTTGCCGACTGCCGCTCTGGCAGTCGGCAAAGCAAACGCGCACAGCCGTTAGAGTTTTCTTTGCCGACTGCTTAGGTGGCAGTCGGCAAAGAATTTTTTTCATTTTTATTAATCGAGGCAAATATTTTTTTCCTTTTTTTTAATCGAAGACCTTTGCCGACTGCCTTTATTGGCAGTCGGCAAAGATTTTTTCCATTTTTTTAAAAAAAATGTGTATATCTTTGCCAGCTGCCAATTCAGCAGTCGGCAAAGGCTTTGCCGACTGCCTTGCTTCGTGGCAGTCGGCAAAGCTGGGTATTTTGCTTTTTTTGTTCCCAGCTTTGCCAGCTGCCATGGCAGTCGGCAAAGCTGGGAAATGCAATTTTTTTGCTGTTTTTGCCGATTTAGCTCACGTATCGCAGCAACCAAAATACATATATGTACATATCACAGAAATCCACATATACATCACAGAGATTCACAAATAATCCATAACCACAACATCCATCAAGTCGCACGCACGAATGCAACATCCAACAAGTCGCACAAGTCCAACATCCAACAAAGTTGCAAAAGGGTCTAACATAACAAAGTTACATCCATTATCCAACAACATGCACCGAGCCACTCACTCGTCCTGCGACCAGTCGCCACCACCGTGGTGTGAGGAGCTCCCTGTCGGCCACGAAGACCACCCGGACGGTCCGACCTGCGGCTGTGGAGAAGGTCCAACTGTCGGAGACGGGTTCGAAGCCGCCGACTGCAGCTGTACGGATAAGCGATCTCATTAGTACCTAAGTGATGGCCGCACAAGCGAAAACAATAGATAGGCTGGCAGTAACTCACCGGAGTCCTTACAGGCGGAAGATCAGGGAGTGGAGGGAGAACAACCGGGGGTGGAGTGAACATCACTTGCAACGGAGGGGGGTCTGTAGTTAGGGATCTCCAGGCCCTGAAAGTAGCTGGAAATCGAGGAGGCAAACTGCGTCATCTGTTGCTGGGACTGCTGCTGGAAAGCTAGCATCGCCTGCCGATGGGCCTCCTGTTGAGCCGCCAGCTGCTACCGATAGGCCTCTTCTCGGGCCGCCTCTCTTGCCTGTTGGGCCGCCTGTTGGGCCCGCATCTCTTCCAGTTGGACCTGCAATATTACACAAGCGATGTTTAAACAATGCATAAAGATTCGGCAACATATGTAAAACCAATGAACGACGAATAGTTACCTGAAGCGCCGCCATCATCTGTGTGGAGCTTGCCCGCCGAGGTTGTATGGGGACATCGGAGGAGGTACCGGCACTGCTATCCGAACGACGAACCTCACGAAGGGAGGGAACGGTGGCCGGGTCGATGACGCTGTGAGCAATAAGGTACCGGCCGTGCTGCTTCCCTCCTCCCGTCCTCATCAGGACGTCCGTATCGAGGGGCTCGGTCGACGGGTCGTAGTCGGCACCATGGCGCGTGCGAACCGCCTCGGTGTACTGGACCACCCTATCGTAGACGTTTTGGTTGGTGATGGCGTCGGGCCCCTCGCCGTGTCGTAGACGTTCTCTGGATCTGTCGCCTTGCCCTGGTGAGACAGGATATAGCCCGTGAACTCGTTGATCACCTGGCCGTCATGCGACTGGGTCTGCGAGGAAAACACAAGGACGATTACACGTAATGAGAATGAATGACTCAATCAATTGAATAAATAAACAAATTGGTGTGAAGGGTACCCATGTGTCCATGTACTCTCCGAGAGAGCGGCACCCTTGGTGGTGTGACGGCCCCGCCTTCGCCTTGGCATATCCAGATTTCTTCCTGCGCGTCTCGTAAGCCTCCGGCGTTCTCCACCCGTCCACAATCGCCTCCCAGCAGTCCATGTGCATTTTGCACCAATCAGCAGGATACTGCATGCATTACAACGTGCATTTAGGTGAGTAAGAAGATGAATTGGAATGAAATTAGAATTATTGTTTCCTACTTACGAGCATGTAGGCCTCCCTGGGCATGTCAGTTTCGGGCCACTGGATCATCTTCCTCGCATCCGCCTTGTCTAGCTTCTCCTTGAGTACGTTAGCGTGGTAGCTGATAAGGCACTGGACGTGTGCCTCGTAGAACATGTCCTTGAGCCTGATCTGGCAGACCCTGTCCTGCACTACCGACGCCTCATGCTCGTGCCCTGGGTCGCACGTGAAATACTCCTGCATACATATATCATTTATGAGTTGATTATTTCAAGGACATCCAACAAATGCTTAGTAGTGGCAAAGCGGTGCAATGAAGACTCACCCAGAACTCCCTCTTGATCTTGTCGGCAAGGGTGACGTCTCCGTGCACTACCTTGAAGAAGTCTGGCCAGTGCTGGGGCACTTTATCCCTCCCATCTATGGTGACTAGGCCAGGAAAATTCTTCTTAATCAGGAGGCCCAGAATGCCATTAGGATGGCGTCCACCTCTGTTTCCATCCACACGCTTCCAATTGCTGCACAAGTCATTAAGAAGAACTGTTAATCTTGAAGTTCAATTTTCAACATGGCATATGAACAAGTAAGTGAAAACATGAATGGTTACTTACCTTGGCCCGTCGGGTCGAATCACCGGACGGAAGGCTAGCGTGGGCGCGGCGCTTGGGAGGCGTGTTATCCCACGCTGGTAGGGCCTCCTCGAAGCTGTGGAAGACGAGGCCCCTGCTGTCGCCTCGCTCCCGCCCTGGTCGCCCCCGTCCTCGCCGCCCCCGCCCCCGTCCTCGCCGCCCCCGTCCTCGCCGCCGACCGGGGCAAACAGGCGTCTGGTAGAGCGAGTTCTACCCCGCATCTCCTCCAAAGTCTCCTCCTCCTCCAACGCCTCCTCCTCCTCCAACGCCTCCTCCTCCTCTCTCTGGTAGAGCGAGTGGACCTTTCTCACCGGTCTCTTCTGTCGTCGTCTACTTCCGCCCGGCATTTTGTCCTATGCCTGCAATGACAAACATTAAACCAATTAGCACAAATAATCGATAAGTACTTGTAAAGAGATGCAAAATGAACGAAACATAATTGCAAAGTAATAATAATCAGAACAATATAGTATTACATGAACTAGAAACCGAAGTCCTGGTCATCACTATCACCATTGTCATCACCTCCTCCACTGTCATCACAATCACTACTGTCGTCTTCACTATCAATATTATCGAAACCTAAGTCCTCATCATCTCCATTACTCTCCTCACCACCATAGAAGATCCACCTCTCGTAGTTTTCCACAAATCCATGCTTGACAAGATCTTTGTATACCTCCCTCTGTACTTTTCTTTTTTGGTTCTTACAGTCTTTGCAAGGACACAGCGTCCGATCCGACCCATGAGCAGCCGGGCCAAATGCTTGCTGCAGGAATTGATTGGTCCCGTGAACCCATTCAGCGCTCTTCCTCTTTTCTGTCCAGCCCGTGTACATCCACTCACGGCCAGCCATCTTCTATCATGCGCCAATGTATGTGAGTAATAAAACCAGCATTTGCATGTACAAGGCGTTCCTACCATCTAATAGGTGAAGGATAGGTCCTAATCCCACCCGAGGATGTGTAGATGAGGTTAGCTTCCATGCTCCGCTCCCGTCCGAGACGGAATTTCGGCAGCACCTCCCCGCTGTTCTCCCGATACACGTCCCGGTTTAGGGAGAGTGTGTATCCGGAGAACAACGGTGAGGTGCTGCTAAAACTCCGGCTCGGACGGGAGCGGAACATGGAAGCTACCCATCTACGCATCCGCGGACTGTCCAAGAAACGTGGACACTCCAAAAGAGATACCGTCGTAGATATGCACTGATCAGCATACCAACGACCGCGTATCCCTTTCGGACGGGAGACGCCTAACTCGGTTATGCGACCTAAGTACGATAATAGGTAAGAAAAGGAGGTGATTTATACCTAGGGTGGCGGTGGAGAGAGGCTAGCGGGGCAGTGGCAACGAAGCCGATGAGGGTGGCCGAGTCCCTCCCACGGGTCCTGAAAAAAAGGCAATAGGTTAGAATCAATTGAAAATTTTGGCAGCACCTCCCCTGCACGGGGAGGTTCCAAAATTAAACCTGCAGAAAACATAGGTACGAAGACCAACATTTTAAACGGCACGAAGGCCGACAACCATAACGGCACGAAGGCCGACATTCACAACGATCAGCATACCTTCGGTGGTGGCGGGGCGTGCACGCGGAGAAGACGACGCCGAGAACGAGACGGGACGTCGCTGCGTCGGCACCACCTCCTCCTTCTTCTTCTTCTTCCTCTTCTCTTCCCCTTCCTCCTCCTTCTCCTTCTTCTCCTCTCCTTCTTCTTCCCCTCACTGCTTCTTCCCCTTCCTCCTCCTTCTTCTTCCCCTTCCTCCTTCCCCTTCCTCCTCCTCCTCCTTCTCCTCTCCTTCTTCTTCTTCCCCTCCCTGCTTCTTCCCCTTCCTCCTCCTTCTTCCCCTTCCTCCTCCTCCTCTCCTCCTCCTCCTTACACGAGCAGAAGGGGCGACGGTGTGGAGCCGGAGCCGCGGGGCGGCGGGCCAGCAGCGGCGCGGGGCCGGGGCCGCGGCGGCGCGGGAACGGTGGCGCGGGCCCGGCGGTGCGGGGCCGGCGGCGCGAGGACGGGGCGGCGGGGCAGCAGCGGCGCGGGGCTGGGGCCACGGTGCCGCGTTGGCGCGGGGACGGCGGCTCGGGCCCGGCGGTGAGGGGCCGGCGGCGCGGGCCACGCCGGCGAGCGGACGGAGGCGCGGGGCCGCGGCAGCGCGAGGAGCGGCGCGCGCGGCTCGGCGGCGGAGCTACTCGTGGGTGGGGGGCGCGGCTCGGCGGCGGGGGCTGGCGGCGGAGCTGCTCGGGGGCGGGGGGCGCAGCGCGCGGCGGCCGGTGGCGGGGGGAGCGGCGGCGCGGTACAGAACGGCGGGGGGCGCGGCGGAGCGGGAACGGCCGGGCGAATAGCTAGGGTTGATGACAAAATGTTGGGCCGTTGGGCCTTATCCGGTCCACCTACTTTGCCGACTACCGTAGCAGTCGGCAAAGCACTCGTTTGCCGACTGTTTACTTTGGCAGTCGGCAAAGCGCCTCTTTGCCGACTGCCCAAAATGGCAGTCGGCAAAGTTTCAAAAAATTTTTTTAATTTTGAGTTCAAACTTTTTCTGTGGTCTATGTGTATTGTTTACAGGCACATGTTCTATTTTGGGGTTTTTTTACAACATTTTACTATATTCCGTTCATTTCTTTTGTTTCCTTGAATTTTCCCGCATTATCCAAGTTTGAACTGTAGGTGCATGAAATAATGAAACTTAGCCATTCTAAAAATGATATTCATGTTGAAGAGTGTACTTTGAGGCCGTGTCTAGAAGCTCACCTAAAAGTTTGAAGTCCTTGCCCACGGAACAGGACTTTCCAGGCGTGATAGAGGTGCTTTTTAATTATATAAAATCCAAATGAAGTCAGAAAATCACGAAACTTGTCAAGGTGCCATGTTATCGCATGTGGAGCCTATGATAAAAATTTCATAAAGTTTGAAGCAAGTTGCGGCGTCGGATGTCCAAAACCCAGACATCTCCACATGTGATCACACGTGGAGATGTCTGCGTTTTGGACATTCGACGCCGCAACGTACTCCAAACTTTTTTAAATTTTTATCATAGCGTTCACATGCGATAACATAACACCTCGTCAAGTTTCATGATTTTCCGACTTTGTTTCGATTTAATATAATTAAAACACACTTCTACCGCACGTGGACGGTCATGTTTCATGGATAAGACTTTCAAACTTTTGGGTGACTTTATGGACACGGCCTCAAAATAAATTCTCCAACATGAATATCATTTTTTGAATGGCTACATTTCATTATTTCATGCACCTGCAGTTCAATTCTGCACTGTGCGGAAAAATTCAAGTAAATAAAAAAAATGAACGAAATATAGTAAACTTTTGTAAAAAGGCTCCAAATTTGAACATGTACTCTTAAACAATATATATGGGTCAAAAAAAGTTTGAAACCAAAATTCAAAAAAAAAATTAATACTTTGCCGACTGCCAGCTGGGGCACTCGGCAAAGGGCATCTTTGCCGACTGCCGCTGATCTGGCAGTCGGCAAAGAGGCCTGCTTTGCCGACTGCCAAACGGCGTGACAGTCGGCAAAGAAGACGGAGACGGACGCCATCCCGACGCTTGTAAGGTATGCCGACTGCTTCCCTTCGCCAACTGCCGGGAGCAAGCTGGCAGTCGGTCTTTGCCGACTGCCTTTCTTTGCCAGCTGCTCGGAGCAGGCTGGCAGTCGGCAAAGATTTTCTTTGCCGACTGCCTTTCTTTGCCAACTGTTTTGACTTCTGCAGTCGGCAAAGATAGTCTTTGCCGACTGCCCTAGATATGGCAGTCGGCAAAGATGCTGGCAGGCGGCAAAGACCCTGTTTCTCGTAGTGCATGACTGACTTGCCGAATTGCATTGAAGCGGACGTACACTGCAGCCCCCGTCGATCGGCATGGCGCGTTCCTCGCCAGACACGCCTACACATACGTACAGGATGGCGGCTCTGTCTAATCCCGCGCGCTTGATCTTTAATGAAGCGAGCCCGGACCGACGATCCGTCCACACCTCGCTCTCGATCGCGCTCGCTCCAACACACAGGAATTGATCGAAATAAACATGGCGTCGACCGGCTGGCCCTGAGACGTACGGAGACGTGCGTTTTCCACACAACTATAGGTAGCGGCTAGTTAGGCGCGCGTGCGAGCCGCGAGCGCCGAACTTTGCCGCCGCCGGCCTGCCTGCCTGCCAGCCAATGCCATATAGGTCGCCGTCGTACGTCCATCTTCGGAGAGAGGTTGGCGCAGTGCATCACACTCGCGCGTGTCCGCACCAACGGTTCTTCTATCAAAGTCCGTGGTCGATCGATGACGACTCGGACGGACACGAGAGCCGCGCCATCGAGTCGTCGTCATCCACGCCAGTGCAGTCCATGCATGACGGCTGCCGGGTCGGGTGCTGCCGCACCAGCGCTAGTACGTGGCAGCACAAGTGACAAGTGGCGGCACGCGGCGGCGGATCGGACGATGGCATATCGAACGTATCGGCGCGGCCTGGCCGGTGCCGGACGGCAGGCCTCGCGCGCGCTCGATCGCATCCGTGGCGCTTCCACCCAGCTTCCAGGAAACTTGGAAGGCGTACGCGCATGCTCGACTTCAATTGTGCGTTACGTGCATGCACGTATTATGGAATTGATGCCTACGTGGAACTTCGTCAGTTACGTATGTCTGCAGCATATACATATATATATATACCTACGTACGCAAGCATATATGCATGAAATAGTAGCTTATATGTTACTGTAGTATCAAGTCCAGCAAATATCGCATTAAGATCTCCGTTTGACCAACGGCAGGCACGTACGTACGCCGGCGTCCCGTGTCGTCGTCATCCTGAAGCCTTTTCCTTACCTTTTCTGCAGGCTGCCCTCAACGGCGCAGGTGTGTGATCTCATGACCGATGTTTACTCCTACATATATGCTTGCTTTTGCTGGTCATCAGTTCGCAGGTGTATGGTTCGAGCTTCGATTCCGTTTTAGTTTCCGGTGGACGTCGTAGTCTGTGCCATGCCACACACGCTACATATAATCAGTACATATCATCTTAATTAGCTTTTCCCTAAGCTAAATATTTTACATCTTTAACCACTGGTCTTTTTTTAGGTTCATGACATATGATTTAGATTTTTAGATTCATTAATAAAAATACTTGATATATAATTCACATATTATGGAACTATAAAGATTTTTTTAAAAAATAGGTGGTCAAATAACAATTTAACTTAGGACAAAACCAATGTGACATGTAAAAAAGAATGGAGGTACTCTCCCTGGTCCTAAATAAACCAACCTTTAGAGTTTTTTTTTGTTAAAAGGTTAGTTGGAGGAGATCCATGACTACACTGCCTCCACCATCGACGACAATGGCAACATCTCCCCAGGTAAAAGATGTCTTCCTAAATGGCATTTGGGAGTCGTTGATGGAGAACAAGTCCCTGCTCGCGCATTTGAGGAGTTCCCGCACCACCCGCCTCCGCCCAGACGCTGTGGCCCTACAGACAGGGAGGGGCAGCGTGAGCGAAGGCTTGAAGACATGCTTTCCCGAGGGCCAAAAGGGAGGTACAACAACGACCATCCTTACTTCTTCAGCGGCCGTGACAAGCGTAATAGCCATGACGATGACGACAACCACGACAGCTATGGTCGACGTGGGTGAGACGCCTCTAGCAAATATGCCTGAGGTGAGCGCAGCGAGGCTGGTGGTTACCGTGAGCGTGACCGCTCCCCTCCACGCCGCCTTTGGGCCCAAGACAGTAGACACGGAGGGCGGCAGCGGGCTTCAGACACCGACACCCAGGCTCTAACTCCCCAAACAGAGCTCAAGCTACCTGCAGAGCTTCCTCAGGTGAGCATTTTGCAGGACACTGAAGAGACGGAGCTGCAGCGCCTCTTCAAATCCCAGGCTCTCGCCCTCCTGCAGGATGCTGTGCACCGCATCCTGGAATGGGCTGGTGCCCAAAGCAACAAGAAGATGGCATCGTCGTTGCAGTCGCTCATGTACGACTACATCGACAGAGCGTGCGCGTTCGCGGAAGGTCTGGGGCTGCTCGAAGCCCCCACACCAGCCTGTGCGTTGGCGCGGCAGGGGGCTGGGACTGAAGCCTGGTCTAAGACGCCTCCCCAGGAAGCTGCAGCTGTACAGGCGATGGTCCCAGCCCGCAGCGCCTTCGACCGCATCCTCAACATGCTACCAACAACGGCAGCTGTGGAAGACAACTCCATAGCTACTGTTGAAAAGGCTTCGGCGCGCATCAAGTTGGCGGCAAAGGGGAACCCCTTAGTTCAGGTTCAACAACCAACATCTTTACAATTCTGAACATCATGCAACTCCAGAATCCAATATGACGTCTCCACATCAGAGCTCTACTCTGAATCACGTCACTGCCTCACACGGCCCAGCGGATTTCAATAGAGTGTCGGCACTTACTAGTGCCATTGTCGCACAGGTGCAAAATGGAGAAACAACAACAACTCAAGCTGCAGGCACACAGCAATTGATCGGCGGAGTTGCAACCCTCTTCAACAAGCCGCTGGAACCCATACTTCAACAGCCGATGCGTGAAGTGATGCTTCCGGCAAGCGTCACGACTTCTTCAGCTGCCAAGCGTCGCCCCCGACGCCAGCGCGTCTTCGACATGTCCTCGGTACGGCATAGCGTCCGCCTCGCAGCTGCTCGACCAATGACCCAAATGCAGCGTGCGCAACAAAGTCTATGCAGAAAGCTTGGTTTGGTGCAGGATGACCTTGAACCTGTGGAAACCGCCTTGCAGGAGTACATTGCGATGTTCAAGGGGCCGCTGCCGGCGGACATCATCACCGCCATGACGGAGATGTTCAACATCGTCAATGAGGAGGGGCATGAAGCTGAAGAGGCCCTAATTCGCATGGTGGGCGAGGGAGTTGAAGAACTCCGAGATGCAGCCACGGCTACAGCATAAGTGCCTCCGTGGGCACCCAATTGCGCCCATAGTTTCCATGTATCGAACAACTATCGTCCAGAATGTGTGTGTGTGCCTGCAGGCAACTTTTGTTTAATTCCAGAACCATCAGATCTACCTAAGATTGGACCCAGACCATGTAAGCGCTGCCTGTCAGGGCTCCGCAAGTTTATGTCCAGAATTTCCTGTGCGGACCCAAGTGGGGACTTGGTCCGGATTGTGATGAGTGATTATCAACGGAGTTCACTTGGCATGTTGGTCGGCTTGTGATGTGCAGGTATTGGGCTCGGATGTGGCGGATGGCGAAGTGAAGGTCAAGTGAGCGGGCCGTGCCGATGGACTGGGAGCGGTGAAGTACGGACGCGGAACTTGGGCCGGGGGACTTGGATGCCGTAGCGCCAGCTACGGTGGTGGACACTGCGACTTCGACAGGCGTGATTGAACATGGTCAAGGGACTCGAGCGGTACGCGGGTCGGCGGGACGCGGTTCACAACGGTTTTCGGGTTTGGACTCCAAAACCCTGGCAGAGCTGCTTTTGGCGGGAAGCGGGGCGACACGCGACGGAATCTCCAAGGTTGCATCAAGACGACGGCAACTCGAGCATGAAGCGGGGTCGTCCGATCATATCTTCAGTCACAGGCTGTTCCAGAATGTCCTAAGGCTAGCTGGCTCGCCTGTTTAGCCCTAATAGTTAGGGGGTTTTCTGCAAATTGTAATAAAGTGATAAGAGGGGAATACAGCCACCTCCCTCCCTTGCCTCTTTTAATTTCATATTCTCTTAACCCTAGTTTTCCCCTTCCTGAGCTCTAGAGAGAGAAGTGATGAACTGAAATTTCGTGGTGGATTTTGTGTGACATTTGTGTGGGAAGTGAGGCCCTAACCTCACAGATGTCCTCTGGGATTCATCATTTTGGTGTGTGATTTTTCGTCTCAATGTGTTCTTCGTTTTTCCCTTTTTCGCTCCTTGCTACGATCTGATTTTGCCGGCGTTTGGGTCAATTTCAGCCGGTGATTTCTTGGGGAAAGATTCTTAGCAGGTTGAATTTCATCTGAGCAAAGTTTGGTCTCGAGTCATGAAGTTTGGGGTCGGATTTCATCGACTGTTTGTTCGTTCAGGTCTCTGTTCGTGTTCCTAGTATGCACTCTTGCTTGGTTCTATGACAGCGCTACCAGCGCCGGCACTCTGGTGCCGTGCGTGCTCTCTAAGAGCGGCGCTCGCTCCTGTACGTGGATCCTCGTCCAGTTGCAACTTCTCCCCGAGCTGGTCGTGCTTGTTTTCGTCAGTCCAAGTTTCTGAAACCTGCTCGTCGTTGCGCGTCGTTCTGTTCTGGTGTTTTTCTCTTTCTGTTGACAGTCTCTCTCCGTTCTTGCTGAATCTACTTAGCTCCTGTGCTTCTGCGATTAATCGATCTGAACAGTTACTAGTATACAATGGGAAGGCATCAAGTGCAACAGCCTTTTGAGTGGTAAGTAGCTTTGTTCCTGCTTCCGTGATTTACTTCCAGCAATATTTAGCTAATCCTAGAGACACTAAATTAATTATATTTGCTTGGAAGTAGTGTTCACTGTTGAGAGATCAATCCATCCAGTTCCTGTGTGCTGAACGTGTGCTAGCTCTGCCCTTGTTTGTTTTTAGAGATTTCCTTCAGCAGCAGTAGTACCTCCTTATTTTTTTTTGCTGAACAATCTGCAGGTGCTCATCCATTGCTAGCAGCAAGCAGTAGGAGTAGCACTTTGTGATTTGTCTCTTCTTGCTTCTTGTGCAGGAACAGAAAGTTATCATTGCATACTAATTCTTTTCAGTTTTAGTATAGTGCAAGTGATTGATCGTTCCTTCTACAGTGACGGCATGGCTGAATTTTTTTGGCGTAGCTGAGCAGTTAGCTTTTCTGCTATTTGTGTCTTCAGGAATTTCCAGCTTGTGCTCTGTCATCCAGTTCGATTCAGTCTTGTGTGAGCCACTTCTTTTCTGTCTGTGACTGAATCAGTGTTTGCCAAGCAGCAAGCTGGTAGCAGCATACAATTGTGCAGAGTTCATGCTTACTGTTGCTGCTGTTTTCGTGCAGCTACAGTAGCTGATTTGCTACAGTAAATTCAGCATTGCCAACAATCTTGTTTTGTCCGCAGCTTGCGCGTTTGAGCTCCGGTTCGATTTCCGCTTGTTGCGTTGGCTTTGTGGTGTCCCGCTGTGTTCTTAAGGAACACCCACCCACTCATTTGGGTCGTGGACATCACGGTACTTTGTTGTGTGCTTGGCGGTGAAGTTGGGACAGCAGCCACTTAATTTCGAAAGAAATTTTTGAGGCTCTCATTCACCCCCCACTCTGGTCGCCGTTTTCGGTCCTTCATCCTGCTGTTAGCCTTTGTTCGAAGTGTTCTGCTATGGTCAAATTCAGGTGGCCATTGTGCAGTCCCTTTGCTGCTGCTAGCTACGGCCTACGACCACAAAGCAGCGCGTCTTTGCGATTCCCGTTTCAGAATGTGTGCCCAAAGTCTAGATCGTTTATCTTGGAACGTCCGTGGTTTAAACCAATAGGCTAGACGAGACGCCGTCCATCAAATTTTAGCTGCAACTCCGTGCAACATATCTTGCCTACAAGAAACCAAACTGCACCAAATTTGCCAATATGATGCTGCTTACCTCGGTGGCTATCGGATGCACGAGTTTGCATACAAGCCGGCTGCGGGGCCATCCCAAACGCGGGGAGGCATCCTCATCCTCTGGAACGATTGTCGGATAAGCTGCACCGACATTGTCACCGGAGAGTTTCACATTTCGGCAAGCGTACACCTGAAGGATGTGGACGCCACCTTCAGGCTTACGGTGGTGTATGGGCCATCGCGGCGTGGTGACAAATTACGCTTCCTAGATGAACTTAAAGACCTGAAGCCTGCACCGGGTGTGTTTTGGCTAATCATGGGCGAACAACAGAAACTTGAGCCCGTGCCTCATGCGGCATTTTTGCGAAGCGCTAGATGATTGTGACCTCACAGAGATTAGTCTGCAAAACCGGAAGTTTACATGGAGCAATGAGCGGCAGCGACCCACATTGATTAAACTTGACCGGTTCTTCTGCAATGCAGAATGGGATGCTACTTTTAGCAGTCACGTTTTGAATGCCCTATCGACTTCTCTCTCCGACCACTGCCCGCTGCTGCTATCAAACCAATCGGGACCTAGAAGACCCAGCAGATTTAAATTTGAAAATTATTGGATAAAACTTCCGGGGTTCAAAGAAGTGGTCAAGCGTGCTTGGGACACTCCGATCGCACACCACGAGCCATTCCATATCCTCTACCACAAGCTGCACCACACTGCACAAAAGCTTAAAGCGTGGAGCAAGGAGTTTGTTTCAGACGCTAAAAAACTCTTCTTCATGGCGCAAGAAGTGATCCTAAGGCTTGACATGGCCCAAGAAATTAGAGAACTGTTGTCTACTGAGCAGTATCTACGGGCAAGCCTCAAGATAAGATTGCTCGGTCTAGCAGCGATTGAAAGAGCACGGTGCAAACAAGCATCTAGACTGTCAACTATCAAATTAGGCGATGCTAACACAAAATTCTTCCACCATAAAGTCAATGCTAGAAAATGGAAAAATCACATCCAGCGGTTGAAAAATGGCCATGGCTGGGCAATTAACCATGAGGACAAAGCGCGTGTGATACGGGAACATTTCTCAGATTTCATGAAACATCCGCCACGACGGCAGGTTGACATTAACTGGGAGGCGCTGCAGCTGCCGGCACATGAACTTAGTGAACTCGAGGTTCCTTTCACCGAGGAGAAAATAAAGCACGTTGTTCACCAAATGCCGTCGGACAAAACGCCTGGGCCTGACGGATACACGGGGTTATTCTTTAAATCCTGTTGGGATATTATTAAGGCAGATGTTATCAAGGCTGCTAATGCACTCTACTCGCTGCGGACAGGCAACCTGGAAATCTTAAATTGCGCCAATGTGGTACTAATTCCAAAGAAAGATGGCGCTGAGTCTGTGACTGATTATTGGCCTATTGGCTTAATTCATTCCTTCGCCAAAATCATCTCCAAACTGCTAGCGCTGCGTCTAGCGCCGCACATGAACTCCATCATCTCCACAGCACAAAGCTCTTTCATAAAAAATAGAAGCATACATGACAATTACATGTCAGTCCGTAATGCAGCAAGAAGATACCACAACTCCAAGCTGCCAACGCTTTTCCTCAAGCTAGACATTACTATAGCGTTCGACTCAGTACGATGGGAATACTTACTGAACCTGCTAAATATTTTAGGTTTCCCTCGTCGATGGCAATATTGGATTGCCGCACTCCTCTTCACCTCCTCCACAAGGGTGATGCTGAATGGCATTCCAAACGCGCCGATAAAGCATGGCAGAGGCCTGCGGCAAGGAGATCCCCTCTCACCTTTACTATTTGTTATAGCAATGGATCCACTGCAAAAATTGCTCGATCTAGCTACAGAGAAAGGGTACCTTTCCAGGCTTAGGGGAAGAACATCTCAGCTAAGGGTGTCGATGTACGCGGATGATACAACAATTTTTGTCAAACCAAATAGAGAGGACATGGTAGCGCTATCCGACCTCCTTACATTTTTTTTGTGAGGCTTCAGGGCTCAAAACAAACTTTCAGAAATCAACAATCATTCCAATTTGTTGTGAAGGTCTGAACCTAAACAGCGTTCTAGCCGGTTCTCCTATGGAGGTCTCACACTTCCCTATCAAATATCTTGGGCTGCCTTTAACAGTTAAACGCCTAAAGAGAGTAGACTTTCAGCCATTGGTGGACAAAGCGAGCAGCAAGCTCACCCTCTGGAACGGGCGTCACATCAACCCAGCAGGCCGCTTGACCTTGGTTAAAGCAATCCTCACATCGCAGGCGATGTACTTCCTCACATCCTTAAGAGCCCCAAAGGAAACACTCAAGGACATTGATCGTCAGAGGAAGAAATTCCTATGGGCAGGGGGCGAGGCGCTATCTGGTGGAAAGTGCAAGGTAAATTGGCCTCGATCAGCGAGGCCCAAAGACTCTGGAGGCCTTGGCATCCTCCATCTTGGGAAGTTTGCAAGGGCACTTAGATTGCGGTGGTTGTGGCGAGCTTGGCCTAGAAACTCTGATAGACCTTGGGATGAACAAGAAACACCATGCAACAATGTAGACAAGCTCCCTTTTGCGGCTTCAACAATGCTCACAATTTGAAATAGCGAAAGGGCATCCTTTTGGAAGAGTGCATGGCTAAATGGCCAATGTCCCTGTGATGTAGTACCACATCTCTTCTCCATCTCCAAGAGAAAAAACAGAACGCTGGAGCAAGCCCTGAGGACCAACAATTGGATACGAGACATCAACCTCCGGCATCAAAACTTCTCCGCCCAACACTTTGTTGAGTACATATGTCTATGGCGAGAGACCAGGCGCATCCAACTAAGACCGGACATGCCGGACGCCCTTACATGGAAGTTTGAGAAAAATGGTGAATACTCTGCTTCATCAGCTTACCATGCACAGTTTATTTGGTGCAACCCACAACAACTTTGAAGCAATTATATGGAAACCGTGGGCGCCGCCTAAATGCAAGTTCTTCAGCTGGCTTGCCATCCAGAACCGAATTTGGACTGCCGATAGATTGGAAGCTCAGAACTAGCCAAATCAAAGGATTTGTCTGTTGTGTAGGCTACATGCGGAATCGGCTCTGCACCTTTTTAGAGATTGCAGATTTACGAAGCGACTATGGAGCCAAATAGCCGCCTGGATTGGAAATCAAAATTTGCATCCGAATGCCTGGCCGCCTTGTGAGACCCTTGAGAGGTGGTGAATGGCCATGTCGGTGGTGCCAAGTGCAAGCAGGAGAGGCACTGCTTCGATCGTCATCCTAGTTTGTTGGGAAGTATGGAAGGAAAGAAATGAAAGAGTATTCCAACGAGTCGAGGCCACAAACTTTAGGGTGTTTCAGAAAATCAAGGAAGAGGTGAGAGTGTGGATTACGGCAGGAGCAAAGCACCTAGCCAACTTAGTGAGTTATAACCGCCTGTAGTTTTGATCGGCTCCTCCCCTTGGGGAGGTCTTGTAACAACCCTAAAAATCCACACAACCTAAAAATCCCAACCAATTAAAATTTTTCATTTATTTATTGTGAAAACTCATTTTTTCTTGTGCAAGCATATAGGTTTCATTATGAATTTGGTAAATAAAGGAGTATAGTTTGCATTTTAATTACATTCACATAGAATAATAACTTATGCATCACATTTGGGATTTATTGCAATTTATGTTTGTGTTTACTCAATACTTAAAATGGGTAATATATGTATTTATACACTTAAGTGTAAATAGAAAAAGAAAAAGAAAAAGAAAAAGAAAAAGACGAAGAGAGAAAGAGGAAGAGCAGATTCGGCCCAGCCAGCCGGCCCATCTCGCAGCCAAACCACCACGCGCGCGCAGCGCCTTTCGCAGCCGCTGCCAACCGGGACCCGCTTGTCAGTCACTCTTTGTTTTCCCCTGTTTCTCTTCTTCGCGAAAGACGGTGGCCGACAGTGTCATGCAAATGGCGTGACCGACAGCGCCACGCATGGCAGAGCCTTGACCCCGTTGTCCCCTGCCTGTCCCCTGCCTTACTCGCCAAGAAGCCGCGCGCACCACCGGAACCCTAGCTCGCACAAGCCGCAGCCCTCCGATCAGCCCGAGCAAATCAGAGCCGCCCACCATAGGCAGCCACCCGAGCTCCGCTATAAATTGGAGCACCTCACGGCGCCCTAGCCTCGTTCCACTCGCCGCCGCCACTGGTGGCACCAACCACACCACAACACCACACCGTGTGAGAGAGGGAGAAGGAAGAAGGGCGGAGCAGAGAGAGGGGAGCACCGCCGAAGCGCTGCCGCCGCGGAGCACGCCGGAGCCGGGCACGGAGGAGAAGCCCGAGCTGCAGACGAGGAGCGGTACGGCACTGCGATCGCTCTGCACGGCTCCGACTCGCCACTGCACCGCCATCCTAGCTTCACCGACACCACGGTGAGCCACCGCACGCCATGACCGAACCTCGCCCTGCTTTTGCCATGGCGTTCCGCCCACGGAACGCGCAGGCACGAGCCTTTACGGCTCAGGAAGATCACCTGCACCATGCACTCATGCGACCGGCCGAAACCCCCGGACTACAAGCTTTGCTAGACCGAGAACGCAGCACGACGCGTTCTCGGCGGAGCGCGCTCGCCACCGACGCGTTCCGATGCCGAATCACCCGTTTCGAGCAATCCGACTAGCACCCGTCTAGGTTAGAGCGTCGTGGAGCACCGCCACGACCCCTTGAGCTAGCTACGCGGATCTAAGCGCTAGGGAAAGCCTCGTCCGCCCTGCTCGAGTGCGCCGCGACCTCGCCGGAGCTCTGCCGTGTGCCGAAGCCAGGAGGAGACCCTGCTGTG
Source organism: Eremochloa ophiuroides (assembly GCA_038502445.1). Taxonomy (NCBI): domain Eukaryota; kingdom Viridiplantae; phylum Streptophyta; class Magnoliopsida; order Poales; family Poaceae; genus Eremochloa; species Eremochloa ophiuroides. The sequence goes on from JAHLJS010000006.1 coordinate 79,540,801, forward strand.
ACGCCGAGTTGCCACCAACGACCCGAGGGCCTTATTGACTATGTCAATAGAAGGGAACCACACCCGTTCGAGCCAAAACCGAACCCCGGCCACCACACCGCCGCCCGCCTCGCCGGAGAAGCGCCTGTGCCGTGGCCGAGCACCAAAAGGGACCCTGTTAGCCAAATTGGATCCCTTAGAAACGAATATTGGGGCCCGGAGGGGAGAAATTGCCTCGCTGTGGGCTGCAACGTAGCCTACCGGAGCTTTAGCCCTACGGCAGCTCGTCGCCGGCCGCCATGGCACGCCGAATGGTCGGCCAAGGTCACAAACCACCCCCGAGCTACGCCGAGCTACGCCGACGCCCCCCCGACCAACGTCGAGCTCGCCCGACCACCGCTGAGCTACGCCGACGCCCCCCGACCACTGAGAACCACCCCCGACCTCTGAGAACCACCCCCGACCACCGTCTAGCTCTCCCGACCACCGCCGAGCTACGCCGACGCCCCCCGACCACTGAGAACCACCCCCGACCTCTGAGAACCACCCCCGACCAACGTCGAGCTCGCCCGACCACCGCCGAGCTACGCCGACGTCCCCCGACCAACGTCGAGCTCGCCCGACCAACCGCCGAGCTACGCCGACGCCGGCGACTCTCTGGGAACCAGCATCGAACACCTGGTGGGCGACCATCGGGTCTGTGTTCTGTTGAGGCGCCACGTGCCGCACTACTGGACCGCGCGCCACGTGGACCAATCCCGAGCTGTCATCCCCTGATTAATCGGCCATTTTCCATTTTCAGAAAATAGGATAATCTTCAGAAATTCATAACTTAATCATACGATCTCCAAAAATTATGCACCATATATCAAAATTCTCAGAAAGATGAGATCTACAATCTAAGACTATGTTTGTTTGCATTTGGCTCTTTATTTTATTGGATTTTTCTGAAAAACTCTATAGGAGTCGCTGACGTGACTATTTCATGTTCGATTTCAGAGTCGGAGGAGGATCTGACTAAGGAAGACGACCACGAGTACTTTCAGGAGCTAGGAGACGACTACGAAGGTGCCACGTCCCACCAAATCCTTAGATCCTATTTACGCATTGCAAATGACATTATTGCTATTGTTTTATGATTATGTATGGAATGGTTGCATGATAGTGTATTTGAATTCCCTGCCATGATAAGACTTTACCCTGCTGTCCGCTGCTAGGTTAGCTGCTGCTTAATTTACTGTTACTCTTCCACTACTTTCTACTTGCTATATGCTATGTGGTGGAATTGGGACGGTGAATATCTGATTATAACCACTGGGAGAGAGTGCTGCGTGCGTCTTGGGTGCGTAGTAAGGGTTGATGTCGACCAAGTGGGATGTAAGACAAGCCCATGGGGCAAGTCGTGCCGGGGGTGCAACCTGGGCATCCCCAAGCGAGATACCTGTGGCGGGTAAAGTTGTTGAGGAGGTTCCGGGTGGGATAGCCTTTGTGGTTTGAAGCCCGTGGACGGAGGTGCTGTGATGGCACGGGGGAGAGTATCCTCTAAGTGAAGATGCCTGCTTGGTCAAACTTAGGACGGACTAGTTTCAGGTTCATGGGAATCCTTTTCTACTCACTCGTTTCTGATGGGCGGGAGATGGCTGGACTACTTGGTAGGACGGTGCCACTACTGCTAGGTTAATAGGTGATAAGGGTGGGCGAGGACGGTCGATGGGTTCCCGTTCCGTTCTAGATGCGCAGTACCACTGGATGGGCCCGGTACTGTGTCTCCCAGTCTCAGCATAACGGTGTAGGATCCGGAATATCCCAGAGCTGAGTGGTAGGGTGGCATCGACCTAGGCAAGCAAGCACCCGGAATTCTGTCTAGGTGTTTGCGCAACACCTATGATGGCTAATCTTGTGGGTATGAAACCTCTGCAGAGTGTACGGTTGATCGATCAATACATATGCCAACTTGTTGGCTATGGACCTTTCCTGTGAAGCTTCTACTAGTGTAGTGATTGTTCTCTTCTCCCCCTGGATGACATTTTTTCGGCAGTGTACCCGTTGTGGTAGTGTGCCGCTGAGATAGGCCCGAGAGGGAGTTGGGCCTGTCGAATGAGAGTGATGTGTGGGTATGTGAGATGTGGTGATGGAAAAAGGGAAGATGGTGTAATTGGAGATAAAACTTGACTAATTAAACATTGATTACAGCTGCATAGGAAAACCTCAGTCTATAGGTTTGTTTGTATAGCCTTGCATCCACTTTCCACAAAGCAAAAGCTGCATAGGTGAGCTCCGTGGCCAGTACATATCGTACTGATAAATTTGCTGTCAGGTGACGAGAATGAGTACGACTTCGAGGAAGACGATGGCGAAGAATAGGGTCACGTGCTACACTCAAGTTGGCCGTGAAGGATGAAACGTTTCCGCATCTTCTAAAGCTTCTCTGAATGTTGATTCCGCCAGTGTGGCGATGTAATAAATGTTTATGTAAGACTTAATTACCATTGTATGGATCCTGGTATCAACTGAGATATGGATAATTTCATGGATTGTCCCAAGCAATCTGTTGAATTACAATTCGAGCCTGTGGATTTCTCTTCGCGGAAATCGAGGTCGTTTCAGGTCTTCCCTTTCTTTCACCTTTGTGTTTGTTTATAGTGGTGTTTTGTTTTTGCTGTGGGTGTACTTCGCCTGTTTGGGCATCTACTTCTTTTTAATATAGCGGGCAGCTCTCCTGCCTGTTCGTTTCAAAAAAAAAAGATTAGTTGAAATCAAATGTACATTTAACTCTTTTACTGTAGTTGGAGGTACCTCTCCTAGTTCCTCTTAGTACCTAGGCTATATATTAATTTTAATTAATTTTATTCGTTCAAGGTTAATACGGTTCAAGGTTAATCCGATGGGCCCGAGCTTCGAGCGAGTGCTCTGCCGGGCAGACGGCGAGCTGCACCACCATCACGGACGGCAAACGCCCCTTTGCCGACGACGACCAGGCTGTACTCCCTGCTCTTCCCGATCGACACCACCTCCTCCATCACGTTGCCCACCACCACTCGCTCCTCGAACCGCAACATCGTCCTATACCGGAACTCGGTTACCACTGCCGCTTCGTCCAGCTCCTACACGCAGCGTGACCTCGAACTGGAACTGCTCCTCGCTGCCGGCCTTGCCGTCGACGAACCGCACGACGGTGACCTGCACGCCGGGGTGCTCGGCCATCCTGCCGGCGGCCTCCCTATCGTCGGGCCTGCCGAAGAACACAGCGCATACGCAGTGAACCACCACCTGCTCCTAGCTGACCTGCTTGCCGCCACCAAAGCCACAGTCGACAAGGACTGCGACGGAGGAAGGTGCCTTGCGGAGGATCCGGTGGAAAATTGACAGCGCGCCACTCGGGGCTTAGGTTGTCGACGTCGTCGCCATCAAGCGCAGCTCCATCGTGGCAACGGCGCCGGCCGCGAGGTGGACGGCGAGAATGGCGCACGAAAGGGACGGGCCCTCGAGCTTGCGAAAGGGATGGCGAAGACGCAAAGTGTAGAAGGGTATAGTAATTGAGATGTACGGAGTATCATTCTACCCTTAATTATATTGAAAAATTTTGAAAATAGCATTATCTCGCCACTTTTTTAGTGTTGGTTCCACCTATTTTAGTATGCGCTCCGCGCCTATGGCCTCATCATTTTATATGCACCTCGTGGCTTTTGGTTCCTTCAAAATTGGTTCCTCTTGATTTCTCTATCTTTCTGACCATCGGATCACTTCTTGTGAGCCGTTCTTTTTTCTCCAATCATACTAAAAATTCTCTAATATCTATGAACTAGACAATCACATTATAAAAATGGTATTTTAGTGGTGTATCATCTGATATTAATTTGGTGTTTAATTTATCTGAAAAGAAACTTGATTTAAGACAACTCTAGAAGTTCATTTGTTTATGGATAAAGTGAGTAGGTGCAGACCAGAAGCGAGCTGCGATGATGGAACTGGCGACCATTAGCTACAGTAATTGCTTGCACACTGTCAAGGTCGTCCGTCGATCAGACGCTGATCGATCCGGAAGGAACTACTACTAGCCGGTCCGGATATACTAGTAGTCGTAACTCTGAAAAGCGCATTCATAATGTCGGTGTTTGTTGGTGTCAAGCAAATGGAAAACAGGGTTAATTGATTAACTAATTTTTTTTTAAAGATCCAGCACATGGCCGGCATATATTAATAAGAAGAGAGAGTTACATGTGTAAGAAGCACAAAATAACTTCCCAAGTTTGACAGACCGTCAAACTGGGTGCAAGGTCATTACAGACTACTCACATACAGATACAACAGGTGGCCAACTCCCACTATCATGGGACCTCTAGCTCGGCCACTCCTGACTCTGCAACCACTGCAGTAAGGGCCTCGCAAAGCCCCTTATTGTCCAACTTCAACGCGGCCCTGATTGCCGACCGTCTGCTCTAGGAAGCCTTCGCCAAACGTGTCGACGTACGACGTGACTGCTGTATCTGGCGTCGTAGATTTCCGGTTGAGAAATTCCATATCGCGCTTAAGCTTGTGCTGGGTGCGCTCTGCCACCGGCACGGTGGACGGGCAAGCTGCCAAACGTAGGCTAGAGCGGGTGAGAGCCATCAACCTTCCGCATCTTCTGGTACTCGGCTTGTCGGCCCGCTTCTGAACATCCCCCCAGGAGGTGAGGCTGGCGTCGGTAGTAGCGGATCAGGGATCGGTTTGAACATCCGCGTGCAGAAGGAGGCGTAAGCATCACAGTCCTCCGTCCCGTCACTACAGGCACCATCGTTCCCTGTCCCCTGCAAAACAACATCCTCATCAACGATGCTATCAACGGCCGTCGCACTGGCCGTTGCAGCGAGGTCGATGCTTGAAGCGGCAATCTCGTCCAGCATCGGGTCGACGGAGGCCGAGTGATGCGGCAAGCTCGTCCAGAGAGACGTGGCAAGCTCGTCCAGCATTGGGTCGATGGAGACGAAACGCATCGCATGCACAGCGGACCGGCACATCACCTCCACGAGCGGATCAGGCTCAGAGAAGCGATGTATAGTACTGAAGGCGTTGGCGATGGTATCGCCGGCGTGGTCGGCAGGTGATCCCGTGGGCTCGACAACGGGCCCAGCCGGCCTCTTGCGGTGCCTCCGACGCCTGTGTCGGCTCCGCGCGCTCTGCTGTCGACAATAGGTGGCGAGGACGGTGGTGTTTGCTGTGGCTCCGCTAAGCCCGGGCCGACCACCAAGGTCTGTCGGGCCACCAGACTGAGATACCACGGCACGGCCACCCGAAGGCTGATTGCCCATGCGCCTGAGCTGCTTGCAGTCACGCGCAATGTGATGAAAGCACCTGCACCATAGACATCGCTGGGGCAGTCTACAGGTAGCCACACGGTGCGCCGACGAGAGGCAGTGAGGCACTTGCCGCGCAGATCAGGCGGAAGGCGTCTCGTCGGCAGACGACTCGCACGCTGGCCCTCGAGAGCCGGGCCAAGCGGGACTGTCGACACGGTCGCTGGATGTGCCTCCTACCGGTACAGGATCTCCCGCCACCCATCGGCGTCAGGGGTGGAGACCCGACGATGGCAGGCGAGGCGCTGGCGTGCCGAGGTGCGGCCCTCCACTTGGCGAGGCGGCAAGCTGCGCACCAGCTGTGGCCGCGGCCAACGGCACTTGTCCCCCCATCGGCCCGCGCCCTGACGACCCACCGCCGCATCCTCCATGGAAGGCCGAGTGCGCGGTGGAAGCGGCGTCAACCGCGTCAGCGACGATAGCGAACCCCGATGAACAGCATCCACGTAGGGCACCGAGGAGAATGGCGCCGAGGCCGGCACCGAGTCCACGTCGGGAGGGTCCTCGTCGGCCCACCGACGGGCCTTCGTCCGTCCAGCTGCGCACTTCCCCGGGCGGAAAGGGGCGGCCTCCGGAGACAAGGTAGACGACGAGCACGGAGGCGGGGCAAACGGGTGGACGAGGAATGCGTCGAGGCCGACTTCAGACGACAAGGGAGCGGATGCCAGCGCAGCTCCACTGGCATGAACGCCGCCGTCCTCAACATCCTCCTCATCCTCATTCCCAGCAACGTCCTCAACGAGGACCATCTCTTCCTCAGCCAGGGGGGTTAGCGAAGGCGGAGCCGAGGGCGCCACCCCAACGCGCGCAAGGGCACGGGGAGGGGAGGGGCCGCCGTATCCAGGCGGGGCCGCGGCGGATCCGGCCGCCGTGGGGGCAGGGGTGCCCATCGGCGCCGGATCGACGACTGGCGACGCTGCCGGTGCTGCTAGGGCGGCAGCAGGCGCAGGCGGCGTCCGTGGTGGGGCCTCCTCTGGCCGGGCACCTGCACAGGGGAGAAGAGAAGAAGGAGGAGACGCCCAGGCAGCGGCGGGAGCCGTGGAGGTGGCGCCCTCCCTCGGCAGCCGCGGGATGCCGGCTGCATCCGACACGAGAAAGGAGGCCAGGGGGGCCGAGGACGAGGAGGGGGAGGAGAGGTGGGCGAGGAGGTGGAGGGCGGCGGCGGCGGCGGCTGGGAGCCCTCTAGGGGCTAGGGTTGGGGGCGCGTCCTCAACAACCAAGAAGTGAACATCTATTAGAGTAACCTAGTATTGGTGTAGAGTTTTATTAATTAATTAATCGAATTGAAGGCCTCTCCAGGGTGTGGCCGTGTGGGTGAGTCCAGCGCTTGCAAAAGCGAGCACGCGGCCGACGAGACGAGGCTGTGTGTTCCGCGGCAATTCGAACCAGCGCCTGCAGCAGCTGGAGCTGCACTGCAATGCAAGCGCAGTGAAAGGGGGCCTGAGACCACCCGCAGTGGTGTCTGGTACCCGTCACCTCCAGGAGACGGATACCGGAAATCGGCCTGCAGCGGCTCTGCTATGGGCGTCCGGAGCCTAAGCGGACGGCCGCGCGTCCGCAACTCCGACCGGAGGTGGAGGACGTCCGGTAGCAGCGCGCAGGGCCCGCGCGTCCTCGTGCCTCCGGCCGCCCGCCGCTCTCCGCTCGCCGCGTGGCACCAAGGAGGGAGGCCGGAGAGAGAGGGTAGAGAGGGGGGGCTCGCCGCCGGGCCACCGCCGTCGACGGGGAGCCAGAGCCAGCGCCGGAGCCCGCCCGTCGTCCTCGGGAGCGCCGTCGCGCCGGGGCCGCGCTGGTGAGGTGCGAGTGCACGCCCACCACCGCACTGAGGTCGCGCCGCACCGACCTCCCCGAGCCCGCGCGCCGAGGAGGCCGCTGCGCCGAGGTAGCCCGCCGCCGCGCCGAGAAGGCCGCCGCACAGAGCTCGCCGGGGGGGGAGAGAGAGGAGAGATAGGGCCACGCCGCCGCGCCATGCTTGCCGAGCCGCACGGGGAGGAGGCCGCGAGGCCACCGGGGCCGAGGGCGGCGGCAGAGCCCGCGCCGGCCGGGGTCAGCGGCACTCGCCGGGGGTGGCTGCGCTCGGGAGGGAGAGAGGAGAGAGAGGGTTGCGGTGAGAGGGAGAGAGAGAACGGGAAGGGTGGGGGAGAGTGTGGGGAATAAAAAAGGAAAAGTAAATATAGAGTAGAGATATGGAGGATGTATGGATGCGGGAAAATATGGTATAGAGGAGAGAATCTCGATGACCAGGACAGAATATTCCTTTTAGAGGATGAATTTAGAGGACGATGAGTGCGGTTGGTCTGAGACTTTGAAGAATTGGAGGCCACCACCATGCGTGTGTAGATTTCAGTAATGTATTTGTTTGCTATCATATCATTAGTGGATTAAAAGATAAAAAAATGAAGTAGTACCGCTGCAGTTCTCTTGGTGATTGTTGGCTGTTTTGCTCGAATGCTGGTTTTTGGGAACGTAGAAACGCTTTACATGCCGTAAATACTTGTTGAAATGAGTTGTTTTTCTAATCCTAAATTGTCCAAGCAGGTGGTGTTGCTACGAGGCTCTACATGGTCGGTAAAGGCAAGTGAACACAGCTGTTGCGTAGCTACAACTTTAATATGCTATTTTTACTGTCTCCACTTGTAGAATGCAACACACATAATCTGAAAAACATACATGATGCTCATAGTTTTGGAAGAAATATGAATATGATGTTACTAGTACAACTATGTAGTGGGTGAATCCCTTTTACTCCAACATGGGTCAATAGATAACTAAAATGTTCAATAGATGATGGTTTTTGAGATTATATTTGAGGTTGATAGATTATTACACATGTGGAACATGCTTGATTAACTAACTATGACATGTTTTTTTACTCTAATTGAGGTCCATTGAATCTTCAGTTGCCTAGTTCGGCTGTCAGGGCGACAATGTGTGTGTGTCGTATGCATGCCCATCGACGACGACAACGGTGGCGGCGACAGCGTGCCTGAGTGACTTGGCATCCACACTCCACAGGCCACAGCACGCGCCTTCTGACACCTGGCCACTGTGTATGCATACCTACCTACTCCTACCCGGGTGTACGAGTACGACATTACAGCTAATAGCTGGCACTTGGCACCAACGTGCCCACAGCTTGCCAATGCCACGTCGTGAGTCTTTATTGACATCTGATAGCACTTCTTAACACGAATCTAAGGATAAACATGGTGAGTGTCTTTAAGGACAAATTTTACTTTTCCCACGACCAGACTCGCATTGCTGCCTTGTCTTGCTTGTTGCCCTTTGCTTGTAGACCCTTTACTTTCCCACAACCAGACTCGCATTGCTGTCTCGTAGACCCGCTGGCACTGGCGGACCCAGGGCCCGGCGACCCTGGGCTCCCGCCCGGGCTCCGGCCGTCCGGCGCCTAGCATTAACATATGTATTTACCATGTGCGTATATGCTGTGAGCTAGCGAAAAATACACTGCCTACTTTGAATTGTCCGGGGTCCCTTTAGACGCTGGGTCCGCTACTGCCCGCAGGGAGAGCATGCACCGCCGTGGCACCGTCCAGTTAGACTATCTGCCGAGAGTCCTGTAAAGAGCTACTACAGGATTAAAATACCAGAAAAACAGCTGCAGTGGGTCTGGTAAAGTTGTCATGCATACGTTAGCCTCTGGTAAAGTTGTCCTACATGCGCTAGCGTCCCCTATTTGCAGAAAAATTGCGGACGTCCCACAAATGCTGCACAGGATAGAGCATTCCTAGGAGTCCGCGCGGGAGGCAGGAATGGAGCACATGCGGTGGGCCCTACTGTTCTAGTTAACTAAAAATGTTATAATTCATAAACAAAAAATTCAAATTAAATTCCGATTGCATCATTAAATTTATTTAATAAATACTTTAAAATAAGATCTCACATGAATATATTTAGATAAAATTATAAGTGGGCGCTATTGATAGTAGTTGATATAGAGTATCAGATATAGAGGACGATAGGTGTGGAAGAAACAAGTATAGAGAAGAAAATCTTAATGACCAGAATATATAAAGGATAAAAATAGAAGACAATGAGTATGGATAGTCTTAGCATGCAATTTTCATTTTCGTCTGGCCGTCCGCAAAATGCACTGTACTAGCTAGCTGGCTGGCCGAGGAAGATCCATCCATATTGCATCCTCACTTCACTGCATCATATCGTATCCATTGTCCTTATGTGTGGCATGTGGTCTCCAGTGTCCTCACGACGAAAATATGTCCCAAAAGGTGAATCACTGCTCGAGCAAGCCATCGGAGGGATGGCTCAAGTGCAACGTATGGATGTCACTGTTTTTGAAGAACAGTAGTATCACAATACTATAAATTTAATTCAAAAAGACACAAACTATGGTTAGAAAAAGGAGATCATGAGCGGAATTTCTAAAATTTTGAAAGACTACGGTTTTAGCAAAACCATGGTTTTAGACGGAGAAGATAAAAAACGGGTGAAGGTTGTTAATTTGAAACTGTATGGAGGAGGGATGGAGAAAGAAACATCATCAGGAGAATCTCACGCTCTACGGGCTCCTTTGGTTGACGCCCTGGCTGCCGAGTTGCCTGCCAGGCAACCTATCCTGGCCACAGGCAGAGCAAATCGGACGCCTGGGCTGCTTGCCTGGCTTCTGAGCTGCTTGGCAGGTAGCAAGCAAATAAGCCCTACCTCTTGTATGGAGAAAGAAACTTGTATGGAGAGATGTGAAGTACAGTATACCCTATGTCTTCCCTTTGCTCTTTGATTCAGATTATTTCTTCTTTATATGTACTACTGGATATAAGTCTTGGTTCTTTCATACGTCTAATTTGAAACCCACGGCTTTATTTTTCCTCAAACACCATTGCTATAGTACATATTGTTATGGTCAGGTGACTCAGGTCCGTGAAAAATGTACTGTGTACTTCCTCCGTCTTAAAATAAGTGTTATTTTAGGATTTTAACTATCTCCTTTTGATAATTCGTCTTATTCAAAAAAATTGTAAAAAACTAATTATTTTATTATGAAATGATTCATTATTAGAAGTACTTTAATCTTGATTTGTTTATTTTTATATTTTCGTGATTTTTTTAATAAGACGGATAGTCAAACTTTAATTTTAAAAAGTTAAAAATAATACTTATTATTTTGGGACGGAGGAAGTACTCGGCAGAGCAGCCAACTTGCGGATGATAAACGGCATTGTAGGCTGGCAACTTTCGGCTAACTGCAAAACACATACTCCTACTAGCAACAGAGCTAGCACAGATCTACACACGTAGGCTACGGTTTCAGGTTCATTAAGCATCTCATCCTCCGGCTGGGTCTTTCGAGGTTGCCATGGTTATGTCAGTTTTCCAGAAACGTGCAAACCAAGCCCGGTTTGATACGAGCTGTGTAGGAATGGCGACATCATTCAAACCAAGCTTCCATAGCCATGGTTCTGGTAACAAATATTCCTGTTTGGATTATGTTCAACAAACAATTAGCTAAAGAAGTTTTACTACGGTACTCTCGGTTTCTAATTAACTTTAGACCGTCTATTTAACTAGATCTATACCAATATTATCACATATTACCTCTTATAAAGTAATATATTAATTTATATTCATAGATTTTTTATTTTTTTTAAAAAAACACAAAAGTATCTTGCAATTAGTTGTTAGTACAAACTAGCATATATATCGGCCTGTTGGGCATGACTCCAACTCCGGGTGAAGCAACTCTACTCCAAAATTCTACGTGGAGCTGATTCTATAGCTGTATTTAGTCTAGAGTGTGGGATATCAATTATGGGTCATTTCTTCAAAACTCCTTATCTAGATCTATTTTGGAGTTTTCTGGAGTTGAGAAAGGAATCCTCTAGAAAAATAAACTAGAGCTTCAAGAACTTTATGGAGTTAGACCGCTACAGAGTTAGGGTGTTTGGCTAGCTGGAGCCAGCTCTAGCCTAAAGTTGGGCTCTATGAAACCATGCCAAATATGCCCTTAATATATCCACCGTCATAAAGATAACTTAATATACCCAACTAAACTTACATGTACTGGTGTACTCCCTCCGTGTTGGAAAAAGATGACGTTTTGGATAAGGTCTTAGTCAAACATTGGAAATATAAATCATGAATAACTTTTAAAATGTTGAGTTTGAAAATATGAAAACTATATAAATAGATTTGTCATTAAATATATTTTCATAAAAGTATACATATATCACTTTTAATAAATATTTTTATAGAAAATATGAAGTCAAAGTCATGCATTGAAAACCATATCACTGTCCTAAATGTCATCTTTTACCTAATACAGAGGGAGTACTATACATAACTAAAACCTAATATGAAAATTAAGTTCCTATAAAAAAAACTCAATTTGTGCAGCATCTTTTTTTTTTGCGAAGTAAAATACTTTATTAATAATTAAACTGTATCATTACAAGCCAGCGACATGACAAACTCAGGGAAACAAGCAAAAAAGACCTGACTACTACTCGGTCTAATAGCATGATGAGCAAGCAGATGCGCTACATTATTTTGATCACGACTAGTCTTAAAGACGCCCGACAAAGATCCATCATCCGAAGCCTTGCCTCTTGAAACGTAGACCAGTGTAAAGACCGATCTGGAGCAGTGTTCCTCAGCTTCTTGGCGACCACGGCACAATCAGTCTCTAGGATCACAGGGACGTCCGGCCATCGTGCCGCAAGAGCAAATCCTTCACGGCATGCCGCAGCCTCAGCTTCCTCCGCTTCCCAACAATGTTGAAGCAAATTCCAGGCAGATAATTTAATTTGACCTTGATGATGCCTGATGATCACACCTATAGCAGCTGTACCAGAATTGGGCAAAAAAGCCCCATCAACATTAATCTTCATCCAACCCGGATCAGGCGGAATCCATCTCTTCTTCTCCTGCTGAGATTCACCAGTCATCCTACTGCTCCCAACCACAGCACAACGTTTTCCCTTACTATCAACTTGGAGACTGTTCTGACGGCAATGGAGGAGCGAGTCCATGTAGCCTGTAAGAAACACCACAGAATTGTCAATCGAGATCTTCTGACCTGCCCTTAAGACACTATCACGAACACTCCAAGCACGCCACATAAGCATAATCAGATTACCCATGACTTCCACTGAGTACCGGCCCAAAAGGATCATCAACCATTGAGGCCCTGTGTACTGTAAGTCCTCCCCAGCTGGAAGGGCCCAATGTTCTCTCATGGCTTGTCGAAGAGCAACAACATGTGGGCAGCTCACGCAGGCATGGAAGCAGTCCTCCCGTATGTGACCGCACAACTCACAAGTCTCATGTTTTACAAGATGTCTGTAGCATTTGTTAGCTTGAGTAGGAATGCCGTTGTTAGCCACCTTCCATGCAAACACCTTGACTTTTTCAGGCACATATAGCCCACAAATCCTTCCACACCTTTCTACCATCAGGGGGAGTAGAACTAGTACGGATTTAATCCCTCACCATGTTCTCTCCTCATAGCCAATTTGTATGCACTCTTGACAGAAAACATGCCTGACTTCTCAAAGTTCCAGGCCACATAGTCTTGACATGTATTGTAGGAAATTTTAATCTTCAGTATTTCCTCCACGTCACAGGGATAAAAATATCTCCGTACAGCGTCTCATCCCAAGACCTGGCTTGAGCATCAATCAAATGAGAAACCTGACGAAGCCTACATTGCCTAACACTGCTAATTGGCTTCATATAATGAGCTCTAGGAATCCAGTTATCTCGCCAAATGCGAATACTCTGCCCATCTCCAACTCTATAGATCACACCTTGCTTCAGCAATGCCAACCCATGCTCAATTCCGCGCCACGACGGGGCGGCATCTCCAGCAGCGACTGTGTCCAACAGGTTGCCATTGGGGAAATATTTGGCTTTGAGGACTCTAGCACAAAGACTATCTGGATAGAACACCAGTCTCCATGCTTGTCTTGCAAGTAAGGCTTGATTGACCAATCTGAGATCTCGAAATCCCATGCCTCCAAACCCTTTCGGCATAATCATCTTCTCCCACGACACTCATTGAACCTTTCTGCGACCATTCTCAAAGCCCCACCAGTAAGCCCGGATATGTCTCATCAATTCATCACACAAGGTTAGTGGAAGCTTGAAAACACTCATCACATAGTTGGGCAGGTCTTGTGCAACAGATTTAATAAGAATTTCTTTTCCTGCTGCCGATAAAAACTTCTCACTCCATGCGCCCATTCTCTTCTAAAACCTCTCCTCTAGAGGTTGGAAAACTCCTCTTTTCATTCAGCCTGTTGGCATCGTCAACCCCAAATACTTGGCTTCAAAATCAATTCTCTGAACTCCCAGTTGCTGCCTAACCTGATCGCCAACTACAGCATTACATTCCTCACTCATGAACAAGGAGCACTTGGATGGACTGAGTTTCTGTCCAGTACATTTCTCAAATACAGATAGAATATGTTTGACTGCCGCCGCCTGACTCTGATTAGCCCGGAAAAATAGTAGGCTGTTATCCGCAAATAGCAGGTGGGTAATACTAGGTGCACGTCTACAAACCTTTAAGCCTTCGATTTGTCCTAACCCCTCATAATGCCACAACAGAGAAGAAAGACCATCAGCAACTAGAAAAAATAATTATGGAGATAGCGGATCACCTTGTCGTAGACCACGTGTTGGGGAAAAGGAGTGCGAAGGCACCCCATTGAAGCGGACAGAGTAGCGAACAGTCGAGACACATGTCATGACCCACTTGCTTTGAAAGCCTAGCTTCTCCATTAAACTTTTTAGAAATCCCCAATCAACACGGTCTTACGCCTTTGATAAATCCAATTTATAAGCACAGAAATCCTTCCCATAAGGTCTCTGAATGGTATGTATACATTCAAAAGCAATTAGTGCGTTATCTATTATTAACCGGCCAGGAACAAAAGCGCTTTGTTCTTTAGATATGATCTACAAGACACTTGGAAATAATTTTGTAGATGACATTGCAAAGACCAATTGGTCTGAAATCTTTAAGCTATTCCGGATTTGACCCTTTCGGAATAACAACAGTAGCTGTATCATTAACCCCCCTCGGCAGGTTGCCATCCTCAAAAGAACTGTTGTCCCGCCGCCACCACATCATCTCTTAGCAGCTCCCAATGACGCTGGTAAAATCTAGCAGGAAATTCATCCGGCCCGGGCGCCTTTAGAGGACCCATCTGGAAAAGAGCATCTGAAATCTCTTGTGCAGAAAAATTCCTACACAAATCCTCATTCATATCATCAGTAATTTTCTGCTCCAAAAGCTCAACAAGATCAACAGGATCAACCTGGTCATCATACTAAAGTCACGTAACTAACTCGGCGAAGCACATCTGCTTCTCCTCTTTTTGTCTAGACATTGCACATGATTTTTCTTGATCCGAAAGTAACGTGAAGGCATTTTGCTTCCGTCCTTGCGTGAGGCACAACAGAGGGACTGAGGGAAGGATGGTGTCACGGACGCCAAAAATTAAGGGGTCTTTTTTTTTGCATATTTTTATTTAATTAATTGTTACATCTATTTAACAAATCAAGTTTTGTGATTTCATTGAGCTCTTACCACCAACTCCAAAGAAAGCAAGAGAGTACTGTAGCAAAGCTCGCCGGCTATTTTTTTAGTTTTAGGGCCTGTTTAGTTGGCAAAAGGTGGCCAAAAAGTCATTATAGCATGGTCCGGAATTTTTTCCAATAAGTGTCGATCATGACCCAAGTAGACTCAAAAGATTCGTCTCGAGAAAGTCAGGTAAACTGTGTAAACATGCAACAGCTGCTACTTCATTTAATGCTTCGTGGTCTATTGAGAAGAGGGAATAATAGGTTGGGCAACTATTTCAGCCAAACCTTCAATTATAAATATACTAAAAAATTGAAAAAGATGCATTGCGAAGTGAGAGTGTAAAGTATTTTAGGGGGAAAAAATAAATCAATTTTGGGACGGGGGATTTCCGGGCGACGTGGCTGCTCTCTCCTGCCTGGGAGCACAGGGAAACGTCAGCGGATGTTATACTGCCAATCTGGCATTCGTCACTCAGCTCGACAGACAGGTGGCACTTGCGCATGCGTGCTCCATCTCCGTTTCGACGCGGCTATATAAAAGCGCGCTCGCCGCTCGGTCTACTGGTCCTATACCAAACTGTTCATGAAACGGATGGCTTCCTCTTCCATGGTCCAACCGCGCTCCACCTTGCACCAGATGAGGAGCCCGGGGCGTCCTCAACCGTCCCGTGCAAGATGCGCGACCGCCGCTATAGCTAACGCCGCCGTGACGACATCGCCGGCCACCATCTCCACGAGGGCGACGGCGAGCGCGCGGCTTGCCTCAGCATCAGCAGCGTGGACGACGACGTCGGTCGCAAAAATGTGGAGGCAGGTCCAGGGGTGCCATGACTGGGACGGCCTGCTGCAGCCGCTACACCCCCTGGTGCGCGACGAGGTGGCGAGGTACGGCGAGCTCGTCGGCGCCTGCTACGAGGTGCTGGACGTGGACCCGTCGTCGCCGCGGCACATGTGCTGCAAGCACGCCAAGGAGCGCGTTCTCGAGGAGGCCGGCGTAGCAGGGTACGAGGTGACGCGGTACATCTACGCGACGCCGGACGTGGACGACGGCGGACCGTCCACCAGCAGCTGGATCGGGTACGTCGCCGTGTCCACCGACGAGATGACCCGGCGGCTCGGCCGGCGCGACGTGCTCGTCTCGCTGCGCGGCACCGTGACGCAGGCGGAGTGGGCGGCCAACCTCATGAGCGCGCTCCAGCCGGCGCGCCTCGACGCGCGCCGCCCGGACGACGTCAAAGTCGAGGCCGGCTTCCTCAACCTCTACACCTCCTCGCCAGCCGCCGCCGCCGCCGGCGGCGGCGGCGGGATGGGGAGCTGCCGGGACCAGCTCCTCCGCGAGGTGTCCCGCGTCGTCAAGTCTTTCCCTGCTAAGGGCGGCGAGGACATGAGCGTCACCCTGGCCGGGCACAGCATGGGAAGCGCCCTGGCGATGCTGCTCGGCTACGACCTCTCCCAGCTCGGCCTCAACCGCGACGCGTCGGGGCGCCGTGTCCCCGTCACCGTCTTCTCCTTCGGCGGGCCGAGGGTGGGCAACGCGGCGTTCAAGGACCGCTGCGATGAGCTCGGCGTCAAGGTGCTGCGCGTCGCCAATGTCCGCGACCCGGTGACCATGCTTCCGGGCGCGCTCTTCAACGAGGGCACGAGAGGGTTCCTCACCTCCTGGGCCGCCGGCGCCGGTGACGATCACTACACGCACGTCGGCGTGGAGCTGGCCCTCGACTTCCTTAGCCTCCGCGACCCGGGGAGCGTCCATCACCTCGGTGCGTATGTGTCGACGATCAGGGCCGAAGCCTGTGGCAAGGTGTCCGACAATGCGGCCTCGGACAGCACAGGCGTCGCCGTTCTCGCAAAGAAGGCGATGGAGTTCGTCGAGAGTCAGCGCGCCGCGGCGTTTGCGTTGCCGGAGGCCGTCCTCGGCATTGGCGGCGTGGTGCAGTATCTCGGCTTGATCTGACGTACGGCTAGGACAGAGCTTCTTGTTTTGCTGGCAACTGATTGTTGAGCCTCTTCTCAATTGTTTTTGGAGGCTTAATGATCAGCTACTCATGGTCACATCGAACCCTTTTTTGACTTTTGTCAAGGTGTAGCATAGGTTGTTTCTTTCAGAGCTTCTTGTTTTACTGGCCACTGATTGTTAAGCCTCTTCTCAAATATTTTTTTTGAGGCTTAATGATTAGTTAGTCAGGATCACATCACAACCGTTTTTGCCTTTTGTCAAGGCTGTGATATAAGGTTGTTTCTTACAGAGCTTCTTGTTTTACCGGCCACTGATTGTTAATCCTCTTCTCAATTGTTTTTACAGCCTTAATGGTCACTTACTAGTCAGGGTCACATCAGAACCATTTTGCGTTTTGTCAAGGTTATAGTATAAGGTTGTTTATTTACAAACTGATAGAACAATGCATAGACAGTGGGCTCCCAATTCGCTTCGTGTTCATACAACGTTTGGCGCGAGCGGGTACAGAGTTCTTTTTTTCATACATATAAGTGGAGATCTAGCTCTGATTAATAGTCACTTAAGTGTCTATGTTCTTTAAAACATATTTTATTTTGGGTTGTTTTTATCCTGTTGCAAAGAGGTTAGGATGTGTTCAAGATGATTGTGCCTTCTCTACGAATCATCTTTACTATAGAAGCACATTTCATCAATACGATTGACATATTCATATTTATTTGATAAATTACTCACAAACCATAGTCACTACTCCAAATTTTATTTTATTTTATTTATTTATTTTTTTGGAAAACAGGTATTTCTGAGTAGAGGCAGCTCAATAAAAATCATCCTTCAAAACTAGTTTCTGGAAGACCTTGTCTCTACAAATCAATTTCTAAAATGGTTGTAATTTTAGAGGTGGTTCGGCTTGCCTCCTCCTTTAGAAATGGATTTCTAGAGGTAGCTGAAATTATAGACGTCTCTGACAATACGTGGAGTACAGCAAAATTATAATTCTTTTTAAAAAAAAAATCAAGTTGGACCAAGAATCAAGGCAAACTTTATATCAAAGGTCTAGTATTTGAATAGATCTAAAACTTTATAGTTGATGATATTCTCATCTGAATTTGTTTAGTGCACAAAAATTCTATTTAAATTTTTAGATTTTAGAATTCTTTTTTGACAACTTGTGATTTGCAATTTAGTGTGTAGAAACTAGGTTTTTTAAGTTGTCAGTGTTTTTTTGAATTTTTTTAATTTTCAATCACGGATGGAGATATGGTCCAAACAAAAGTTACAGTACGTGAAGAGAGATGAAACTTTGTAGCCAATGATATTGTCATTTGTAATCATCTGGGGTTCAAAAATTCTATTTCGAGATTAATGGGTTTTTTATTTTTTAAATAACCTCAGGTGAATAAAAAGTAAAATTTCAGTACTCAAAGAAATCTAAAACTTTTCTGACAAACTTTTTATTTAAATTTATTTAGGGTCTTAAATATGTATTACAATATTTTACTAAAGTGATCACTGAAAGAATGTACATATTATCCAGACACAACTGACTTTAAGACACAATGGTAAGAAAATAATGTGTGAGGCCCGAGGTTGTGAATTCCATCTTGGGCAACCTCACGCGATGGCTAGGATTTAGCCCTCCATTCCAATTTATGAATTGTTAGACTTTTTTGTCTCAAATTTGATTACTAATTTTATTTAAAAATTTATGTAAAATATGATATTTTTTTATTATAACATGCTTTATTAATAAAAGTTTTTCAAAAATGAGTTAAATTGAACTCTTTTTACATAATTATTTTTAAATAAGACGGGTGATCAAACTTAGGGTTGAAAAAGTTAAAAGACTTATAATTTGGGATGGAATAAGTACCTCACTGCCTCTGCCCTCTCTGCTCTTTGATGCCGCTTATTTCTTCTTTATTACTGGATAAGGATTTGGTTCTTTCATACCCTCTAATTTCAGATTATTTGTTCTTCTTTACTGGATACGTCTTCGGTTCTTCCGTACGTTAAATTTGATTTTTTTTTTATTTTTATTTTTTTTAAGAAAACCGCACTGCTATGCACGCTGTGGTCATGTGCATGAAAATGATGCGACTAGGCAGAGCAGCCAAGTTCCGATGATAGTCTTGTTATCTAGGATAAGCCGCATTGCTATACACGTTGTGGCCGGTGAGGCTTAACATGACATAATAAGCGGCACTCTAGGCTCTGAACTTTCGGCTAACTGCAAAATGCATACCAAGCCAGCCCGGGTCGGGTCCACACGCACGCAGGCTACGTTTTCAGGTTCGTTATTAGGCATCTCACCCATAGTTTCAGTTTCAGAGTTGAGTTCGGCCAGGGGAGCGTCTCCGGGCGGGTCTTTGTCGAGGCTGCCATGGTTAGCCATGAGAGATTTCTTTGACGAAACGGCTTTCCCGGCAATGCCCAGACCACGACGGTTTGCTCGAGCGGTTTTCTAATATTCGATCGAGTTTCCTGTGTGTAAGAAATACACTCCATAACTAATTGTTACTAGTACTAGCTTGTCAACCTCAACTAATTTGAGCTTGCCATAACTAATTTGAAGCCCTAATGGGTGTGCGTGTTCAGAAGCCATAATGGATGTGGGAGCCCGGAGCCATGTGGGCTACAACTTACAGTAAGCTTACACTCAGGGCCTATTTGGCAGAGCTTCAGCTCTGGAAAAAACAGCTTCAGAACAGGTGCTGCACCATAGAGCAGCTCTATGATGGAGCTAAACTTCTAGAAAACCGTTTGGTAGCACTCCAACTCTAAAACTGCCGCATACGTAATTTTTGAAATATAAATAGGGGCCAAAATAGAAAGACACATATATTCGTCCTCTATCTTCTTCGTGCAGGCAGCCATGGCGGAGGAGCAACGTGGTGGCCAGGGGCAGGACCGTCGGAGGCGAGGCATGGCCTGTCTCCGTTGCGGCCTCACATGCGACCCTTCCCCAGGGTGCATGGTCCGCCGCAGCCTCGAAGCAACCCACGGCGGCCGGCATTGGAGGCCTTCGAAGCTCAGTGACCAGCGGAGGACGCAGCGGTGGGCACGACCATCCAGGGTGCAGCCGACGGAGGCTCTGTCGGCCAGGGCGCAGGGCCATCAAGCGCGGATGGCGGCTTCCACCGGGCACGGTGGCGACATGGTCTGGGGAGGAACAGTAACGAGAAGAAAGAAATAAAACGAACCGGTTATTTTTCACTAATAAGTGGCATTGGTGGCGGATTTTCATAAACTCCACGAAATCAGAGTTTTCATAGCACCCCTTAAGGTGTTCCATGGATTTGTGAATCTAGGAGCTGAATCCACGTTTTTGGTAGATCTAGAGTTCGCGAAGCGGTGTTTGGGTAAAAAAATAATAATAGGAACATAGCTATTTTTTAAAATGTAGAGTTGCGTGGAGTTCTGCTAGACATGCCCTTATAGGTGCACGTCCAAATCTAATGATCCATGGACTTTTCGGTGCGAGGCATTCCAATTTGGAAAAAGTCTGGTTTTTCTTCTCAACTTTTACGAAAGTCTATTTTTTTCCTAAACAGTTAAACCTCTTAACTTTTGAAACCATGCATTTTAACTTCCTAATCCGATTGTAGGCGCGGTTTCGAAGCTAGTGGACGCGGGCGCAAACCCAAATACGACTGAGGGCCTGCAAAAGATTCAGCGTGGGCCTGCCCTTGCTCTTGTTGGGCCAAATGTTTACACTGCCCATAGAGGCAGTGAGACGAAGTTTTGTGCCTAGGTTACAGCAATGGAGTTCGTCGGGAGTCAGCGCGCCGCCCCGTTTGCATGGCCAAAGGCCGTCCTCGACATTGGCGGCGTGGCGCCGTCTCTCGGCTTTATCTGACGGGCTAGGAGCTTCTTGTTTTACTGGCCATTAATTCTTAAGCCTCTTCTCAATTGTTTTTGGATGTTCAACTGTGAGTTAGTCAGCGTCACATCACAACCACGTCGCCGATAGGGAGCGTCGAGGAGAAAAAAAGTGTCACCGATAGATATTATCGATTGCCCATGTTTTTCACGTGGATGTCTTCGTTTTTTTCAAGAAGCTTCAGGGAGAAGCTAATAGCTAGGAATTGCTGGAGAATTGTAACTAGTTATGGCTAAGAGAATGGAACTAGTTATGGCTAAGAGAATGGTTCTGTTTATTCATAGTTGCCCACCATCCCGCCCTCGCAGCCTTTTATATCTGCTACACTTGATTACAACGCAACGACAGCTGTCAGGCAAAACCGACGTAACTGTCAGTCTGTCACACGTTGAGTTAGACGATCCGATCTCCGGTGATGGCTGTAACAGACTGTCAGGCAGAGCAGCCAACCTCAGATGATGTTATCTGTGCTGATGGGCCTAGCTTCGTATAAAGCAGTAATCGGCTGCAACTTTCAGCTAACTGCAAAACGCATAGCAAGCGAGCATGGGTGTACTCCCTCCTCGTTTGATTTTTTCAAATTTAATTTTAACCACTCGTCTTATTCAAAATATTTGCACAGGAAGTTAAATTTAAATTATTCTCAAAGAACTTTTATTAATAAAACAAGGCATAACAAAAAAATGTGATGTTTTACACAAAATTTTGAATAAAACGAGTGGTTAAACTTATGCAGAAAATAATTAAGCGGATTTAGTACATTATAAGCGGACACGAGTCTTTTTCGACCGTGCCCTGCCATGGTTAACTAAGAGATATTAGCGTTTCTGGTAATCCGCGAAAACCGGCGGCCATGACGTCCGGTTTGCTACGAGTCGTATTGGAAAGGCGATGTCGTTTCCATGTGTAACTCTGTTGTAGGTTCCTCCTCTTCCTGGTGTTCCAGATATTATGCTCGTCAGTCGCCGTCTCACTGGCCGGCCTGGCGTCATCGAAACGGATCCAGCAACTAATCATTCGTGTTTGTTAGAATTGGCAACCTGCTTGATCGCGTAGGCAGAAGTTTGCCACAGACGGATGCGCGCCCATCCCAGTTTGGTTGCCCTGAACATGACTGGCTGAAGAGGAAGATCAGGGCCCTGGCGGAAACAGCAGGGAAGCGGCAACGGCAAGAGAAGAAAACGGCAGTTTCAGGTGCCCGTCGAGATCGATCGGCCGAGTGAGATGACCTGCGCCGTGCGGGCCTTTCCAACACAGCGCTACTGGTGGTCCGTCCAATGTTGCTGGGTATTGGCTTGCTGCCTCTCCATGGCGTCATGGGCCTCATGGCGATGTCGCCGCCACCCACCAGCCAGTACGCGGGCCCAAGCCCAAATACGACCGAGGGCCTACAAGAGAAACGATCTCTCTCTCTCTCTCTCTCTCTCTCTATCTGGCCCAAATATTTGCCCAGGCAGACGAGGTTTTGCTCTCTGGACTCTCTGGCTCTCTGAAAGACGGGAAGGCCGGGAGTGTTTGGTTTTTGCTGAAACGATCATGCAAAGTATGTGTTTCAAAAAAAATAAATAAAAATCAAAGTATGTACAAAGTGGAAAAGGAAATCCAGCTGCAGGTCGGCACGCTAGCACGGTACTATACTATATACACTCCAGTAGTACTACAGCGGAAGTTTAGCTGACTTTTCTTTTTATTTGCTCCACCACGACTTCCAGGTTTCAACAAAAGGCGACGCAATCAACTGTCAACTCCCTGAGCTGACCACGCTGCATATAAATATCTCAGCTCGAGCTAGTTGACTTTCCCCAAAAACAATTTTATATTTCTTGCTTTTTGCAGCGGAGGAGGAGCTACTCCTAGACGACTTTGAGCAAAAAACAAAGGCTACGTTCAGGCGACTTGTGAGTTACCTACCTTGACTGAATGATATTCGAGCTGAGAAAAGGTTGCCGTGACTACCGGGTGCCGGCCATGCCACTTGCTCCTCGTGCTGCAGCTCGTGGAGCGTGAGCTGCCAGGTGCTGCAGCAGATGCGATGCGGATGCGCGAGCGCCGCCACTTGGTCTCGGCCTCTTGGGCCTCCGAAAATCAAGAACACCCGCTGCCGCGCCGCCACATGCCCCTCCAAGCAATCCAGCTCCAGGCGGCCGCGACGGGGAGCATCCAGCCAGCAACTTGCCAACTTGTCCCGGCCCAGCCGGTTGGAAATGCGCACCACATCATATCCAATCATCAGCTGGTCTCCGTGCCAATTACCCCCATTTGGGGGCGCTAACTGCTAATAAACACCTTTTCACGGTTGCAAGCATCGCGATCAAGGCCGTTGGCAACCGGAAGGCGGCAGCCGCCGGTTTGGGTGCTCGGACGACCTACGCACGTGGTTCTCGCTCCGAGTTTCCCGACCTCTTGGTTGGGCCCCACTGCCCACCCTACAGATGCACATGCACCTGCGGCCCACTAGCCCGGCCCATTGTCCTGGCACGAGCACAACACGATTTGATGTTTGTGGGACCGGATCGGTATGGTCTGATACAGAGAGGGTCTTGCCTAGGCTACTGCTTAGGTATGTCACAAGCGACCTGTCTTGGTCTTGGACGGACATTTAAAGGATGCCCACGGCTACCACGGCCCGCTAAAAGCCCACTAAGCAACCCTTCCAATTCGCAACCTAACTTTTACCCCTCCCTCCATGTTGCACTCACTCGCCTCTTACGCTCGCACGCGGACTTGCCTTCACTAACTTCTTCAACGCCAATCGTCGCCTCTTGCCTCCACCTCCCACGGTAGTGACCACATCCCCATCTCTTACTCATCGTCTTTCTTCATCATCCTCCGTATCGGTCTCTCCGGTATGATGTGCTGCCTCAACCCTGCCACCAGATATGACGCCACCTGTTCGCTTGACCTCGCGGCCACGATGACTTGACTGCTTCCCGCCGCCTGTGGGGCTCTAGCTTTGAATGCCTCGGTGATGAACGCGCCAGTTTCGGACGCTGGACTCAAGCATGTCGGCTGCCTCTTCCGCCCTAACTCGGGTTGCCACCGCCTCCTCTTCCTCCTTCTTTGCCCCACCGTCATGTCACAGTGCGAAGCGCAACAGACACAACCACTTCCCTCGATGACAGCGAGGCCAAGGCCTAGAAGCGACGACCACGAGGGCCTCGGGTTTGACCCGACACGATGGATTTGCCATGCTTCCTCGAGCTGATCTAGCCCAAAAATGACCTAACGGACCATCTCTGGCCCCTCCGTGAGGCATGATACCCACTTCAACCTGTCCAGACAACACGTCGTGTCATGGCTAGCCCATTGCTGGCATGTCGGGTCTTTGCGGGGCCCATGTAGAATGGTCTAAATAGGGAGCTATATCTCACTCCATACATTTATACAACCTGGGAGTTAAAGACATGGGGATCATATGGCGTGTTTAAATTCACACCTCTAAACTTTAGAGCTAAAGTCTCCAAATATATGGTCTAAAGTTAGCTCTAAAATTTAGCACACCTCTCATTAGAGCTCTACATTTTAAAATTGAGCTAGTCTTTAAAGTTTGGAGACGATTATCCAAACATGTCCTAAACAAATTGTTCGTAATCGAACGCCATATTTGTCATGGCACCCTCTAGTTGGTTGACCAGATTAAGGTGGCCTTTAGTTTTCCATTCGACCCTGGTCAAAGCATATTGAGTTTGACTAAATTTATATAATAAAGTAACAATATTTATGATATTAATAAGTATCATTATATTTTTAAATTTTATTTTCGCAATGTACCAATTTGATATCACAAATCTTTATAATTCTATCTAAAATTTTTGTCAGACTTGAGATATAACTGTCCGAGAAATTTGGCATGACTTATAATTTAACATTAAGGAAATAAATTATACTAAGACCCGTTATAATTTTGACACATATTAATTAAGCTAATATGACTGTACATGGACTAAATTTGTATATTATTCTTGGCTATACGAGGGAGATACTTATATGTTGGATTCGTTGGGAAGTGAGTTGAAGACTGTGTTATAAGTTACAAAGTAAAAAATAGCACGGTGATCTATAGAATCAAATTCTATCTCACACTCTATGAATTTAAGATAGGCTTATATGTTTAATTGGAATGTCACGTCCAAGACAAATAGCCTAATGTTTAAGTAAAATTTAATTCTTCCAAATGAAAAGATCCAAACAACTCCTAAGCTATTTTGGATTTTCTAGATACATTGATTAGTATATATCCTAACGTAAGTTTTGATTATTATAAAAGAGCTAAAACTTCTTTATAATTTGGAATGGAGAGGTTTTACCTTGGTTTGAGATCACATCCCAGGACTGGACAGTGCAAATTGTTTATATCTTTAGCCGTTTAGGGCCTGTACAACGCCAGGCGCTTACGTGCCATTTCTGTGCCAGCGCGCAGGCATGCAGCAAATCGGGCGCTTATGGGCGAGGAGGATGCTTCAGAAAGCAGTGACGCTGGGACAGGCTCTTGCATGATCTCGCAGGCACGGACGCTTGGTAGCCACACAAAACTCATGCA
Source organism: Eremochloa ophiuroides (assembly GCA_038502445.1). Classification (NCBI taxonomy): domain Eukaryota; kingdom Viridiplantae; phylum Streptophyta; class Magnoliopsida; order Poales; family Poaceae; genus Eremochloa; species Eremochloa ophiuroides. The sequence continues at coordinate 79,566,060 of JAHLJS010000006.1, forward strand.
GTGGTCGACAGTAGCGTTTACCCAATTGCGTTTTCAAAATATACTCTCTCCATATAAAAAAAAGATGACGTTTTGAAAAAAGTCTTATCAAATATTAGAAATATAAATTATGATTAACTTTTAAATTATTAAGTTTAGAAATATGGAAGCTATATAAATAGATTTGTCTTCGAATATACTTTTATAAAAATATGCATATATCACTTTTCAATTAGTATTTTTATAGAAATATGAAGTCAAAATCGTGCTTTGGAGACCGTGTCATTGTCCTAAACGTCATCTAATTTCGATATGTCTATTGTAGATTAGGAGTCACTTAATGGTATAGGATTTTCTCTCTTTCTGTAAGAGCCTATGCATTGTCCAAGCTCTTAGACTAACTTCAACGGACGATGCATCTGGTGACCCTAACTCATTTTGGGTGTGCTACAGTGTTTTTGGGTGAGGAAATCAGCCTCCAACAGGTGAGGCATCCACGAAACCCATTTTGGGTCCGAGCGAGCGCAGCACCCAAATGTGCGTCTCCTTCCCCCTGTATGCGTCTCCACCGAGGGCCCACCACCACGTGCGCAGTAGGAGGCACGGCGGCGGCGCGAACCTCGGCGGGGCTTGGCCGGCTCGAGCTCGCCGTGGGAGGGAGCGAGGGAGGGAAGGAGACCACGTAGGGAGGGAGGGCGGCGCTGCTAGATCCGCCGCAGCACGATGGAGAGACGGCCGGAGCAGCTGACGACCATGGCGAGGCTGGCGGCGATGCTCGGTCGTCGGAGCTCGCGAAGAAGCCAACGGAGGCAGCGAGGTGGAGTGGAGGGCTGTCGGCCGGTGGGGCGGAGCGAGGCGGATCCGGGTGGGACCGGAGAGCAGCCGGAGGGGCGAGGCGCAGCGCGGCCGTCGGGACAAGGCAAGCCCACGACCAGCGCGGTGGGGAGGAGCGTGGCCGTCGAGGCGCAACCGCCGGATCAAGAAAGACGAGCGGCACGGGAGAGAGAGGCCTGAGCTTGCTCGCCAGTCAGCGCCGCCCCCAAATCCGTGCCACGTCGCCACCGGTGGTCCTTGCTCGCCGGTCCACGCCGTTGGGCTCGTCGGAGTGAGAGCAGAGAGAGAGGAAGGCGCGTCGGTGGTGGGGATGCACGGCGGCGGCGGGCTTCGACAGCTTCAAGCTCCGACGCGGAGTCAGGAGCCGAGGCTCGGGTAGCTTCGCGCTCGGAGGTAGACGGCGGCAGAGGCGAGCGCGGCAGGGAGGGAGGCGGGGCAGGTCCGAAGCTCGGCGCCGTCAGCGGTGAGCCGGTGAGGGAGGAGGTGTGGCGCTCGGTGCTTGGTGGGGACTGGGGAGGGAAGCAGGCAGTGGGTTTGGGGCTCGGCTGCTCGTGCTCTGTTGGAGAAGGCACCATTTGGGTCTTACCAATTTTTACTGTGCATGACCTATATGATGAAATGGGTCTCACATTTGAGTCATGGCTGTTGGAGACAGCCTTAGGTGGATTCAGAAAAGAATTGCGGCGGACACGGTAGGTATGGCCCTGAATGGAACACGCCTTAATATCTTTACCATAGGAATCCTGCAACAAAAGGACGCCAGCCAGCATGCCACGTCGCCTGCAATTCTCGGCCGTCCGATCGGGCGGTCGGACGGTCCAGATCGGCTGTTCCTGATTGTTTTGCAAAAAAAAACCCTCGAACTTTATCAAAATACAACCCGTCGTTCATCATCCTCTCACAGAAATACTTACAAAAACACCCTCGAACTTTTCCGAAATATGACCCGCTGTCCAAGCAAATGTATGGGCCGGCCTGCCGCCAGCTTGATGGGCCGAGCTGGCCACTTTCAGCCCAAATGGCCTTTTTTGTCTTTTATAAAATGTTAAAATATGCTGATTTTGTTTATTTCATACAAAAATAATCAAAACTCCTAAAATCATAAAAATTTTTGTGTAGGCTCTCCATGATGCACACTATGCATAAAAAATATCAAATTTATAAAATGAGAACTTTTTAAATAATTTAAAATGACCTCTTTTAATTAATAAATAGATATTCCATGATTTCTACACATTTAAATTATTAAACCAAAAATTATAAAATTTGTTTTATGGCTGTTTTACGATGTTTTTAACGGCTATAAAAATTTTGAGGTAAATTTAAAATGTTTCAACAAATTATTATCTCATGCTCAGCTAACAAATTAATAAAAAAAAGCTCATGAATGATCTTTACAATGACTAGAAATATATATATACCAAAATAAAAAGTCCACGATCAACATATACAGTCAACCACAAATGATAATTTTCAAATGCTATTTTTCCAATGCTATTTCTTTACCTCTTGTCCATGCTTGCTGAATGCACAAAAAATGAATGAACCAAACAACATGATCCTTTATCATCAATATGTATGAAAGGATCAAGGATGCCCAAGAGGGGGGTGAATTAGGCAACTAATAATTTTTCGAAACACAATTCTACCTATCGCAATTTGCCCAATGTCACCCCACAAGTGGTTGTGTCAATTCTATTCCTAAAACAAGTTATACAACCTAGAGCCAATTCTTATCACAGGTATACTACTATAGGAAAGTAGAGAGCACAAAGGAAATGCGGGAATGTAAAGGGTTAGAAAGACAAATCCGATTTTTCCCGAGGTATCGGAGAGTCGGCACTCCCCACTAGTCCTCGTTGGAGCACCCGCGCAAGGGTGTAGCTCCCCCTTGATCTTCGCAAAGACCAAGTGCTCTCTACGGGCTGATCCTTTGCCACTCCGGCGCGGTGGATCGCCCACAACCGCTCACAACTTCGACTTGGGCCGCACACAAACTTTCCAAGCGGTCACCAAGCCACCGATCGTCACCAAACCGTCTAGGTGATGCCGATCACCAAAAGTAACAAGCCTAGACTCTCACTTGACCAAGAACAAGGCCAAAGAGGGTGATGGATGCACACAAGTCACTCTTGATCTCTCTAGGGAAGAAGCTCACAAGCAATGGAGTTCACACTAATCTCCTTTAGGGCTCTTGCTCTCTCACAAGATCAACAATGGTTCCTTCAGCTGTTAGAAGTGGCAAGAGAAGTAGAATGGAGGCTTTGGTAGAGTATAAATACTCACCCTCTCCAAAACTAGCCGTTTCTCACTTTCCTGCGAACCATCGGACTCTGCCGAGGCTCAACCGTCGGACCAAACTCCACGGTCCGACTCTCACACAAACACTGCACCCAGAACTGTGACAGAGGGGCGTCGGACCGAACTCGATGGTTCGACGCTCCTCAGTCCGACGCTACTGAACTGCGGGCACAGTGCCTCACAACGGCTAGTACACGGAGCAATGGTCCGACGCACACCGTCAGACCAAGTCCGACGCTCAAAACCGCTCTGGGAACCTCTTTGGAAGCGTCGGATGCTAACAGACGTTAGTCCGACGCTCCCACTCGCGACGGTCCGACGCTCGCCCAAAACTCAGAGGCACCGTCGGACTCTGGCGAATGGTCCGACGACCATCCAGCCAGGGTCCGACGCTCCCTGGCACGCTGAGACTCATCCAGGGGCCGCCACGTGTCGTCGGACTCTAACTATTGGTCCGACGCCCATACTAGGTAGAGTCCGACGCCTCTAATTTGATCAAAACTTCGCCGAATCGAAAACTTTCCAAAACAAAGTTTGATCCTCTCTCTCTCAAGAGTATCCGTGGGCTGTCTAGAGCTATGTTGGACAAGTGTGCATCACATCTACACTCTCTAATCTTGCTCTAAGTCAAGCTACCCATCCAAACCCCTCTTAATAGTACGGTCAAAGAGAAAAGCAAAACCTAAGACTACGCCAAGTGTCTCTCAACTCCAAACGACACTTAGCACTAGCCTATCACCGCCTTGTCTTCCATCCTTTGAAAACCAAATCGATTTCCATCGCTAGGGGCTTGAACCTACACGTTATTATGACCTAACCTCTAGGTTATCCTTCAAAACACACGTTAGTCATAATAACCGTCTTGTTGTCATTAATCACCGAAACCACTAGGGCCTAGATGCTTCAATCTCCCCCTTTTTCGTGATTGATGACAACTACCTCAAATAGATTTAGAAAGAGTGAGGTTTTTAAAGGTTTGATTCATATAAGCATGTGACAATAAAAGCAAAAAGGGTTAGGCATGCTTATACAAATCAAGACCACAAGGTACATATAAGATATGAAATAAGCACAAGTACCAAACGATACGCTCAAGATCAGAGTGAAGTGCGGAAGCTAAGGCAAGAGCGTAACCAAAAGTGAATCAAGTGACACAATATATAAATAATCATGAAGCTCAAACACATGTCACAAGCAAGTCTCAAACATGAAAATAAACATAATGCATGATAATGTCACATCCAAAAGACCAAAACCCTCTCACGCGCTCCCCCTAAATCTATGCTCTCTCCCCCTTTGGCATCAAGCACCAAAGACCTAAGACTCAGGAGGAGGAGAAGAAGCTGCAGCGTCGCGGTCGGAGGACTGAGGTCGAAGCTCAAACTAAGAAGGGTCTTCCTCGAACTCAGAGCTCTGAACAGCCTGACCCTCTGTCGGAGCACGGGAAGGTGAAGTGGTCCGGGTCTGTTGGGCTGTCTCTGTAGCTGCTGCTGTGACTACTACTGTCGCAGGCCCTGCTGAAGTCGGGAGAGGCTCTGAAGAGGCGACTGACGACGGTAGTGTCTCTGTAGTCCCAGTGGCAGGTGGAGCTGTGGTGGTGGTAACAGGCAATCTGAACTCAGGAGGTGTGGGTATGCCTGTGATCTCACTGAAAGTAGCACCCAAGCTCCTGGACACTGAGGGGCCACCTAGGTCAGCTGTGAAACCGGTGTGGATCGGAGTGAACCCCTGAGTGCCTGGCGTGGCAAACCACTGCTGAGTCTGCTGAGTAGGCGTGACAAACTGACTATGGAGTGAAGCTGTGCCCTGACTCTGAAGTCCACCGGACTGTATCGCTGGAGTCATCTGGGCTGCAGTGGCTGCCGGTCCAACCTGCTGGACAGAGAGGCAGTGGCTAGGTACGGCGGGGCTCCGGTGTGCCTGATGATGTGCTCCATAAACCCAAAGGTCTGTAGCTGTATCTGCTGGCTCTGGAGCTGCATCTGGAGCATCTGCTACTGGAACTGATCCTGCCTGAGCTGAATCTGAGTGAGAGCTGCAGCCTACTCCCTGGCAAACCGGGACTGTTCCTCTACCTGTCTCTGCTGAGTCTGTTGTAAGGTCTGAAGAATAGCAAGCAGCGCAGGGTCTGTCTGTGAAGTCTGAGGAGCGGAGCTAGACCCACCGGCCTCCGAGTCGTGAGCTCGTGGACGTGAAGGGATGGCCCGGTAGTCCCTGTCAGAGCTGGACGAGGAGGTGTCGACGAGGTCGTCGTCTGCAAGTAACTGCTCAAGCTCGCTATGGGCAACGTGCCTCATAGCCTCGTCCTGCTGCTGTACCTCTGCCATGTCTGCCCCTGAAGTCTGACGGCGCTGTACTCTATGTAAAGCTCTGCTGCCACGGCGTCCGTCAATCAGAGAGGTCATCCGATATACTGGAAACTCTGTCTCAGTCTGGTGCAACTCACGGGAGATACCTGTCCAAATCCGGTGCAACCTCCGCTCAAGGATGTGTGAGATCCAATGAGCGTAGGGGAGCTGTCGCCTAGACCTGATGCCCTCTGCTATGGTATCCTCCATCTCACTGATAATTAAATCAGCAATGTCAGACTCGGACTGCTGGACCTGGGCACTAAGGAGCCACAGCTGTAAGTGAGTCAAACCCTCCTTGTACCCCTCCCGTGGTAAAAGAGTACGCCTCATCACGTCGTTCAAGAGACGAACGACGGGACGAAGCTCCGAAGGTGTCCTGCGGGAGCCGTCTCCGAACGGTGGTCGAAAGCATGCTGCTATATGAGCAGTACCAGGTGCCAGTCCTCCGTGAGCCCTCCTCGGTGGGTCTGTCGTGGCATAGCAAATGCTGTGCAACCTGGTAGCTGACTCTGGCACTCCAAGCAGCTCTCGCAGAGCCTTCGCGTAGAGCCGGTATGGCTCTCCGCCGAAGGTGTACTGCAAGTACTCGTGGTCGGGGTTGATCCATAGGGAAGCATAGAACTCTCGGACCCACGACTCCACGTATCGGCCTGATCGGCCAAGAAGCTCTGCAAGTCCAGGCAGGTATGTCAGATATGGCCTGATTTCCTCTCCTGCTGCCTGGACTATGTCCTCTAGGGGACACACTCTGTGCTGTCACAGACCAACTCCTGTGGCCATGAGGGCGGTGAAGAAATCCTCGTGAAGAGTAGTGTACCAGCCCTCAGAAGCTCTGGGATCTCTCTGATCCGAAAACCAGCAGGCAAGCGACGTCAGCCGGAGCTCTCTGACTCGAGCTGCAGAGATCCTCAGCAAGTCCAAATGAACATCCAGCTCAGGCACCGGCTGAGGCTCGGAGGGAGCAGGCACCCTGGGGACTCGGTCGCCGCGCCTCTGACCAGCGGGCCGGAGTGGCACCGAAGGTTGAGTGCGACCTGAGCGACGAAGAGGTGGAGCCTGGGCCTGCTCCCCCTGAGTAGCTGCCTTCTGCTGCTCTAGCTGCCTCGGCTCTACCACCACTAGCTGTGCTGACTCAGTCTCCGGCTGCCTCTGAGGCTGCGGCTGCTCCTCGGTCTCATCTCTACCCGACAAACTGATAGAGATGCCTCCAATGTGTATACCCCTGCCACGCTCTGCCTCCTTTGCAGCTTGTGCTACCCTGATGGCCTGCCTCTGCTCTGCTGAAAGCCTCTTTCTTTTCTTGCTGCTCTCGATGAGAGGGGCCTTCCCCTTGTCCAAAGGTGGACGAGGAGGAGGCCTCTCGTCTCCACCTGTGCCTCCCTCACTGCGGCTGACCTGCTTGCACCTCACCATATCTGCCAACTGTCACTTTCTTTCAGAAACTGACAACTGCCGCTGACACTCAGAGGCTTGGCCTCGTTCCGTATCCGCGGGCTTGGCCCTGGATTCACTGACTGAAACGACCTCGATTTCCACGAAGGGAAATCCACAGGCTCGAATTGTAATTCAACAGATTGCTTGGGACAATCCATGAAATTACCCATATCTCAGTTGACACCAGGATCCATACAACGGTAATTAAGTCTTACATAAATATTTATTACATCGCCACACTGGCGGAATCAACAATCAGAGAAGCTTTAGAAGATGCGGAAGCGATTCATCCTTCACGGCCAACTTGAGTGTAGCACGTGACCCTATTCCTCGTCATCATCTCCCTCGAAGTCGTACTCATTCTCGTCACCTGACAGCAAATTTATCAGTACGATTTGTACTGGCCACGGAGCCCACCTATGCAGCATTTGCTTTGTGGAAAGTGGATGCAAGGCTATACAAGCAGACCTATAGGCTGAGGTTTCCTATGCAGCTGTAATCAATGTTTAATTAGTCAAGTTTTATCTCCAGTTAACACCATCATCCCTTTTCCCATCACCACATCTCATATACCCACACCTCGCTCTCATTCGACAGGCCCAACTCCCTCTCGGGCCTATCTCAGCGGCACACTACCACAACGGGTACACAGCCGGGAAAATGTCATCCAGGGGGAGAAGAGAACACTCACTACACTAGTAGAAGCTTCACAGGAAAGGTCCATAGCCAACAGGTTGGCATATGTATCGATCGATCAACTGTACACTCTGCAGAGGTTTCACTACCCACAAGATTAGCCATCATAGGTGTTGCGCAAACACCTAGGCAGAATTCCGGGTGCTTGGTTGCCTAGGTCGATGCCACCCTACCACTCAGCCCTGGGATATTCCGGATCCTACACCGTTATGCTGAGACTGGGAGACACAGTACCGGGCCCATCCAGTGGTACTGTGCATCTAGAACGGAACGGGAACCCATCGACCGTCTCCGCCCACCCTTATCACCTCTCAACCTAGCAGTAGTGGCACCGTCCTACCAAGTAGTCCAGCCGTCTCTCGCCCATCAGAAGCGAGTGAGTAGAAAAGGATTCCCATGAACCTGAAACTAGTCCATCCTAGGTTTGACCAAGCAGGCATCTCCACTTAGGGGATACTCTCCCCGTGCCATCACAGCACCTCCGTCCACGGGCTTCAAACCACCAAGGCTATCCCACCCGGAACCTCCTCAACAACTTTACCCGCCACAGGTATCTCGCTTGGGGATGCCCAGGTTGCACCCCCGGCACGACTTGCCCCATGGGCTTGTCTCACATCCCACTTGGTCGACATCAACCCTTACCACGCACCCAAGACGCACGCAGCACTCTCTCCCAGTGGTTATAATCAGTTATACACCGTCCCAATTCCACCACATAGCATATAGCAAGTAGTAAGTAGTGGAAGAGTAACAGTAAATTAAGCAGCAGCTAACCTAGCAGCGGACAGCAAGGTATAGTCTTATCAAGGCAGGGAATTCAAATAGACTACCATACAACCAATCCATACATAATCATAAAGCAATAGCAACAATGTCATTTGCAATGCGTAATTAGGATCTAAGGATTTGGTGGGACGTGGCACCTTCGTAGTCGTCCCCTAGCTCCTGAAAGTACTCGTGGTCGTCTTCCTTAGTCAGATCCTCCTCCGGTTCTGAAATCGAACACGAAATAGTCGCGTCAGCGACTCCTATAGAGTATTTCAGAAAAATCCAATAAAATAAAGAACCAAATGCACACAAACATAGTCTTAGATTGTAGATCTCATTTTTCTGAGAATTTTGATATATGGTGCGCAATTTTTGGATATCGTATGAATAAGTTATGAATTTCCGAAGATTATCCTATTTTCTGAAAATGGAAAATGGTCGATTAATCAGGGGCAGCTCGGGACTGGTCCACGTGGCGCGCGGGTCCAGTAGTGCGGCAAGTGGCGCCTCAACAGAACACAGACCCGATGATCGCCCACCAGGTGTTCGATGCTGGTTCTCAGAGAGTCGCTGGCGTCGGCGTAGCTCGGCGTAGCTCGGCGGTGGTCGGGGGTAGCTCGGCGGTGGTCGGGGGTAGTTCTCAGAGGTCGGGGGGGCGTCGGCGTAGCTCGGCGGTGGTCGGGGGTAGCTCGGCGGTGGTCGGGGGTAGCTCGGCGGAGCTCAGCGGTGGTCGGGGGTAGCTCGGCGGAGCTCGGCGTAGCTCGGCATAGCTCGGCGGAGTTCGGCGTACCTCGACGGGGCTCGGGCGAATCGGAAATTCGGGGCGCCGAGGGTGCCGCTCTCCCGAGCTCTCCCGGGGAGGCTCGGGCGAATCGGAGATTTGGTGCGCCGAGGGTGCCGCTCTCCCGAGCTCTCCCGGGGAGGCTCGGGCGAATCGGAGATTTGGTGCTAGCAGGGTTCCAGGGCGTCTGTTCAAGGCGGCGGTGTCTCTCCGGTGCGGTGGACGATGACAGGGCGGCGATGACCATATTTCGGCAAGACAGGGCTCGGCTTTCCCCAATTGGCGTGCTCAGGCAGTCGTCCGACCAAATGGTGGCGGGTTAGAGTCGTGGTATGGCCTCCTTGTCTCCCACGGCATACGGCGGTTCTCCGACGAGGTGGAGGCGCATGTAGCCAAGGCGACAGACATGATTCGGGGCTCGGCTATCTACGCGGCGGTGCCGAGGCAGACTTGGCGAACCTCGTCGGCCTCTCTCCGCAGCGCGAGGCGATCGGGGGTACTCGAAACGGATTTAGGCGAGGCGGATCGTGTCGGCGGTGATCACGTTTCCCCGAGAACGCACCTCTCGGTGTTCCGGGCTATGGAGGTTCGATCTTCCGCAACTAAGCTTGTCCGAGGTGGTCGGTTTTTGTTCCTGGTCGCGGTATTGAGATGCTCCAGTCATCGGCGGCGATGTCGCCGCGGCTGGGAGGTTCCGGCGGGGCTAAGGAGGTTTTCTAGGAGGTGTATACGCCTCCAGGGTCTATGGAGATGGTATACCAACTACCAATTTTGGCTACCGAGATTCCCAAGGTGTTCGGTTGCGGCGGTGGCGTGTCGCCGACGACGGCGGAAGGCGGCAACGCGGCTACGACCATGTCTTGGTTCAATCGAATGCGGTCTTGTCAAATTGGTGAGGTCAGAGAGGCATACAACACTCTAGTGCCGAACTTTAGGCATGGCATGGCCTTCTTTTGGCGACGGCTCGCGGCGGCGCTCCGGCGAGGTCACGGCGCACTCGAGCAGGGCGGACGAGGCTTCCTCTAGCGCTTAGATCCGCGTAGCTAGCTCAAGGGGTCGTGGCGGTGCTCCACGACGCTCTAACCTATACGGGTGCTAGTCGGATTGCTCGAAACGGGTGATTCGGCGTCAGAACGCGTCGGTGGTGAGCGCGCTCCGCCGAGAACGCGTCGTGCTGCATTCTCGGTCTAGCAAGCTTGTAGTCCGGGGGTTTCGGCCGGTCGCATTAGTGCATGGTGCAGGTGATCTTCCTGAGCCGGTAAAGGCTCGTGCCTGGGCGTCTCGTGGGCGGAACACCATGGCAAAAGCAGGGCGAGGTTTGGACATGGCGTGCGGTGGCTCACCGTGGTGTCGGTGAAGCTAGGATGGCGGTGCAGTGGCGAGTTGGAGCCGTGCAGAGTGATCGCAGTGCCGTGCCGCTCCTCGTCCGCAGCTCGGGCTTCTCCTCCGTGCCCGGCTCTGGCGTACTCCGCGGCGGCAGCGCTTCGGCGGTGCTCTCCTCTCTCTGCTCCGCCCTTCTTCCTTCTCCCTCTCTCACACGGTGTGGTGTTGTGGCTTGTGGAGCCGCAGCGTGGCGGCTGCGAGTGGGAATGGGCTAGGGTTCCTCGGGTGCTCCAATTTATAGCGGAGCTCGGGTGGCTACCTATGGCGTGCGGCTCTGATCTGCTCGGGCTGATCGGAGGGCTGTGGCTTGCGCGAGCTAGGGTTCTGGTGGTGCGCGCGGGCTCGCTTGGCGGCCAAGAAAGGAGGGGACAGGAGGGGGACAAACCTGACAGAGCGTGGCGCTGTCGGCTGTGGGACCGGGGTCACGCGAATTGCGTGCACTCGTCCCCGTCGTCTCTGCGAGGAAGAAGAACAGTGGGGGCGAGAGCGACTGACAGGCGGGGCCGGGTGGTCAGCGGTTGCGGGGGAGCGGTGAAACGGTTGCGCGCGTGCGGTCGGCATCGCGCGTGCGCGCGGTGTTGGGCCGGCCCAGTGCGGGGAGGTGGGGTGGAGCGCGCGCGCGGGTGAGGTGAGGAGAAGAAGGCCGGGCTGGTTTGGGCTGGCCTAACTCTCTCTCCTTTTTCTATTTTCATTTTAGTGTATATATACATATATTGCCCATTTTAAATATTGAGTAAATACAAACATAAATTGCAATAAATCCCAAATGTGATGCATAGGTTATTATTCTATGTGAATGGAATTAAAATGCAAGCTATACTCCTTTATTTACCAAATTCATAATGAAACTTATATTCTTGCACAAGAAAAATGGGTTTTCATAATAAATAAATGAAAATTTTTAATTAGTTGGGATTTTTAGGCTGTGTGGGTTTTTAGGGTTGTTACAGTCCTCCCCCCTCATTAGGATCTCGACCTCGAGATTCAGAGATAACGTACCTATCGAAGAGGTAAGGAAACATAATCCGCAAGTCCGATTCTTTCTCCCACGTAGCTTCCCTTTCAGTGTGATTGCTCCACTGTACCTTGCACATCGGAATAGTCTTGTTCCGCGTCTCCTTGGTATCCCGTGCCAAGATCTTGATCGGATGTTCCTTGTATTCAAGTGTGTCTTGCAGGTCTAATGCATCCGTAGGAACTTGCTACACGGGAAGCTTCAAACACTTAATTGCGAGACATGGAACACGGGGTGTACTCCAGGTAATTCCTCCGGTAGTTCCAGCTTGTAAGCAAGCTTTCCAACCCTTTTACAGATCTTGTATGGCCCAACATATCTTGGTGCCAATTTCCCTTTTACGTGGAATCTGACGGTGCCACGAAGTGGAGATACCTTGAGGTAGACATAATCCCCAACCTTGAACTCAAGCTCTCTACGTCTTCTATCTGCATAGCTCTTTTGCCTACTCTGTGCAATCCTCAAATTCTCTCTTACTTGGGCAACACCTTCTTCTGCTTCCACAATCTTAGCAGGACCGAAGAATGTCCTCTCACCTGGTTCTGACCACATTAGCGGGGTTCTGCACGGTCTTCCATACAACGCTTCAAATGGAGACATCTTAATGCTCGTTTGGTAGCCGTTGTTGTATGAGAACTTGGCGTGGGGTAGACAGCTCTCCCATCCTTCCTTGTACCTCAATACGCAAGCACGTAACATGTCCTCGAGAATCTGGTTCACTCTTTCTGTTTGCCCATCCGTTTGCGGGTGGTATGCGGTGTTATAGTCGAGCTTGGTTCCGATGAACTTGTGCAAGGATTTTCAGAACTGTGATACGAACTATGAGCCTCAGTCAGATATAATACTCAGAGGCGCCCCATGTAACTTCAAAATGTTTGATACGTACAGATCTGCCAGCTTTTCAGCTCTATACTTCCTTTTGACCGGTATAAAATGTGCAACTTTGGTCAGACGATCCACTATTACCCATATAGAATCATATCCATGCTCGGATCGGGGCAGTTCTATTATGAAGTCCATGGATATGCACTCCCACTTCCATTCTGGTATCTCAACTGGTTGTAGCAACCCTGCTGGTCTCTGATGTTCGGCCTTGATTCTATTGCATGTGTCACATCGGGCTACATGCCCTGCAATGTCTGTCTTCATATTCTCCCACCAGAAGTGCTTCCTTAGATCATGGTACATCTTGGCTGACCCTGGGTGAATGCAATATTTGGAGTCATGCCCTCCCGACAGGATCTCTTCTCGTATCGCTGAATCCGTCGGTACGCAGATTCTATCTTTGTACCATACAGTTCCCTGCTCATCTTCTCGGTATTCGGGGCCTCTTCCTAGCTTCATCAAACCTCGGATATAGTCTATCTCAGGACAGTTCCTTTGTGCTTCACGGATCCATGAGGTGAGATTGTACTCGACGCGAAGCTCATTTAGCATGCCATAGGAGACTACCTCGAGCTGGAATGCGTCAAACTCTCTCCTGAGCTCAGGCGGCATAGAGTTGGTGATGAGGGTATGGTAGTAGCTTTTGCGGCTAAGTGCATCAGCGACAACATTAGCCTTTCCTGGGTGATAATGGATCCCAAGATCATAGTCCTTGATGAGTTCTAGCCATCTGTGCTGCCTCATATTCAGATCTTCTTGTGTGAAGAAGTACTTCAGGCTCTTGTGGTCAGTGTAGATGTCACACTTGTTGCTTATTAGATAGTGTCTCCAAATATTGAGTGCATGTACCACGGCTGCAAGTTCTAGGCCATGAGTCGGGTATCGCTGCTCATGTTCCTTCAACTGTCTTGAGGCATAAGCTATCACCCTTCCTTCTTGCATTAGTACACAGCCCAAACCTTGCCGAGAGGCGTCACAATATACAACAAAATCTTTGTGAATATCGGGCAGGGCTAGTGCAGGTGTAGTAGTGAGCTTCTCCTTCAAGGTCTGAAAACTCTTCTCACATTCAGGAGTCCATATAAACTTGTTCTCTTTCTTCAGCAAGTTGGTCATGGGTCTTGCAATCTTGGAGAAATTCTCAATAAATCTGCGATAGTATCCTGCAAGTCCCAAAAGCCTTCTGATTTCTGACACATTACGGGGTTGTTCCCACTCTTTCACAGCTTCAATCTTGGCTGGGTCTACAGCGACTCCTTCTCCTGACAGTACGTGTCCAAGGAAAGCAACTTCCTCAAGCCAGAATTCGCACTTGGAGAATTTGGCGTATAGCTGGTTGCGAGACAACCTCTCCAATACGGTCCTCAGATGATGTTCATGTTCCTCTTTTGTGGCTGAGTAAACCAATATATCATCAATAAACACCACTACAAACTTGTCTAACTCATTCATGAAGATCTTGTTCATCATGTTCATGAAGTATGCTGGAGCATTAGTGAGTCCGAATGAGACTACTGTGCACTCATACTGTCCATATCTAGTGACAAATGCAGTCTTCGGGATATCTTCTTCCCTGATCTTCATCTGATGGTACCCTGATCGGAGATAAATTTTTGAGAAGTACTTGGCCTTACTCAGTTGATCTAACAGATCATCGATGCGGGGCAATGGGTACTTATTCTTGACTGTAACCGCATTCAGATTCTGGTAGTCAATGCACATCCTCATCGTGCCATCCTTCTTCTTGACAAACAAAACGGGAGATCCCCAGGGCGAGGCACTAGGCCTAATGAAGCCCTTCTCCAGTAATTCTCCCAGCTGCTTCTTGAGTTCCTTCAACTCATCAGCCGACATTCTGTAGGGTCTTTTGGCAATCGGTGCAGTTCCTGGCATCAGCTCTATAATAAACTCCACATCTCTATCTGGTGGCATTCCTGGCAACTCCTCTGGAAATACGTCATTGAATTCACAGACTACTGGCACATCTCTGAATGTCAGCTCCATCTTATCTTCCTTAGTCTCCAGTGCACATAGGAGGGCTTGGACTCTCTCGGTTTGAGGTATATATCGGACGGCTGTTCCCCAAGGGTGGGTTACCTGAACATATCTAGATGAACAAGATATCACTCCCCGGTGTTTGGTTAGCCAGTCCATGCCTAAGATGACATCTAAGCTATTGGAGGGTAGTAGGGTTAGGTCAGCTCGAAAGTCAAGTCCCTCGATTGTGATTATCACTCCCCTACATATGTGAACGCTTCTGAAGGTTCCTAAGGGTGAGCTAGTTAGGATGGGGTTTGCTCTCAGGGTTACAGGTATGTTATGCTTACGTGCATATGCAGATAAAATGTACGAACATGTAGCTCCCGAATCGAACAGAACTGTAGCCAAGTTACCCTGAACAAGGAACGTACCGTACACATCATCAGGTGCAGCTTCAGCTTCCTCAGCGGTCATGTGGTTCAGTCTTCCTCGGGCAGCAGATCCCCGGTTCGGTGTGCCCTGTGTAGCTGCTGGTGCACGGTTGAGGTCGGGGCACACAGCCACATGGTGTCCAGGCTTTCCGCATCCGAAGCAAGTGAAGGGCGCACTGCCTGCTGTGGCTGTCGCAGGAGCCTTCCAATTGCTTGTCCTTGGCGTGTTGGTAGCGGGGGCGGGTGTGTTCTGCACAGCTCGAGTCGGCGCAGGGTAGGTCTGAGCGGGGCGGTGATAGTTGCTGCTGTTGGTACCACCACGGTTCATTCCCGAAGAAGGTCCCTGGCGAGTTCGGAAAGGCGGGGGTGCACCTATTCGCTGTCTCTGGGGTGGAGCAGTGCGAGCGGGTCCCTCAGAGCGGCGCTTCTTTCCCTTGTTCTGGGCCTCGAATTCCAGTCGTGCTTCCATGCGATCCTTCTCGATCTCAATACAGCGGTCAATCAGCTCACGCAGAGTGTAGCTCTTGTTCCCTGACAGAGCCAACCTGATCTTGGTCTGAAGTCCCTTCCTGTAGTAGTACATCTTTTCCTTCTCGGAACTCACGCAAGACGCAGGTGCGTAGCGGAGCAAGCAGTTGAAGCAGGTGGTGTACTCGTGGATCCGGTCAGCTCCCTGGGAGATGTTGCGAAACTCGTTTTCCTTGGCCTCCATGACTCCCTCAGGAATGTGGTGGTCACGGAAAGCCTCGGTGAACTCATCCCAGTCAATGCGGGCTGGGTCCTCGTGAGCGCTGGTGTAGTTGTCCCACCATGCTCGTGCAGCACCGGTCAGCTGGTGGCTAGCAATCCCAACACACTCCTCATCGGAGCAAGTGGTCAGGTCCAGCTTCTTCTCCATCTCCTTAAGCCAATCGTCGGCAGCGAGAGGATCGCTGTCGGTCCCGTCGAAGGTGGGTGGCCTCAGCTTCAGGAAACCCTCCAGTTTCCTTTGGAAGTCATTCTGGGGTGGCCCATGGTGCCTGTTCATCCCAGTAGCTATGGCATTCAGCAGCTGGGTCTGCTGTGCCATTACTTCTGCCAACGTTGGTGGCGGCAGCGGCGGCGGTGGCGGAGGCATATTCTCGCCCTGTGGTGGCGGGTCGTTCACCGGCGGTGCATCCTCTGCCCGGCGCAGCTCTTCTTCCAAGTTAACTCCAGCTCGCCTGCCAGCTGGGCGTCCACGGTTGCGACCACGCCCGCGTCCTGGCGCAGGTGCGGGGGAAGGCTGGCGGTTCTCCAGGCGCGCAGAACGTCTCATTGACATCTGATGTTATTAGGTACGTGCTCAGTGCAGTAATAATCTTGTAGTGGTTTAAGTAGGAGTTAGATGTTTTCACCGATTTAAATAAATTAAAACATTTTTCATGCTATCCTACACTCAACCAAAGAAGCATAGAGATCCATAAGAAGCATAAGATCCAAATGTCACTCATCACATGGTTATTATTATATAAAGGATGTTCCTAGCTGCTAAGAAGATCGTGCTATGCGCAGATAGCCAATGACAAGACAACTCATGGTTTCACTAGTCTAAGGGCTACGCGGGGTCCCATAAGCTACTGGTGCATAAGGTCAATAGCCATTTGATTGGGATCTCAATGGTGCCATCGCGCAGTGGACGAAGTGGTGGTCCAAGGCTGGTCATCTGTAAATTTTTCAAGAAACGGATTAGCAGGTCCTTGTATTAGATAAGCCATTGCATAAAAAGTGAATGCAAGGTCGGTAATATAACCGAAAGAGAGTCTGGCTTCCTATTCTAACGTCCATTTTCTATGGGTCTCGTCCTACAGTCAAGTATGGCTCCGATACCAACTGAAACGACCTCGATTTCCACGAAGGGAAATCCACAGGCTCGAATTGTAATTCAACAGATTGCTTGGGACAATCCATGAAATTACCCATATCTCAGTTGACACCAGGATCCATACAACGGTAATTAAGTCTTACATAAATATTTATTACATCGCCACACTGGCGGAATCAACAATCAGAGAAGCTTTAGAAGATGCGGAAGCGATTCATCCTTCACGGCCAACTTGAGTGTAGCACGTGACCCTATTCCTCGTCATCATCTCCCTCGAAGTCGTACTCATTCTCGTCACCTGACAGCAAATTTATCAGTACGATTTGTACTGGCCACGGAGCCCACCTATGCAGCATTTGCTTTGTGGAAAGTGGATGCAAGGCTATACAAGCAGACCTATAGGCTGAGGTTTCCTATGCAGCTGTAATCAATGTTTAATTAGTCAAGTTTTATCTCCAGTTAACACCATCATCCCTTTTCCCATCACCACATCTCACATACCCACACCTCGCTCTCATTCGACAGGCCCAACTCCCTCTCGGGCCTATCTCAGCGGCACACTACCACAACGGGTACACTGCTGGAAAAATGTCATCCAGGGGGAGAAGAGAACACTCACTACACTAGTAGAAGCTTCACAGGAAAGGTCCATAGCCAACAGGTTGGCATATGTATCGATCGATCAACTGTACACTCTGCAGAGGTTTCACTACCCACAAGATTAGCCATCATAGGTGTTGCGCAAACACCTAGGCAGAATTCCGGGTGCTTGCTTGCCTAGGTCGATGCCACCCTACCACTCAGCCCTGGGATATTTCGGATCCTACACCGTTATGCTGAGACTGGGAGACACAGTACCGGGCTCATCCAGTGGTACTGTGCATCTAGAACGGAACGGGAACCCATCGACCGTCTCCGCCCACCCTTATCACCTCTCAACCTAGCAGTAGTGGCACCGTCCTACCAAGTAGTCCAGCCGTCTCCCGCCCATCAGAAGCGAGTGAGTAGAAAAGGATTCCCATGAACCTGAAACTAGTCCATCCTAGGTTTGACCAAGCAGGCATCTCCACTTAGGGGATACTCTCCCCGTGCCATCACAGCACCTCCGTCCACGGGCTTCAAACCACCAAGGCTATCTGTAACACCCTAAAATTTGCTTTTATTAAAGTAGGGACAAATTGATTTAATTATGCAATTGTTTGGCATATTAACCTAGCAAATAATAACTTTTAGTAATTAAAATAAATCATAGGAGTTAGAAACATGATTTGTTGCATCCATGCTGCTCAAAGATATTTTGTTTGATTTGCACTTTATTGAGATTTGCAAATATTCAAATGTATTTGGAAACCTCCCCTCTTCCTTTTTCGCCCGCGTGGGCCGAAGGCCACCCGAGCGTTGGCAGTCCGGCCTATCTCCCTCGCCCAGGCGCTCTTTTTCTTTGGCTGCCATGCGGGGCCTGCTGCTCAGAGCCGTCCCCTTCCTTCCTCGGGAGTCCGAGCAGGACTCGATGTCCAGCCGACCGCCGCCGGAATCCTCGGACGAGTCCGTCCTGAGCACGCCCCCACCGGCCCGTAAAAGGAAGCCGCGACCCTCGCCCCTTCCCTCCTACTGGCACTGACGCGTCGGACCACGGCACAGCGCCGTTTCCTTCCTCCGGACAGAGCCCGGACCGAGCACGACTGCCGCCTCCGACCGTATCCTAACCACCGAATCTCCCGAAGTCCGGATCTCCTACGCCTCCCTCGCGCCCCTATATAGGTCGGCCGAGCTCTGCCGTCCCTCCCCACAAGTTCCCGAGCAAGCCACGCCCTCCAATCTTGCCCTAGCCGCCGCCCCGAGCTCCGCCACCGCCGTCGATTTCTCCTCGGGAAGACTTCTCCGTCGAAATTGGTTGTTCTCCAAGCTTCGCAGCAAGGTAAGGAGCCTTTCCGACCCCTTCTCCCTCGGTTTTGTGCACTATAGCCGTGATGCCGAGCTTCGCCGCCACCATAGTTCCGCCACCTAGCTCGCCGCATCCTCCCCGAGCTACCTCTGTGGCAACCGAAACCATAGATAGGTTCGGCTTGAACTCCTCTTGCTTCCCGACCAGGTCCCGAGGTATGCCGAGCTTCCTAGCCCCGAAAACGCCGTCCTCGGCCATCTTGCCGGCGAGGAATCGACCGAGCGCCGCCCGACTCCGGCGACCAGAGCCGCCCTTCTTTTCCCGAGCTACCTGCGCCGTCCACGGCCGATCCAACGGCTCACAGCGAGAGATACCTTTTCGACCGGCACTTTTGCAGAAGAGCCCCTGAGCTTTTTAATGTTCTAACCCGCGATCCTTTGGCGTATTTCTCAGATTACGCTTTCCTATTTAGAAAACGTATTTCCTCGGTTTTAATTCAAAAGGCGTTTTCAATATTTACAGATTTGTCACTCAGTTTATTTCGGCCATATTTTATTCGTTTTAGCTCCGATTTGATCCGTTCAAGTCTCGTTAGGTTCGTAATTTTGTAATCTATCTAATGATGCTACTGTGACTCATGTTTTCAACTTTTAAAATTCGAGATTAGATTTAATCTATTATTTTATTAAAGTAAAACTTGTTTATTTCATAACTTTCCCGTTTGAACTCCGATTTGCGTGATCTTTATATCGTTGGAATCATAGCGACGCGTAGATTATTTTTATACACTTTTCAATCTGTTTTTCCACTGTTGGTGTACTGTTTCTAATATAGATCTTGTTTGCTTCGTGTATGAGTGCTACGATGATTGTGTGGTGATTTTATGATCGAGTTCAGACGGTGAGCAATTCCTTGGTGATCAAGAGTACACGGAGGATCCAAGTTCTCCAGAGCACTTTGATCAAGGCAAGTATAGCATGGATCATCCTTGTTGCCTATTCACCCTAATCACTAAATTCATGATGCATGTGTCTACCTTGGCAACCATAGTATTTATTCCTAAGTTTTGATCACTTGATCCTTGTTACCTATGAGATTGCATTTGAGTAGTGATGCTAGCGCTGGATGATGCCATGATCTTATGAACTTGATTAATTAATTATGAGATAAAGATTAAAAGATGCTTTTTAGCAACATGGACTAAGGACTTAACTGTAAGTATGACACCGGGACTTACAGCGCAACCATGAGGGTTATATGGCTCTGACTTTGGTCAAGTTATGGAGTTACTTTCTACCATGCTATTAATCTTGAAAGGATCCTTACCGAGCTGGTTGTTTTGCGGCTCTTGTCCTTGTGTGTACTGCTGCGTGTGTGTGCCACTGGAAGGAGGGCTCTACCGCCCCTTTTCATTGCGCCTGGATTAATTAGTGGCATGTTAGGAAGGCTTTTGAAAGACTTCATAGTGTACCCTGCCGCACTTCCTTGGTGAGGTGACATGGGAGTCATGACCCTTGGCATATGGGAATCACGACTCATGGTGAAAGTGTGCAACCTCTGCAGAGTGTAAAACTGATATATCAGCCGCGCTCACGGTCACGAGCGGCCTTGGACGTCTTACAGGAACTTAACTAATTTAATATTGATTTATTTAAAGTTTCTGTTGATATTTATTCCATATTAATTATCATGTTTATATGATCATGCAAATCTTGTTCCTTGGAATATTCTATTGCTGCTACTCAAATTGCTAAAATATGATCAATTAAAAGCAACCGCTATCAAACCAGTGTCAAGCCTTATTTGAGCCTCATAAACCCATGTTATTCTTGTTGAGTACGACATGTACTTACGCTTGCTTTATTTTTCATATTTGGATAAAAATCCCGAATAGGTAACAGATGATTATGATGATTCTTCTGAGGATTACTAGGATTGTGGTTCACAAGTCAACTACTTCCCTGTGAATTGGAGCTTCCGCGAGAGATTACAATTATTAGTCCGCTGCTATTTATGTAAAGACTCTGTGATATTATTCGTTATATATTGAACCTTGTGATGGTACTATGTAATTTGTCGCTTATGTGTGTGATTGATCTCAGGGCGCACATAAGTTGGTTCATTCAATTTTATCCTTAAAATTGGGTGTGACACTATCCCACCCGGAACCTCCTCAACAACTTTACCCGCCACAGGTATCTCGCTTGGGGATGCCCAGGTTGCACCCCCGGCACGACTTGCCCCATGGGCTTGTCTCACATCCCACTTGGTCGACATCAACCCTTACCACGCACCCAAGACGCACGCAGCACTCTCTCCCAGTGGTTATAATCAGTTATACACCGTCCCAATTCCACCACATAGCATATAGCAAGTAGTAGGTAGTGGAAGAGTAACAGTAAATTAAGCAGCAGCTAACCTAGCAGCGGACAGCAAGGTATAGTCTTATCAAGGCAGGGAATTCAAATAGACTACCATGCAACCAATCCATACATAATCATAAAGCAATAGCAACAATGTCATTTGCAATGCGTAATTAGGATCTAAGGATTTGGTGGGATGTGGCACCTTTGTAGTCGTCTCCTAGCTCCTGAAAGTACTCGTGGTCGTCTTCCTTAGTCAGATCCTCCTCCGGCTCTGAAATCGAACACGAAATAGTCGCGTCAGCGACTCCTATAGAGTATTTCAGAAAAATCCAATAAAATAAAGAACCAAATGCACACAAACATAGTCTTAGATTGTAGATCTCATTTTTGGATATCGTATGAATAAGTTATGAATTTCCGAAGATTATCCTATTTTCTGAAAATGGAAAATGGTCGATTAATCAGGGGCAGCTCGGGATTGGTCCACGTGGCGCGCGGGTCCAGTAGTGCGGCAAGTGGCGCCTCAACAGAACACAGACCCGATGGTCGCCCACCAGGTGTTCGATGCTGGTTCCCAAAGAGTCGCTGGCGTCGGCGTAGCTCGGCGTAGCTCGGCGGTGGTCGGGGGTAGCTCGGCGGTGGTCGGGGGTAGTTCTCAGAGGTCGGGGGGGGGCGTCGGCATAGCTCGGCGTAGCTCGACGGTGGTCGGGGGTAGCTCGGCGGAGCTCTGCGGTGGTCGGGGGTAGCTCGGCGTAGCTCGGCGTAGCTCGGCGGAGCTCGGCGGAGTTCGGCGTACCTCGGCGGAGCTCGGGCGAATCGGAAATTCGGGGCGCCGAGGGTGCCGCTCTCCCGAGCTCTCCCGGGGAGGCTCGGGCGAATCGGAGATTTGGTGCGCCGAGGGTGCCGCTCTCCCGAGCTCTCCTGGGGAGGCTCGGGCGAATCGGAGATTTGGTGCTAGCAGGGTTACATGGCGTCTGTTCAAGGCGGCGGTGTCTCTCCGATGCGGCGGACGATGACAGGGCGGCGATGACCATATTTCGGCAAGACAGGGCTCGGCTTTCCCCAATTGGCGTGCTTAGGCAGTCGTCCGACCAAATGGTGGCGGGTTAGAGTCGTGGTATGGCCTCCTTGTGTCCCACGGCATACGGCGGTTCTCCGACGAGGTGGAGGCGCACGTAGCCAAGGCGATAGACATGATTCGGGGCTCGGCTATCTACGCGGCGGTGCCGAGGCAGACTTGGCGAACCTCGTCGGCCTCTCTCCGCAGCGCGAGGCGATCGGGGGTACTCGAAACGGATTTAGGCGAGGCGGATCATGTCGGCGGTGATCACGTTTCCCCGAGAACGCACCTCTCGGTGTTCCGGGCTATGGAGGTTCGATCTTCCGCAACTAAGCTTGTCCGAGGTGGTCGGTTTTTGTTCCTGGTCGCGGTATTGAGATGCTCCAGTCATCGGCGGCGATGTCGCCGCGGCTGGGAGGTTCCGGCGGGGCTAAGGAGGTCTTCTAGGAGATGTATACGCCTCCAGGGTCTATGGAGATGGTATACCAACTACCAATTTTGGCTACCGAGATTCCCAAGGTGTTCGGTTGCGGCGGCGGCGTGTCGCCGACGACGGCGGAAGGCGGCAACGCGGCTACGACCATGTCTTGGTTCAATCGAATGCGGTCTTGTCAAATTGGTGAGGCCAGAGAGGCATACAACACTCTAGTGCCGAACTTTAGCCATGGCATGGCCTTCTTTTGGCGACGGCTCGCGGCGGCGCTCCGGCGAGGTCGCGGCGCACTCGAGCAGGGCGGACGAGGCTTCCTCTAGCGCTTAGATCCGCGTAGCTAGCTCAAGGGGTCATGGCGGTGCTCCACGACGCTCTAACCTATACGGGTGCTAGTCGGATTGCTCGGAACGGGTGATTCGGCGTCAGAACGCGTCGGTGGTGAGCGCGCTCCGCCAAGAACGCGTCGTGCTGCGTTCTCGGTCTAGCAAGCTTGTAGTCCGGGGGTTTCGGCCGGTCGCATGAGTGCATGGTGCAGGTGATCTTCCTGAGCCGGTAAAGGCTCGTGCCTGCGAGTCCCGTGGGCGGAACACCATGGCAAAAGCAGGGCGAGGTTCGGACATGGTGTGCGGTGGCTCACCGTGGTGTCGGTGAAGCTAGGATGGCGGTGCAGTGGCGAGTTGGAGCCGTGCAGAGTGATCGCAGTGCCGTGCCGCTCCTCGTCCGCAGCTCGGGCTTCTCCTCCGTGCCCGGCTCCGGCGTGCTCCGCGGCGGCAGCGCTTCGGCGGTGCTCTCCTCTCTCTGCTCCGCCCTTCTTCCTTCTCCCTCTCTCACACGGTGCGGTGTTGTGGCTTGTGGAGCCGCAGCGTGGCGGCTGCGAGTGGGAATGGGCTAGGTTTCCTCGGGTGCTCCAATTTATAGCGGAGCTCGGGTGGCTACCTATGGCGTGCGGCTCTGATCTGCTCGGGCTGATCGGAGGGTTGTGGCTTGCGCGAGCTAGGGTTCTGGTGGTGCGCGCGGGCTCGCTTGGCGGCCAAGAAAGGAGGGGACAGGAGGGGGACAAACCTGACAGAGCGTGGCGCTGTCGGCTGTGGGACCGGGGTCACGCGAATTGCGTGCACTCGTCCCCGTTGTCTCTGCGAGGAAGAAGAACAGTGGGGGCGAGAGCGGTTGACAGGCGGGGCTGGGTGGTCAGCGGTTGCGGGGGAGCGGTGAAACGGTTGCGCGCGTGCGGTCGGCATCGCGCGTGCGCGCGGTGTTGGGCCGGCCCAGTGCGGGGAGGCGGGGTGGAGCGCGCGCGCGGGTGAGCTGAGGAGAAGAAGGCCGGGCTGGTTTGGGCTGGCCTAACTCTCTCTCCTTTTTCTATTTTCATTTTAGTGTATATATACATATATTGCCCATTATAAATATTGAGTAAATACAAACATAAATTGCAATAAATCCCAAATGTGATGCATAGGCTATTATTCTATGTGAATGGAATTAAAATACAAGCTATACTCCTTTATTTACCAAATTCATAATGAAACCTATATGCTTGCACAAGAAAAATGGGTTTTCATAATAAATAAATAAAAAATTTTAATTGGTTGGGATTTTTAGGCTGTGTGGGTTTTTAGGGTTGTTACCCACTGCCAAACTCTCTGACCACGACAGCTGCAAGAGAGAAATAGACAAGGTTTACATAAGCATATATAAGCTAGAGATGAGAGAGCCTTTGGAAGCAAGCATATAGGATAAGAAGGAATAGCAAAGCAATCTGAGGGAAGACCTGCGAAGAGGAGAGAATCACTGTCGAACGGGGCACCACAGGGACAAGGAGAATCACACAAGATGAGAATCACCTCCACGAACCCTAGACGGCCGAGAGCAGAGCCACGCTCCAAAGGATCTGCGATTAACGCGAAGAGTTTTGGTTAAGACATTTCGTCGAGCAGTTTAAGCACGAGGAAGATTTGAAACAAGGAATTCGAAGCTAACCACCAATGGAGCAGCTAAGGAGTGAAGGGATGAAGAGCTTGACGACGGAGAGAGCTTGGGCCGCGGTGAAAACCTCAACGGCGGCGAGAAACACGGCGGCGGCGGTGCTGCTCGGTGGCGCTGCTCGGCGGCGCTGCTGCAGCAGGGCGCGGACGCGCGCGAGGGAGAAGGGAGAAGAGGCCCGCACGCAAGGGAAGGCGCTCACGGCCGGCGGCGAGAGCGCGGGTGAGCTAGCGGCGGAGGTCTAGGGCGCGGCGCGGCGGCGGTTAGGGTTTGGGCGAGGTCATACGGGCGGCGGCGCTGCTGGCTCGATTGGCACGAGATGAAGGCGAGAGCGAGCTGACAGCGGGGCCCCACACGACAGAGAAAGAAAAAGGCTGATCTGCGCCTTCGAACCGACAGTCAGACCATTACTGCGCAAGCGTCGGACCAATACTCCGCAGAGTCCGACGCTTCCAGTAAGCTCCAGCGGCCGTCGGACTTAGTCCGACGCTCCTCGTCGGACCAATCCTTTCGGTCCGACGCCGTGAACGCGGCGTGAACGCGGTGCGACACGGCGTGAACCCTCTTATCCAATGGTCTGACGCTTGAAAATTCCTGGTCCGACGCTGCGTCCGACGCTTCCTTCAGCTTTGCCATCCACCGTCGGAATGAGGCTGAAAGTCCGACGCTGTGAAAACCAGCGTCCGACGCCTCGGTCGACAGGGAAAGGGACCATCGGACTGACGCAATTGGTCCGACGCTGGGAAAAACAGCGTCCGACGCCTCGGTCCGACGCCCTAAAACCTATTTTCTTCCAAATTTCTTCACGCCGACTTTTATCAACTAAGTTCCAACCCCAATAAGAGTCAAATAAACACCAGTTGGAACTAGTATGAGATGCCCTCTCTTAAACCCTCAATTTTTCAAATATTTTGCCTTAAGCATATGTGAATTTTATGAAGATAGGCAATGAAATCCATGAACGAAAAGACAAAACAACAACCATGCAATATGCAATGCAAATTCACGTAAATTAAACTAGTTGTTGTCAAGTTTTTCCTCGGGTAATCTTGTTCACACGCTTTTAGGCGATTATCTTAACCGAGTTAGACAACCCCTACGTGCAATTCAATGTTAGATATGTTTTATGTTACAATGCAATGCATATGACAACACAAGATCATCTTTTAGTGAAGTTGCTTAAATCAAGGCAATTAAGTTCATTCCTTAGAGTACAAAAGCGTGCCTCATCCAATGGTTTAGTGAAAATATCCGCCAAGTTATCATCCGTTCTCACTCCCTCAAAGGAAATGTCACCCTTGGCAACGTGATCTCTAAGGAAGTGATGGCGGATGTCAATGTGCTTTGTGCGGGAGTGTTGAACCGGGTTATTGGCAAGTTTTACCGCACTCTCGTTGTCACACAACAAAGGCACCCTTTTTAAGTTGATTCCATAATCAAGTAGGGTTTGTTTCATATAAAGAATTTGTGCACAACAAGCACCCGCGGCAATATATTCCGCTTCGGTTGTTGACAAGGCAACACTATTTTGTTTCTTGGAGGATCAAGAAACTAGTGATCTTCCAAGCAAATGGCACCCTCCGGATGTGCTTTTCCGGTCAATCTTGCAACCGGCATAATCCGAATCGGAATAGCCGACAAGAGTAAAGTTAGCTCCTTTGGGATACCAAAGGCCAATGCTCGGGGTGTGCTTTATGTACCTAAGGATTCTTTTTACCGCAACTAAGTGAGGTTCCTTAGGATTAGCTTGAAAGCGCGCACACATACACACACTAAACATGATGTCGGGCCTAGATGCGGTCAAGTACAACAAGCTACCGATCATAGAACGATAGAGAGTTTGGTCAACCGATTTACCTCCCTCATCAAGGTCAAGATGTCCATTGGTAGGCATGGGGTCATGATGGGCTTGCATTCTTCCATCTTGAAGAGCTTGAGGAGGTCCTTCGTGTACTTCTCTTGCGACACGAACATTCCCTCCCTCATTTGCTTGACTTGAAAGCCGAGGAAGAATGTGAGCTCACCAATCATGGACATCTCAAACTCTTTGGACATCATATCACCAAATTCCTTGCAAAAATCTTCATTAGTCGAACCAAAGATAATATCATCAACATAAACTTGACAAATGAAGATGTGCCCTTTGTGCTTCTTGGTGAATAGTGTGGTATCAAGCAAGCCGATTTTGAAGTCCTTGTTGATGAGGAAGTCACGGAGGCACTCATACCAAGCCCGTGGGGCTTGCTTCAAGCCATATAGCGCCTTGGACAACCTATAAATATAGTTTAGATATCTAGGGTCTTCAAAACCAGGTGGTTGCGAAACATAGACAAGTTCATTTATGAAGCCATTTAAAAATGCACTTTTCACATCCATTTGAAAGAGTTTTAGATTGTGATTAGATGCATATGCAAGTAGGATACGAATGGCCTCTAATCTTGCCACCGGGGCAAAAGTCTCCCCAAAATCCAAGCCTTCAACTTGGGAGAACCCTTTTGCCACAAGCCTTGCCTTGTTTCTCACAATATTGCCCTTGTCGTCTTGTTTGTTGCGGAACACCCACTTGGTGCCTATGACTCTTGCTCCTTTTGGCTTCTCTTCAAGTGTCCAAACTTGATTGTGGGTGAAGTTGTTGAGTTCTTCATGCATGGCATTCACCCAATCCGGATCTTGAAGAGCTTCCTCTATGCTAGTAGGCTCAATGCAAGAGACAAACGAGTGATGTTCAATGAATTGAGCATGCCTTTGTGAGCGAGTCATTACTCCACTTGAAGGACTCCCTATTATGAGATCTTGAGGATGTGCTTGTAGGAGTGGAGTAGTTCTTCTATCAACCACTTGAGGAGGAGGTTGTGGAGCATCAACATCTTGTGCCTGTGCCTCAATTTCTTCTTGTGTGATGTGGGTGTCTTCATGTGGATCCACCCCATCTTTATCTTCATCATCTTGAGGCACATTTGATGAAGATGGTTGATCGATCACTTGCACATCATCACCATCATCTTCATCATCTTTCGGCTTGATGTCTCCGGTTGGCATGTTCTTCATGGCCTTCCTCAAGGGTTCATCACCTACATCATCAAGATTCTCATGCTCTCCTTGAGAGCCGTTAGATTCATCGAACTCCACATCATATGTTTCTTCAACAAGGCCGGTGGCATTGTTGAATACTCTATATACTTTGGACTTCAATGAGTAACCAACAAGAAAAACAATATCACAACGTCTTTGAAACTTCCCTAGGTGTTGCCGCTTCTTGTAGATGTAGCATTTGCAACCAAACACCCGGAAGTAGAAGACGTCCGGCTTCTTGCCAATGAGTAGCTCATAGGGGGGTCTTCTTTAGCAACCGGTGAGGAAATAGGCGGTTGGATGCATGGCATGCGGTGTTGATTGCCTCCGCCTAAAACCTCTCCGGTGTGTTGTACTCCTCAAGCATAGTCCTTGCAAGGGTGATCAACGTCCGGTTCTTCCTTTTAACTACACCATTTTGTTGAGGGGTATAGGTGGATGAGACTTCATGCTTGATCCCAACTTCATCACAATATACTTCAATGTTTGTGTTGTCAAACTCTTTTCCATTGTCACTTCTAATCTTCTTGATCTTCACTTCAAATTCATTTTGTGCTCTCTTGGCAAACTTCTTGAAAGATTGGGCTACTTCGGTCTTGTCACGAAGAAAGAACACCCAAGTATATCTTAAAAAGTCATCAACAATCACTAAGCAATAGAGCTTGCCACCAATGCTTACATAAGTTGTTGGCCCAAATAAATCCATGTGAAGTAGCTCTAATGGTCTTGAAGTTGACACAAATGCCTTGGATGGATGTGTATTTGCCACTTGCTTCCCGGCTTGGCAAACACTACATAATTTGTCCTTCTCAAATACAACATCTTTCAATCCTCTCACCATCTCCTTCTTCAATAACTTCTTGAGTGTGCTCATCCCAACATGTGCAAGCCTTCTATGCCAAAGCCACCCAAGAGATTGTTTGGTGAATAGACAAGTTTTCAAATTTGCATCTTCCGAGTTGAAGTCCACTAGATAGAGATGATTGTACCGAAAGCCCTTGAATATCACTTCATTGTCATCTTTCTTGGAGACAACCACCTCTTCACTTGTAAATAGGCATTGGAAGCCAAGATCGCACAATTGACCAACGGATAGCAAGTTGAAGCTCAAAGAAGCAACTAGAAGCACATTTAAAATGGAATGATCATTAGATATAGCCACTTTGCCAAGCCCTTGCACTTTGCTCTTGGAATTATCACCAAATGTTATTTTTCCTTGATGTTCTACATTCTCTTCAAGGGAGATGAACATACGAGCATCACTGGTCATATGTTGAGTGCATCCACTATCAATTACTCAATGAGAGCCACCGGTCTTGTAGTTCAGCTACACACAACAAATCAAGCTTGATGTTTAGGAACCCATACTTGAGAAGGGCTCCGGACTTTCTCAACCAAAGCTTTCGCCACCCATAGTTGCCTAGGCCTATTCTTGTTAGGGGGTCCTAGGAACATGACTTTCACTTTGCCCTTAGAATCTTTTCTTAGCATGTAATGAGCATCAAATGTAAAGGGCCTAGCATGCTTGGGCAAAGGTTGTGGTGGCGGTGTCTTGCACTCATGAGCAAAGTGACCTTTTTGTCCACATTCAAAGCATCTCTTTGGCTTGGGCTTGGGCATGTTCTTTGCTTTGTTGAGTCAATTTTGAGCTCTAATATTTTGCACCTTCTCACCCATGTAGCCAATCCCACTTCTATTAAACTTCATCACGGTGTTCATGAGGAGATCACTTTGGAGATATTGGCCTCTTGTAAATTTTTGCAAGCCCACGGTGAGATGACTCTTTTCTTACTTCAACTTCTTGTTCTCTTCCAATAAGCTTGCAAGGTGACACTTCTCATTCTTGAGGATCTTGTTTTCTTTTCTAAGCACTTCAACTTCATCATCTTGTTGCACCGCTTCAATGACAATGGTATTTGTGGTTGATTGCTTCTCAAGCTCTTTCTACAAGTTGTCATTTTCAATCTTGAGCTTCAAATAGTCATCATGGCAATCGGCCACCACCACTTCCTTGCCTTTGCTACTAGCACCTTGCTCAATGATCTCATCAATCAAGTCATCACATGATGTAGCTATGTCACACTTAACAACATGGTTAGGAGCATCATGTGTTTCATTGGAAAGCAAGTCATAAGCCATAGCAAGATTGTCATGATTCACTTTCACTTGAGTATAGTCCTCTTTCACTAGTGGTGAGCTCAATGTGTATCCTCTCAAGTTTATCATGTTTTTCTTTGAGCTTTTTTATGTTGGCTTTGAGCTCCTTGAGCTTGGATGACACATTTTTATTTTCAACTCTAAGCTCATCACTAGCTTTAGTGAATTGTTCATTTTGAGCTAAAAGGTTGCCATTCTCAAGTTTTAAGTTTTCATTTTTTCTTGTTAGTTTTCTTATAACTTTGGTATAGTCATTTAGCAAGTTAGCAAGTTCATCATAGGTAGGTGAATCATACTCATTGTCACTATCACTGCTCTCATCATTACTTTGTACCTTCTTGTCCTTAGCCATAAGGCAAAGGTGTGTTGCAGATGAGGGCGGTGATGGCGGTGGAGGAAGTGAAGTCCCAATCACAAGAGCGGCCACCTTCTCCTTTTCATCATCACTTTCTTCACCAGAAGAGCCACTAAAAGATTCAATGTCGGTGAGCCAATCACCAACAATGTAAGCTTTGCCACTCTTCTTACTTTTGTGAAATTGCTTCTTCTTGAATTCTTTCTTCTTGAATGGCTTGGCCTTCTTCTTCTCATCATCACTCTCATCACTAGAGTCTTGCCTTTTGCCCTTGTTCTTGTTCTTGAGTTTGTCTTTCTTGGGCTTTGGGCATTGATGAGCAAGATGCCCAAGCTCTCCACAATTGTAGCAATCCATCTCGGAGATGGGCTTTCTCTTGCTACTAGTGAAGAACTTCTTCTTGTTGGAATCAAATTTGATTCCCTTGTTGTTGAGCTTCTTGAGCATCTTGGTGGTCTTCCTCACCATGAGAGCGATCTCCACATCATCATCATCATCATCATCACTTGTGGAGTCAAGAGAAGAGTACTTTGTTAGAGCTTTGCCTTTCTTGTCGGCCTTGAGGGCCAAGTCTTTCTTCTCTTCTTTCTTGGATGATGATCCATCTTGAGGAGTCATCTTCATGTACATCTCATGAGCATTGATCTTCCCCAATAATTGAGTGGGGGTTGCATTTGATAGATCCGTTTGATGAAGTACGGTTACAATGTGACCATAGTTCTCAATTGGAAGAGCATTGAGGATTCTCCTTGCAACCTCGGCCGGTGAGATTTGAGTGAGTCCAAGGCCATTTACTTACTCTACAATGATATTCAAGCGAGAATACATGTCATTAGCACTTTCATTGGATAGCATTTTGAAAGAATTGAGCTTGTCAATGATAAGATAATATCGTTCCTCTCGCTCATTCTTAGTTCTCTCATGGAGCGCACAAATATCCGACCATAGTGCATGGGCGTTTTTGTGGTTCCTCACACGGTTGAACACCTCTTTGCTAAGGCCTCTAAATATGATGTTTCGAGCCTTAGCATTCCACTTCTCGTGCTCTTCCCCAACGGGTGTGAGGGTTGCGCCGGGTTTGGGAGTGGGGTACCCTTGTGTGGCGGCTTTGTGAACACCAAGGTCCACCGCCTCAAGGTATGCCTCCATACGAATTTTTCAATAAGGAAAATCGTTACCGTCAAAGACGGGAGGGGGACCATCGTGACCACCGGACATCCTTTCTCTTGGCGGTTAAGCCAAATTAATGAGCAACAAGGCTCCGATACCAATTGAAAGGATCAAGGATGCCCAAGAGGGGGGGTGAATTAGGCAACTAATAATTTTTCGAAACACAATTCAACCTATCGCAATTTGCCTAATGTCACCCCACAAGTGCTTGTGTCAATTCTATTCCTAAAACAAGTTATACAACCAAGAGCCAAGTCCTATCACAAATATACTACTCTAGGAAAGTAGAAAACACAAAGGAAATGCGGGAATGTAAAGGGTTAGAAAGACAAATCCGATTTTTCCCGAGGTATCGGAGAGTCGGCACTCCCCACTAGTCCTCGTTGGAGCACCCGAGCAAGGGTGTAGCTCCCCCTTGATCTTCGCAAAGACCAAGTGCTCTCTACGGACTGATCCTTTGCCACTCCAGCGCAGTGGATCGCCCACAACCGCTCACAACTTCGACTTGGGCCGCCCACAAGCTCTCCAAGCGGTCACCAAGCCACCGATCGTCACCAAACCGTCTAGGTGATGCCGGTCACCAAGAGTAAGAAGCCTAGACTCTCACTTGACCAAGAACAAGGCCAAAGAGGGTGATGGATGCACACAAGTCACTCTTGATCTCTCTAGGGAAGAAGCTCACAAGCAATGGAGTTCACACTAATCTCCTTTAGGGCTCTTGCTCTCTCACAAGATCAACAATGGTTCCTTCAGCTGTTAGAAGTGGCAAGAGAAGTAGAATGGAGGCTTTGGTGCAGTATAAATACTCACTCTCTCCAAAACTAGCCGTTTCTCACTTTCCTGCGAACCGTCGGACTCTGCCGAGACTCAACCGTCGGACCAAACTCCACGGTCCGACTCTCACACAAACACTGCGCCCAGAACTGTGACAGAGGGGCGTCGGACCGAACTCGATGGTTCGACGCTCCTCAGTCCGACGCTACTGAACTGCGGGCACAGTGCCTCACAACGGCTAGTACACGGAGCAATGGTCCGACGCACACCGTCGGACCAAGTCCGACGCTCAAAACCGCTCTGGGAACCTCTCTGGAAGCGTCGGACGCTAACAGACGTTAGTCCGACGCTCCCACTCGCGACGGTCCGACGCTCGCCCAAAACTCAGAGACGCCGTCGGACTCTGGCCAATGGTCCGACGACCATCCGGCCAGGGTCCGACGCTCCCTGGCACGCTGAGACTCGTCCAGGGGCCGC
The DNA here is from genome assembly GCA_038502445.1 of Eremochloa ophiuroides. Taxonomy (NCBI): domain Eukaryota; kingdom Viridiplantae; phylum Streptophyta; class Magnoliopsida; order Poales; family Poaceae; genus Eremochloa; species Eremochloa ophiuroides. The sequence goes on from JAHLJS010000006.1 coordinate 79,598,470, forward strand.
CACGTGTCGTCGGACTCTAACTATTGGTCCGACGCCCATACTAGGTAGAGTTCGACGCCTCTAATTTGATCAAAACTTCGCCGAATCGAAAACTTTCCAAAACGAAGTTTGATCCTCTCTCTCTCAAGAGTATCTCTGAGCTGTCTAGAGCTATGTTGGACAAGTGTGCATCACATCTACACTCTCTAATCTTACTCTAAGTCAGGCTACCCATCCAAACCCCTCTTAATAGTACGGTCAAAGAGAAAAGCAAAACCTAAGACTACGCCAAGTGTCTCTCAACTCCAAACGACACTTAGCACTAGCCTATCACCATCTTGTCTTCCATCCTTTGAAAACCGAATCGATTTCCATCGCTAGGGACTTGAACCTACACGTTATTATGACCTAACCTCTACGTTATCCTGTAAAACACACGTTAGTCATAATAACCGTCTTGTTGTCATTAATTACCGAAACCACTAGGGCCTAGATGCTTCAATGTACCCTCTCACTTGGTACCCTACTACGCTTAAAAAAATTTTTACAAAAAATAACGTACCAGCGCTATCAATGGCCCTATAAAATGGTCACAAGCGGCAACGCCGCGAAAATTTTTAGTCGTCTCGATAACTGAGAGCGCAGGGACGGAGCTAGGGACTAGGGCTAGATAACGAGCCAGCTCGGCTCGTTTTGGCTTGTTAGTTTAACGAGCCAGCTTGGCTCGGCTCGGCTCGTTAGTGAACTCGAGCTGGCTCGTTTGGCTCGCGAGCCAAACATGAAAAAAAACTCTCTCCGTTCCAAAATAAATATCGTTAGGGGATGTGTCCTGATTAAACTTTCTCAACTTTAACTGAGTTTGTAGAAAATACGTGCAACATTTATATCTTCAAATAAATATATTATGAAAGTATATTCAACGATCTATCTGATAATACTAATATATATTATAGATATTAATATTTTTTATATATATTTGGTCAATGCCTTAAAATCTTTGACTTCTCGAGAAGTGAGAATCAATCTATTTTGGGATGGAGGGAGTGTAAGTATTTATCAAAATTTTAATAATAACAATAATTCAAAAGAAAGCCATAATCAAATAAAAAAATATACGCTATATATAAAGTATAATAATAATATACTTTAGTACTCCCCTGTCCAATAGATAATACAACTATTTAAAATATGTCAATAGTAAAAGCACGTTAATTGAGTAGCTTATACGAACTAATGAGCAGCTCGCGAGCCACCTCGAGCTGGCTCGTTATAAATCGAGCTGGTTCGTTATAAAACGAGTCGAGCTCGAGCCAAATCATTAATGAGCGAGTTAAGCGAGCTAGCGAGTTTCGAGTTTTTCGTCCCGTCTTAGCTGGGACCAGGGAGACGTGGATCGGATCGGATCTTCGGAGTCCATGTCCAATGTGACAGTGACTCCGTCCGTCGTCCTGTCCAAGTGTAGTAGAAAATTGCCTACTTGGCCACGTACCACTAGTAGAAAAGAAATGCCTACTCCCTCCGTCCCTAAAAAAACGTTTTGGATGTTGATATCGATAGTTTGACTAGATTTATAGAAAATACGTGTAATATTTACATCCCCAAATAAATTTGTTAAAAAGCTAGACTCAAAGATCTATCAAATGATGCTAATTATGTGTTATAAATATTTATATTTTTTAATATAAATTTAATTAAAGATATTTATCGGGAAACGAGAATGACACATTTTTAGAGCGAGAGGAGGAGGGAGTATATCGAGGGCGCTACAGCCCATGCACGTACGCACGCACGTTATGGCTGCTATGCATAGCATAGCGGGTGTTTAGTTCCCAAAATTTGTTTCTCTCTTCCTATTGTATCTATTGTAATTTCTGTCTACATGGAGCACTAAATAAAGTAGTAGCTGTTGCATATTTATACCTTTCGTGATGCTAGCTCGAGATGAATTTTTAAGTCTACTTGAACTATGATTGAACAAAAGTTATTAAATATAAATAAAAATGTTATAGTGCATATTTTGTCACCTTTCTTGGCAAACTAAACGGGGCCTATTGCAAAATGAATCTCCAGTATATGTTGGCATCCCGGGGCGGCACCTTAAAGTAGGCAACTGGGCAGTCCTTGACTCCCAGGCGCAGTCGTGCGAGAGCGTACTTCCCCCCACATGGGGAACCACCGAACCGGAACGGAATTTGCCAAAGCGTGCAGACCAACCCCCGTTGCCGCGAGTCCGTGTGCACGCCTGCACTGCCCGGTGGTGCTCCGTGCCCGTGCGTGGCTGTCGCCGGAGCTAGCCGAATCTACGCGCCGGCGCCGGCTGGAAGGCAGAGCTCCGTTTTGTTTCTCCTCTCTGCTTGCTGCTGCCACTGCCAGGGAATAATTAAAAATAAAACGTCCGATTTTCAACGATCGAGACATGGCACTAGTAGAAAATGAAAATGCCGCATCTGATGATCGAGGACGAGCCGAGACGGAGAGGGACGACAGCGAGCGGGGGTGCAGTGCGGTGCGCGCGGTCTTGAGTTCACCTGACCGCCGCCGCTAACCCTATCGTCGCGACGCAGGGGTGGCGCAACACAGAATACTTTACAAAAACCGGTGCGGTACATGCGGTTTTGGTTAGTACAGTAGTAGTAGTAGTATATCTGATCCTGATGCACCGTCAGCAGCCAGCAAAGCAGGGGCATCTTTCTGATCCTATCCGTCTCGCGCGGGCAAAAGGCCAGAAAGTGACAGTCATAGGACCGCGGGCCTTAAACCTACTAGGCGGCCCGTAAAGCCCAACAGTGTTGCAAAGGAGCAGAGGACTAGCAAGTCCCGTCGCGTGCCGGTCACCGGTCAGCGTTGCTGCGATTGTGAACGCACGCCACGCACATGTCGGCTGGCACGCACATCGGCTCTCCCTGCGGCTGACTTGGCGCCCTCGGTCGCGGTCCACCTGTTCGTACGCTGCGCTGCACCCCCGCCACGACTTCCCTCTGTCGTCCTTCTCGGGTGGTGGGTCCCACCCCCACACCACAAACGCGGACACGGTGCGTGCACTGCACCCGCCCATCCATGTGAGGCCTTGATCCATCCCCCCTGGCCCCCCGACGCCGCGCTCAAAAGCAGCAGCCAGCCAGCCAGCCAGGCCAGCCACCGCGCCCGCACCACCATCACCGCACAGAGGAGCCCGGAATTGATTGCCGAGGGTAGAGCAGCGGGAGCAGCAACACGCCACGACCGATCGATCGCCCCCGCGCGCGCAGCAACGAGGCAGCCATGAACCGCCTGACGCCGGCGCTGCACCACGGGGCGATGCCGATGCGTCCGCCTCCGGGGCAGGGCCCAGGCCCGCACGGGCAAGGGCTGGCGCGGTACGGCTCCGCGCCGGGCTCGCTCCTGGCCTGCCATCGCCGACTCCGTCACCCGCGGCGACCCCGCGCCTCCGCCGCCGCCGCCCGTGAGCCGGTTCTACTCCGCCGAGTCCTCGGGGCTCACCTCCTGCGAGTCCACCTGCCGCACCGTCGACGGAGGACGCCCGCACCTCGAGCGGGCGTACGGCGGCTCCGGCGAGATCCGCGTGCCGCCGCCGCCGCCCCCGCAGCCGCAGCCGCAGCACCCGCTGGCGGCGGCCCCGGCGGCCTCCCCGCTGTTCCGCCACAGCAGCTCCCCCGCCGGGCTGCTCTCCCGCCTCATGGCCGACCCACACGGACACGGTACGTGTGCTCTCTTCGTCTCGCCGATTGCCCTCTTGCCGTCTTGTGCACTGTCTGCTCGTGCTTGCTTTGCTGGCGCGCGTATATCAGTCATCGTTTCCGGCTTACAGGCAGGAGCACGTTGAATTTGAACCCAAGGTAGGAGAAACAGTAACTAAGCTACTAAAAAAGAGTAATAAATGACGGTAACTATAATTACTGTGCTTTCAGCATCAGCTAAGCTAGCTAGTTGATCCGTAGTTCCGTTCTGAGCGCGGTAAATTAGCGTAAAAAATGTTGGTCAAGTCTTGGTCTCGCTGATTTTGGGTGGTTGGCATGTGCCCCGCGACCGTAGAATAGTACTCCTCTCCAGCTCTGCTCGCCCAGTTGCGTCGTCGTTGCTCCAACGACGGGTGATTAAAAAAAACAATGCTCTACCACATTAAATTAGATAAACATCTGACTGAGTACTAGTGCCTCATCATCGCATACCAATACGTGCAATTGATTCGTCATTCTACGGCACACACACATGTGCAGCGCGGGAGTATTCAATATTAATCTCGGCTTTCAGTCATTAACAAATGGTTCCCCTAGGTATAGTGAATCCGTGGCGCATCAATGCAATGCACCTGCAGCGGGTCGTGCAGGGTGAGAATCTGCGCCGCATGCACTGAATCGGCGAGGCCCATGACAGTGAAGGCCTAATCATCAAAGCCCGCGCGTACTGTACACGCGGCGGATTGGTCCCATTCCCCCTTTCGATTTTTGGAAAGGCGGCCTTTCAGGTCCAGGTTTGTAGTGCCTGCCGTCGTAGGTGACGTGACGTGACGTGACGGAGCCGGTTCCTGGCCGTCCCGCTGCGGATCCTAACGTCATCCTATCCCCTAGCACAACTCAAATACTAACATAATCAACCTGTTCACATATTCGAGACATTTTTAACACTCACGAATCATCACCATTTCGATTCTAATGAGCACAACAGATGGTTGCGAGCTGCGACATGCACAAGCACACAGCTGACGTGTCAAATTCTTTCTGATGCAGGAATGGCGGCGACCGGAGGGATGGGGAGCTACTCGCAGGCGGGCACGGACGCCGCCGCGATGGGCCACGGCCACAGGCAGCTCAGCTCGCAGTGGAGCTTCTCCAGGCAGGACCTGCCGCAGATCTCGGAGATGGGGATGATACCCGACATCGGGGAGAGCATGGTCGCCGGCGGCGGGTGCAACAGCTCCAGCGACGCCGCGCAGTCCTCCTCCTACCTCTCCAGGAACAACTTCTCCGTCAGCTCCTGGGACGACACCAACTCCATCATGTTCTCGTCCCCCAGCAAGAAGCCCAAGGTGGACGCCGCCGACGACATGGTCACCAGCTTCAGCAACATCGACTCGCAGGTCAGCGCGCGCCATTGCCTCTTGCCTCCGGCCTGTCTTGTTCCATGCTGATGGGAGTATGTTGTTTTTTGCTTGCTATATGTACTGTTCAGTTCGGCTTGTCCAACCCGTCCTTGGAGCTGCCCGGCATGGACGACTACCTCCAGCTGCAGCAGGACTCCGTTGCCTGCAGAGTACGTGCCAAGCGTGGCTGCGCAACTCACCCGCGGAGCATTGCCGAGAGGGTTAGTTCAGTTATTCCCAACTGATTTTCCTAAGCACGGTGCAATGGTACCAGCTTTGATATTGGTTGTCAAAGCAGAAACCAATTTTTGTTTTCCTTGTTGATCTATGTTCAGGAAAGAAGAACAAGGATCAGCAAGAGGCTGAAGAAGCTGCAAGATCTTGTGCCCAACATGGACAAGGTAAATTGAGATTCAAAATTGGAATAAGCCATAGCCATTATCATCCGTAGATTTTTCATGCAGAATTGCTGAAACTGAAGACTCGCTAAATAACTGAATCTACCAGTTCTTTTTGTTGGTGGCCGTAGCCGTTTCAGTCAGTATGTTTACTAGTCTTTCTCCTGAAATATGCAGCAAACAAATACGTCGGATATGTTGGATCTTGCTGTAGATTACATCAAAGAGCTGAAGGACCAAGTTGAGGTAGGCATCACAGCCAGCCAGGGCCCCCCATTCATTTTGACATGTGTGGCTGTAGTCAGCTACTATTCCACTTGTTTTCAAACCAAATTCATATTTATGACTTACGTAATTTTATCTCGACATACATACAAATAAAAATATATCTCTTACTATGCTAAATATGGATCCTTGCAGAAGCTAAAACACGAGCAAGCAAACTGTTGTTGCCTAGGCAACAAGAGCTGCTGATGCTGGAGAAGCAGATCGACGGAGGGATGGTATTATATCGTAACAATGGGACTGTCAAACCAGAGTTGTTGCTTCAGAACATCAGGCTCTGCAGAACTGCGTGACATGTCCAGCGGCTTCCATGACTCAGTTTCCTCTTTCCTGGTTGTACTACGGATTAGCGACTTGGTGTCAACGGCTTGAAGACTAGGAGATGAAGTAGGCTATCGTAATTTAGTTATCGCGACGCGGTGGCTTGTGTGTAAAAAAGTCCTCCCTTTCAACGCAATTGGGAATGTTGCTGATAAAACTATTGTAGGAATGTCATGTGCTCGTTTTTAATGGAGCTCATTTTTGTAGATTACTAGATTTTGACAAGACCGTAACTCATAACCAGTATAAATGAGCACTGAACATTCATGCATGCCATCCTATACAAAGTCCAAGAGAATTTTAGTAAGACAACTTGAGCATTCTGCTTATTGATGCAGCGCGTTCCTAGACAAAATTTGTGTCAAATCGAACAAAAGAATATTCTGCTCGCACTCATTTACCAACTCTCTAAAGCCATTGTATAATGTAAAATGATTGAAGAAACTTTACACGATCGCTTGATGCTGGGCATGGTACCAAGTAGCTCAACTGATTTTCTGACTCGGTCTCAAGTTTTTCTTATTTATACATCAAACGTTGAAGAACAGTAAAGGTCGATACAGTCAAGCCAGGTACAATTTCGTATTTGCTATATGGTTGTGTCGAATTGGAGCAGAATAACATCGTTAAATCTTGAGCTGCTCACAGTTATGTAACTGTCCTATAGAAGAAGCTATAGGACAGTTATGTAACGCAGTCCCCGGTTATCTACACACCTCGCCTGCAATTTTACAGGGGGGTTACTGGTTCCGAGATAAAAGCAGAATACTTACTGAAGCCAAAATAGTAATTTAGTAGTGCAAAGTCTGCTTAATGTCGGATTCTGTACAATGCAGTACTTACAGTCTTGATTGTGTTCTTACAAGAGATGACTGAAGTGCGTCGTAGTGCCCATAACCGTCATAGAGAACGCGGACTGGATCATCCTTTCCATATTCCTGACCATATTCTGCTATGATCCTAGGGCCATCGGAGCTGCCTGTATACATGTAGACGGTGATGGGCATCCTGCAATGCAGCATTTTCTCAGTTCTCACTGACCATAATGAACAAAAGGCTGCACTTAGCACAGAGAAGTTGGCGGCCAACCTGAGAACGTGGGAACACATGAACAGCTCAGGTTCTCCTCCCCAAGCATGAGGCTTTCTCATCTGTCTTACATAACTCTCAAAGTTGTCTTCAAGGAACCTAACATTGAAAAAGAGTTAATTCGACATAAAGCATATTCTTTTGACATAGAATTTTAAGGATGTCAGTACACTGAGACTTTTATCAACAAAGGTGTAAAGTAGCTGTATGAGAATAGTTTCTATGCAGAAACAGATGTGTCAACTACAGTAGTCTGTCCATTTTGAACGTATTATTTTCCTGTTTACACCCAGTGGAGAAAAGTTGTCCAGGGAAACTAATATATCAGAAAAGCAGTAAGGGAAAGAGGATGAAACCATTCAGTATCTCCTCTTCTCTTGACAAACTCATCAGCTACCTGGAACAGACACAACAGCAGATTAAATACATGAAGAGCACAGCGTGTAACATTTCAGAATTCTGTAGAAATGTATCGAACTAGGGTGCACTTAGTAATCAGAAGCCCAGGTGATGGACACTCACTTTGGCTCGAAGCTCGTCAGCCAGTTCCTTCTGGGCGCTGTCGCTCGGTGCATGCTTTCCTCTCCTCAAGCAGGCGCCATAAGCGACGGACCTGAACAGGCATCGACCGTCCCCTGTTATTCCTGTAATTAAACGTGAGGGCGGTGTCAGTGAAATTCAGAACCTATGTTCTGTAAACTAGAAAGAACATCTCGATAATGAAAACTCCATTGGAGTCATCAGATAGCGTTGCCCACACATAAAGAAAACAAGCAGTATTACTTTGGACTTAAGATTAGTAGCGTGGATTGTCAGGAGAAGATTATTTTTTTTGTGGATCTGGTTCATGATTTTAGCAAAGGAAGGACCCACTTCGATCTCTGAAGATGCTGCTTCAGAACTGCTACCTTAGTACAATTATATATATACATACAGAAGCAAAAGGATGCGGTGGAAAAGGGAATATATGTAGGGATAAAAAAGGCATCTTGCTGCTACACCATTGGTAACTCATCATTGTTAGGGTGTATTTTGTACAATCAGCAATGATGCAGCCACTTTATTCCCGATCGCGTTCAATACCAACGATCTCTGAACCATAAACAAGCCAGGAACCGCTACCACAAGGAGCAAGGAATCATCAGCCCGCTTTCGATCGCCGATCGCCACCAAAAAGAAAGAAAGAAAACCCTATTCTTAGCGCTCGAAAGAAACATGCAGAGCATTCAAAAAAAAAAAACACGCAGAGGATGATGGCGTCTGGACATACTGATGGAGCGCAGATCCGACATCCGCCGGGGCCGGAGCGGCGGTGGCGGCGATCGTCTCCTCCTGCCCCTGCCGGCTGCCGGCTGCCGGTGCCGGGCACGGATGAGAGGAAGCAGGAGGACGCAGCGAGCACGGAAGGAGCTGCAACCAATGGGATGGAATGGAATGTAAAACAAAGAAAGCGGGCAGAGAGGCAGAGAGGACGTGAGGCTGGAATTGGAATTGGATTCTCTCGCGGCAGCGCAGCGCACGCCTTTTCCGCGGGCCTCTTTTTGCAGCTCTTCCAAGCTTTTTCTACCGCTCGCTCGGTTGTGAGTGGAGCCGTGGAGGCCTCGCCGCGCCTTGCCTTGCCTTGGGTCGATCGGAGCCGTTGGCGCTGCGCTGCGCTGCCCTGTCTGTCTATCGTTCTCTTCTTGCTTTCCCGCCACAAATAATGGCCGACCCGCGGGTTTCAAATTAACCTCGTGGTCGTGGGTGGGTGGACGCAGATTAAAGCAGCAGGAGGGCAGTTGATCGACTGAGCTGTGTAGTAAACTGCAAAGCCAAGGCGATGAATCGTCCATGCGCCTTTGGATGGTGAATGGTGATGATTGCATGAGTGGAACGGGGGGCCGTCCGGCCGTCCGTCCACCCAGAGCCTAGCCACTCCCTGTGATGTCGGGGACGAGGCGTCAACGAGCATGGCGTCGAGGCGTCGGTTCCGTGTGGCCTCTCAGCTCTGTACGATCAGTTCCTGTCGGCAGGATGTGCGGATGGCATTATTTCCCTTCCATCTGCGACCTGGTGTCATTGTCCTTCTCTTGCTGTCAATCTCAGTGCGCTAGCCTAGCCAGCCGCTTTCTGGGGCATCACCTGTCTTTCAATCAGAGTCAACCATGGGGCAAGCCTGATCTGATCTCCACTCTGGAGTGCTACTACTAGATTTTTGCGTCATGCTCAGGCTGCTGATAAAAGACACAATGCAATGATGAGTCGGAGTCGTCTCGAAGGCAGGAGAAGAATGAGAACAATCGCAAGCTGCGACGCCTGCAATTCGCATTGGGTTCTGAATTGAAGGGGAAGAAGCGTCTGGTCTGAAATGGGGGGCACGGAGTATCAGAGACTGAAGAAGAAACAACTGTACACATCTCTTGACCAGGCCAAAGCCAAACTGGAAAATGCCCTACATCGCCCCACCGAGGAGGGGGGGAAGAACATCAAGGTTTTCTCCTTTTACCTCAAAACAAAACAATACCCCAAAGAAGAAGAAAAAACAAAAGACCAGGTGGAAAAACAAGGCAGAAGATGATGTACATACCCACTGATCAACTCAAAACACTACTCTAGCATGCATCCTTAGCACTGGTACAGCGAGAAGCCCCTGTTCTTCCACAGCGAGCTCAGCGTCCTGCCCAGCTTCCTGGACTTGGACTTGCACAGCGGCTTCGATTCCCGGTGGCACACGATAGCGCCACTGCCACCGTTCCCGCCCTCCGCCAGCTGGCTCAGCTGCTGCTGCTGCTGAGGCTGCTGGGGTGGCGGTGCGTCCCTCTGTCTCTGTTCCCTGAACAATTTCAGTAGCTTCTGGGCCTTCTCCCTGCCCCTCCCCGTCCCAGCCGCCGAGATGGAGACCAGGGACGGGACCACCCCTTCCTGAAGCACCGGCGCGATGCACTTGTCGTCGGCGTTGCACATCACAAGGAGGCATGACACAGCCTGCTCCTGCTCCGTCGTCTCACCCTGTGTCCAGCAGCGTCGCTAGCGTGCTGACCAAACCGGGGGTGGACATGATCTCCTTCCTGCCAGCTTGAGTGGCCGCAAGACTGATGAGCACCGCGAGAGCCTTCTCTGTCCAGCCGAGCCCCTCTGACTCTGGAGATTCCGTGACAAGGCAGTGTAGAGCATCCACAATGCCTGCGGTTAGAAGCGCTGGCACACTGGCCTGGTGGTTCGAGAGGTTGTACAGCGTGTACAGGGCGTCATGCTTGGAGGAGCTTCCTTTCGTGTCGCTGGCATCTTGGCTATACAGACGGTCGACTAGAAATGGTACGGCCTGGCTCGAACCGATGACAGCCTTTGCATCAGGAAGGCAGGAAAGATTAAGGTAGAGTGCTGTGGCAGGACCAGATAGGCGTGGATTCGATATCATCTGCTCAAGCAGATCAGTGACTCCAGCAGATAACAGGAGTCCCTTGTTTCTGGAATAAGAAAGGGCTTTGATAAGAAAAAATGCTAGTAAAAGATACTTCACTAAGTTTAAGTAATAATACGTATTTTCAACTAGCAACAATCAGCGACCACCACACAACTAGGAAATAATACCTGTTATTGTTGACTGCAAGATTGAAAAGAGCCATTGCACCAACTTCTTGTGCCTTCTCATTTCCATCATTCACAGCATTCCTCAAGAACTCAACCAGTGCCTCGGCAAAGCCATTTGTGCCCAGCTGGATCCTTGCTTCCTCGTCATCTTTCAAAAGATACCTTATCTGCTCCACCAACCTGCACTGCTTGTTCATGTTACTTCTTTCATGAAGCAAGAGCAGCAAGTTCCCATAGCCCTCGTTCAAATCGAAATCGTTACAAGAGCTGTCATCCAGCATTCCTGATTCACTGTTTGCTGGCTCCTCCTTTCTAACATTCTCCATTGGGTCCAATCTTGACACTCTTTGCATTAGTACAATCATAACTTTCAACAGACACACAACCTGTAGCCTCAGTGTCAGAGAAAGCAAGTCTCCAATTTACATCAAAAGTTCCTGGTGGACCGTCAGGAACTGGAAAATCGTTCTGCTCACACCAGCTCGCAATCAGGGCTTTAACACAGTAGTTTGGAGTCAATGACAGGTGGGCAAGTTGCTGCTGAGTTTTAGGACATGTGCTGTGACCATCATTGAACCATTTCTCAATGCAAATACGCTCATAAGTCTGCCCAGATGAAATGATGACTGGATCATACATGAGTTGTAAGGAAATAGGGCACCTAAGTTCTTCGGGAGGGATTGACATATTATCAGACCTTGGACCACCACCACGTCTGCAATTGAATGATCCAAGCCTAGAATTGAAAGATCCAAACCTCGAGTTGAATGACTGAATGCTTGAAAGCTGTCTACTGAATGCCCGACCGTTGCTGTATGGTCCATACATATCATCCATGCCTAATACTGTTGGCGAGCATGGAGACGATCCCTGAGAATCTGTATCATCGCCAGTCTCACTTCTGAAGAACTTTGAGTACTTCCTCATGAGATTGTACAAGTATGACACAACAAGTTCCTTCCGCTTGTCTTCATCAGAACGAGCCTTCTCAATTAGCTTCTTAAGGGCTCTTCTCTCGGTGAGTGCTGCCCTAGAAGATGTAATTCCCAATCTAAGAGCAGACATATGGAATACCTCAAGCTCCCCACTGTCACTGGAACCATTTGTTTTATTGTTTCTCTGGAGCAAATTGATCAGCTCATCACCAGCTTCCTTCTCTGATCTATCCAATGTAAAAACAATTTCCTCCAGCTCACCAACAATCTCCACAATCTGTACAGAAACATGTTAAGGGTTTCAGTACATACCACGCACTGTAATAATCGCAAAACTATAAAGCCTCAAAAGCAAAATGTCAAAGAATGGTGAACCAAAGATATTGAGTAGATGAGTTTTGTGCACTATACCTTGCAGCCAATATCTTCTGTTACTATGCTTTCAGTGCGCCTTAGACTCTCCTGAAGCTGGCCTCTAGACTTCTCAAACTTTAAAAGCACAGTTTCCGAAGTGATGGCCTAGCAGTGAAATATAATATCTATTAAAAAAACTGTTCCAGTTGAAACATACACAGAAGAAATTGTGTGTTGTAGTAGTAGTAGTAGGGCAAGGGGAATAAGAACTTACCAAGTAGAGTCTGCTGCAGTCTGCACAATGTTGAAGAAGCCCTTTGGCTTTATCGAGAGCTACATGCAGGGCACACAATGCCTGTATACCAGACTTGCTTCTGGGTCTTGATGCTTCGATAAAGGGGAAAATGGCGGAAAGCTTAGATACAGAAGGATGAAATGCTCTACAAATTCCTGCATGCAACTGCATAAAACCAAAATTTCTTCAGATTCATGGCCAAATTAAGCAAACCCCAAAAGGGAAAGATATAAGGTCCCAGTAACTTATTACAGTACAAGTATAGTGTTTTCTCAATACAGTACAGATTAGCTTTTAAAGAAAAAGAAACCATATAGAAATCAAAGCATTGTGATAGTACTGACCAATGAAGCAAACACTACCTAAACAATATGTAAAAAAAAGGTGACTCTCATTCATCAACAAACATAACAGGCTTTTTTAAGATGTACTTACAAAAGGTAGGCAAACAACAGATTAACAGGAATACCAGACATAGTCACTGTAAAGATGATACCTTGGCATCATTAGCCAGAAAAGGACCTTCTTCGGCCTCCATTGCTTCCATCGTTGGCTACTACCTGAGCTCCAACATCTGACTAAAGAATCACAAGAAAAACAGATAACATTAGCATTTCACTCTGAATTTTTATCAAGGCCTTAGGCTAAAGGAAATAACAGGTCTGGAGATTGTAGAAATCATATGTCCAGATATTACTAGCAGAAACTGAATAGTTAAAATCTACTGGCAACTCGCAAGCCTGCAATACACTGTTCGCGAAGAATAAACTTTGACTCCCATACACGACAACTGAAAACCACGTCCCCTCTGCAAACTTTGCGAATTCCTTCCCCTTGAAGCCAATAATTTATTTTTCCTTCACCAAAATCACACATTTTTTGAACAAATCTAAGGCGCCAATGTGCCCAGTCTGTAGCATTTGACTATTCTTGTGCCCAAAAATAAAAGAAGAAAGAAAAAAAAAACATGATGTCGGCAGGTTCAGGGATGGACTTAGCGTGGGCCATGGGAGTTGTCATGAACAGATATTTTTTGGGGGAGTGGGGCAGAGGGAGAACGATCTTGTGCGCTGAAGAACCTAGACGAGCCACAGATGGATGAACGGGATTAGTCGGACCTAGCTCGTCGGAGAACACAAATGCACACCTTAATACATGAGTTGATTGCCCATGGCCACAGCAAAGGATGGATTTCCAAGAAAACGACCTCCCCGAGCATGCACCCAAACAAGCTAGGATCACTCACCCAGAAAAGAAGAAATCAATCCACGCCCGGTCGGATCTCCACTCCGAGAGTGAGGATGACAAGCGCTGGCAGCGGCAGCACCACAAGAGGATCCAGCACAGGGACTACTGGCGGCAGGAAGGTCGGCCGGAGCTTGGGCTTAGTCTTCGGAAGGCTTCAGAACCAGAGCCTTGTAGGGAGGCCGGCCGCGCGCGTGTAGGAGCAGCAGGAGGTCGAATGCAGCCACAACCTGCCAGTAACCACGCTCCAGCTTGGCAAGCAGATCTCCCGGCGAGGTATCCACGGGCTGCGTGGGGGGCACCGGCGACGAGGGAGGAGGAGCGTGGGGCGGTGGGGAAGAGAGAGAGAGAAGAGGAAGAATAATGGAGAGGGGCTGAGTCGGGGACGTTGGAGTTGAGAGTGGATTTTATCAGATATCAGGGTCTGAGGTTTTTTTTTTCCCGACGGATCGTTACAAGCAATCTCAATCGGAGAAAAATACCATGCTGTCAATAGCACAACTCAAGATCTAACCTGTTTGATATTTTACAGTATAGATGACTGTACAGACAAACACTCAGCAAATGGTCCGAGAACAAATGCCCAACGAACGACGGCCAACATTCCTGTAGGCAGAATTGAAGAAATTCTTCTTTCGGGCATGTTCCTTCTTCTTCTTTCTGTCACCAAAGAATGAGAAAAACTGCTCTGAAACTTATTCTCACTAGTCTTTCATTATGGCTAGATATAACCATAACAAAACGGAAAAGAGATTGGAGAAAATTATTTCATGACGATGACATAATCTCCGCCTTAATGCCACCGTCCGGAAACAAAGATCTCCATGTCATCATGTTGATGAACATGCTGACGTCAAGGTTGCTGTCTTCATCTCCAACGAAGCCGTCATGAAGAAGACGATTCCACCCTTATCCTTCGCCGTCGCCGGAGAAGAGAAAGAGGAGATAAAACTCCAATATCAAAAACTTTGGCATGGATCCCCGCTCCCTTCAATAACTCGATTTATTAGAAAAAAATTATTAAAAACAATGGATTCCCGCTTCCTTAACCCTCGGCAAGATGCCGGAAGGGAAGGGAGGGGGATTAACCGTGGTGGATGGGGAGCGGCGGTGGCTCTAGGACACCCTCCGGTATTCTGTTTGGTCTACTTCCCGTGGGAAGTGAATTAAATGTTTTTTTATGTTTTTTTGTGTTTTCTTTTCATTAGTAATAATAATGCTCACCATCAAGGGACTCCAAAATGGTCCAAACTTCCTTTTTTTTGGTATATTTATAGCATGTTTCTGGTGAAGTTTGGATAAGACATTTCGCTTCTCGCAAATGATTTGTTAGCTACAGGGACGAGGCCAACACCTAAGCTGGTACACGTTCCATTGATTTTAATTCGAATTCGAAAGCGAGTGTCAAAGTTTGGAGAGGGGAGAGCCTGAGGGAGGAAGACATAGAAAAATAAAAAGAAAAGTTGGTGTCAAAGTTTTTGGAATAGCGCTATTCTTCTCCTCCTTTGCTGTGGGTTCTTCGGTTCTGTTTAATACTGTTGCCGTGCGTATATATGGAGAGCCAGTCAAGGCGCTCCATATCATTCTTTCGTATAGCATGGTCAACAAAACGGGCCAACAGGTGACCCGACTGTGGTTTTAAATCAGAGTTGGCAGTATAACGGCCCTGTTTAGATCCACTGTAAATTGCAATTACAACTAATCATATCAACATTACGGTACATACATGGAACATTAAATATAGACGAAATATTTGTATATTTGTACTTTTTGCATGTGCATCATGAGACGAATCTTTTAAGCATAGTTGGGTCATGATTGGACAAAAGTTGTCAAATACAAACGAAATATGCTACAGTGCAGAATTGCAACTGTAACTGGGATCTAAACACAGCCAACTCCTAATGCAGTGACGTAAGGAAGTCATGTCAAGATACATTTATACTCCTGTTGGTGGCAGAGGTAGAGGCTAGGGTCCCTGCTCCCACGTTGCAGCGGCTGGCAGCCTCATGAGTCTTGAATTGTGCTCAGCCCTTCCTGCAAGGATCGGGCAAGGAGGAGTCCCCATGGAGGGTCGAGCGAGGCAGGTCCTCGCAAGCGTGTTGACACCAGACAGCAGCACTGGCATAGAACTCCTAAGCAGCACTGACGTATAACAATATAGAATTCAGTACACTAGAATAGGTCAAAGTGTAATTGTACAACTCTTCTGCCCCTAAGACATCTTTTGAGGTATGTTGTATTAAATTTTTTCTCTACTTTAATACAAAGACGCATAAACCTTTTGCATGACTGAGAAAAAAAAATAATTTTAGTAACTGACATAATATACTTCTAGCCCGACAAGGGGGGAAAACATATTTTTGTTTCGGGCATTGTCAGATACATGATGGGATATGCGGATTTCAATTAGCATGGCTGGTTAGTGAATAGTGAGCATGTATATGATTGAATAAAATGTACAAATTTCATTTTGAAACCTTGGAGTCTGGCTTTGGTTTTGTTTATCCATATTTTACTATTTTTCCCTGTTTACTTATGGACTCTTATAAAGCTAAACCTCACTAAATGTGTTTTGTCTTCATGCAAGTTATGTACATGGGTTTCTACTAAATGTCAACTAACTTGCAATTCTTTCATACAAGCCATGTACATTTATTCGTTTGCTGTGTTCGCTTGAACTTACCAACCAATACCAGTCAGTCATTCAACAGTATTTTTCTCTCAGAACAATCAGCCAGGCAGCCGTTCAATCCATATTAACTAAAAAAAAATATTTAAGTTATCTCTATTATATGTAATACTTTTAATCTTTAATCTATCAACTTAAAAGTAATCTATATACGTATTTGTTTCACCACTGTTCTTCTCTGATGTGGTCAAATATGTTTTATACATACATAGCATTGGCATATAGTATTGGCATTCTATGTATAAAACATATTTATTTTGAAGAAAACTCTGAGGCATCGTCCCGGGCATGTTTCTAATATCTAGTAAAAGAAAAACACGTGAAAAGTGATGTTAACAAGTTGTAGCTATCCTTTAGGAACACTGTAGATAGTGACAAGGATGAAGGAATTATTGTTAAAATTCTAGACACCAATAGATAAGTACTTGCTACAAAATCTATTAAGCCGGTTGCCTTTCGTTTTAGTAAAAGTAGGAGAGATGTCACTGTTCATGAAGGGTTCATTCGATCCATGTATGACTTCTTATGGTTGCATCCAAAGGCATGCCAAATACAAGTTGTAGGAAGAGATCCCAATCAAAGCAAGATAACCTAGATGGCAAGTCGTGATGTTTACCTTTGTTCCTCTCACTCCCTCGGTCCCTCTCCACGATGATGCTGATGCTCAAACCACTTGCCAAATTTGTCGAAATGTGTAAGTATTATCTTTTTTTTTCTTTTCAAAAAAAGAGAAACTTACTCTGCAGTGAAGAAAAGATACATATAGCAACGCATTAGTTTATTTCAGCTCTTGTTACTTGTACATATACAAGTAAAACTGAACAGATAAGTCTGTTTTTGATAAATGCAAACCAAAATCCTTTTTTGTAGGTACCCACTGTCTCCGTCAATGGGCAAGACTGTAGTGGCGTGATGATCTGCAGAATCAATTATACTGAGCTGGACAACACTTAGAGTCGTCGGTCTTGCAATGTTTTCTTTCAAAGGTTGGAACTCAAGAAGGTCGCTTACTGTTTGTTAGTCGATAACCATTTGTCTTTCTTTGTTACAAGTTTTTTTTTCATTTGTTTTGCCTTCGACCTGAATTTTGTAATAATTCACTAGTTGGGTAGATGAAGCCAGTTATTAATTATCTTTTATTAAAAAATAGATAAGTAAAAGTGTGTGTATATATATAGAAATTATTTTTTACTTCTAGGGAGTAGTTACTCCTATGTTTATATCTTCAGATTTAGAGTATATATGATCGAATGAAATATATATATAGATTGTCTCCATGAATTTGAGTTGCATTCTCATCCTCACGAGCACCTTTTGTGGAGAGTACTTGGCCCAGAGCAGAGCAATACTGTGATGTGCTTAGAGTAGTAGTAAATCACTACAGTTTCTGCTACCAGCACATGATTGATGTTTCTGCTACTTCTCCAAAATAAAACCAGCTTGCAGGAGCATGGCTGTGGCCAAACATTGCCGCTCCCAGTTCCCAAACACATTTTCCGTTCTCTAGATAATGCATCCACCGATGAGCCAGTAAATGGCAGCTAAATCAAACCCCAGCCTTAACAACTGGAACTCAGGATTAACACAGAGATCTGATCAAGCTAGTGCCTGCATAGTGACCCCCTCCAAGTGGAGAGGCTTTTCTATTCCCTTGGCTGCAAGGGATCTATCTCTGATTCCACCCATCAGATGCCGAGACCTGACCAAACCACAGCCACCCTAAGACAGGAGGAATAGACAAACAAATCTTAACATCCCAATGAAACTGTTTATGGCAGTAGTGCTAACCAGTTGATTACTAGCTAGTATAATAAGAGATAATTAAATCATAAATGAATGTGTGATGAATAGCACTTCCGCTGGCCGATGATTCCATGCATGCAGCATACAGTATGCCCTTTAAATAAATTTAGCATTTGTCAGAGTTAGATCAGAGCCTGCTTTCCCGTGGATCCTGAGACAGAGAGGCCAAATCATGCATTCACCGGGTAAGCTAAGCTTTGTTCTATTTAATTCAGTCGTCAGAGAAGCTATAGTAGTAGTCTGAGGACAGGTCAAGTGCTGGGTTTGAGGTGATGGAGGCGATGAGGCTTTTAGGCGACAGGCACTTGGAGAGTTGGGAGTCATGGATGATAATAGGGTCATGTACGTGTCAAGGAATTATTAGCATCTTTAGGGGGCAAGGAATAAGGGGGAAAGATCTTGCTGTTGGGGAGGACTGGCTTGGGTGATGACTGATGATCACTCTAGCTTTGGCGATGGATTCAAGAAAAAGGAAAGGGGGAGAACTGACCACTAATTCCTCCATGGTGTGTGATGCAGTGTCTGGTCACTCCTTGAGCTTTGGAAAGTGCTGGGTGTATGTGTCTTGCGCCAGCAAAAACCCTTGAAGGATTATCAAAAAAAAAAAAAAAAAAAAAAGCCCTTGAAGGAGCGAGCAACTGTGTCCACTAGTTAAGTTAACCTTAACTTGTTGTGTAGTGGAGGAATTAAAGTTAGCAAGAATCCTCATCTTTGAAACAAAAGCAACGGAGAAGATTGCAGTCTTATCTTGGGAAATATATTTATGCAACGGATTGCTCGTCTTTTAAACAGAGCCACGACAGATGTGTCCTGTTTAAAGCGACTGTTGTCAATTTGTTACTAGCTGGTTATGAGAGGCAGTCCTACACGCAATCACAAGTAACTACTTTCTCTGTTTTTCAACTTTTCTCATACTATATTTTTTTATTTTGTTTTGGTAAAGGTAATTAGTTTCTTTTGAATCCAGATACTGGCGTACTCCCACCGTAAAAAAAAAAAACTGTCGTTTTAGATTTTTCAGAAATTATGTTTGACCGTCCGTTTTATTTAAAAAATTTGTACAAAATACAAAATCAATAAATAATTATTAAAGTGTCTCTAGTGATAAAACAAATCATAATAAGATAAATGATATTTATATAAAATTTTCAAATAAGACGAATGATTAAACGTGATGCCTGAAAAGTCTAAAACGACAGTCTTTCTGGGACGGAAGGAGGACGTTATACTGGAGTAGCTGCATGCATACTTGACATACGGGCTATATTCTAGTCGTTTTCATCTCATTGACAACCTTGTTAAAAATTTACGGAGCACATGGCAGCATTAATCACCAATGGTTAGAATAAGTAACCTTAACCAGCTAGTAGGATTTACAAAATCTAAATCATGTGGAGTCAACCGTGCATCGATAAGACTTGGTAGAACTATAATAGTCAGCCAGGGGGTATATAGGAGTATGACACAACACAACACAACACATCCATGTACCGAACCTGGGTACTACTACTAGTAGCAGGGCAGCTGTGTTGCATCTGCTGCTGTGGTGTGGAGCCGATGAGAGAAAATATCTCGCCGACCGATGATTGGGGCCGGGGTTGGTTCCATGGCGCCACCGCCAACGGCCACGGGCGGGTTGACGGTGGAGAGACAGACGACCAGAGGCCGGGAAGACAGCGGCACATGTGGGTGATACCCAAGTTCGTTTTCGTGCGTGACCCTGACCCTGTGGAGCGGGCGGCGCCGCCCAATGAAGGCCTTGGATCGGACGGCGGCGATCACCCACGTGGAGCGACCCCTGGGCCACCAATCGTACGAGTACAGTAGTACTACGCCTACCTGTACCTGTACTGGCAGTGGCACAGTCACGTCATGCTGCGCGGACAGCCTGCACCAGCAGCAAACCGATGCTGCCAGCTGACACGCGGCGCCCGCCTCGTGCTTTGGAGCCAGCCTACGTGGTCCGTGCCGTGCTGTCTCCGTGGCTGCGTGCGCGTACAGCTGTTCTGTACTACCCCTACCGTACGCCCGCTACATTTGCCAAGTCGTCAATTTCTGATTCAGGACTTATCAACCGCACTCATCATCCTCTATGGCTCTGTTGGCTTCATCTAAACAACACATATTTTCAGCTCTAAAATAGTATTTCTCCTCACAATAAATTAGCTTCAGCCCAAATCAGCTCAGCTTTTCAGCTGAAACGAACAGAGCCTATTTTCCTCCTCTATACATTATGGTCATCAAGATTCTCTCCTCTATACTCGTTTCTTCCGCACACATCATCCTCTATATCTCATACTCTATACTAACTACCATCAGTGGGGTCCACTTGTAATTTTATCTAAATATATCTATGTGAGATCTTGTTTTGAAGGATTTATTGACACGAATTTAATGATGCAAACGAATTTTAATTTGATGTTTTGGTTTGTGAATTATGGGGGTGTTTAGTTCCTCTCAAAAACCCAAAACTTCCGTCACATCAATTTTGCGGCACATGTATGGAATATTAAATGTAGACGAAATTTTTGTATGTTTGCACAGTTTGCTTGTAAATCGCGAGACGAATCTTTTGAGTCTACTTGGGCTATAATTGGACATCGCTGCTACAGTGTCCAAAACACAAAAAATTTGGAATCTAAACACCCCCTATAGCTTTTTTTAGCCTATGAAAATAGTGGGATCCGCCACTGCTATCCCCTCTCTCTCCCACGCTGGTCTCTCTCGCGCGCGCGTGCAGGCTTGGCGTGTGGTCCCACGCGACTGATACCGGAGCTCCTGGACATCGCTGAATATTGTGGAGACCTGCTCCTTCTGGACTGGACGGCGGACAACGCTCCAGACATTTTTCTGTTAACCCGTTCCTACAGAAGCCTTTTACCGTATGCGCTGCAGTTGGTCTTAGTCCCTGTTTAGATCCACTGCAAATTGCAATTACAACTAGTCACATCAACATTGCGACACATGCATGGAATATTAAATGTGGACAAAATATTTGTATGTTTATACTTTTTGCATGTACATCACGAGACGAATCTTTTAAGCCTATTTGAACCATGATTGGACAAAAGTTGTCAAATACAAACGAACATGCTACAGTGCAGAATTGCAACTGCAACTGGGATCTAAACACAGCCTTAGACTATCTTCAACAAATGTGACCCAAATAGGAGATGCATTCCAAACTTTGGGTTCCCCACAGTGAAAACATTGATGACCCAAAAGTTGGCTCTTCCAACAGCGAAGGCAAAATGGGTCACGCTCACGCCTGTCGTCTTCATCTCCGACGACCTCCAGCTCCGGTACGACGGCTTCGACCTATCCCCGGCGGCGTCACCACTCCCTAGGCCGGCGCCATGGTGGCCCTCCCCAGACCCTACCCCTGCGGCGCTCTCACCGCCTTGGCGGTGGCCCTCCCGCCAACTCGATGCGCCTGCTCAAGCGGCGGTGGGGGAAGAGCAGCAGCAACCGAAGGTCTGGGCGGCGGCGGGGGAAGAGCAGCAGCCGCCGCCGCCGGAGATGTGGGCTGGTGGTGGGGCGCGGCGCGGATCTGGGCGGCGAGGTGGAGCCCCCATCGAAGCTAAGCCCACGACACGTCGCCTCCGCCGTTGCCATCACAGTCGCCGACCCCGACCCCGACCTGCCGTCGCTGCCTCAAGCATGCCGGCTCTGGCCTACCTCGCCGCGGCAGCAGGTCCCCACCACGGCTCGCCTCGCCTCGCTGACGGCGCCCCCGACGGGCCCGCCTCGAGACAAATGGAACGAGGAGAGAGGGAAGGCATTTTTGCGTGGTGGTTTCATCGGCAGGCAAAATGGGTGAGGGGACTGGGTCGTCTGTTGGAGACGGATTTAGGGGAGGCAAAGCACTGTGCGGGATGCTTTTTGGGTTTGGGTCTCTCTTTGGGGAAGCTGTTAGAGACAGTCTTACAGTATTTTACAGTGTCACGTTAAATGTTTATGGTCTTACAGTATTTTACAGTGTCACGTTAAATGTTTATGGTGTCTCTCTTCAGATTTCAATAAAAAATAGATTACAGTTTTTATCTATAAACCAACAAGATGAATTTATTAAATCTAATTAATCTATTATTAGAAAATATTTACTGTAGCATCATATTGATTTTGTTCGCTTGAACTTACCAGCCAGCATTAGCCAACCATTCAGCATTTTTATCTCATAATAATCAGCTAGCCAGCCGTATAATCCAGTCAGCCGAATATAGCCATTATCAAATCATGGAATAATTAGACTTAAAATATTTATCTCACAATTTATATTTTTTCGTCCATATTTAGTACTTCATGTATATGTCTAAATATCTAATGTTATGTGGTGTAAAAAATTAGTGGTGAAACTAAATAAGGCCTCACTGGCTCCGAGCAGCGATAAACTTGTACTCGTAGTAAGTACTCCCAAAACATGCAATTAATATAACATAGTAGCATGATTTAATATTTTGAACAATTATAAATTAATAAATTTTAATATTTGGGATATCAAGTAAATTTTATTAGATTAAATATGAAATATATTTTTAAAATAAATTGATTTTGAGTCATAAATGTGGATAGATTCACTAGAAGTTTGATCAAGAAACGTTTGCAGACACGCAGACTTGTTCACCGGAACTGAAAAGAAATGCGATTTTAGTTTATACATTTATAATAATTTGTTATGAGAGTAAAACGTTGTTCAAATGGTGCTGATTTTGGCAGATAAGGTAAAGCTAACTGTTTTTTTTTTTCCGTTTGGAGGGAAATTCTTGTGAGGCGCGGGGGCAGCACAGCACAGAGACGCATGGGGACTGGACCATGTCGGGCCCCTCCAAAAGGTGCTTGGGGGCTTCACCCACTTCCTTGTCGCCATCGACAAGTTCTCGAAGTGGATCGAGGTTCAGCCGATCACCCAGATCAGCTCGGCGCAAGCGGTGTTATTCTTCACCGACATCGTTCATCGGTTTGGTGTTCCAAACTCCATCATCACTGACAACGGCACGCAGTTTACCGGAAAGAAGTTTCTAGCCTTCTGCGACGAGTACCACATACGAGTGGACTGGGCGGCTGTAGCCTACCCAAAAACGAACGGCCAAGTAGAACGTGCCAATGGCGTGATTCTCCAAGGCCTTAAGCCGAGGATATTCAACCGACTGAATAAATTCGGTAAGAGGTGACTGACGGAGCTCCCAGCAGTGATATGGAGTCTAAAAACTACGCCAAGCCGAGCCACGGGCTTCACGCCCTTCTTCCTAGTGCACGGCACCGAGGCCGTCCTCCCCACGGACTTGGAGTACGGCGCCCCGAGGATCCGAGCCTATGATGAACAGGGCAATCAGACTACCCGCGAAGACGCGTTGGACCAAGTCGACGAAGCTCGGGACATGGCCCTATTGCACTCGGCCAAGTACCAACAGTCACTACGCAAGTACCATTCTCGGCGCGTCCAGGGCCGAGCCTTCGGCGTAGGCGACTTGGTGCTGCGGCTCAGGAAGGACAACAAAGGACACCACAAGCTCACCCCGCCGTGGGAAGGACCATTCATCATCGCCGAGGTGCTACGCCCCGGCACGTACAAGCTCGCAAACGAGAAGGGCGAGGTCTACAACAGCGCTTGGAACAACGAACAACTACGTCGCTTCTATCCTTAAATTTTCGAGCATTGTATAATTTGTAAAATCTTAAAATCAATAAAAGACCCGACGTCTACTCTTTTTACCTGATTTTTGGATTTTCGATCCGAGCCTACACTCGGAAGTGAAATGACTTTTCATTTCGCTGCGCAATAGAAAAGTGAGGCTCGACCTAACCTACGGAAAGGCCGACCCTCCCTCGGGGGCTAGGACGGGGGGAACCCTCGGACTTTCCCGAGTCTCAACGATTTCAAAAACGCAAAAATTTCAAAACTCGTTGAAATCGTTTCTCCCTAAAACACGCATCTTTCCTAAAACCAAGCGAGAACCTATAAGACTCGGAAGAGTAAGAGAAGTCCCAGATAACAGAGCCGGTCGAGCCGAGGAGACCGCTTACGCCCCAGGACTACAGCATCTCCCCTCGCCACTCCGCGTCCGAAGGCTAACTCGCGCTCGAAAGAAAACTTATAAGATCTACGCTCGGCAAAGGGAGGAGGCTCGGGAAGAAACAACTAAGCCTTTTTTCCGAGGTTTCTTTTTGCCAAAACTCCTAGGACATCGGCTGTGTCTACGCCGTTAAAGCCACGACACCCGAATAAAGTCCCCCGAGGCTCGATGGCCCGGGCACAGGATTGGCAAGAATAAACGCCTGAGGAAAAAAGCACGAAATGAAACAAAACATACAACGAGTATTTACATAACAAAAAGGCCACGAAGGGCCACCTGTTTGTTTCCTCTCAGCCACTCACGAAAAGTTACTTTTACAAGGGCACTACGGCCCGGCTTTTCTTCACGGCAGATTCAGAGGAGGAAGCTCGACTTCGGCTTCGAAGAGGCCCGCCAGCGCTTCTTCTGGCTCCTTCATTGAGTCCTCCAGCGCCAGGAGCTCGGCGTCGTCGGCCTCAAGGAAGCCTTCGCTAACAGGGCCGGCGTCGAAATTCCCATAGTGGGACTTCACGACCGCCAGTGTCTTCTGGACACCCGTCAGTAAGGCCTCCTTGACCCGGCCGCCGACGCTGATGTAGAGTGCCTCCAGACAGCTCCGGAGCGAGATCCCCGAAGGTTCCCCACCGGCGCCGATGGAGTCACAAAGCGCGTGCGCGACCTTCTGCAGCTCAAGGTGGTCGGCCGCTTCGCCGTCGAAAGCCGCCCGCAGAACTGCGGGAGTAAAGCATGGAGGTGAACAAAGATGCAGCAAGCAACCAAAACAAACAGGACGAAAAGGCACGACATTCACATACTGCCAGCCTCTTCCCGGGCCTTCTGTGCCTCCTTCCGAGCCGAGTCCGCCGCGCCAACCGCCAGGCGCAGCGCCTCCTGAGTGTCACTCAGGTCGAGGGCCAAGGCCTCAGCGACGGAGGTCTTCTCCGCGGTGAGCTCTAGGGCGGCGTCGTGCTCCCTTGTCATCTCGGCCAGGGCGCTCTCCAGCTCCCTCACCCGTGCTGCCGAGCCAGCGGCTCGGCCCCTCGCCTCCGTGACCTCCTCCTTCAAGATGGTGTTGTCAACACTTGCTTCGGCGAGCTTGGAGGTCATGGCGGCGAGCTCGTTCTGGGCATGGGCGAGGGCTTTCCCCTTAAGGTCAAGTTGCTTCCAGAGACCAAACCCGCCGCAAAGGAAGCGGGACTTGTCCCGGGAGGTATGCATGAGGTCCTGGAAAGAAGAGAGGAGCGGAGACGGTAAGAACAGTGCTCATACGCAGGAAAAATTACAAGACACGGGGATTCACCTGAAGCTGGGCCGGGAGGTCCTTCTCGAGGATGTCGGCAATCGCGTGGAGACCCGCCGCCGAGCTGAACCCGAGCACCCGAACGGCGTCCCATTTGGGAGCCTCGAGGTCGTCCCGGAGCGAGAAGACGGGCGGCGCCTGAGGATACACTCGGTTCGCCTACTCGATCCGGGAGGCGGTTAGCTCCCGAGGCCGAGGCTCCCTCAAGGCTAACGCCCAGGGACCCTCCTCACGGGCGGGGGGAGCTCCTGCGCCGACATCCACGACCGACGACCCCACGGCAGCAGGCTCCGTGGGGGCGACATTGGCCGGCACTCCCGAGGCGCCTCCAGAACTGACGGCCGAGGCCTCGGGAGCCCGTGCTGGCTCTGCCTCCAGCTCGATGACGGGCGCGACGATGGCGGCCACGGCCAGAGCAACCTCTCCCGAGGGAGGAACCTCAGACGCCACAACCTGACCCATAGGGGGACGGTTTTCTTCGTCCGTCGACCGGGCGCTCCCCCCAACCGTGTCGCGATCCTACACCTTCCGGACCTTCAGGTGCGACACCTGGAGGTCCGACCCCAAGTGTTTCTTGAAGCGAAGAAAGAAGAAAGGAATGTTCATAACGCCAAACAAGGTCTCCGACGAAGGAAATAACAGGTAAAGACACCTACCTCGTCTTCGGCACCACCCTCCTCTTCTTCGCCGCCCCCGCGCTCGGCGAAGCGACGGACGGCGTGGGCTGCGCCGGCAGTGGAGGAGTGGGCGCCGCCGCGGTGTCCGGGCCGGCACCGCCTTGAGGCGGGGGCCTTGCCTGGGCGCCAAGCGTCGCCTCGACGTCGCCCCCCCTCGGCGGGGAAGCTTGAGTCTGGGAGGACCCCAGCTCAAGTTCCAGCGTGTTGGCACGGGCCGGCTCCGGCTCCGACGGTTTTCGCTCACCGTTCTCCCCGCTTTCGGCCGTCGCGCCGATCAACGACGCGTCAGAGGGGAGGGTGCGCGGAAACAGGATCTTCCCGGTCCCGCCGGCAGTGGCCCGGCTTGGCTCGGGCGCCGGGTCAGGGCCCGTTCCCGGCCTCTCAAGTGAGCCCTCGCGGCCGCTGGAAGGTGGAGCCGAGGCTCCGATAGTCACGCTGCCGGAGGCCGCACCTTCAGACGCGGTCCCCGGCAGTTTCGCCTGGGGATTCGGGTCTTGAGCCCCGGCACTTCCGCCGGCGGGCGCCGACATTGGAGCCTTCCCAGGCTCGTCGGCGCCCACCGTGGGCTTTGTGGCCACAAAGGGCCAGTCCAACACAGTAAAATCAAAATATTCTTCTTCTTCATCTCGTCATCTTCGTCGGAGAGGGTGTCCTCCTCCGGCTCCCCCGCCTCCTAACGGCGATGACGGCGCTGGGAGGATTCCTCCGTCCTCCGAGCCTTCTTCTGCTTCAACGCAGTCTTTCGGTCCTTCTCCACCTTCGCCGCCTGGTCCCGAAGACGGTTCTGGGTTCTCTGAACCTTGTCCTCCGGGACAGGCGGGAGGGAAGGCTTCCCGGTCCGGGGAAGACCCTGAGACGAACGAAAAAAGAAATCAAGAAAAAGACCGATAGAACTGCAAAATCGACGAAACAGACGACACTTACCAGCGCGATGAAGCCCGTACGAGGGCGCATGGGCATCCGGTTCACCTCGTCCCAGGTATGGTGGCCGCCCACCATGTACTTAATCCGGCGCAGGATCTCTTGCTGGCCGATGTCCTGGGGCAGCATCGTCGTGCCCTCCCGTGACGACCCGACGAGCATCTGATTCAACGCCAGCCGACGGTCCGTCAGCGGCAACACCATCCGCGCGTGGAACTGCGCCGCCACGGCGGCTCCGGTAAGGCCCCGGTCGCGCAGCGTCCGGAGCGCGTCGAAGTAGGCGTTGAGGTGCTTGGCCTCCTTCGCCGAGCACCCCCAATCCCATTGAGGGAGGGGAGCGACGAACGCCTTTTCCGTATACTTGGGGAAGGCGTCCCCGTCGTTGCGAAGATAGAACCAGCCGTGGTGCCAGCTCTTGTTGGAGGAGGGGCCCTTGCAGGGGATGTACTCGCCGGAGCGGATCTCCCGTGGCTTCTTCGGACCGGCCATCTTGGTATACCTGTCGACGCGGTAGATGCGCCGCCATAGATTCCAGTACGGTGGTACCCCGAGGTACCCCTCGCACAGGGCGGCGTAGATCGACGCCTGCGCGATGGAGTTGGGAGTGAGGTTGTGGAGCTCCAACCCGTTGACGAAGAGCAGCGCCCGGCAGAAGCGGCTCGGCGACGACCCGAGCCCGCGCTAGTGGTAAGCGATGAAGCTCACCACGTACCCCTCATCGGGCTTCGGCTCGTCGTGGTCGTCCGACGGCACGACCCACTCCGGGCGCTCCGCGTTGGTGCAGGGGCGTAGGAGCCCTAGCACCACGAGACGCTCCAGATCCACCTCCGTCACGAAGTTGCGAGGCCACGGCTCCATCCTGAGGATGCCAGCGGCGGCGGTAGCGGCGTCGGTGCGAACCGGGGAGGAACACATGGCGAGCTAAAGGAGAAGAACGGGGAGAAGGCAACGACGTCAGTCGCGGCGGCGCTTCTCACTCAAACGAGCAACGAAGGCGAAAAGGCAGACGATGAAGGCAAGAAAGCGAACGGTTGCGCGAGCAAATGGCTAGGGTAGAAAGAAAAAACCGTGAGTTTTTCTTATATACCCGGGCGACAGATCGAAGGAGATGCGGACAATCTGCCGCATTAACTGCGCGGGGCCTGCCACGATCCCCACGTCGCCGCCGTTTTCGCGCACGCAACCGCCTCGACTGCCCCAAACCGTCGCGTCCGTCAAGCTGCGCGCCTCAAAAGGTGAGCCGAATCATTACGCCTGCCTGCCTCGATTCCGCTGATACATTCCCCTTCTCGACGAAGCAACCTTGGGCTCGGGCACCCGTTACGTTCCCAGGGGATCGAAGACTGGCCCATAGTGGCTCGAACAGTCGTCCCAGGGAAACCGAGTTAGGGACAGCTAGCTGATGTGTCACGAAAACGGCCAGTATCCCGACGCACGAGCGTCACAAGGGACATCCTGTGCTGTGTCCAAGTCCCAGTAGTGAGTCGGTTACGTGGAATCCCTCCGTGGGAGGCATCAGGCCCTCGGGACCCATCGAAGGGACCCGACATCCACTAATTGACCCTCGGAAAACGTTTGGAGTGTGCTCAGGCCACTAGCCGACCCCTAACGAACGGGGCACGGACCTCCACTTGGACCAACCCGTTTGTACCTCACCGGAAATGCTGAGTCATGCCCCAGCGGAGAAGTCGAGCAGGACCAAACCTTTCTCTTCCAGAAAAAAGAGCGTGGAGGTCGAATTAAAAGAGATGGGGAAGAGCCCGATCGATCTCCGATACGAAAACGGAGGCTCGGGAACTTGCTCTGCACCTTGGAAAGGCCACCGAACTACCTCCCTAACACGATGGGAGGCTCGGGGGCTCCGTTTCCAAAGGAACAACCCCCCAAAATAAATCAAAATAACACCCGAGGACTAATAATCACGATTTTAAGCCTTTGGAGGGATATAACATCCCTCCAAAGCCTTGGAGGCTACACCCGGCGGGTGCGCTCGCGTGCACCCACCGGAAAAAACAACCCATACTTCATCTCTTTGATAGGAAGAACCGGCGTGAACCTGTGGAGGAGTGCCTTCACTCCGCCACAGGTTCGAGGGCTACTATCGGGCACTAAAGTATGGGGTACCCAACTTCGATGCGAAAACATACATTCCCAACACGGCCTGACCCAGGTAAGGCCAACGGAAGCCCACGAAGGCCGCGCCTATGGAGGCCCATGATGATGCATCAACGCAAACCTACCCTCGGGGAAGCGGCACCTTCGGGCGCCAATTCTCCGATTCGCCCGAGCCTCTCCGAGAGAGCACGGGAAAGCAGCACCCTCGGGCACCAATTCTCCGATTCACCCGAGCCTCTCCGAGAGAGCTCGGGAAAGCAGCACCCTCGGGCACCAATTTTTTGATTCGTCCGAGCCTCTCCGAGAGAGCTCGGGAAAGACCATCCCTCTCAAGTGCAATCTTTCAAAGGCATCCCATGCATAGTTGACGTCAGCAGAGCAATTTTGGACCGCAAGGGACCTCTCTGACCACTTTATAGGCATGGTCCCATCGGATGGGCCCCTTGACACAACAGTGCCCCGAATGCGCACGTTCGTCGTACCAACTGCCCCATCTCCTCTGGCATGCGATCTGACGGTCCACCTCCTCGCACGCCGCTACAGGGACAGTCAACCGTACGATTCCCTGGGCTGACGAGGGGATTCGCCAACTACGACAGCGACCGCCATACCCCGGCCACGCGTGTGACACCAAGAAATGGGGGACGACGGACGTCCGGCCAACCAGGGGGAATGGGCGAGCCTTACGACCGGTCTTGCCAACCACCTGGAATGTACCTCACAAAGAAAAAGAAGCGTCCGAGGGAGTACGCTCCTCTCGCTCTATCCCATCAGGCCCCCGATGGCACCAAGGCTTCCCGAGCCTCGGGAGCTTGTACCCGGAGGTCAACCTATCTACTCGTTGCACTGTGCAGGGACGGACACGACGGCATGACATATCGCCATGCAGCCAACCATAACCAGCACTGTGAGGCGCCTTAGAACTCACCAATGAAATAGTGGCAGATCAGCCGAGTGACTAATGCCATGCAACCGAAGCGCCAAGACGAAGGCGTGGCTGACGATCGCCACCAGTCATCACCTACTCCGCCATACCGAGTATTGTAGCACAATGTGTAATTCTAGTCCTTCCCTTGTAACTATAAAAGGGAGGGCAGAGGCCAGCCTTAGACGAGCTCTCGGAATATCTCACAAGCTCACTCACACTCACAGCCACTCAACAACGAAAAAAAAAGCAATCTGTACGCACTTAGACACTCGTAAGAGACTTGGGAGCCCTTCCCTCTCTCGCTCAGCTTGTAACCCCTACTACGAGCACCCCGGTGCAAGGCAACACGACTCGATCCCACACTGGACGTAGGGCACTCATTGCCTGATCCAGTATAAATCCTGTGTTCCCCCTTGCACACCACCCGTAACCTCAACCGCGAAATACAAGTTTACTAGCTGGTGTTAGCCCTCACTAAAACTAGCACCGACATAAGTCATCGTATTTTTTCCATAATTTTAGTCAAACTTGAAATGCTTTGACTCTCTAAGATTCTTGAAATGACTTACAATGTGGAACGGAGGAGTAAAACAATAATTTTATTCATTCGTTAACTAATTAGTATAGTAATACAAGGACTTACCAGAACATTGGGTAACAAATAATAAAAATTACACCGAAATAAAGAGATGGAGAAATTGTAGAAACTAATCCTAAACTCTATAGTTATTAGATAAATACAAAACAAAAACAAGCAATTACATAACTATTTAGCATCATTTACTAGTTAATTAAGACTAACTAAAAGATTAACGAGCTAATTTAAAGAAGTACTATCATAGGGACACGGCAAGGTTGGGGGGTGCCAGGCCCCTTCCAGGCGCCCCGCCCCCCCCCCCAACCAAACCAAACCAACCGAACCCCGCATCCACGCACGCAGCAGCCAGCGCCACCGTCGTGCTATGCCTCGTCGTGCCTGCGTGGGATACATGTCGGCTGCCGCGCGATCGTTCCCTTTTTCCCGCGCACTCCTCTTTCGTTTCTTCCTTTTTCTTCGTGCTCTGCTCATTTCAAAGCCCCACGGCGGTGCGTGCGTGCGATTCTTCGTCCTCATCACTCGTTCTCCTCTGGTTATTCGCAGAGCAAAGCTCTTTGGTTTTGATGGTCGGCATCGACCACATGCGAGATTCCTGCATGATGGCCTCGGGCCCTTGGCCTGGCCTCCTCTCCGGCCGGCCAGCCTTCGTCAGAGTAAACAGAGCTTCATCCTGCTTACTAGTACATACGACGACGTTGATGGCGGCATCTGCATCATTCTGCACCGGTGACCATTATTTACAGCTTGACCTCCGTGCAACAAGGAGACAAGCTATGGGGATCACAGGCAAATGGTCGGCGCAGCGCAGTCACATGAGAGAGAGAGAGAGAATGCGCGATCACATTATGTTGCATGGTTTCTCTCCTCTCACCAGTCATCACATTGCATTGCGAGATACAGTACTTGAGGTTTCCTCTCACTAAAAAAAATTACTGATTTTAACTAAATCTGATTTATTATAAGAGAAAAAAATTGTTTTATTATGACTAAAAAAACGTTAATAAACTCACGCGAACTGCGAACACGTTATAATAATGCTAACTATTGTCGGGTTAACAACAAGTAAGGTCGAGTCATTCAGGCCGGCATCAATGATTGGGCTGTCACGGCCGGTGCTGCCCTGGGCTCCATTATTTTGCTTGCTGTTCCGTTTCCATCCTACTACTCGCTAGCTCTCCACGAGCTCGCTCTCCAATCCAAGCGAAGTGAAGTCGGCATGCAAAAAAAAATAAAAAATAAAAATAAAATAAAAAAATTGACACCAATGTGCAGTAGTAGAGACACCAGTACAATTAGCTAGCTATATCATGTGTGCCATCGTATATATATATATATATATATACACTCCTGGGCGCTGAATAATATACAGAGCCCGAGCGCTACCCTCCCCTCGCACGCTTTTATTGCTTTGATTTTATTCCTTGATGTCTGACTGTAGTAATTCTTGTGCAATATAAAACTGGCGACTACCGTAATGGCCTCCATCCCAACCATAATTCGCTTTCATTTGCTAATTAATTTGTTGTCTCCTCCCATCAGATCCCGTCGTGCGGTGGCCCAACCCACAAATCTCATGGTGGCCGCGGCAGCGCCTTGTGGTCTTCCTCCTCGTCCTCTGGCTATGGCGGTGGCGGCGGTGCTCCTCTAGCGATGACGATGCGGCAGCGATGAAGGCTCCTAGATCCACTTGGCATGGCGCAGCAGTCCCTACCTCCGTCATGTTCCTTTCCGGTGGTGAGCTCCTCCCCACTACCGGCGATGCCCCTTCTCCCACGAGCTGCGACGGCCCCGTACCTTCAGCTGTAGTGTTTCCTCTCCCTTGGCTGGCGCCTGGCGGCTCCTCATGGGCGGACAATGAATGGCGGCGTCAGGCATCAGCACTACCGGCGGCGGTGGCCCCTCGACAGTCGACACCCCTGGTGATGGGCTGATGGCGCCCGCTCCTGACCTCGAGTGCAGCCGCGCTCTCCTTTGACCTGACGATGGCGGCGGCGAGGTCATCCCTCCTCTACCTGTGTGCATATTAGCTTCTTTTTTTTTTTGCATCTTTGATTATTTTTTATTGTCCTTTTTTATATGGAAGATGAACCGATGTCGATCGGCAGCATCTTCTTTCAATCGCTGGCTCACAAGGAAGGCTGCGTCCTCCTCTTGTCAGCTCGCCCGACTGCGGTGTGCTTTCTTCTCCCCACTCGGCGGCGCAGGCATGGAGATCTCGAATTGGAGCCTCGTCCTGGTGTACGGCGGTGACATCGAATCATGGTGCTGTTGGAGGCTGAATGCTACGCAACATAACATGTCAACGTTGATTTTGATGAACTTGTGTGCAAACAAATGTACCATGGAACTATTTTGCTTGAATTCTTGTGGGTTTTTTCATGTACAGTCGTTGACGAACTTATTATATTTTATAAAAAAAATATATATGGTCTGTAATGTTACAGTTATGGTTGTAGATCGATGTGGTTCTAAATCTTTTATAACACAATGAAATAAAATAATTACCAGTTGATGTCATAGTGTTACAAAGATTACCAATTCATACTTTTTATTACTATTATTCATTTACGAATAAAATACTTACTCCTGCCAAATTATTTACCGAAGGTAATAGTAATTTTGTAAAAATGTTATTCTTGCTGACGGGATGCTGTAGTAAAGCACATCCAAACTTACTGTCCGCGGGGCCTGCAGGAATTATTTAGCAAATGTAATAATAATTTGCTAAACTGAATAAAATATTCTTACTTTTACTATGACAAAGTTAGCCAAATTTAAAAACAAAATCAATAATTTGCTCTCATGTCCATATATGAATGAAAAACAAACTTTAGAATATAATTAGATCCCTACAATAAAACTTTTTCACTTTTTTCACCAATGAGTATGAGTTAATTTGACTCCTCATGGGTTCAGACTAAATTATTTACCGAAGCAAATGATACTGATAGTAATAAAAGAATACCTTGTTTGTGGACGGGACCCCCACCCCCCAATAATTATAAAAAGTTAATTTTACTCCTCACAGATTCAGAGAGAATTATTATATAAAAACAAATGATACTGATAGTAGTAAAAACTACCCCGCGCCTTATCTAGACGTCCTGATGATTATTAGAGTTATACTTTTACTCCTCATGGGTCCAGATGAAATTATTTATACAGGCAAGCAAATGATTTTTTTTCGAACAAGAGGCAAATGATATTGATAGTAGTTACTTAATCTTGATCGGTGAGAGTTAATTTTACTCCATGCTGGTCTGTAACAATAAAAGTAAACTATTTCTGACAATTAATATTACTCATTGGGTATGGACCCATTCAGAATTATTTATCCAAGACTAATATAATAGTAATAAAAAACCATCAGCTAGATTTTTGTGTCTCAGTAATTAGCACAGCTAATTTTACCATGCACTGATCTCTGACCGGTGGGGAGAAAATCATGTTCACCGCTGTTACCTACTTTTAAATTGTAACACCCCTGGTGTTACGGTTAATTAAAACCTGCCATGTTATCATCCTTGGTTGCAAATCATCCCACATCAAACCTGATCACTGTGCACTAATTAAAAAAAAATTTATTTTCATATGTGATTGTACTTAGGTATATTTGAGTGACCTTATGATTTAAAAAATTGTTTTTGTGTATGCCTTTAAATCCAAATAGGAAATAAAAAGGAAAACAATTAAAAACCCTAATCGGACTCGAAAACCCTAAATCAAAAACTATATAGAATTAGGTGTTGGGCCTTAAACAAAAGTTGTAAATATTTAAAAGTTGAGAAACTTCTATTTTGGGCAATTTTGAACTTATTAAAAATAATTTTAAATAAAACCTTAATCTATGATTTAAAGTTTAAACTTGAAATACAAATTCAAAAACTAGTAGGAATTTGATAATGGTATTTTAATAAAAGTTTTAGTCCTTTCAAAATGGAACCACTTTTATCTTTGGAGATTTTGATGTTGTGTTACAGAAATCCAAATTAAACTCAAATTACTATGTTAAAATTAAAATTTGAAACTTCAACTTCAAAAATATTAAGAATCTGATAAAACATTATTAATAAGAGTTGTAAATATCATTGAGAGGAACAACTTTTATTTTAACCATTTTTCAAGTTGTTGAGGAAAATTAAAAGTAATTTTAAAATTACAGTTTGAAATTTCAAACCTTATTTTACCCCCTTTTGATTTATTCAAAATTGGTTCAAAATTTGGATGTGGTTCAAAAATAAAAAATGTTCAGCACTAAATCTACTGCAACTTTTACATCGGCAATTTTTTGACTTGTTACAAAAAATAAAAAGTAATTTGACAAAAATCAGTGAATGGTCACGCTCTGCTACAGTGTTGGGGGGGCCGGCTCTGCTCTGCTTTGCGCGGCAGGGCCGCGCGTGCGCGCGCCGCACGCCAGCGCCGCCCGGGGCCGGCCGGGTCCGGGCGCCGACGTGTCGGGGTCGCGGGGGTCCCGGCCACGCGCTGCGCCAGCCCTTCCCATCTATAAAGCTTCGAAGCCGCCGTTCTTTTCCTTTCCTTCTCCACGGCCGCCGCCGTCGAGCTTCGATGCGACGACGAAATTCGTCGTGCACAGTCAGCCATCGTCCAATCCATCTCGCAGCTAGAACCGCCTCTTCCTTGCGCGTCGATTAAGCCAGCTATCACGCTCTGTTAATTGCCTGTGGCCCGAGAACGTCGTGCTTCCTCTCCATTGCCGGTGGGGCACCGCCGTGCTCGGTTCAACGAGGCTAATGCTCCACGGTGAGTTTCTTCCCTCAAGGCTGCGCGTTTTAGATTCTATCTACCTTCCTGGAGCTCACGAAACCGACCGTTTCTCCTTTGGAGCTCTGTGGACACCGGAACAACATCGTCGTCATCGGAACGCGCCGTCGAGAACACCTTCCGCGTCATCACGAGCCTCCGACCTCTCTCCAGCCCGACCGACGCGAGCACGGGGTTCAAGGTGAGGTACCAATGACCTGAGACCCCTCTGTTTGAACCCTACCGGGCCGTGGTGACCGGAGCACCACGCGCCGCCACCTGCTGCTCCGCCGGTCCGCCATAGCCGGTATCTCGTGGACTCCCGAGCTCTGAGCGGCGAAATTAGGTCCTAGGATAATGTGCTGAAGTGTGGCGAGCTCGTCGGTGGATTCTCCCTCGCCGGAGGAACCACCGGCGGCGGACCCGAGCCGAGCCGGCTTGCCTGCTTTGCCCGTGCTCAGCTCTGTTTACCGGTTGGGATGAGGTAGAAAAAGAGGGGAGAGGCCGCGCTGGGCCTGTTGTGCTGTGTTGCAGGCCGCTCTGGGTCGGCCCAGTGGGCGCAAAGGCACAGGGTGAAAGGAGGAGAGGGAGCTAGGCTGTGTGGGCTTGCAGGCTGGCATTGGGCCGAATTACGGTTTTTCATTTTTCCATGCGAATTAATTGGTGTTTTCTATTTCTTGATAAATTGAATAGTGTTGTGCCTTGTTGTTTTTGTAGGAATATAAATATTGCTCCAACAATTATGAAATTTTTTGTGTAGCTTCTTTGTGATATACTGGATACATCAAAAATATAAAATAAATATTTTTGGTGCTTTCTGTATGGGATAAAAATGCCTCATTTAATTCATAAATGTGGATTCCAAGAATTTTGTAGGCCACATTAATTATCCAAAAATCATGGGATTTGATTGGGTACTGTTTGGGACTCAGAGCTATCTGTAGAAAAAGTTTGGATCTATTTGGATAAATTTTACTTAAATAATTAATTCAAACTTGAATTAGGGATTTAGAATATTTAATGAAGGATAATATGAATTAGGGAGACAATTAGTCTAGTCTTTGATTACTTTTGGGAATTTGTTGAAGACCATGAGGCACTTAACCCTTGCTGTCCCATGGCATGAAATGATTGATTTATTGTAATTATAATCACCATGCATGTTTGAATAAAACTCTAAGTAATAAATAATAAAAGCAATATCAATATTTAAAACTTGGAATTGGGTATGACTTTTGGATGTCCCTGGGTCATTAACTTGAGATGATCTTTGGCACCTTAATTAGTGTTTGGGGTTTTTAATTAAATTGTTGATTTAGAACACTAATAATTTATGTTATTCACATATGATGATAGGGTTTAATAATTTGCTTAAGCAAAGGGTTGATAGTGTTATAGGGGGGAGACTAATTCGACTCTCAACGACTATTAAAATGGTCAATAAACCAAAATAGTTAATATTCGATAGTGATTAGTTTAATTGGCTTACAACTTTATCGTGAAGGAAAGTTGCACTCAACTTTCAAATTGAGTTTACTTTCTATTGATTAGTGATTTTGTGCATCTCCTGCATCACGGCGTACATAGCATCATGTTAAGTGTTGCATTACTATTTCGTGTAGTGAACACGCGGTGATTATTATCTGAACCGTGTCCCGAGTAGGTCTTCACTCGGTGGACGTGGATCCTTTTCGGCGATTGAATTTCGGGTCCCATCTACTTCAAGCAACAGGCAAGCCCCGGTGCATTTGCCCCTCCTTGTTATTTAAAAATATTTATCACTTGAGTTAATCTACTGCATTAGGTGGATAGGAGTTGAGTGATAACCCATTGATGCATTACCTTTCCTTGACCACATATTATACCTGAGACCATGATTTATTTAAAAGTGTTGAAAAATGCTTAGTCATGCTTAATGATAGAGTTGCAAAAATGCTATTTTGAAAACTGTGATGATATGAAACGAATGAATCAGTTTATGGGATTGGTATTGTCCTCGTTTGGTAATGGTGTACTTGGCCAGTCCATTATCATCAACGTGGATGGGTTTTCCATATGGTCGACCATCTGTTTGGGTTAGAGTCCCAACGATCCTCGCCATCGGAAAAGGGATGTGAAAACCGGGTGGTCTCCAGTGTATTTGGCTTAGAGTCCCAATGCACGGTGTCCAACGGAAAAATATTTAGGGACCATTCGTTGTCGGCCTGCTGTGATCATGACTTTGCAACTAGCCACATACTACGGAAAGCCTCTGACTCCGGTGGCTCTACTGCTGGAACCGACAACCACGCACTGGGAGTGGAGAGATGGCGAGAGTAGCGTGTACCCTCGTGGCCGTCGTGCCTGGAGACTAGAGGGGTACTGTGCTCTCGGGTGGCGTAGGACCGGTTTCGGGGTATGAAAAGCCGTGGTAGGCGGGGTTGGCATATGCAAGCTTAAGTGCTACATATGCAGTGTGGATAGGGATCCCCAGCTGGGTACTTCTGGATTCGAATCGACGTTGCTTCTCGGTTAATGGAGACATGATCCTCACCCCTACAGCGAAGAGTGGTTCGAAACTAGGTGTTTTCGAGAATGAAAAGGAAATTGAAAGTACAAGATATATGAGAATTGATATTGGAATTATGGATATGAATAAAATAATATTGAGATCAAATAATGAAATAGGATAGTGATGCTTTTCTGCAAAATACTTTAACTCTTGCTCAAGCCTTACCTTGACTCCACTCAGCCTGCATTCCTGAGCCTAATTTTACACCTTTAGTCGGGTAAGTCTTGCGGAGTACCCTATGTACTCACGGTTTGTTAACCCCCTGTTGCAGGTAAGTTGAGTAAATAGTTTTACGAAGGATCGTGCCGGTCATTGGATCGTACATGGATGAAGGTGTGTATATAATGAAACCCTTGGGCAGGGTGTTTAGTTGTAAACAGCTACTCTACTGCGAAACTCTGGTTTGGGATAATGTAATTGTAACCTATGTTTAAGTAATACTTCCGCACTCTTTACTCTGATTCAAATTATTTGTGTAAACTGTTGTAATACTTGCAAGGTCTTACAATGAGATCCTCGGGGAAATTAGGGTTTCCTATGAGACCCGACGGGCCACCTAAGTCAAAGGGAACTCGTGCAGACTAGTCAAAGGTCCTTAAGGACGATGACGGGGCACGTGAGCCCTATGATTAAGGCGGTTCCGTCACATAAATTTTAAAAGTTGTGCCATATGCATGCACCTAGAATTAAGGTATTTGAATGCACAATGATGCATGATCATTGCCATGCATGTTATCAGGTAAATACTCACCGGAATAAACTGGAAGGGCGGTGGGCTCTAAATATTATTTAGAGCCCAGCACCCTAAATAGTGGGATCTCATGTATATAATAATATATATTATATTATATATTATTCATATAGTCTTGTAGTATTAGAGTACGTGGCCCAACTCAACACGACATGTATCAAAAATTGACATTTAATTATTCGTCTTTTTGAAAAAATTTACAAAAAATATAAAAATAAACAAGTCAAGATTAAAACACTCATATAATCTTATAGTATAGTACGTGGCCCAACCCAACACGACATGTACCAACACAGGCGTCAAAAGCTTTGAGGAGTACTATATACTCTCTCCGTTCCTAAGTGTTGTTTTTTATTTTTTAAAATCAATATTTAACCATTTATCTTATTCAAAAAAATTACGAAAATATAAAAATAAACAAATCAAAATTAAAGTACTTCTAATAATAAATTATTTTATATTAAAATAATTAATTTTATCATAAAATTTTTGAATAAGACGAATGATCAAAAGAAGTTAATTAAAATTCTAAAACGATACTTAATTATTTTGGGACGGAGGAAGTACGATGGCGAGGCAAGGTTCTGTTCGTTTGAGCTTAAAACCGCTTATTTTTTTAGTCCTTCTACAGTATTTTTTTTCTCAAAAAAATCAACATCAGTGTTTATTTTTAGCAGTTTTCAGCTTCAGCGAACAGACATATCTATGTATATGCATTGCTCTCTCTGCTATCGGGCGGCTGCACGCTGTCTGTGTGTCGTCGTGGGCTCATTCATCGCCTCGCCTTCCTCGTACGACGTACGGTTCCGCCTAATAGTAGTGCCAGCCTGCTCTTGGCGCATTTCGCTGGATTCATGCGGCCTGGTACACGGCTTGCATTATCATTTAATTTTGCTCGTTCCGACACAGTAAGGCCCCGTTTAGATCACTGCAAATTGCAATTGCAATTAGTCACATCAACATTACGGTACATGCATAGAGTATTAAATATAGACGAAATGTTTACATATTTGTACTTTTTACATATACATCACGAGATGAATCTTTTAAACATATTTAGACCATGATTGAATAAAAGTTATTAAATATAAATAAACGTGCTACAGTGTAGAATTGCAACTGTAACTGAGATCTAAACGGGACATTAGCAGCTGAAAGATGGATGGCGACATGATGAGAGAGCCCGTGTGGTCATAAAACCCTCAAAAGGCGCTTTGATTACAAGTAGTTTAGGTCCTGCATGAGATTGAGAGTGAGAGGGGGCAGTCGTCACATCATCCATTTGCAAATTGGGGTACTACTACTAGCCGGCACTCATCATTAGTCCAATCAAAATCATATCAAGCGGCCTAGTAGCCAGCTTCGATCATCCACATGTGGAGGCAGTAGCTTGCTAGTCAAACGGCCGAATTCCCGGCCGGTCTTAATACCGATGAAAGGCGACGTATGCGTGTGGAAGACCAAAACAAGTGGCCAAATCCTGATCTTACTAGTGCTAGCTGCGACGACACTACTTATAAGCATATGTGTTTAGCTAGGTGCAAAATTAAAGTGCTTGCATGATTAATTGATGATTTTCTGCGAAAAGTATATATAGTCGTCGGAACTGGAGTATGATATATGCATTATTGTAGCAACTATCGTGCTTGTCCCTTCCTTTTAGTTTTCCAATGGATCAGATATTGGTGTATGTATTATTTTTTATCTCTGTCAAATTATCTAGATATAATATATACTGTGTTCGTCCAAGGGGTCACGTCGGCCAAGATTATATACTGGCTGTGCGATGCAAAGACCTTTCTACGGCTCTATGGAGCTGTTTGATGGACGCTGGAGCTTCTCTCGGGCGTCCGATTTTGGACGCCTAGGGCCAGGATTGTTGTCTGGGCGCGAGCTTGCCTAGGAGGCCTCTAGCCAAACACGCCCTATGGGTTGTAAGATCATATGTTATCCGATGTGATGTGTCTCCCTAGTAGTACATCCATCAGCTAGATTCCCATATTCCGTTCTGGTCTGCTCCGCTACCAACTACTAAACTATGCTTCCCTATATTGGAACCACATTGCAAGCAGCCCTCACCTGAAAGGGCTGCAACTTCGGTACCACTTTATACTAACTCAATAACGGCGTCAAATCATCACTAATAAATCGGTTATGATGAATGCACGCTAATGATGGCCACGTTGGTGCACGCCCGATAATCCAAGCGATCAATGCACATGTGCATATATATGCCCTAGGCCTAGGGCATACTCCTACTCACCAAACTCTTTGCTAGCTAGTTTGGCGCTACCAACAGAACACTGAGCAAACCTAGCTAGGATGATTACTTGTGTGGTTGCAAGCACAAAGCTTGGCATCTGCACAAAGCTTGTACGTGCACCCGTACCGTAACGAGGGCGTGCTGGCGTCACCAACAACTCATCATCGTACATGGTTCCGTTTCCGTTCGTCCCCTCTGGGCTCTGGCCTCTGGAGACCGACAAGTGACCTCATCAAGGCTATCCTACACTACAGGCTGGGGTTTTGGGAACATGTGAGGCGCACGTGACGGTGTCCCCGGCATCGCAGGGTCGTCGTCGACCGTGGCGCCGGGGCACTTGTTAATGCGAGGCGACGGGGACGGGGACGGACAGGTGCAGCGCATGTGGCGCCACAGACAGCGGCTGTGCCTCTCTGCTGCAGCTACGAGGAGGACACGCATGGACAGTGCCGCTGCCGCCGCGCTGGACGGCACCGGCACCAGGCCGCGCCTCCCGGCGTTGCATGCGTGCGCGCGCGCAGGGAGGGACGGGGAGCGCAAGGGCCAGGTGGATGGGGATCGATGGCAGCGGCAGCATGCAGGGGCGACGCCAACGCCGACGGCAATGCCAGCGTTCATGAATCACGAGTTCATTGTACTTGCCGTGTCCGTGTGCTGCAGCATCCAGCAACCACAATATTGCAGTAAAGCAGTCTATAACGATTAAAAAATTGTCTATTAGCTAACTGAAATATTATAGAGATAGTCCATATAGTAGTTCATAGCTAAACGTAATCATAGCCCTATGAGCTACCCATAAGAAATAAACAAATGATTTTATCTCTGCACTCTCTCTCTCTCATCTCTCACATATGTACTACTCAGTCCATAAACATTGTAAAGACAACAATAATTATAGACCACTGGCGCAGAAGCTACACATATAGACTGCTTAGTCCGTATAGGCTGGTTGCTCTATGGCGGCTCGCCTGCTGTACTGTATGCCCGTGCTCGTGCCGTCACGCGTCGAGGGTGGATTGGAGAGCGGACAACATCACGTCACCACCAGGCCAGGGTGCTTCAGATCTCAGTAAAGTTCCCCAAGCACTGGTTGTTGGCTGTTTGTTTCTGTCTGGGCATTGGCTTAATACTCGCCGTGCAGGTAGTTTACCACCTAAATATGTTTATTAATTGGCACAGTAATAATAACCAAGAAGATGAACTTCTATGCTAGTAGTACATTACATGATTGTCAAACAGACATTTAGTTGCATCTTGAATTCGTTACGTTAAGATGAGCCCCAAGAGCGTACTCCGTATTTTTATCTAGTTTGACAGTCTCAACGGTATTCATTTACTAGTAGCAAGTGGTTGTTGGGAAACTAGTTGCTCTAGATAATGCACATGGCGCTCAACAGAGAGCAATTGTCACTGTCACCTTAACAAAGGACACTCCCGTCCTATAAACTATTGCTGTTGACTTGCTGAGGCGTACACTCCCTACTACTACTACTACAGTACCTCGCCAAAAGATTTGTGATCATCGCCTGAAGCAAACCTTGGATTGGATAAAATGACAAAATCAGTGAGGCAGTACTACCCAACCACCTTAGCGCTTTTTACGCCAGAACAAACAAAAAGTACTGCCGGCAAGAATGAAGCCACTTTCATGGTAGGCAAATAAAAAGGGAAAAGGATGGAACTTTGTTGGATGAACATGCTATGGCAATTGGCAACCATTCCCTCAAAAAAACATGCATGTAATGAGAGAAAAGAGGACAGCAATGGACACTACAGGAAAAGGACCTGTCAACGGGCCTGATCAGAGAGCACGGATCGGCCCAGGTCAGAAAAGCCCCCAGTTACATTGGATCTTCCATCAACAGGCTTTCCTAGCTAGAAGCATCATCATCATCCACGAACCAGGTACTCCAAGCAAAAACCAGGGAAGTATCGGAAGCGGGCGGAGCCCATTGTAATTCTAGCAGCATTCGACAAAGAATGCTTGTGAATTGACTTCGACGTGACACCACGAGTTCAACTTGTTCACATAATTTATATACACGACCACGCCACCACATTTTTACTTCGCTTACTAAAGTTTAAATGCCACGGACCACAATACCTCACCCTTCCCGGCTTTACTTCAGCTTCCACCTCTCAGCGATAAGCATGATTTCACACAATGCGAATTCTCTTCATCCTACACTACTGTATAAGCACAGTAAGAACTGGAAGTCTGTTACAATGAGATCACCGGAACACCACAGGTCACGTCGATCCAAACGGTGGTGACTTCAGGACCCAAAATATTGTTTTACGGGAACAACTGCTCCTGAAACTCTGTTCCCACCTGCCAGCACATCAGATCACTGGTTAACCTTCGTTTACGGCTCCCAGATCCTCTTCTGACAATGCTTCAGGTGCGACAATCTCTTCAGGCGTCTCTTCAGGCGAATCACTCGGCGAACTATCTTCTGCCTCCTGCTCTTTGGGTGCATCAGTTCCCATCAATCTCCTTAGCTCCATCTCCAGATCATTTGCAATGCTCTTGTTTTCATCAAGGTAAGCTTTAAGATTATTTTTACCATTGAAAGCCATATCATTGAAACTATAATATGCACCACCAGTCTTTTTGATAAGCTTGTGCTTCAATCCAAGTTCAAAAAGCTCAGAACTGCGGCATATCCCCTTTCCAAACTCAAGCTCAAACTGTGCAGTCTTGAAGGGCGGGGCATGCTTGTTTTTTACAATCTTCACAGCAATCTGACTACCTATTGTCTGCAAATGGAAGACATCATCATTCAAAAGCTACACAAAGTGTATACTGTTTCGGGGAGCACCAAATCTCACTACTGCAAAACTCATAAGGCATATGTAGAGTCAGTTATTTTAATTCACTAATAATCATCTTTGTATTATAATATTGAGAATAGGTTTTTTACATATGCTTGTAGAGTATAGATGCCTATAAATATCTAGTAGTGGCTCTGTTAAATCAAAGTCACGCTGTGAACATACTGAATTTCACACATTAAAGTACTGGATACCAATCTAAATCGGGTAAATGCTAAAGATATGATTTAGTTAAATACCTCTTCGCCTTTCTTTACCAAACCAATACGCCTGATGTTCAAGCGAACGGAAGCATAAAACTTCAAGGCGTTGCCACCAGAAGTGACCTCAGTTGGTCCTCCAAATCCAAATGTGGCTACCTTGGCTCTGATCTACAATGGAGACAAAGAGACTAAGTTGGCAGCAAAAATACAGGCCATTTTAAGGAAAAGAAAGGATATAAATGCACAAAAAACAAAATGATCAATTACATGCAAAAATCGGTAAGACTGCACAGGAAGAACCAGGAATATCCCTTCAAAAGATAGAATTGTATGCTAATGATTCATAATTTACAATGGCATTCCTTTTCTTTTCTTTTTTTTCCTTAAGCAGCATGTAATTCGAGAAC
This sequence comes from Eremochloa ophiuroides, assembly GCA_038502445.1. Taxonomy (NCBI): domain Eukaryota; kingdom Viridiplantae; phylum Streptophyta; class Magnoliopsida; order Poales; family Poaceae; genus Eremochloa; species Eremochloa ophiuroides. The sequence goes on from JAHLJS010000006.1 coordinate 79,642,882, forward strand.
TTGAGGGTAAAAAAAATACAACTACTCCCTTCATATAGGAAAAGGATGTCGGTTAGGACAGCGGTACGGTCTCCAAAGCAGGACTTTGACTTCATATTTCTATAGAAGTATTTATTAAAAAGTGATATATGTATACTTTTATGAAAATATATTTGAAAACAAATCTATTTATATAGGTTTCATATTTTCAAACTCAACAATTTTAAAGTTATTCATGATTTATATTCTCAATGTTTGACCAAGACCTTTTCCAAAACGACATCCTTTTCCTATACGGAGGGAGTATATGTATAGCCTTAATTAAAGTCCAATATGGCAACAATCTTCTGGCTTATGTGAAGCTTCGCCTCAATAATAAGATACATAATGGAATAACTTGTAAATAAATTACTTCAACTAACACCGAGAAAAATATGTATGATTAATACCTGATTAATAAATAATAAAATTGTCTGTGAAAGTGAAAGGGAGTGGCTAAGCTTGCGAAGAGCTTGGCTCATCAACCTAGCCTGAAGAGCAACATGTGCATCACCCATCTCACCATCGAGCTCGGTCTTTGGAACAAGCGCAGCTACCTACATAGTAGAATAAGATAATATGAACTGTGCAACTAACTTCAGAAGCAAAGGTAGTCTTTGATGTTATTGATCAAGCTGCCAATTGAAAATTGGTCTTCAAAACTCATAAGAAACTGCAATATTGCACAAATAGAGAGCAACTCCACTCAAAATGAGAAAAGATTGGTGAAGCATCTACATGGACCTAGGTCTTACACTGTCTACTACAACAACATCGACAGATCCACTTCGAATCAGTGTGTCCACAAGACTGAGTGCCTGCTCAGCACAGTCTGGCTGAGAGAGGAGCAAATTGTTAGTGTCAACACCAATTGACTCTGCGAGAGCTGGATCCAAAGCGTGCTCTGCATCTACGAAAGCACAGTAACCTAGAAAACAGAAGGAAAAAAGTCATTGAAATGTATTATAGAATTAAAAGAGAGTAACTAAAGCATAGAAGTCTGGCATATAATTGAAACTAAGCTTCAAACTAGTCAATGACAGCATGCCAGCTAAAAATTATAAGGCTTAGTAGAATGTAGAAAAAGGAAGTTCAAACTTTAAACTAGTGAAAACTAACATCCATGGCTGACTTCTTTACATATATTTTTTTTTTCATATTCCAACCAATTGTTCAAAAGCCTTTGTTAAGTAAGCAGGCCAGCGACATTTTTAGAAGGAAAATCAGCATGTGTGAATCAAATTGGAAAACTACCTTTTCAAACTATATTCATGACTTACTTAAAAAGAACAGATAAAGTTGTCACAGAATTCTGATTTTGTAATGATGATGCATGGACAAACTGCCTTAAAAGATGTCAAGGTTGGGGTCTCCCTTCCTAGATCAGGGAGGGAGGCCAAAGAAGGACGGGTTTCTTAGTGGTGAATATTACACATACAAAAAAAAAAAAAACAGCTGAGCATATAATTCATCAGATCAGGTGCATCCTATAAAATGCCGAACTTTGGTTATCCTGATTGTCAAGCTAATTTCCTCTATTTTTTTCCATTCTAAGGAAATCATCGAAAGTTCAGAGTTTACCCCCATTCTTTTGTGCTTCAGCAATGACATGTAGAGCGAGTGTTGTCTTGCCGGAAGCCTCTGGACCATAGACCTCTATGACACGCCCCTATAAAAGATATTTAGCATGAAACTTCGCAAAATAAAATACATCAACTTATAACATCATAAATTAGACTAATCAAATTTTTCAATGTGAAAATAATATCATAAAATGATCAACAAAAAAGATCTACTTAAATCATTAATATGCAAATGCTTACTTTTGGAAGACCACCAGTTCCTAGAGCCATATCCAAAGCGAAAGACCCAGTAGACACAACGGGTACATCTCTATGGCCTTGTGAACGCCCAAGCCACATTATTGCCCCCTTTCCAAATGCAGACGTTATCTGATCGATAGCCTGGTGTAAAGCCAAGTCTTTCTTTGACATATTCTCCTCACCAGAGTCTGTTCCACTTGACTTCTTCTTTTTGGCTACATAGGCAAGAGAAGAATCAGTAACTGATCCAGTGGGCAGTGACAAAGGAGTATAACAGAAGCAAAGGAAGAAATCCTGTAGTAGTATAATCACGTCACAATGCAGGTAACAATTAGAGATCAAGAGTTCAAAACAGCAGGCAATGTGCAAAAAGCATAGCAGAATTTGTCTATGACCTTTTGATGCGAACTCTCGGCAATGAAACATGGAGCCACAGATCCCTTGCTTATAGCTCTGCACACAAATACTAAAGTATCAGAAAACTAGGACTCTAGGAGTCGCATTTTTTTAAAAAAAAAAATAGTGCACGTATCATATTCCATTTCCATCCAGTGCCATTACCATTTTTTAATCATGTGTTGCCATACATAGTACAAAAAATTATTGAGACATTTATAGTGCTTTAAGCATGCTGCTGAACTAAACATAATAGCAATGGGGACTGCTTATGATTTTGTATCGCGGTCATACAATAGGAAAACAAATCTACCACGCAGTACGGTCAAATAACATTTCTGACAGGAAAGTGATGTTTGGGTGTCGCTCAATAAAGCAGGGAACATTAAGCAAGAGATATAAACCTGTAAATGTAGTTTCCTGTAAATTTAGTTATGGGATAAAACACGTTGACACGGAACTAAAGGGTTTACCAGTCGCGAATTGAGATTGAAATCGAGAGGAATCAGGCCCAAAAGGCCGTGATTACGAATACAAACGATCAAACTCCCGTGACCAAACTAGGGCTCACTCTCAATCAGCACAGTAGAAAACTCAACTAAACGCATCGAGCATTCGACCTAAAATCGCCACTCGCCAACCCAGTCCACCCCAACCATAAAAAAGCTTAAATACAGCGGATAGAGAGCGATGGTTGTACCTCACGGTGAGAAGAAGAGGAGGCGGCGGCGGCGGCGGCGGCGATGACGCGCCGCAGTGACGCGCGCCTGAGGAGGCTTGCCATGGCAGCGGCTTCACCTCCAATCGCCTGAAGCCGCGCGGAGACTGGGGACGGAGGGAGAGCTAGGGTTTAAGGGCTTTGCAGGACTTGGGGTTTTGGCTGCGCTCCGCCTCGCCCCACTTTTTGAGTCCGGTCTCCGCCTCTCCGGGCTCCCACTCCGGGTGTCGGGAAGAGCGCCCCGCGGCCGATGATGGACCGCCCGTGGACCCGAAAATATGTGGAGCCTGTTTGTCAGAGTGACAGAAAATGACCTGTGGTCTGTGGATGTGGTCCATAGGGTTTCCTTATGTTGTTGACTGCAAGTGGGTCCACACAAACTGCCGAGGTATCATCTTATCGCCAGATGGGCTCGCGCAGAAGCCTCTGAATCTCTGGTGGCCCATCAGTTTACGAATTCGGCGTGGCCCATCTGGCATCTTCGTCCACCCCTTTCCACCCCGCTCAGTTTTGCAGTTTCTACTCCGCTCCGCAATCCGACCGAAATCTCGGAGGGAAGCAGTGAGAACCCTCGTTCGGGAACTTGCTCTGAGTGAGATTCCACCGAAGCGTCCCCCTCCTGGGCGAGCTCCGTCCGCCGGCGACTGCGAGCCCCGACGTCGCTGTCCACGACAGTAACCACGAAAAGATTGTTGCGAATTAGTCCCTGATTTGGATCGCGACTAATGATCGTGATACGGCACATACGGCCGCACCTTCCTCTCGTCGTTACCGTCCTGGCGCTCCTGCTCTCCCGGTTTCCCTTCTCTTCCCGTTGCTTATCCACGTGGGGGTTGCCGTGAATCCACCGTATTCTCCGCCTACAATCTCTCAGTCTCAGCAAAGGGACCAAATCCAGCTGCTAATTTGGGGGAAGACCTCCTTTGAGTGAGATCCAACCTTCGAGGGGGCATTTCTACCTGCGTCCCACTCCCACGCAATAAAAGTTTGGGCATTTTCTATGTCAGTCACTGCTCTTCAAGCCCAGCTCATTCCATCGCTGGTTGCCCCTGCCCCCGTGGCGTCGAGAGCTTGTCGAAACCTAACCTCCCGGCGGCGTTTCTTGGGTACGCCGGCATTGCTCTCTTAGCTTATGTCATATTTATGTGCTTGTGGTCAGGAAAAAGAGTGGCCTACTGGCCTTTGCGACTTGTCACCGACAGCACACATGGATCAACTGAGCATGTGGTGTAGAAAAAACTGGTAAATGGGTATTGATTTGTGCATCTGGGGAATGGTTTTTAGCCTTTGGATCGGGACAAACCCAAATGCTGAGCCGTGAAATGATCCGTATACTTCGCTGCTTCTGTTCTGTACATCTTTCTATTTTCTTTTGCACAGCTGTTTACATACTTCCATATGAATAATTGGGCATTCTCTTGAGTGACGCTAATTCATAGCGACCTTGTATTGAACAGACTGCTAGTAATAAGCTGTATGGAACTTAGCTAACACAAACTAATATATTGCAGGCGCTGTCTGATTCCTGCATATTTTGTCCTTGCTTTCAGCTGAAACAAAACTAACCATGAATGGCACTAGTTTTGACCTGACAGAGCATGAAGGTTCAAATTTGTCACCATTTCTACACAAACTTTTTAATGAGGTTTGTAGTTTTTATTTACATGTCTGAGACACTTCGTTTTTGCATTCCGATTCTGATTAGTATTGAGAGAATTGTAGATAAAGTATAAACATGAGCGATTATTGCAGTGGGATGATCGCAAGACGAAGGGCTTGTTTCACCATGACATCAGTTCCTGTGAAACAAAGGTTTTCTTTTTCATTACTGATTCTCCAATTAACTTGTCAGGTATCATTTCGGTGATTTCATTTCTCTCTTAATCTTGCATAATCATGTCATAGGTGCTACCTGGAGAACACAATTTTGTGGCAACATTAATTGAAGGACGTGATCAAAAGAAGCGGCCAACTGAGTTTACAATGAACCAAGTCCTCCAGCCATTTGATAGTGAGAAGTTCAATTTCACTAAAGTTAGCCCATTGGAGGTGATTTTTAGATTCAATGAAACTGAGAAAGACTCTGCACGATATTTTGATGGTGCTCCTGATACTGTTTCAGCTTCTTCTAGCACCATCTTGATTAATGTCAGTGCCCCCCCCCCCCCCCCCCCCCCCCCCCCCACACCTCAAATTTGCTTAACGCTTTACTGATAGAAATACGACATGGTTTGATTAACATTTTTGTGATCTTCCGCATCGCAGGTGAGCCCAATTGGGTACTGCCATGTGCTTTTGACTCCCAAGATTCAGGACTGTTTGCCGCAAAGGATTGATCAAGATAGCTTCTTAGTAGCCATGTATGTCGCAAGAGAGGCTAGGAATCCCTTCTTCAGAGTTGGTTATAATAGCCTGGGCGGCTTTGCAACTATCAATCACCTTCACTTCCAGGTTAGTCTTTGGAATGTCTCTATGCCAATTGGAAACTGTCCTTATACATTGCATTCCTCTCAGTAAGTAATATACTGTCATTTTGTTCGTCAGGCATACTACCTGAAAGTACAGTATCCAGTTGAAAAAGCAATCACAGAGAAGCTCAAGACCCTAGGGAATGGCGTGAACATTTTTCATCTGGTGGGTTATCCAGTCAATGGCTTTGTGTTCGAAGGTGGTGCAAGCCTCGAAGATTTGTCAGATCTGGTCTCTGAAGTCTGCATCTTCTTGCAAGAGAACAACAGACCTTTCAATGTCCTCATCTCTGAATCGGGCAAGAGAATTTTCCTCCTGCCACAGGTATTGCCATGCAACCTCAGTTGTTTGTTAGTTCTGAACTCTGAAACAATGTTCACAATTCATCGTTTAGCAATGTGTTGACGTTTATCTCCCTCAAAATCGATTGGTCAGTGCTATGCGGTGAAACAGCTCCTTGGAAAGGCGACTCAAGAGTTCCTCAACATGAGAATCAATCCAGCAATCTGGGAGCTCAGTGGCCATTTGGTGCTGAAGAGGAGGAAGGATTACGACGAAGCCTCTGAGGCTGACATATGCAGATTTTTGGTTGAAGCAGCTCTTTCTGAAACAGAATTTCAGGAGTTGAACCGATGCGTGCTCGACTTTCTAACCATCTCTATTGGTTGTAACTCAGATTTATAGGTTCCTTTTTTTCCACTACTGACTGAGCCGAATTTTATTACTTGGCAGCAACGAAATTACAAGAGTTAGGTTCAATAAAAACGAAAACAAAACCAGATTGATTGAGCACACAAGACTCCTCCAATAGGCAAAAGCCAAACTATGACCCCAGCTACCAACGTTTAGGGAAGCCTACGGCAAGGTTCAACCCAAAGTGCCCATCTAAGAACCACTTGAGAAACCTTTTCTTGTTACAGACCCCGGACAGGTACCAGTAGCACGTAGGCTGCAAACCGGATCCAACCATTTTGATCTCCTTCATGCTTTGCCTCTAGCTATTGTCAACCTGTTGTCCCTCCCATGCGTCCATCCTTACTGGTGGAAGTGAAGCGCCGTTTTCTGCAGGACGTCCATTCCGTGTTTTAGTTGTCGACATCTCTTCCTTCTAGAGACCTGACCAATATAGTAAAGTAGAGCAAATCAAATAGATGATCTCAGTAGGAGATTTGACTCTTTTCGCATCAAGACACACATTATTTCGAATTTTCCAAGTCACCCAACAGTATGTATCTGATTGCATCTCGGTAAACACCAATTAATCCATACCTAAAACTAAGCAAATGAAGTAGATCTCACTGCAGCACCAAAAATGTAGGCAAATATGCTCCAGATATACTTGCTCACAGGACAATCGAAAAAAAAAAAGATTAACAGATTCATCCTCTTGACAAAAACCACAAGCAGTTACTCCCTTCTACTTCCCTTTCAGGAGATTGTCCTTGGTTAAAATGGCGTCATGCATGGTTAGCCACATGAAAATTTTGACCTTTATAGGTACTTTGCTTTCCAGATGTGCTATTGTGCCTCCTAACATTACTATCATGAAGATGCTCATACGCAAATCTCACACAGAACCTACCCGATTCTTCCTGTTTCCACACCACTGTGTCAGCATCATCATTAATCTTGAATCTGAATAAGTTGTTGTAAAGCTCTCTAAGCTGATTTTGCAAGTCTTTAGCGAGCCATCTTTTGAAACCCAACCTCCAATTTTTTGATACACATACGAGCCACTGTGCAGTTTTGACCTTAGTGTCATGTAAGATTTCATCACCTTTTCTAATCTTAGCATAACTATTTTGGTAAAAAGAAAAATTGAAGATCACATTCAGTAAACAAATACATATATATTGCTGAATCTTATTAGCATCTTTAGTTTTTTAGACGAAGAGTAATAACTCCATAGTTGAATTTGCTAATGTTCGGTTATTCTACTAAAAATCATTGAACAAAGCCATCAGGTCCTGGGCAATAATGTTCCAGCAACTTTGATAGAATTCTATAGGTATATGATCAGGCCCAGGGGCTGTATTTTTCTCCATAGAGAATACAGTTTCCTTAATTTTGTCTATGTAGAATTCTTTTTGTGAGTTCTTTATTTTCCTCCTCTGATACTTTTTCCTCCAGGCTCCAGCAGCGAGGGTCCAAATGAAAGTTAACATTATTAGGTCCGAACAGATTCTCATAGAAGAGAGTAGCGTGTTCAGAAATGTTCTCATCTCCTTCAACAGCACATTTTCCCTGTGAAAGCAGAAAATAGTTTTTTTTTCTTTTTTCCCATTTGCTATTCTCTGAAAATATTCAGTGTTGTTATCCCATTTTATCAGCCAATTGGAATTGGTCCTTCTGTGCCAATAACTTTCTTCCTCTTCTAGAAATTTAGTAAGTTCTTTTTGAATAATAAACATCTTTATTTTCAGGAGGGGAGTAGGCAAGCTGCCCTCCTCTTCCATAATCCATACACTATACCTTGTCTAATTCTTCCTGAAGGATGATCTTATACTTTCTATTATGGCCTTTTAAACCTTCTTAACTATGTTCATCTTGATGCACCAAATATCCATAGTGCTCTTAGCAAGCATGAACTTCTTTGCCCCGGATCTCACCGATTTTGGGATAGAGATCAGGATGCTTAATCAGGATTTATAGGTTCCTACATTGTAACAATTCTGAAGTTCTAGCTACAGTTGTTTGGTAACTGTTACTTTGTGATGGTATATCATGTAGTAGTATTTCTGATTTGACAGCAAGAATAGACCCAGCGATCTGGGAGCTTGGCCCTTTGGTACTGAAAAGGAAGTAGTGATTAGTGAAGCCTCTGAGTCTGAGGCAAACAAATACATGTAGATTTCTGGTTGAAGCAGCCTGCAGATCTTTTCTGAAACATTTTCCCAGAGTTCATAACGATGTGCCGATGATGCTGGATGCGATTCCGGGTAAGTTTATCGGGAGTGGACCCTGTAGTAGCCTTGCAAGTGCCTGCATGTTGATTCGAACTAATAATAAGTTTATCGAAACCTCACAACAAAGGCCTATTAGCTCAGTTGGTTAGAGCGTCGTGCTAATAACGCGAAGGTCGCAGGTTCGAGACCTGCATGGGCCAAATTTTGTGATTTTTTTCTTTTTTGATTAATTTTAAACTTTCCCGTTAATTTCCTTTGAACTAGCACAAGTGGCTCGTTACTTTCCCTTTAATTTCCTTTGAACTAGTACAAGTGGCTCGTTGCATTCTGATGGTGGTTGATCGTAACCTGCGATAACGTTTTTACTTCTCTATCTCTGCTAAACCAAAAGGCAAACACATTTATTTTTTGTATGCACTTCCGCTGTAGATTCAGCGAATGCATACGCACACTGACGCTGACACAGCGACACTGATATGGTGACGTGATGGTTGAACCCTTCCAAGTCAACACCGGAAGTGTACTAGAACTTGTCGCGTCAAAAGTTATTTAGACTAACTCCAACAAAAAAAAAAAATGCATTTAGTGACCCAAATCCATAATAGGTAGCCTACAGTGCTTTTAGGGTGTTGTAAACTGTCCTCCAACAGCATACGCAAGTACCACGATGCATTTTGGGTCCGCTCTCATGCGCAACCCAAACATACATCTCCCTCGGTGCATATGGGTCTCCAGGGCCCATCATCTTCCTTGTTAGAGCTGGACGGCGCAGTGGCCACGGCCGGAGCTGGTCGCTAGCTTCGGGAACGAACACCGCCTAGCGTCCGTGCCGGAGCTGCCGGGAGGAGCGCCGCCACGAGGAGACAGGACCCGCGAGGAGAGAGGAGCGAGCTCACCGTCGCCTGGTCAGTGTTCCGCCTCGCCTGGCCGCCGACAAGCACTTGGGCGAGCTCTGCCCCGTCCTAACGGCGGCGAGCGGGCGGGCGAGCTCCGTCCCGCCCCGCTAGGCCGACGGCGAGCCTGCGGCTCCGCCCGGCCTCCTCGCGGGCGAGCTCCGCCTCGCTTGGGCGACGGCGAGCGCACGGCTCCGCCGGCCTCCTCACGGGCGAGCTCCGCCTCGCTTGGCTGACGGCGAGCGCGCGGCTCCGCCAGGTCTCCTCGCGGGCGAGCTCCGCCACGCCGGCCGCGCACTGGCGGGCGAGCTCCGCCTCGCTTGGCCGACGGCGACCGCGCGGCTCCGCCGGGTCTCCTCACGGGCGAGCTCTGCCCCACCCGGCCGCTGCGCCGGCGAGCGTGCTGCCGAGGCCAGGGGTGCCTACTGGCGGCGGGTGTAACAGAACCACCTAAATCACATAGCCCACATGCACCTGTCATTGTCACTAATGACCTCTGACAGCCGGGCCCGTGTCCCAGATGATTTAGAAGGCTCTGTCGGGCTACATAAGCACTCGTATTCTCCGATAGGATCCCATTGCGAAGCCATTACAGAATTATAACACTTCATATTAAAATACATCAGAGTAAAAGTACGAAAGATTACATAGTACTTAGATTACGCACCGGTTGTCCAAATAGAATTTAAGTGCAGTTATTACAAACCAAAGATAAGTAAGCAGTAGCAGTGGAATAACGATATAACATACTTAGATAAATGATACCAGAACCCTGCCCACGGGTCCAACCTCACTCTTCCTCACTTCTTTCCTGAACGATGGTCACAGAGCAGGAAGCGAGACAGACCTCCGGCTGTTGATCTCCTGTAACAGGGGTTAACAAACCCTGAGTACTGGGGTACTCCGCAAGACTTACCCGACTAAAGAAAAAGATGAGACTCAGGAATGCAGGCTAAGGGGAATCAAGGTAAGGCTTTAGTAAGAGTCAAAATATTTTGCGGAAAAAAGCATTACTAATCCTACTTTCAGTATTTTACTCAATATTATTATAACCAATATCAATAGTCCTCAGTTCTTTCACATATATCCTTCAATGCCAATTACTTATTCATTCTCAAAAACATCCTAGTTTCGAACCACTCTTTGATGTAGGTGTGAGGATCAAGTCTCTATAACTGAGGAGCAACGACGATTCGAATCGATTAAGTACTCAGCTAGGGATGCCCTAACCACCCTGCATATGTAGCACCTAAGCTTGCATATACCAACCCCGTCTACCACGGCTTTTCTATCCCTGGAACCGGTCCTGCGCCACCCGAGAGCACAGTACTCCTCTTGTCTCTAGGCACGCCGGCCACGAGGGTACACGCTACTCTCGCCATCTCTCCACTCCCAGTGCGTGGTTGTCGATTCAAGCAATAGAGCCACCGGAGATAGGGCTTCCCGGAGTATGTGGCTAGTTGCAAAGTCTCGATCACAGCAGGCCGACAACGAACGGTCCCTAATTCTTTTTCTGTTGGAAATCATGCATTGGGAGTCTAACCCAAGTACACTAGTGACCACCCGGTTTTCACATCCCTGTTCCACTGGCGACGATTAGTTGGGACTCTAACCCAAACGGAAAACTCATCCCCGTTGATGACAATGGACTGGCCAAGTGCACTGCCAACGAACGAGGACAATACCATTCCCTTTCAATGATTCATTCTTTGCATATCATCATATTTGAAAATAGCATTTTTATAAATCTAATAATTAAGCATGACTAAGCGTTTTTCAATATTTTAAATAAATCGGGTTCTCAGGTTATGATAAGTGGTCAAGGAAGTAATGCATCAATTAGGTTATCACTCAACTCTTATTAACCTAATGCAATAGATTAACTCAAGTAATAAATATTTATAAATCACAAGGAGAGGGCTGAATGCACCAGGGTTTGCCTTGGATTGCAAAAAGAGTGGGGTCGAGGGTCTGTGCCACAGATGTCAAATCCCTGCACCAGCTCAGGAGTTGGCTCTTCGGGAGTCACCTTAGTCTTCACCTCCTGATCTTCCGGTCACTACACGTATGCAATGATGAATGCATGCATGCGATGCAACGATGCGAAAATACAAGACATAACAGATAAAGTAGAGTACCAATACTATTGTTCTTCAAACTATTCAAAGTAATTTACCCTAAGATGTTCTAGGTCATAAGGGTGTTTGACTTAGAACCACAATCAATCATCAAATCACACAATACCCTAGGTCATTCTTGTTTTCTATTTCATTTATTAATCAATTAATCAAACATTTAATTAGTAAACAACTAAACTATTTCCATTTGAAGTCAAACTTCACCAACAGATAGCTTTTGACCCAAGTACCAAAATAAATTTCATGATTTTTAGAGTTACAGAGAATTAGTGAAAATTGCACAAAGTTGCATTTACTATTTAATCTACTGATTTTTAGATTCCACAGAAAATTGTTCAAAACATACACTTAATATTTTTATTAAATACTACATATCACAGAGAGCTTACACAATTATTTTCATGATTTTTGGATCTACACATTAATTCTAACAAAACTAACAAACTGCTGGTACTATATATTTTAATAGAAATGGAAAAGTCATTTAAAAATCCTCCGGAAAATGAAAAACGCAATCTTCCCCGAAGTGGCCCAGTTAACCAGGGCGGCCCAGTGCGGCCCGCGCGCCCACGCGCTCTCTCACCCAGAGCCGCTGACAACCGGACCCCCACTGTCAGCTCCTTCCCCCACCTCTCAGCCGCGCCCTCACGCGCTCGCGCACGCGGTGGCTCGCCGCGAACTCACCGCCGCCGACTCCAGCAACGAACCCAAGCGTGTCTACACTACGCCTAGAGCCTAGTGAACATCCTAACGCGCTTAGCCCCTACTCTACTCGCCTCCGACGAGCCTAAGCTCGCCTATGGCGGGAACGGCGACGCGGCAACCATGTTCCGGCCGCTATGACCCGGTAGGGTTTAGGAAAAAGGGGTAGGAAGGTTTAGGGACTCACCACGGTCTGAAAGCTCTATGTTTGGTTTTGGCTAATTGATGACACCAAAGTATCTAACCATTATGCCTAAGTGTTTGATTACAAGATGGTTAGAGGATCAAGTGCTGGAGGTGATGAAGGCATCCAAAGACTTGGAGTAAGCCCATCAAAGTGAAGATCAAGAACTCCAACACTTAGTTATTTGGATTGAGCTCAAGGCAAAGGTATATCAATAGGGCTCTTTCCATTTTGGTGGACGAGACACTATAGAGAGTGTGTCCACATTTAGGATAGATAGCCGTACTATAAAGAGGGGAGTAATTCCATGGTTAACACGGTTATCAAGTGCCATTAGATGTTTGGATCATGCATTACATTTAGATCTAGTGGCTAACTCTAAACCCTTTGCAAAACCTTTTGAAAATGGCTAACACTTTGCAAGAAATGTTTTACATATAACATGTGTAAGCCAACATAAGCAAAGGACTTGTCACGAGCTCGAAACGCGCTGAAAACGAGCGTCGGACGCTTTGGTCGACAGGCGTCGGACCAATTCCCAGCGTCTGACGGTAGCCCTGCAGCTCTGTGTTTTGAGGGCGTCGGACCGATCGGAGGCACTGCGTCGGACTAATTGTTTCATCCGACGGTGTCTTCGCGCTTCAGTGAACAGGAGCGTCGGACTGGAGTTTTCCGAGCGTCGGACTATATGTCTCCAGCGTCCAACGGTCGATCGTTCGGTAGTTCGACACGTGGCATCCGCAGAGGGCGTCGGACAATCGTCGTTGGTCCGAGGCCGAGGGTCGGACCGATGTCCGACGAATTTTGGCGCTCGTGGACCTCTCTGGAAACGTCGGACTCCTCAGCGCTTTGGTCCTGACGACCTCAGCCGACGAGCGTCGGACTATTTCGCTCAGTCCGACGGTCTGCAGTTCGTGGCGCCAACGGTCGATTTCAAACGGTCGAGCTGACGTGGCACGCGCCGATTTGCCGAGGAAGAAAACGTTGGACCAGGATCATTAGTCCGACGCCCCGCGCGGACCGTCCGACGCTTAGCGTCCGACGGTGCGCAGAAAATGAGTAACGGCTATGTTTGTGTGTGTGTGTGCCTATCTATTTAAGCCACTTAGCCGGTTCATACTCTGGCTCTTGGCTCTCTAACTTATTGATACACCTCTTGAGCACCCTCACAACACTCTCAGTCACATAGATTGCATAATTCTCATCCATTGTGAGCTAGAGAGTTGATCAAAGTGCTTTGCTTGATCTTTGCATTCATTGGCACTTGTTGATCGTGTTTGCTGCGGAGTTCTCTCATTTCTCTTGGTGATTGCCGTCACCTAGACGGCTTGGAGCAGCGGAGGAGCTTGGCGGAGTTAGAGATTGTCTCCGGCCACTCCCGGTGATCTTGTGAGGGGTATTGCACCTTCCCCGGCGGAGAAGCCACAAGGTAGCTCTAGTAAATTGCTCGTGTCGTTGAGTTACCCTTCTCGTGGTAGATTCTTGTGGCGCTCTTGGTGAGCTTGACGATTGTCGTCGATTAGCCACCTAATCACCGAGTCGTGGTCGACACAACGGGGACTAGCGTGCCGGCAAGCACGTGAACCTCGGGATAAATCTTTGTCTCCGTGTGTTGATTGGGATTTTATTGTGACCACCACCTTCGAGTGTGTTGGTATCTCTCTCGGTGTTTGGCTGCCACCTCTACACGTCGGTATATCATCTCTACACCCTACTCTTTACATTTGTGCACTTTACTCTTGTGTTGTAGTAGCTTGTGTAGTGGTAGTGGTAGAAGTAGCTAGTTTGTTCACCTAGGAGTAAGTAGCTCAACTTAGGATTAGCTTGTATGCTCCTAGTGACTCTAACTAGACCGGTTAGGAAGGCTTGCAACCCTCTAGTAGGCTAGCGCAAAGAATTCGCTTCGCCTCATTTGTTACTAACCTTGTGATCAAGTTTTGTTGTTGTAGAAAGTTTTAATTGGCTATTCACCCCCCCTCTAGCCACTTCGGACCTATCACGGTCCTAGACCGATAGATGGTTGCGGCTGGAACGGCGTGGAGAGATGGGCGTGACGATGGTGGCGGCTGCGACGGCACGGACACGGCGGCGAAGTGCTGTTCCGACGTCCCTAGAGCACAAAATGCAGAACCACCGTGCACATGAACATCCGTGAGAGCTAGTGAGTGCAAAACGCGAAAGGAAACGGGGTGGAGCTCACCACTGCAGGCTGGAGGTGTTGCGGTACCCCGCGACGGCGCTCTCGCCGGACCCGAGAAGGAAGAAGGGTCGCGCGAGGAACACCGACGACCAAAAGCTCTACTAGTTGGCTCGGGTGGTTCGCAGGGATGCAGATTGTATCTTGGCAAGATGGAGAGGGTGGAGGTGGAATGGGCACGGCGAATTTCGCCGGACACCGAGACGGCACAACGGCGGACGAGGGGAGAAGGGAGGGAAAAAGGGCGAGGCTCGTCGCCTTTATGCCGCCGGGGACAAGTGGATAAGCGCGAGGGTGGCCGGGGCCCTCAACGGCCGCAAGCCAGAGTCCGAGGCCTGGCCAGGCCGGACGGCGACCAGCGCCCGCCGTGTGCACGTGCGCACGCGCGGCCGGGAACCCTTTAGGGGCCTGGTACTGTAGCTACTAGTCTAGAGTCAAACCCTACTTGATCAAATGATGACCTATCCAGATTGAATCAGGGAAAGTTGCAAAAATAAAAGTTGTAGAAAATTTCGTGTAGAACATTTTTTATTTTTGGACAAAGTTCAAATTCTGCATATTTTCGAAAATAACAGAAAGGGGTTAAATCCCTAATTTGAATTTCAAATGCAATTCAATCCAATTTTCCAAATTTTTCTATATAACTTGAAAATTTGTAAACATGAAAGTTGTTCAAATTGACAATATCTACAACTTTTATTTAGGTTTCTTGGTCAGATTCTTGATAGTTTTTGAAATGACATTTGAAATTCAAATTTCAAAGCACTGATTTGAGTTTAATTTGAATTTTCACTATATAACTTCAAAATCTTCAAAAATAAAATGTTGTTCCATTTTAAAATATCTAAAACTTTTATTAGGATACTTTTATCAGAGTATTTATAGTTTTTGAATTAGGTTTTTGAGCCTATTTAGGGCTTAATTTGAATTTCCCTTTTTATTTTATTTTTGATTTTCAATTATAGGTTTAATTGCACAATCATTCCCAAACACAATCAAATCACTCTAAAAACCCTAAGCACAATCAGATGCATGCAAGTAATTTAAACATGATGATATGACAGTTTAATTAATAGTAATACCAGAGGTATTACAGCGGTGTCGGTGCTAATTTTGGCGGGGCTAACACCGGCTAGTAAATATGTGTTTTGCGGTTGAGGTTACGAATGGTGTGCAAGGGGGAACACAGGGATTATACTGGTTCAGGCCGAGCAAGCCCTACGTCCAGTGGAGAGGAGAGTCGTGTTGCCTTGCACCAGGGTGCTTGTAGTAGGGGTTACAAGCTAGTCGAGAGAGGGAAGTGCTCCCAGGTCTCTTGTGAGTGTCTAAGTGTTTACAAGTCGTTTGCTGTGGGTGAGAACTTGGAACTTCTCCGTCCGTTCGTCCGTCGTCTGTCGTCCTTCTAAAGCCGGTCTCTGCTCTCCCCTTTATAGCCGCAAAGGAGAGGCAAAGGCGGCTACGACGCTACCTATTAAAATAGTGAGGAGTTGCCGTTCCCCGTTTGACTAGCTGCTGCCTTTTCTCCGTGTCTCCGGGGTATGGGTATGGCTATCTTGGTCCGCACGACTTTGGTGAGTTCACACCTGCCGGCTATCCTTCCGTACGATGTGACAAGAGGGTGAGTCACCTTGGGGCGTTGTTTCCCGAGGCTCGAGATCCTGAAGGCGTGCTCGTCCTTTCGTGTGGACGGCGCAGTGGGCGCCTTTCCCGAAACGGGGCGGCGCACCGTAGACCATACCGTGGAGGACGGTCGTAGTGGGCCCATCAAATCTGCTGCCAGGGAAATCCCGACAGGTGGTATGGCCGTCAGGGCTGTGCGAAGCACAGTCGCGTCGAGAGTCTCGCCTGACGGGACAGTGCTTGTAAAGTGGTCAGAGAGATTTCTTGTGGTCCAAGATTGCTCCGCTGACATCACCCGTGCCTTGGATGCCTTTGCGAGATTGCGCTTGAGGGGGATAGGGAAGCGCCGAGGATGCCGCTCTCTCGAGCTCTCCCGAGGAGGCATGGGCGAGGCTCGGGCGAATCGGAGATTTGGGCGCCGAGGACGCCGCCTCCCGAGCTCTCCCGAGCTCTCCCGAGGAGGCTCGGGCGAATCGGAGATTTGGGCGCCGAGGACGCCGCCTCCCGAGGAGAGGATGCCGCTCTCCCGAGCTCTCCCGAGGAGGCTCGGGCGAGTCGGAGACTTTGGCGCCGTGGATGCCGCTCTCCCGAGCTCTCCCGAGGAGGCTCGGGCGAGGCTCGGGCGAATCGGAGTCTTGGGCGCCGAGGACGCCGTCTCCCGAGCTCTCCCGAGGAGAGGATGCCGCTCTCCCGAGCTCTCCCGAGGAGGCTCGGGCGAATCGGAGACTTGGGCGCCCAGGATGCCGCTCTCCCGAGCTCTCCAGAGGAGGCTCGGGCGAATCGGAGACTTGAGCGCCGAGGACGCCGCCTCCCGAGCTCTCCCGAGGAGGCTCGGGCGAATCGGAGACTTGGGCGCCGAGGAGGCCGCTCTCCCGAGGAGGCTCGGGCGAATCGGAGACTTGGGCGCCGAGGAGGCCGCTCTCCCGAGGAGGCTCGGGCGAATCGGAGACTTGGGCGCCGAGGACGCCGCCTCCCGAGCTCTCCCGACAGAGGTAATTATAGCGGATGGGGGCGATGGGTCTCCAGGATGACTCCGCTGTTGGAGACGGTAAATTTTGGGTCGGGCGTCCTCTGACTGTGCGATAGGCATTCAGTGGAATGGGTGCTGATTTTGCATAGCGCTTGTTGGAGTCAGTCTTATGCCATAGATTTTTCAACATGTTTCCGCCATAGTTATGATACACCATACTTTAAGTACCCTGCTCTATATGACATACACTCGTTTAGTTTACGTCCACAGTGTTTACTTCAACATACCCTGCTCTATACAAGTGTTTAGTTTACTTCCATAGCTAAGACACTATATTTTTTTATGGCAACCATAATTTGTTGAAGGTTTAGCCGTTTAGGCGTGGCAAACCTTCAATCATGAGTCGCACAGGCATTCAGCGCACGGGCTAATTAACAAACGCAGAGGTATACCTAGTACCTACTCCTACTCGGCCGAACGACCGGACAGGCGGACACCAACATGCACCTCCTCCAGCCGTCCCGTTAGAAGCGTTGCTTTTGACTTTTAAACTTCTTATTTAAACGCTCGTTTTATTTATGAACAATAAAATAAATAAATTATTATTAAAGTACCTATTATAATAAAATTAGTTATAGTAAAATAAATAATATTTATATAAAATTTTTGAATAAAATAAACAATCAAATAAGATGACATGGCCCTAAAAGGTGGACTAGTCAAATTCGTCCTTGAACTATCGCCGAGAGCTCAGTTTAGTTCCTGAACTATAAAAATGGATGTTTTAGTCCTCAAACTTTCACAGCCGGCTCAATTTCGTCCCTAAACTATGAAAACGACCGTTCTCGTCCTCAAACTTTCGCAGCCGGGTCAATTTCGTCCTTAAACTATGAAAACGACCGTTCTCGTCCTCAAACTTTCGCCGCCGGCTCAATTTCATCTCTGGTCCGATGTGGAGCGCCACGCTGGCTTGTCTCGTCATCACCCAATCAGCTAGAATCAGTTTTCGAAAGCCTGTAACTGATTTATTCTTTTTCCAACTTGTCGCAACTAGTTGTAACTCTTCAATACAAAATGGGATGAAGATGATTTTTTCATAAAAATTGTAGATCTCGATAAGATCTACAACTTTCTAGTTTTAATATTTTTTATTTAAGGACATTAAGATACTTAAAAAGTTCATATTATGATGCTAAAATTTTATATTAACTTTTATATTAATTACAAGCAGCAGCAGGTAATTATTATGGTGCTAAAATTTTATATTAACTTTTTGAGCATCTTAACATCCTTAAATAAAAAAAATTAAAACTAAAAATTTGTAGATTTTATTAAGATCTACAATTAAAAATCATCTTCATCAATGTTGTATTGAAGAATTACAACTAGTTGCAACCAGTTGGAATAAGAATAAATCAGTTGCAGACTTTCAAAAACTGATTCTACCTGACTAGGCGATGACAAGACGAGCCAGCGTGGCGCTCCACATCGGACTGGAGACGAAATTGAGCCGGCTGCGAAAGTTTGAGGACGAGAACAGTCGTTTTCATAGTTTAAGGACGAAATTGAGCCGGTTGCGAAAGTTTGAGGATGAGAACGGTCGTTTTCATAGTTTAGAGACGAAATTGAGCAGGCTGTGAAAGTTTGAGGACTAAAACGGCCGTTTTCATAGTTCAGAAACTAAACTGAGCTTTCGGTGATAGTTCAAAAACTAATTTGACTATTTCGCCGACCTAAAACAATATTTTCAATAAAACAGAGGAAGCAGGGGACTAGGACTAGCCCAACTGTGCTATCCAGTACCGACAACTGCTCAGCAAGTACTATATAATCGTACTATAAAACTTCCGACAAGGTACTCCTAAAGTATACAATGGGGTTAGGTTTGTACAAAAGGTTACGTAGACATTTATAGCTCAAAGTGAGTTTGTTATAAAAATATATTTCATGGTTTATCTAATCTAATGATATATAGAGTCATAAGTATGAATATTTTTATATACATTAACTCAAAGTTAAAATTCTTTAACTTTTCTAAAAGTAAGAATGACATTTTTGTTTGGAACGGTGGGAAAGTCTAGACTCGGCGTCTTACAATATGCAGCTCTTTTGCTTGCCCTGGTAGGAGTCAAAAGTAATTCCTATTTATTTCTCCAAATAGTAATACCTAACTTTTACTTTAAAAAATTATACATCAGGTACACGCACGTGTAGGCCATATTAGGTTTAACACTGTATCTTTTACGTGATAATTTGGCTTTAGTCCATTCTGTCCTTCCACTCTCAAGCCAGCCCGCTAGGCCTAATAAGTTTAATAAAATTCACTCGAGTCTGCTAGCACCAGAGAAATCGATGCATTAGTGGCTCATCCGCACATTGACAAGCATCAGGTGCTAATGGTATGCATGGTGGGGGATTGTTATATGATCCATGTGTTTAGAACAAGGGCTATCAACACAGAGGTTGACAACGAGCTTCGAGTTCGTACCTAGGGTCGGAAGAAGAAACGTTTCTGGTTCTCAAGGGAAAAACGTTGCCGAACATGTTCTTGTGCGTCTGTGAAATGGTGGCGAATAACTTTGCAGTGGCTCTCGTTTCCGTTTGTCCATCTTTTCTTGTCACCATCTGAACCTAAACACAGCCAATCGAACAATTTCTTATCAGATTGCGAGGAACTGGTGCAGTTCATCAATTCTAAAGACCACTCTAATCTCCCGGACTGGAGGATCAAACATTTCACATAGATCTATTTAAACTACTGCACTGACAACAACAATTGCAGGATACTCAATATTCCAAGAAGCCAAAATACTACAGCAGACTCATTAGCTCACCAAGCTTTCAACCAACATGATGCATTGATGCTTCTTAGAATTACCAATGCTCATATGAGCACCTTTCTTAGCCTTGCAATGTGTAACAGGCTTTGTTCTACTAGCTTTGTAATATTACACTTTTTACAACTTATTGTTGTTGAAATATATTGTTTGCTGTAAAAAAACAATTGAACAATTTCTTTTTCGCGGCCATACATTTACATGTTTTTTATTAAAAAAGATGTTAACAATCCTTAAGGTCTCGTTCGGTTAGATAATTCTTGGCCTGTAATCAATTCTAGTATCAAAATTTTATAGTAAAATTTAATAGCAATCCTGGACCGGAATTGTTTCCTGTAGATTTTTGTGCAAAACCAACAGGCCCTAAAATGCCAACCAATACCGGGACACAATTAAAGAATCTTACAATTTATATTACATAGCAAATTTCGCAACCGAAGTACTCTTGGTGTGACACCAATCGAACAATTTCTTCATGTGATTTTATATTTTTCTCAAGTGTCATGATAAATCCAAATCTTAAATGTTTCTTTGGAAATCTAAACCACTATCAAAAGCGCCCTTAGCATAAGAGCAGTAGCAGAGTGCTCGCTAGCTGTTCCATGACACGAAGGTCGTCTATGTCAAAGGTTTATCTTGTGAATTATTATCTGAATCTAGCCTTCAATAAGTGACTATATGTTTTGTTTATGACGGATGATTGGCACTTTGGCAGTCATGACGAAGGGCGCCACCAGCCTCAGTACGACTAAATATAGACGCCGTATCCTCACGTTTACTGTGTGCCGTAGAAATTCCTGTAAATAATATTTGATTGCTAGAAGGTTCCAAGAAAGAAAGAAAAGTGAGAGAAACAGAAAAGGAAGTTCTTGTACAATTCGACATGTAATATTTGTTCTTAAAGAAAGGTTAAGTACACGGCTTAAGTAAGCTAAAGGATGCCCAACCTAAGTCTGCTAACGGGGCGGGGTGGTACGGGTTTTTCGGGGCAAGTTCAATACGAGATGTGTGCATATGGAGAAACGGGTTTTCCTGCCTTATGGGTTGGGTCGGGTTCACAGACAAACGAGTTGATAGGTTGTACTATGAATGCCGGCTATGCTGCGAGCTACGTAGGTTGGATGGGTTGAGCGGTGGGATAGAGCGGGTTAAAACGGACAAGTGAGCTATAATTTTAGATCAGGTCGGATTAGTAATAAATTGTTAAATAAGCAACTAGATATGGTGGGTTTGAGACAAGTCTAGCCCTATTAGCGGGCTTAGCCCAGCCCGTAACCCGCACCATCCTAGGCCCCACCACATCTGTACAATACGATTCTTGCCCCATTCTATGGCAAGGGAGAGTGCCACGTCACCCAAAATTCACGACCGTCCGATCGGCCGGCCGGACGGCCCAGATCGAGCGAATCTCGGCCGATTTGCAAAAACGTCCTCGAACTCTAGCGAAATAGAACCCGCAATCCATCCTCCTCTCACAGGTTTTTTTTCAGCAAAGCCCTTAAAGTTTTTTAAAATCAACTCGCCGTCCAGGCCATTCTATGGGCCGGCCTGCCACCACGTCTGCGCTACGTGGGCCGAGCTGGGCCAGATTCGGCCCAAATGACCATTTCCTTTTGTGTCTTTCATTAAATCCCATGACATGCTAATTTTGTTTATTTCACATAAAAATAATTATAGCTTCTAAAATCATGAAAATTTGTATGTGGCCTCTCTATGATGTACTATATATATATATAATATGGAATTTAGAAAATAAATAATTTTGAAATGATTTAAAATAACCTCTTTTAATTAATAAATAAATCTTCCACGATTTCTACACATTAAAACATTAAACCAAAAATTATAAAATTTGTTTTGTGGCTCCTTTATGATGTTTCTAACCTCTACAAAAATTTTGAGACAAATTTGAAATGTTTCAATAAATTATTATCCCATGCTCATTTAATTAAAAAAAGGAGTTCGTGATTGATCTTTATAGCACGCGAAATGTATATACAACAAAATAGAAAAATCAACGGTTAGCATATACAGTCATCCATAAAGGATAATTTCCAAATAATATGAAAAAACACTAATACATTGCATAAAGAATGATTTAGCTACTATTATTCATAGTCATGTGACTAACTATAAAGCAAAAACAAATATCTAACTTATGGCCATGCGCGGCAAAAGCCGCACAATTTAAAAATATAAAAATTGGAAAATAAAGAATTTTAAATGATTTAAATAACCTCTTTTAATTAATAAATAGACATTCCATGATTTCTATAGATTAAAAATATTAAACTAAAAATTATAAAATTTGTTTGGTGGCTCCTTTACGATGTTTCCAACCTCTAAAAAATATTTTAGACAAATTTGAAATGTTTCAACAAGTTATTATCTCATACTCAGTTAACAAATTAATTAAAAAAGTTCATGCTTGATGTTTATAGGACTCGAAATATATCTATACAACAAAATAAAAAATCCATGTTTAACATATGCAATCATCCATAAATAATAATTTCCAATCAACACCAAAAAATACTAACACATTCCATAAAAAACAATTTAGTTACCATTATTTATACTCATGTGTCTAATTACAAAATAAAAATAAATATCTAACAATAGTTATACACGGCTTTAACAACGGTCATCCTGCCGCGCCGCTTTCTAGTATACAGCGAGTCTGCGACTGGAGCTGGCGACACTAGTCCCCACCCGGGCCAGGACTGTACACGGCCACGTCTCCCTGCGTCCTCCTCGTCTCCGTTAAGTACTCGAGCCCACAAGGCCACCACAAGTCCACAGACCACAACACCCAACCGTCCCCAGCAGCGCTCGCACAGGCTCGCCCAACAATCCCCACAAAACCGAGCCAGCCAAACCGATCCGCACCGCAGCGTTTCTCCAGCCCGACCTCCCGCATCCGCCACGCCCCACTCCGCGATGGCCGAGCAGCGCCCGCCCGGCGGGATCGACCCGCGCAGCGGCTTCTGCGCCGCGACGCGGACCTTCTACAGCCTGCGCCCGTCCGCCGCGCTCCCGCCGGACTCGCTCCCGGCCACCGCGGCCGCCTACGCCTTCTCCATGCTCTCCTCCCCGCTCCCCGACCGCCCCGCCCTCGTCGACGCCGCCACCGGCATTGCCGTCTCCTACCCCTCGTTCCTCGCCGCCGTCCGCTCCCTCGCGGGGGGGCTCTGGTCCGTCCTCGGCCTCCGCCCCGGGGACGTCGCCCTCGTCGTCTCCCCGTCCCGCATCGACGTCCCCGTCATATACTTCGCGCTCCTCTCCATCGGCGCCGTCGTCTCGCCTGCTAACCCGGCGTCCACCGCCGAGGAGTACGCGCACATGGTCGCGCTCTCCAGACCGGTCCTCGCGCTCCCGGCGCCCGAGGTGGCCGCGAAGCTGCCGAGGGGCCTCAGGTGCGTCGTCATCGGCTCGGATGAGTACAAGGGCCTCTCCTCCGCCGGCGGCGCGGCGCCGCCCCCGCCGGTGGCGGTCAAGCAGTCCGACACGGCGGCGGTGCTCTACTCGTCGGGCACGACGGGCCGGGTCAAGGCCGCCGCGGTCTCGCACCGCAACCTCATCACGGTGATCAGCGCGCACAGGGACAACCGGAGCATAGCGGAGAAGGAGGCTGCCGAGGCCGGCGAGGAGCCGCTCCCGCCTGCGGTGACGCTGTTCCCGCTCCCGCTCTTCCACGTGTTCGGGTTCATGATGCTGCTCCGGTCCGTGGCCATGGGGGAGACCGCCGTCCTCATGGACCGATTCGACTTCGCCGCCGCGCTGCGCGCCATCGAGCGGTACCGCGTCACGCTGCTGCCCGCGGCGCCGCCGGTGCTGGTGGCCATGATCAAGTCCGAGGAGGCGCGCCGCCGCGACCTCTCCTCCCTCCTCGTCATCGGCATCGGCGGCGCGCCACTCGGCCGCGAGGTCGCCGAGCGCTTCGCCGCCATCTTCCCCAACATTGAGCTCGTTCAGGCAGGTTCCATGCATCCCGAACGATTATAATAGTTAAAACGCTGGACGCACCGCGGATTCCATTCTGAATCCACGGGGGTGTTTAGATCCCTCCAAATTCCCTAAACTTTTGTAAGGCATACGGAGTACTAAATGTACATAAAATTTTTGCATGTTTACTGTAAATCGTGTGATAAATCTTTTGAGTCTACTTTGCCCATGATTAAATAATTATTGGAAAATATTTCTCGCTAATACAGTATCAAAATTCCAAAACTTTACACAGTCTTTATTTCCACTTTCCAGGGCTACGGTCTGACGGAGACATCTGGCTCCGTGGCTTCGACGGTCGGGCCAGATGAGTGCAAATCGTACGGCTCGGTCGGGAAGCTGGCATCGCACTTGGAGGCGAAGATCGTCGATCCATCCACCGGCGAGGCGCTGGGGCCTGGGCAGCGCGGCGAGCTCTGGGTCCGTGGACCAGTCGTCATGAAAGGCAAGCAACAACTACTGCTTTAACTATGCAGTGGTTTGAAGACCATTGTTTACTACACATGATAGCTTTGTTTATTGGCTGAACTTTGCATGCGAACGTTCTTCCCAGGATGCGTTCTTCCCATGATGCTTCTCGTAAGACTTTATGTTTCTGTCATAAATCATAATATATAATAGTATTTTATAATCACACGGTTGGATTGTACGGTTTGGTCTGTCCCGGTGATGGAGCTGTCCTGTACAAGCTTTGCATTGATCAAGCGAGCTTTCTTAGGCCCAGTTTGGCTCATGTTTTTTGAAAATGTTGATGAGCAATTTTTTTAAAAAAAGCTGAGCTGTTTCAGGAATGTTTTTTTCTTGACAAAATGGCTTCACCAATAACTTCATCTATGGTTTAAGAGAGAAATGGGAGAGAAAGTTGGGATAAGCTACTTTTTTTAAAAAAGTTTCATGCCAACTTATCCCCGTGTGAGATAAGGGGAAAATAGCCCTCAAAAGATGTTTGGCAAGAAAAACAGCTTACAATAGCTCGTGAAGATGGTATAAAACCAGCTCGTGAAGATGTTATAAAACCAAACAGACCCTTAATTCTCAGTCAGGCTTCTTATATAAACATTTGTCCCAACCAAATACATGTGGTCGGTGCAGTACCTTAGGATTAGTTAATAGTTATAACTATCTGCATCACGGTTCACGGACAATGCATGCTGTTTGTTCTGTTCCTAATGAATAGTAATGCCACACTGCCACTGAAAGCCATGTGCACCACATGGTGTTTTATATCTGAAAAAACAGAGCACCTTATGCTTTCATGCAACATAGCAACTGTTTAGAATGTTAGCTAGACACTATTATCTGGTCTGATCGATCCGTGAACTGATTTCATAAGATTATTTGAAGGTTTGCTAGTAGCAGTTATTTTCTTAAGGATACTGCCAGAATTAGATATCCATGGGAACTCTTATTTGTTCACACTTCATAAAACATAATGAATTGGCAGAGTCTTGGAACATGTATTTTTGGGGGGCGCTACTATTATGAGCCATATGATGATTTTTTTTTTCAGGTTATGTGGGTGACCACGAGGCTACTGCAGCAACAGTGGATTCAGAAGGCTGGTTGAAAACTGGTGACCTATGCTACTTCAATGAGGATGGGTTTCTCTACATTGTTGATCGGTTGAAAGAGTTGATAAAATACAAGGGATATCAGGTGCTGCACAGCTAGTTGAAAACTGCATTAACAATAAAATCGGAGAATTCATCTCACAAGTTTTTGTTTGTGTTTGCATGGTACTGGCATAAATATTGCTCTAGGTACCTCCCGCCGAACTGGAGCACATCCTGAATTCTCATCCTGACATCATTGATGCAGCAGTTATCCCGTAAGTGCCATGTCAAAAATCTGGGAAGCTAAATGACCATTGATTCAAACTAATGCTGCTGTAGATTCCTTCATCGTAAGACAATATCTGAGATGTTCCTTCCGAATGCACTATGCAGGTATCCAGACGAAGATGTCGGGCAAGTACCAATGGCTTTTATAGTGAGGAAACCGGGGTCAAACCTTTCCGAGCAACAAGTCATGGATTTTGTGGCTAAACAGGTATCTTATCGTTTGACTGCATTATGCTCCAATTAATAATTCAATAATGAACTAGATGTGCCCCTTCATAATCAGTGTCATTGTCATTCTACCTTTTCCTAAACAAACTATGCAAGTTGCCAAGTTGAATTGAAGTTCTTGCTAAACAAACTATTTCAGTATTGTTATTAGTTCCCTGGTTCGTTTGCTGATAAAGATAATAACATCCCTTTGCCCTGATGCAAAAGGTAACACTAAGGGCCTATTTGGTATAGCTCACAACAGTTTCACAAGCTGTTGTGAGCTATTTTTTTTACCAAACACCCATTTTTCTTTAAAAAAAGATAGTTGGCATGAAGCTGGAAAAAAAGCCGCTTATCCCAGCTCTGCCTCGTTTCTCTCTTCCAAAACAGCTCAACTTTAAAAAAAAAAGAAAAAGAAAAAAAAGAAGAGTTGCTAGTGAAGCTATTTTTTTTTAAAAAAAAAACAGCTCCACTTCAAACGGAGAGTAATATGCTGTTTGGTTGTCATGTAGCATATTGTTGCATATAGCTATGGAATATGGATAGCAACCTAACTTTCCACTTTCTAGTAGAGATGGAAGCATGGCACTGGTCCTTCCCTTTATGCGGGATAGCTATTATTGGCTATGGGTTATTGTCGACTGTAGATTGAGGCCTGATTTTATTTTATTCTGTGACAGGTCGCACCGTACAAGAAAGTCCGTCGAGTGGCCTTTGTTTCTGCAATTCCCAAATCGCCTGCTGGGAAGATCTTGCGGCGGGACCTTGTAGAGCAGGCCGTGTCCATGGTTACATCCAAGCTTTGAAGTTTAGGGGATTTCTCTTTTTGCATATGCTGCAGCAGTTTTAGATTGCTCAGATATTCAGAACAGATGAGTAAAACAAGACAGGAAGAAATAGTGGCATCTATTGTACTACATTTTAGTTGCGGAATACTTTATCCATCTATGGCTGACGGCGCCACCCTTGCCCTTGCCGGCAAGCTGGTGATCGACTGATCGTGAGACGTCGGCTGGAACCAGTGGAGCGAAGCGAACGAAAGTTAGGCCCAGCACCCGCGCGGGGTCGCCATCAGCGTCGAGCTCACGGCAGCGGGGGGGCTGTGCGCGCTCCGGAGCAGCGCCGCCCGCCAGCTCACGTGAGGGCACGACATGGACGTGCCCGAAATGATGTTGAAGCCCACGCAGAGCAGCGCCGCCCACCCGCTCACGTGAGGGCACGCCATGGACGTGCACATGCCCGAAATGATGTTGAAGCCCCCACGCACCTGGCGCCGGGTGATAGCGAGAAACACTGAGGATTTGATTGGGGACGATGACATGGCCGCCCCTACACACACGCTGCCCCGCATCTGTTGGATCCGCGTCGCGCCGGCATGGCTTTGTTGAAACTTCAGTGGCGCTCAGCCTATGGCACGCGAGGGAGCTTGAGGACGGCCGCCGCATTGTCCTCGATCGTCTGCCCGAGCGGATGCGTGCGACTCGCAAGACGCGGCAGCTTCGGCGCGGCAGTGGCGGCGAGGGCAGGAGCCACATTGCCTTGAGCGTTCTTCAAGGTGATTGATCGATCGAGGGATTGCTTCGCTGATGGGCCCGGGTCCAGCAGCCGGCGCTAGGATAGCAGGAGCGGGGCAGCCACGCGGGTGATCGTACGAGCGGGGGAATTCCGGGGCGGGAGGGCCGG
Organism: Eremochloa ophiuroides; assembly: GCA_038502445.1. Classification (NCBI taxonomy): domain Eukaryota; kingdom Viridiplantae; phylum Streptophyta; class Magnoliopsida; order Poales; family Poaceae; genus Eremochloa; species Eremochloa ophiuroides. The sequence goes on from JAHLJS010000006.1 coordinate 79,670,492, forward strand.
ACGGGGGCTCTGATGAACCGGAGTGGACGTCGGACGTCAGGCTCCGCGGACGCTCCCGCATAAAATGCAATTATAGGACCGGACAGGAAAACTAATCTATACCTGCTAAGGCTATACGCACTCATTATCCTCTATTTTTATCCTCTATACATTTTAATCATCAAGATTTTCTCCTCCACTCGTTTCTTCTGCACCCATCATCCTCTATATCTCATACTCTCTACCAACTACCATCAGTGGGTCCCATTTATAATTTTATCTAAATATATCCATGTGAGATTTTATTTTGAAAGATTTATTGAAACAAATTTAATGATATAATCAAAATTTATTTTAATATTTTGGTTCGTGAGTTATAACACTTTTTTAGTTGCTTGAATTAGTGGGTCTCACCGCAGCATGCTTTCTCCTCTCTCCCCTCCCTCTGTCGTCGCATGCTGTCTGATTCACGTGTGGTGGAGCTCCAGGGTGGCGGACGTCCGGGACTTCCTTGACAGAGAGCAGACAAGATGTTGTCCGGGACTCTTTACCGGAAGCAGCTGTCGCGTTTTTTTAGCTATATGCTCCTCTATGATATATTTACAGGGTGCAGTGCAGATGGTCTAATAAAGCGAAAGATTTCTTCTCCTAGCTTTTTTTTTCCATCCGTCAACCCTCCTGTGCCCACGCGCATTGCTGCCCCTGACCTCGGCGGCCAGGGTTCGATCGCCCTCCGTAGGTTTTTTCTATAAAAAAAACATGCGCCTCTCATGCGGTCCTGCCCTTGCCGTGCGGCCGTGCCCTCACCCACCGCCATCTTTCCCACCCCATGCCCGTAGTGGCGGGCACCGGCCTCTCCATGGCCGCCGTCATCGCGCACAACCAGCCGCGCGTCGGGCGGCGGCAGTGTGATGGTCTGTGTGGTAGAAGCCGAGGCACCCGCGTCCGCCAAACGGAGTAGACGCCGAGGCCCAGGACGAGCAGAGGCGGAGCTTCCGGCCCTCGCCCCCGACGGCGACGCTCACCCGCACGCAACGGTGGCGCTCGGCTGCACGCGGCGGCGGAGCTGCGACGAAGGAGGGGTCCCGTGGCGGAGGAGCTGCCTGGAGTCACGAGCTGCGCCGGCAAAGACGCCTCGTTTGGACCCGGCGGCCTTGGCCCGCGGTGGAGGCGCCCGCGTCCCGGCACTAGGTGCGCCTGCAGAGCCGCGCAACTGCCAACTCCTCCAGAGGCCGCGCAATCTCCACCAAGGGTCGAGTTCGTGCAGCTGCTACTGAAAGCACTTGTTTGGTTTTGGGTAATTTATGAAACTTAGTTTGCTAATGTTTGCTCTAAATGTTTTATGAGATTAATTAGCAAACAACAAGATGGAGCAAAGGACCGGGTCGGTGGAGGCCACAAGAAAAGAGCAATGATGGCGTCCATGCAAATGGTATAAGTCCATCATCAAAGGTGTCCACAAGGTCCATCAAGAGATGAGAAGGAAGTTGATAAGAAATCGGGAGCTCAAGGCAAAGGTATAACCAATAGGAGCTCTTTTGGTTTTGGTGATCAAGACTCCATAGAGGGGGTGATCACATTTAGGATAGATAGCCGTACTATCAAAAGTGAAAAATCGTTGATGAAATGCGGTTATCAAGTGCCACTAGGTGTTCATGATCATTGCATATGCATATAGATGCTAGTGAAACTAACTTGACCCGTAGAAAAATCTTTAAAAAGGCTAACACACGTGCACCTAAGTGAGAGACACTTTGGAGTGTTAGTGTCTTAAGAAACGGGGTGAAGTTTGAGGGTTAGAGAGGGTTTGGGTCCTCTCTTTCTCCTGCCGAGCTTGCGAGGCAGGATTTGACGAATTTCGGAAATATTACAATAGAAAAACGAGCGTCGGACGCTGCTAACTTGCAAAGCGTCGGACCATCAGCTTGGGTCCGACCATCAACTGTTTCAAAGCATCGGACGCTGGTTTGGCGAGCGTCGTACTAATCCTCTTCCGTCCGACGGTGCAGCGCAGTGGCTGAGTGACGCGTGGCAAGTTGTGGTGCGTCGGACTCTTCAGTTTAGTCCGACGTTGAGCATCGGACTAACATCCGACGGTTTTCTACGCTCAGGGAGCTCTCTGGAAACGTCGGACCGTGGCAACGTTTAGTCCGACGCGCAGTGAAAGATCAGTCCGACGGTAGCTTTCCGTGGAGCATCGGACCGTGGGTTTTGGTTCGATGGCTTTTCGTCCGACGGTTGGTTTTGGCGCGAGAATAGAGCCGTTGCGATCTAACGATCAACTTCGAACGACTGCTGACATGTGGCGAGAATCAGGGGCGTCGGACCGTGCTCTTTAGTCCGACGGTTGCGCGTCAACCATCCGACGGTCACCGTCCGACGGTGTGCAGTGTAGCCTAACAGCTACAACTTTGTGAGGGGCTTATAAATAGACCCTTGGCTGGTTTACAGAGTGACTCTTGGCCACTCTAATCACTCCTACTTGCTTGTGAGTCTTCTCACTCCACTCCCACTCATCCTACTTGATTGTGATCATCATTTGGTGAATTTGGAGAGAATCAAGTGCATTGCTTTTATAGAGATCATCTAGAGGCACTTGGTAGTTATATTTCGCAGCGGTTTCTCTTGTTACTCGTGGAGTTTGCCGACTCCTAGACGGCTTGGAGCTGCGAAGATCATTGAGGGGAGTTGGTGATTGTCTCTGCCTCCGATTAGTGAAGTTGTGAGGGGTTCTTGAGCCTTCCCCGCAGAAGATCGCAAAAGGCTACTTTAGTGAATTGCTCATAGCTTGTGGATCCCCATCTTGTGTTGGTTGTGCGGCACCCTTGAGAAGGGTTTGGCGTGTGATGCCAATTAGCGCGTGAACCTCCAAGTGGGTGTATTGCTACAATGAGGACGTAGTTTGCCGGCAAACAAGTGAACCTCGGTAAAAATTATTGTGTCAACTCTCTTGCTGAGGATTTCTTGATTATTGTGATTGTTCTTATTGGTACTCATCTCATCACTACACTGGCGGTATAAGATTCACTCGCTCTGCTCTTTATATTCTCGCACTTACTCTTGTGTAGCTTGTTAGCTTAGTTGCTCACTTAGGAGTAGAGTAGAAGTAGCAACTTAGCCTCTCGTGTGTGAAATAGAGACTATAGCTTAGAACGGTTAGGTGGCTTGCTTTTTAGTAGGCTAGCGCAAAATTTGCTTCGCCGCTTAATTGTCTAACCATTTTGTCTTTAAGTGTTGTTTGTAAAATTTTTATAGGCTATTCACCCCTCTGTAGCCATTTAGAACCTTGCAGCTGCCTCCATGCCCGCAAGAATCCGGCAAACGGGAGTAGAAGGCGATGATTAGCAGCTGCACCTGAGGAGATGTGTAGGACCAGAGGTAAGAGGAGGCTGCTGCCCCAGGTGGAAGGAAAGGAGGGGAGATGGTAGCGTGCTCCTAGCGGCAAGAGATGAAGGGGCAGCGTGAGGGAGGCGAGCGGGCTGGTGTGGGCAGCAGACAGACATCACGGGAGGCATGTGTTTTTTTCTCTTTCTTGGCCGGTGTTTTGACAAGAGCGCTGGAAAGCTGCATTCCTTGAAAGCGGGTGGACTGCTGACTGCTATAGTGCTATCGAGGTGGCGGCCTGGATTATGGATGTGAGTCATGTCTGTCAATTGCAACGAAGAAACGGTTGAAATCCGGACCTACTGATATCAGGGCTCACGTGAGGTCCAAACTACGATTATACACTATTTTGGCCCATCTAAAGACAAAAAGAGTCATATCAATTTTTGTGCTTAGCAACAAGAAAAAAATCTAGATCATATTTTAATTTGATACACTCCTAATTATACATAGTTATATTATTACCGACATTTGCTTATATTTAGATGTTATTACAAAATAAATTGTAGACCTCAAATTTTATATAAAGAAAAAAGTGAATATTTTGTAACATTTTTTTTTGTTGCAACGCATGGACACATTTGGCATCATGAGACCAAGGTGGCCCTGTGTGCACGCGAATGAGTGTGTCAAAGAGGAGTTGCACCGGCATGAGAGAATGGCGTGCGTATTCTGGGGGCGGGGTCACCAAGGCGAGTCCATCAACAATGAACTCCGAGAGAATCATTACTGGTGAATTCCATTCTTTTAACGTATACAATATATTTTATGAAATGCATTTTGCCATGTTCAATTTACGTTAGTTTGATTCAATAAATACAACTCCCGTTGCAACGCACGGGCCACTCTGCTAGTATGGATAGCAAATGACCAAAACGTCTTTGAAGTGATATGCTGCATTTGCATTCTTAAGAGATGAAAAATTGCCCAATTAGTGTCAGTATAAAAACGCTCCTAAGAGATGAACTGAACTTTTGAAACTCAAGCGATGATCAATGCCCCCTTTAATTATCGCAGAAATTTGCTTCACAGCCTCATCACAGTGAACATCAATGAGTCGAAATTATTGGAACTGACAGGTCTTGTTGATGGCAAAGAAATTAATGTCCAGCCTTATCAAGATTAGATACTGAAGGGCTCTAACAGCACTCCCATACAGAAAAACATCAGTATCACTTACAGCATGACCAATGTCAGGAGACAATTTATCTTCTGTATGCAATGGTGCAGAAAATAGAGTAGGCTTATTGTGAGATCAAGCTCCCATCTTCTTTTGTGATTATGTTACCGGCAATCTGCTACGAGAAGGGTTAATCAAATGTTTGTGTTGACCAGAGTTTAGACCATTTAGTTGCGCAGTAAGATTAATCCTTGTTCCGTACAACATGCAGTATGATTTTAAATATAAACAGTGAAGAAAAAAATCAGCTTCTAATGGGAAATTAGAGTAAGATTAATCCTTGTTCATACAGCATGCAGTGTGATTAGTATAAATAGGAAAAAAAAAACAGCTCCTCGTTGGAGTCAATGAATTAGTGGTCACAAATCATCACTGTTCTAATCACATTTTAGATTTCATCAATCATAACCATGACATTGTCGAACAAATGTTTTGTACAACAATCCTGTGAACATCACCTTGACATATATAATCACTTTCCATCAGAACTTACAACATTCAACAACACTACAGCACCAAGATGCAAATCTTACCAATACCTAAAGTAGCAGAACACTAGAGAAACTTCTTCTCAAGTTCCCGCGATACAAATGCTACAACATTTCTGCTGTACTTTTGGAATTCAAACGAATAATTGTCCTGCTGTGGCTATCGTACACCCAAGCAATGCGCCAGCAACCACCTGGGAGCAATTTGGCAGCCAAGAAATTAGGAACACACAAAAATGGTATTCATAAATGTATGGCGCAAGAATATTCTGTTGCTGACGAAGTGCATGATGTTGATAGTAGATAAGCAGATCTGCACATGTTGCCAAGTAAAATGAGGGCATGTGGGGTTGGCCAGTTTGATGTTCATTTGGTATCCACACAACCATAGCCATCGCTTTAACTTTTTGCCAAAAACAATAAAATGCACTCTCTTGAAAAAAAAACAATAAAAAAGAATATTTGAACAAACCTGGGTTGGTGTATGACCTAGAAGTTCTCGCAGTGGTCTTGTTTCAGACAAGGGATGTTCAGAAGGAAGTTCACAAACTATTTGATTCAATACCTAAAATTGGATAAAACAAAATTAAGTTCAACATGAGCACAACACTTATGTCATACATAGAGATTTATCACATAGAAAGGCTACTGAACCAACATTACATTTGGCACGCAAAGAGTTATTACATACCTCTGCTTGCTTTCCAGCATGCAATCTGATACCAGAAGCATCATACATCACCTGCCAAGTCACAACAAGTAAATTAGTGAGACCTCAAAATTTGGAATTAACCAAAAGTCACCCACATGCAACAGAATAACGTCCAAACCAAAACTGAAAATTGCACCCAAGCAACAAATAAATGATCATTTTTCTTCAATCAAGATTCAGGAAGTATAACCTCTTCAGAAGGAACATGGGTTGGGATGGAGAACTGATAACATACCACACTTGCAAATATAGTTGCTGTTGCAAAGAGGGCGCAGTTAAAGCCATCTTGGAATCCAATGGCTACTGCTAGTGCTGTAACCGTGGCAGAATGTGATGATGGCATGCCACCAGAGCCGATAAGCTGCTTGGGATCCCATCTGTTCTCCTTGTACCTTTGTTTCAAAACAAGAACAAATCAAACTTACTGCATCATGGGAAACTGTATAAACACCTGTTCAGACTTAAGCCATAAATTTATAGCTGATCTTCCATAAAGTGCATGCTGATGTATCTATCTACAAAACTGTTGAAAAAATATAAGAAAAGAAGCAATAGCCATTTGATGCATATTCATTCTTTTGCCAAAATAAAGATCCCACTGGGATCCTAATTCCTAACCTTGGCGGCACTGTTATTAGACAAACCAAATAGGACATTCTCATGTATAAACACAATGAGGACTCTCTGTGTTCATCTCCCTGCCTGGATACACTGTTGCAAGAGTTCCTTGATCATCTATCCTGGAAATCAGATGATTGAACTCAAGGTGCACAATCACCGTGGATAATTTTTTTTTTTATAAAAAAAAAGTGACATCCTGTTTCTTCCTGTATGTATTTCTGGTAGAATTATCGAGTCTCTCTGAATGAAACATATAATAAAATATAAAATGTGATAGCATCAAATGTGAATTCCACAGCCAACGATCATATCGTTACAAGGACAGATCAATTGATCAAATGTGGTGTAAATAACCAGCAAACTGCACTCCATCAATGATCAATGCATTCCAGTCCAAAGGACGCTCCATAAAAATGCAGAGACCCGCAATTCTTTCTTAATTTGACCAGATCAAGGCCAATTTCCATTTGCTTCCAGCTCAATTCACCAAAACAAGCGAGAAATGAGAGCCAATCCACCACATAGGATTCTATTACATTCCCTGTCTGGTGTCTACCATTCATTCCTCTAGCCGTATAGGCAAAGGAGGGGGGAATTCTTAAGCTCGTTTCGGACGTCGAGGGAAACGGAACAGTCGAACAACGTCAAGAAGCAGATTTGACCGTCGGAACGAGAGGCGGATCCGACCACGCTCGCGCCCGATCCCAGACCCAAACACAGCGGACGGGGGACGCGAGGCGGGTGAAGGAGAGGAGAAGGGGATCGGGGCACGGGCGACGGGCGACGGGCGAGGGCGTACCATGTGACGAAGAACTTTATGGACTGCGCGATGGCGAAGCCGAGAAGGGCGGCGACGAGGGGGTAGTTGTGGAAGACGGCGAGGTAGGAGAAGCCCCCGGGCGGCGGCGGCGAGGAGGCGTCGTCAGCACCACCGTCCCCCATGGCCGGAAAGGTCCCTGGCAGGCAGGCTCCTGGTCCTGGACGGGCGGTCCGGCCGGCGCGGCGGTGCCCTGCCTAATCCTGCCCTGCGCGCCCCCCACCCTGCAGCACGTCACGTTACCGGACCTCAGCGCGCGCCCTCCGACTCTCTATATATATATACCGCCTCCGCGATCCGCGGCCGCGCTCGCTAAAAAAACTTGAGACCTCCTCCGCTTCGCTTCTTCCTTCTCGTCTCCTGTCTCTCCGTGCCTGCGTCGCACGGCTCGGGCTCGCACGCACCGCACCAATGGGGGAGCGACGGCAACCGCTGCTGCTCTTGGAGGGAAGGAAAGGAAGGAGCAGCGACTAGCCAGGCAGACACTCCTCGGATTTTGTTTGGATGCGCCGGCGCGGCCCCTCTCGCGCGTCGCGTCCTCTCGGCCCAGAGCTCAGCAGCTGCTAATCGAAGTGGAAGGGGGAGGGAGCCAAGGAGGCATCAAAACGGAAGCCTGCTGGCGAATATGCCGATCGGTCGACTCGTTCCAAACGGAAGAGGTGCCGTCGACCGTGGTAAGCTTGAGCCACTGGTTCAAACTATTAGCGTAGTGCTCTACGGTTTTGTTTTTTTTTTTTTTTTTTTTGAGAACTACCGTATGTTTATTCTGGCTGGTAGATCCGGTCCGGCCGGGGCGCCGGGCTGTCACGTCCCTCCGCTTTGCATGATTGGGAAAACAACAAGAAGCGGGGACCCCTCGGCAGCTCAGCTTACGGTGCCAAGACGGTGACACTGCTTTGGCAACTAGCAGGCAAGCTGCAAATTGGAAACAATTGGAAACCTTGATATGTATAAAAAGGAGTAGTAGTATCTCTGAATTTGCCATTAGATGCCACCGAATCCTGTCAATCTATCATGCTCGGGGCCAATAATCTTGCGCGGACAAGACATTTGCTGCCACGCAACGTTCATGATACTATGACACTTGCACAAAGCTTCACGCATAAAACCAGACGGACGAATTGATATCCCAAATCGCGACGTGAGGGGTAGCTCGCTCTCGCCCGCTCGCCCCGGCGTTTGATCAGGTCGCACAGCCGAAAAGTGTTCGATTTTCGAGTGCGTGGTTAGGTCAACAGGTAGAATGTCCTGATTTTTTTATGCTCCGTTCAACACACGCCCATACATCCAGTCCCAACGAACCATCAGTCATTGCTTTGTTTCAATCCCATATAAACATGACCTCAAGTTGCAAACCGTCCAAAAATCGTTCAGATATGTGCTTTTTCACTTAGGCAAGCTGACTGAAATATTGCTTCAAACGTCTCTACCAGTGGAAATTGTCATTGATCAGAACTTCAGAAGAACATCACGGTCAAATTTGTCAAATCACAACTTTGATCTGGCGACCAGGCAAACAAGCATGATCTCCAGCTTCTACTATAGTGCTACACGGCCTTTTGGCTGCAACCAGAGCCGACCCAGCACCCAAGCCAGCAAATTCGAATCTAATGCTACCAACACATATGTATTCACATCTCTTGCGCAACCAACAACTACTAACCCGTGGCGAGCCTAACCTTTCATTTCGTCATGTAAAACCTGTTGTGAGGGGCACGAGGATCGGTCATCTTCTTCAAGTCCAGGTCCATGTCATCATCGTACTCCTCGTCCTCGTCCTCTTGTGGCTCGGACGCCTTCCTCTGCCTTTCCCTCGCTTCAGCTGCTTCCAACCGCAGCTTCTTGCGGACATAGTCATCATACGACATCTCGCACCATTTCTTCGCGTCGCCGACCACCTGTTGGTTGTGGCGCTCCACCTCCCGCTCCAGCTTGGTCTTCTCGGTGTTCTTGGGCTCGCCCCAGTAGTCATAGCGGTACATTGGCTTTTCTGGGTCATAGTAATCCTTCCCATAGACCTCTGTCTCATCTACGTCGTATCGCCCGGGCTCCTCAATAGGAAGACCAAGTGCTTTCCGACTGCAAAGCTTTAGGAGTTAGCACCAACTATGTGCTAGGTGTGATAAGATTTGAACAGGTAATAGGTTTACCAGCAGATGTCTCTGATAAGGGCTTCTCTTTCTTCAAATGAACGACGCCACTGCATCAGATCATACTCATCCATTTCTTTGTTCCGTCGGAGCTTCCCAACTTTGTATTCCTCTCCTCTTTCCTCGGCTTCCTTTTTCAGCTTTTTTATTAGCTGCACCAATTAAAGTTCAGTATGGAATGGCGAAAAATTAAAGAAATCTTGCTAGTGTATGGAAAAATACGTACCTGGCGTTCAGCACGAGCAGCATCCAGATCAAGTTCTTTGATGCTTACATTCTAACAAAAGAGGTCAGAACAGGATGCCATTAGGGGATAAATCTACTTGCAACTAACAAGCTGCAAAGATCCAAAGATGGCAATCAGGAGCTACAAAGATTACATACCACAACTTGCTTTTTTAGCAGTGTTTCTTTGAAATATCCTTCAGTGTATTCAACTCTGTTTTCTTCATCGATTGAGGATGCCTCAACTGTGGACTCATATGTTGTATCCTTGAATTTATCTGGATTTTGCTCCTCATGGTCTAAAATCATCTGCTCTGCATTATGCCATTCCCAAAGCTGCCAGAAGAAAAAAAAACTTTTACTGAAAAACCTGTCTGGAACAACATGATACAAAATTATGTATACGAAGCAAGAGGCATATGATTGTGATTCATGGATAATACCGTATCAACAAAAGGATGGTCTGATACCAAAGGTTCCTTTTCCATATCTTTTAAAGGTTTTTTCCTAGGAATGGGTGGCCGTCCACTTTCACGCTGTCAGTTCACAAAAAGGTTAGACTCACACACCAGTATAAGATCTAAACAAATAGCAGAAAACTGAACCAAGTAGAAGTTAATTCGCACCCACAACTGTTCTAGGTTAGTATCCTCCTTACGGTGAAATATTGGTGGGAAGTCGAATCTATTAAATCTGCAGCACAATAGCAATAAGTCAGGTTGGAGTATGGGATACGGGCATACGGCAACTGGCATATAATATTCATATTAACAGTATTAAGCAAGCAATGGCATGGCAATAAAGGTACTCACATTAGGTGATCAATGTTAGGATATACAAATCGCATCTCAAGTGGGAAGCGGAAGCGGTAAGGGTCTCGTTTGGCCTGCACAGAAATTGATAGCTATTACTAAAGCCGGTCTACTTAAGCTTCATATACTTCCATATGTACAGATTGCTCTAACAAAAAGGAGAAAATGGACAAAAGATGCACTTTAGTCAATGCAACTGAAACCAGATGTCCTTGAACCAAAATGTCGATTTCTCAAGATAACTTACCAGAATCTCCACATAAACTTTCATGCCAGGCCTGATATGATGTCGAATCCAATACCAGTCATTTCCTTTTATAGGCACCCACCTAAAAGCATAACAAGCTGTAAATTTCAACAGGGTAAATAACAGATGATATCTTAGCAATTATGCTAAACTAAAAATCTAGGGTAAAAGACAGAGGACTATCCTACGAGGCTACAAGCATAAAAATAAGCTGCCAGGATTGTCTATTGCTGAATGGTGGAGAGTGTTGATTGGATCTAAGATTATGTGTCTGCTCAATAATCTGAAGTGTGGCAATTTCCAGTAGCTGTCACAACAGAAAAAAAAAAGGATGGTAACAAGAAAACATGACACCCGAATTCAGATGCGTGCATGGGAACGCACAATTTATAGTATACTAAAAACAAAAAGGAAATTGTGTTAGTATACAGCAAGGAGAGAGCATTGGGATAATCCTTCATGGTCTCCCTTTGCTAAATTAAGTACATTAGGTTCATCCTCATGCAGCAGAATTCAATGTACATACCCCTCATGGACACAACCGATGTTCACAAAGGCTCCCTGATAGAGGTGAACAGTCGTTACTTGCCCATAACAGATCTGCAAGAGCATCAAGTTTTTAGAAAAAATGGTTAGAACGAAATGGACTAGCTAAGAGAGAGAGAAAAAAAAAAAGAAGAAGTGAGGTAGAGATGTTCCGACAGAACCTGTCCAGGATAGTAGAAAGGAAGTTCATGCTGCATCAGAGCAAACCATACATCAGTACCTTAAAGAAACGAATCATAAAATGTATGGGACTCATTCAAGAGCTGAACATACCATATCTTCACTGTAGTCCTTACCTCTTTTTCGTCTGCCAGGGAAGTAATCCTGATCAAACTGCAGAATGGAAATAACGCAGCTTTAACATCGCCGAGGAACATTATTCGATGGGATGGCAAGACAGACACAAAGCAATTCTATTCAATTACGCACACAGATGACAACCAAAACTAGCTTCATGATTTGCTAGATGATCATAAAAAGGATGTTCCCCATTAGAATTAAGCAGTAAGCACTGAGCATCGCAATATTATCACTGTAGTTACTCGATTATTTATACGTATACCTGGTAGGACTCCTGCTCCAACCTATCTCGGTTTGCCTCCACCCATTCCTTGTATTGCTTCACGAACATTTTGTACCTATCTAGCGCCAGATCCTGTGGCGCATCCTCCAGCTTCTCCACGTTCGTCACCCCGGCCGCGGCCGCCGCCTCCATGTCCAGCCTCTCAGAGGCCTCCCTGTGCGCCTCCCTTATGAACTCCAGCTCGTCCGGGTCCACCTCCCAGCCAGGCGGCGGCCAGTCCCGCGGCGGCACGAGCCGCAGCGGGAGCCGGCCGGCCCACGTCGTCTCGAGAGGCTCGGGCGTGTCGCGCGTCGCGAAGAGCCGCTCCAGGTGCCCCGGCTCAGCCTCCACCTTCTTCCGGTAGGAAGGCGTGAGCATGCGGAAGGCCTCGAGGGACTCCGGCGACTGAAGCGGCACCTCCTCGCCCTCGTTGAGGCTGTGGCGCGCAAAGGCGACCTCCGGGGTCATGACCTCCTCCCACGGCGCCCATCCGTGCTCCACCCAACTGCGGCGGCGGGCGACCTCCTCGGGCTCAGCGTTCTTGATGCTGATCGAGGGGATGACCGGCGGGTCCGCGGCGGGAGTCTCATCGGGGGGCGAAGGGTTGATGGACGCGGCAAGGCGGCGGAGGCGGGGTCTGAGAAGTGTCTTGGGGCGGAGGCTGGGCAAGGGGAGGTAATGGTGGAGGAAGGTAGCGGCAGCCGGCGGGGTGGTCGCCATTTTTGTTGGGTTTTGGGAGCACGGACCGGTGGCCGTCGCGTCGCGGGGTTTAAGGGAGGAGTCGGGGAGGATAAGGTCACGTGGTGGCCCACATGTCGGTGAAGTGCGTGAAATCTTTGTCGTTGAGCTTACTAGTAGTGCTATAGGTCGGCGGTCTCATAACTCACCGCATAAAAATTTTGCTTCCCCGGAGGAAAGAGAGAAAGAGATGGTTGAGACAATTCTCTCATGATCTAAGATTTAGAACTAAGATAATTATTCTACCATTGTATGATTTGTTATTGCTATGTACTCTCTTCATCCCAAATTATAAGTCGTTTCAAAAATCTTGAAGAGTCAAATTTTCTTAACTTTGACCAAGTTTATATAATAAGATAATAATTTACAATATCAACTAAGTATTATTAGATTCTTCATTAAATATATTTTTATGATACACTTATTTGGTGTCATAATTCTTTATATTTTTATCTATAATTTTGGTTAAAGTTGAGATAGTTTGACTCTCCAAGATTTTTGAACGACTTACAATTTGAAACGGAGGGAGTAATACACAATACTACACTTTGTTGTTGCTATGCAACACACAATTCTACACTTACTCTATGCATAAAAATTAAGGAATTTTGAGTTACTATAAGACAATCTAAAAAATAACCACTGTATGTGATGTCTATTGAGCCGTCTTAAAATAACATAGTACTATATGAGACCATTGACGAGACAACATTAATGTATTGCCCTAATAACTAGATTTCTTTAGGATCCCAACATGAATAGACAGTAGATTGGATAATTAAATGACTATCACATTATCTATACCAAATCAGATAATGAGTTACTATCCAACTGACCACTAGCATATAGCGAAGTCAAATATGGCCTTACACGTTTGTCAAAGCTAATTTTATCAATAAAAAATCCTAAAGTCACCAGAATTGAACCATCTGTCGAATGAAAAATCGTGAATTCATTATTATTGGACTTGAATTGATTGATCCCACAATAATAGTAATGCTACCCTTTTAGTCCTATCAAAATGGATGATGATGAAAAAGCTTGGGTTAGAGCTTCAAGCATTGCATCTCGTTCTTGGAGGAATCTACAAGGACCATGGAGTATGTATCGGTGCTAACTAACCCTTAGGTTCTCCAACTTCGATGCAGAGAGATACATAAAAAGTGTATGAAAAATCTATAAAAAAATATGATGTGTGCAAAGATGAGAGAGAGAGAGGAAAATTACCATGTAAATTGGTGTGGTTTGCAGGTTCAATGAGCCCGAATCTCTTTTAATGTGTTCATCAAAGGGTTCCATAGTCTACAAAACACTGTGATGCATCAATGCTTTTATAGTAAAACATAAAGTGATGGACATAGATGTAGGACATGTTTAGTTTAGGAGTAAAGTGCACCATGAAAGGATCTACAATGCCTAGAGGGGGGGTGAATAGGCGTAGTATAAAACCTGAAACTCAAACTCAATTGAAACGTGAGAACAGAGACCGGTACTACCGATACCTGTCGGTAGTACCGATGAAATCCATCGGTACTACCGGTCAAGAACAGATAGTTACGAAACCAAGATTAACTACACAGTAAGTTTAGATTTATGCTATACCAAACCACCCAAGTGTATGTAGAGTCCCTTGCAACCTTCTCCCTAACTTGAATCACCACCAAATCGTAGATCGGGCCTCTAAACCTAAGAACAAGGTAGAGAGAGAAAGAGCACGGTCGAAGCCATGACACCACAAGTAGACACAACAACAAAGAGAGCAAGGGACAAGTTATTTATCCCGAGGTTCGGTCAATCCACAAAGGAAGGCCTACTCCTCGTTGTCGAGGTGACCACAAAGGTCGGATTCTATTTCACCTCCTTTCCTCACTCAAGGTTACCACAAAGGTCACTTGAGTTTCTTCACTAGAATCTTGGGGTGATACAAACACTTCGGGGAGCCCTCACAAATGGATCAAACCGGGCTCTCCCGAAGAACGCCTAGCCGCCTAGGGTTCCAAGAACCCAAGAGTAACAAATGCAAAGTAAAGCCGGCTAGAGGGAGGAATCAAGTGCTCAAGCAATGGATTTAAGTTTTCCTCACTCGAATCTGACTTCTCAACTTGAAACTTGCAATGGATTGAGCTAGGAGCAATGAATGTGTGTGAGAGAGAGAGTGGGAGAGCAAGAGAGAGCTGTTGTCTCGGGTTGGTAGGCAACAAATGAAGTGGGTCACGTTCTAAAGAAGAGGGAAGAAGTATTTATACTTCCTCCGTCTGGGAGCTATCGGTACTACCGATTCCCACCGGTAGTACCGATGCTACCTCAGCAGATCGAACGTTAAAAGCCTGACACACGCACTGCACGAGGCCCCAACGGTAGAAAAGTTTGTCAGTCAAGTTGACTTGACCGGTACTACCGGTGGTACACCGGTACTACCGATACAACAGTCAACCTACTACCGAAGAACAGTCGTTACTACCGATCCAGACCCTGAGTAACTGCTTGGACACTGAGTCCTACCGGTACCACCGGTCCAGGACCGGTACTACCGCTCTGGCACCGGTACTACTGGATTAAAATCCGGTACTACCGAAACATATTTACTGAAACCCGAGAGCAGCGAGTTGGCTGGGAGGAGTTTCGGCGCTAAGTCCTACCGGTACTACCGGTGCAACATCGGTACTACCGGATTAAAATCCGGTACTATCGGAATAAACTTTTCTGGAACCCGAGAGCAAGCAGTTCGCTGGAGAGGATCCTGCTCTAAGTCCTACCGGTACTACCGGTACAAGACCGGTACTACCGATTCTGCAGGGACAGAACAGGATAGGGCAGTGCACAAGTGTGTGAAGGTATCTCTCAAGCATGTTTTTTTAAGTCAATGTTTGAGCACTTTAAACCTTCTACTAGTCAACTAGCTATGCATCCCTCTTGATAGTGCGGTAGTCCTATACTCAATAAAAGATAAAACTTGCTAAACTATGAGTAAAGATCACCAAGTAACTCGGTCAAGTTGGAGGGGTGCTGTTTCACCGAATATTTCAATTTGCTCATTCATATTGACTAACACCTGCACATAATCTTGATAAAACCGTTAGTCCCTAATTTGATTGTCATTAATCACCAAAATCCCACATAGGGGGCGAATGCACTTACAAACTCTCCCTTTTTAGTAATTGATGACAATCAAATTAGACTTATATATGATTGAGATAAATTGAAGCTTTTGAATCCAACATTTAGGATGGAGCTCCCCCTTAATGTATGCATAGGATTTGAATTCCAAATAACGACCATAGTCAAGAGTGCATACATTTAGAGAGGTTCCCCCTAAATCTTGTAATTCGTGGGGTGCCAAAAAGAGTGTGACAAGAACAAGTGATAAGCGTGAAGCACAGGAAAAAAATTCAAGTCACAAACAAATCACAAACCACAAGATAAAATCAAACTCACTAAGATAACATTAAGCACAAGAGTTATGCCTACAACAAAGTATTACACCAACAAAGTTCTTGTCCAACACATAGTTCACCATGAAATATATAAATATTACAAACCATGACTAAAGTCTGGACCACCATGGGGCAAAGCAAGTCGTAACTTACTTATTACATCATAATAAAGCCTAACACTCCCCCTTTGGCATCAAGTGCCAAAAAGGGTAGGCACGCACGAAAGCAAAGCTAGTCGTCGTCCTCGTCGGCGTCGTCATCGGAAGGCCCCTCCTGCTCATCGTCGTCATCCTCGTCCTCGTCCTCGTCCTCATCCTCGTCCTCATCGTCCTGACCACCCGCTGCACGGGAAGACTCGGCGTACTCCTCAAAAGGATCGCGAAACTCGCGCAAAGGAGAAGGAGGTAGGCCGAGCTTGTCCTCAATAGCTCGAAGGCAGCGGTCATCCTTCTCAGCCTTATAGCAAAAGACCGAGAAGATCTTCTGGAGCGCATGCTTGATGGCACCACCGCGACGACGGCGAGGTCCAAGCCCACGAGAGGAGCTAGGGCCCCGAGAGGAGCTAGGGTCAGTGGTGGAGCGAGCGGCACCTCGAGTGCGGCGCACCGAAGATGGACGCTGGGGCGAGTCCTCCTCATCCTCCACATCCTCCTCATCCACATCCTGTGGAGGCCTACGAAGACACAGGAAGTCATCCTTGGCCTTAGGAGTGTGGAGGTTCCGGACCTTGACTTGCTCATGCTTGCGATCATGAGCAAATGAAAGACCAACCACTTGCTCAATGATGTGCATTAGGTAGGGAGCAAATGGAAGGTGGCGCTGAAGATCAATAGAAGCAGAATAGATTTTGCGCCAAAGAAGGTCCGAGACAGAGAAGCGAGCACCCCTCTCGCCAAAGCGCAAGAGAATCTTAGGAGCATCATGCTGAAGGTGCAACGAATCCCCAATCTTTGGATCAATGGTGCTTCGAATGAGATTATTGAGGACATAATAATAGGGACGAAGATAGTTGTTTTTGAAATCAGGAGTCTTTCCGGGAAGGTAAAAGTGCCGGATGTCCTGATAGGTGGTATGATCATACCCATCAAAGATACTAGGAGCATCACGGTCAGCTTGACCAAACCCAAGAAAACGAGAAAAAGTGACATAATCAAGACGATAATGCTGCCCTTGCGTCATCCAATGCATGACACGATTGTCAATTTCCAAATGATAGGTGGAGTAAAATTGAGCAATTATTTCAGTATTCCAGGAATACTGAAAAGCCATCAAATTTAGTAATCCCCATGCCTCAAGATCATTCACCAAAGCAACAACATCCGGATCATCAAAAGCACGAAGGGAAACGAGATCAATTGCTTTGGGAGCAATGATAGGAACAGCACCAGTAGGTTCTTGACAACCCAAAATGACAGAATGATAGTAATCAAACTGAAACTAACTCTAAAAATGAGCCTCAAGAGAGGGATCCTTGACATAAAGGTAAGGATTTTGCGTTGCTGCCTCAACTCTTAAAGTTTGTGGCGATAATCAATAGTAGAACGCACTGAAAACCCACCACCAGCTGCAGGAGCGCGAATGCGAGTGTTGAGGTGCTGGTGGCGAGGGAGATTGTGAGAGAGAAGCAGCTGCACATGCTCGGGGGTCCGAGGGACAACCCGAGGATCAATCGCCTTGCCAAGGATACGAATATTTGCCTCGGCATCCGACGCCCTGGCAGGCGGAGGAGCGTTCCTCACGCGCTCCGCATGAGAGCGTGGGACGTGCGAATACATGCTAGAGTGGAGAGGCTGACCACTTGGCTCATCATCGCCATCTCCGCCATGGGAGCCGCGACCACGGTGTGAGCTCTCGCCACGGGCGGCACGGACGGGGTTCTTGCGCTTTCCACCTTCACGAGACATGCTGCAAAGGATAGAGAACAAGAGGAATAAGCAAGAGATTGAGAGAGAGTCCCAAAGTCAGAGTTGAGATGGGGAGGCACCATGGATTAGTGGGGCAACAGGACCGGTAGTACCGGCCAGTGATCGGTACTACCGACGGGGGTCGGTACTACCAAAACATCCCGCGGCCCTAACAGTCCATGGGGAATCACCAAACCAACCATGAACTTGAGAGGAAAAGGTAAGCACAAGCAAGAACACGTCCGTAGGAACTTCCTCAAGCAAAGACACGGCCACAAACTAAGCACATTGGGAGATCAAAAGAGAGAACTCCCAAATACCTTGAATGGACGAGAAGGGCCGAATCCGCAAGCTTGAAGAGGTTGGGGCCACTTCCAAGTCGTCCAAGAGAGGCTCCAAGGAGAGGAGAAGCTCTTCCTCAAAGGGATTTGGCAATGGTGGAGGGAGGAAGGAGATCGGGGAGGAGGATGGGGGAAGGTGGCGAGGGAGAGATAGGCAGGGGACGGGCCGGGTGGGAAAGAAATGAAGAGGTAAGAGAAGAAGAGAAGGAGAGGAGAGGTTTTAACCCAGACACATGCCCTACCGGTAGTACCGACGGAAGCACCGGTACTACCGATATGCGGCCGGTACTACCGGCCAGAAACCGGTACTACCGACATTTCAGAAACAGGAAGGGGTACTCTACAGCCAAGGTGAACTAAATGAGGAACTAGAACCCTTCCAAATGTGACTAGACACCAGCAAAGCAATACAAAACCATAGTCACACTTGAAGGAATGTTGTAAAAAAAATAGATTTTGAAAGACATAAAGGTAAGTTTTGCAACGATTTTTCTATAATCTCTAGGTGAAAACAATGAACATGTGCAAGAGATCATTCTAGGTTACTAGAATCAATGATATTTAGCTCACTCCTCAAAGCACAAAATCTTGACTCGTCTAGGGGTTTTGTAAAGATATCGGCTAGTTGATCTTCGGTTCTCACATGAGTAAGAACGATATCTCCTTTGGCTTCGTGGTCTCTCAAAAAGTGATGCCGGATATCTATGTGCTTTGTACGAGAGTGGTTTACGGGATTGTTTGCCAATTTAATGGCACCCTCGTTGTCACACAAAAGGGGAATCTTGTTTACCTCACAACCAAAGTCTTTTAAGGTTTGCTTCATCCAAAGTAGTTGGGCACAACAAGCGCCGGCCGCAACATACTCGGCTTCGGCGGTGGACAAGGCAACACTCGTTTGCTTTTTAGAACTCCAAGACACCAAGGACCTACCAAGAAATTGGCAAGTCCCGGATGTACTCATTCGATTGATTCTACAACCACCATAATCCGAATCGGAATAGCCAATCAAATCGAATGTGGAGCCCTTAGGATACCACAAGCCAAAATTAGGAGTGAGAACTAAATATCGAAAGATTCTTTTAACCGCCATCAAATGACATTCTTTTGGATTAGCTTGGTATCTTGCACACATTCCTACACTAAGCATTAAGTCGGGCCTAGAGGCACAAAGGTAGAGAAGAGATCCAATCATGGAGCGATATACCTTTTGATCGACGGCCTTACCATCCTTTAGTAAATCATTGTGGACGGTTGTTGGCATTGGAGTCTTGATGGCCTTGGCTTTGTCCATGCCAAACTTCTTCAACATGTCTTTAGGTGTACTTGATTTGGCTAATGAACGTGTCATCCTTGAGTTGCTTAATTTGAAAACCAAGAAAGTACTTTAACTCGCCCATCATAGACATTTTAAACCTCTTTGTCATAATCCTACTAAATTCCTCGCAAAATGCCACATTAGTACTACCAAATATTATGTCATCGACATATATTTAGGCAAACAAAAATATCATTCTTAACTTTGCGAGTAAAGAGAGTGGGATCGGCCTTTCCTATCTCAAACCCTTGTTTGAGAAGGAAGTCCTTAAGACAATCATAACAAGCTCTAGGGGCTTGCTTGAGCCCATAGAGTGCCTTGTCGAGTTTGTAGACGTGGTTGGGAAATTTAGGGTCTTCAAAGCCCAGGTGGTTGCTCAACATACACCACTTCAGATAGGGAGCCGTTGAGGAATGCACTTTTTACGTCCATTTGAAATAGCTTGAAATCATGGTAAGTAGCAAAAGGCAAGTAATATACTGAATTGATTCAAGCCTAGCTACGGGTGCATAAGTTTCACCGAAATCCAAACCTTCGATTTAGGTGAATCCTTGAGCTACCAACCGTGCCTTATTTCTTGTCACGGCGCCAAACTCGTCTTGTTTGTTGCGGAAGACCCACTTGATTCCTATCACATTTTGTTTGGGTCTTTCCACCAAGGACCAGACTTCATTCCGTTTGAAGTTGTTTAGTTCTTCTTGTATGGCCATCACCCAATCCATGTCCTTAAGTGCTTCTTTCACTGTCATGGGTTCAAAAGAGGAGACAAACGAGTAATGTTCACAAAAAGAAGCTAATCGTGAGCGAGTGACGACTCCCCTTTGAATGCTTCCCAGTATGTTATCAACGGGATGATCCCGTTGAATGCTATGATGCACTCTTGGATGTGGCACTAGTGATATTCTTTGCATTGGATCATCATCATCATGATCTTGATCAATTGTTGCACTATCTTCTCTTGTTTCTTGATCATCTTGTTGATCTTCTACTTGTACTTGGTCTTGATCATTCCCTTGATGTTGATCATGAGCTTGATGTGTATTCCCATCACTCAGAGTAGTAGGTGCGGAAGCTTCACCACATGTATTTTCATGCACATGATAAATAGTTGAGTCAAGAGAGGAATACATAATTGAATCTTCTTCTTCATCTTGTGTCTCCTTGGGCTTTACATCACCGATGGCAAGATTCTTGATTGCTTCACTTGGAGGAACATCTTTACCTACAAGCTCATCATTGACTTGCTCCTTTTGAGAGCCATCGGATTCATCAAAGGACACGTCTACCGTTAGTTCAATATTGCCGGTGACATTATTGAACACACGATATCCATGTTCGTTAGTACCATAACCAAGTAGAAAACCTTCATGTACCTTTGGTGCAAACTTTGAACTTTTGGTTCTCTTATTAAGTATCAAACACTTGCAACCAAAAACTCTAAAATAGTGCACCTTAGGTCTGTTACCGGTTAGAAGCTCATATGGAGTCTTGTTCCGAAGCTTGTGAAGATATAGGCGGTTGATGGCATGACAAGCGGTGTTAACCGCCTCCGCCCAATAATTGCGTGGAGTCTTGTACTCATCCAGCATTGATCTTGCGGCTTCAATGAGAGTTCGATTCTTTCTCTCCACAACACCATTTTGTTGTGGAGTGTATGGAACCGAGAACTCATGCTTGATGCCTTCTTCATCTAGATAGGCTTCAATGTTGGTGTTCCTAAACTTCGTTCCATTGTCACTTCCAACTCTCTTGATCTTCACCTCAAACTCATTCTGTGCTCTTCTTGCAAACTTCTTGAAGATGCCTTGTGTTTCACTTTTATCTACCATAAAGAACACCCAAGTGAAACGAGAATAATCATCAACAATCACTAGTCCATATTTGTTACCGCCAATGCTTTGGTAAGCGACGGGTCCAAGTAGGTCCATATGAAGTAGCTCCAATGGTCTTGTGGTTGATACAACATTCTTGATTGGATGCTTTGCTCCTACTTGCTTCCCGGCTTGGCATGCACTGTAAATTCTATCTTTCTCAAATGAAACATTTGTTAGTCCAAGGATGTGCTCGCCTCTTTGAAGTTGGGCCAAGTTCCTCATCCCAACATGTGCTAGCTGGCGATGCCAAAGCCAACCCATGCTAGATTTTGCCATTAAACAAGTCTCGAGCTCAACCTTATTAGTTGTGAAATCAACTAGATAAAGTTTGCCTTTCAAACGACCCGTAAATGCAATAGAGGAATCCCTTCTTCTATAGACGGTCACACCCTTATCCGTGAAGAGACAATCGTAACCCATTTCACAAAGTTGATAAACGAATAACAAATTGTAACTTAACGAATGCACAAGTAAAACATTCGAAATAGAATTTTCGGTTGAGATAGCAATTTTACCCAAACCGAGCACTTCTCCTTTACCATTGTCGCCAAACACAATGTTTTCACATGAATCATGATTTGGTTGAAATGAGGTGAACATGTTCTTTGCTCCGGTCATATGATTAGTGCATCCACTATCCAACACCCAACTTGTTCCACCGGAGGCATATTCCTACAAAAATAAATCAAGTTCTTGTTTTAGGTACCCAAATGGATTTGGGTCCTAGGGGGCTAGTAGCATAAGTTTTGGGCACCCAAACGCTCCTTATGATTTCCCTCTTCTTGAGTACACCAACATACTTTACAACTATCTTGCCATCTTTATCCCAACAACACATGTAATTACTAACATAGGTTCGTGAGATGGGCACTTGTTGTTTGGGTTGTTCCACTTGCATCTTTTTGTTGGACTTGCCATTTGCAAGCAGAGTGGATGGACTTGTGACCTTGTTTGCCTTGTTTATGAGCTCAAAGAGAGGAACTCCCTTGTTGAACCTCACACAAGGCACTCCATTGATCATGTTTCTTTCATTGGCTTTACCATCATACTTACTAAAACCAACTCCTTCCTTGATGGATGGATGCCTTGCAAACTTGAGAGTGAGTCTTGGTTGTTGGTCTTTGCACTTGCAACCATTTCTCAATATCATGTTTAACCTATGAATCTCCTTGTCCTTCTTTGCTATTTCAACAAGGTTAGTTGCATATACATTTATATCAACATTTTGACACCTTTTACAACTTTTACTTGTTGATGTGCTAGAGTTATCGGAAACCTTGGAAGAGGTTGATGGGCTATTACAAAGAGCATTATAGCTTAGCTCAAGTTTTTGATACTTTTCTTGTAAGCTTGTGAGGCTTTCTTGAGCTATGCTATACTTGTTCTTTACACTAGCAATTAAGTCATTGGCCGTGGTACACTCCTTTGTCAACCTCTTAATAGAGTCATTGGCTAAGGATAGTTTCACGGTCAATTTCTCAACTTTTAACCTTTCTTCGGTTAGAGAAGCTTCAAGTGCAAGATTCTTTTCTCTTTCTTGCGAAATCAAATCACCTTGCATTTCAAGACTTTCTAGTTTCATTAGCAATTTGAATATTTTGTTGCCTCCTTTCTTACCAAATTTTATTATCAAATTCCTTTTATATTCATTCATCTCATCATTTTCATTATCACTATGTTCATCACTAGAGCATGTAGGAGAGTTGTGTGATACCTTCTCCCCCTTAGCCATAAGGCAAGTTGGAGTGACGTTATCGTCGTCGGAGAGGTTGATGAAGAGTTTGGATGAAGATGAGTTGTTGGTGAAGAAGCTTGGAGAAGATGTCTTGTGAATAGCAATGTTTGCGGCACCCTTCTCCTTGTCCTTCCTTTTAGTCTTCTCATCATCACTTGACTCATCACTAGAATACCATTCTTCACCAATGTGTGCTTCACCTCTTTTCTTCCTTCTATTCTTCTTGTCATCATCTTTGTTGGACTTGTTCTTCTCTTTGTTTTGTGGACAATCGGCAATGAAATGATCATGGGCACCACACTTGTACAAACTCTTTTCTTGTTTCTTTTACTTCCATCACCATAGCTCTTCCTTGACATCCTTATTCTCATGAATCTTTTGAAGTTCTTGACAAGGAGTGCGGCTTCATCATCGGAATCATCTTCTTCTTCACTTGAGCTATCATCATTGTACTTCTTTGTTCTTTCTTGAGTTGATGTATGTTCATGATTTGCCTTGAGAGCCACACATTTCTTGTTGCTTGTTTCTTGTGATTGATCTTCAATAGCTTCATCATCAAGGACTTCATGGTGCTTTATCTTTGCTCATGTGGTGTCATCTTCTCATAGTTTGGCCTTTCCATGATGATTGCCGCAAGTGTCTTGTTCTTGACTCTATATGCTCTCAACAACTTTCTTGCCGCCGAGTTGTCATCCCACTTTTCATCACCTAGTGCTCTTATCTTGTTGATCAAGGTCATGTATCTATCAAACATTTATTGAGTGGTCTCTCCGCTCTTGATAGAGAAATTTTCAATCTTCCCATGTAGTAACTCAATGTTGCACTTTCTCACACTTTTATCACCTTCATATGATACTCTAAGTGTATCCCAAATCATCTTGGCATTTTCAATTCTATGCACTTTATTGCTTTCTTCGGGCTTGAGGCATGAGACAATCAATGATGCGGCTTGAGCATTAAGATGGAAATCATGTACATCTTGAGGAGTGATTTCACCATCTACTTCCGAAGGTTGAATGCCAATACTCACTATCTTCCAACACCTTGCCGCAATGAGATGCATCTTCATCCTGTGTGCCCAATCATTGTAGTTGATCCCATCAAACGGCGGTGGCTTCCCAAGATTGATGTGTGGCATTTGATTCACATTGGTCTTATTCAATAGATTGTAGTCAAAGGATGTAGCGGTGAACCCTCTTGGTATCCTGTCACCTTCTTGATCTTTCTCTTCTTCATTTGCACCACCTTTTGAGTTTGATGTACTAGGTTGTTTCTCATTCTTGTTGCTCAAGGCTACCTTCAAGCTCTCAATCTCTTCTCTCATCTTGCTCATTTGCTCTTCAAAGTGCTTGGCTTGATTTTCCAACAATTTTTCTGCTATCTTCTCGGCGAATTGGGTCATTTGAGCTTCACTTATCTCCGACATTGTGTTCCCTCACGCGGTGAAGCGCTAACACGAGGGTTTGGCTCCGATACCAATTGAAAGGATCTACAATGCCTAGAGGGGGGGTGAATAGGCGTAGTATAAAACCTGAAACTCAAACTCAATTGAAACATGAGAACAGAGACCGGTACTACCGGGATTGGACCGGTACTACCGATACCTGTCGGTAGTACCGATGAAATCCGTCGGTACTACCGGTCAAGAACAGATAGCTACAAAACCAAGATTAATTACACAGTAAGTTTAGATCTATGCTATACCAAACCACCCAAGTGTATGTAGAGTCCCTTGCAACCTTCTCCCTAACTTGAATCATCACCAAATCGTAGATCGGGCCTCCAAACCTAAGAACAAAGTAGAGAGAGAAAGAGCACGGTCGAAGCCGTGACAGCACAAGTAGACACAACAACAAAGAGAGCAAGGGATAAGTTATTTATCCCGAGGTTCGGTCAATCCACAAACGAAGGCCTATTCCTCGTTGTCGAGGTGACCACAAAAGTCGGAGTCTATTTCACCTCCTTTTCTCACTCAAGGTTACCACAAAGGTCACTTGAGTTTCTTCACTAGAATCTTGGGGTGATACAAACACTTCGGAGAGCCCTCACAAATGGATCAAACCGGGCTCTCCCGAAGAACGCCTAGCCGCCTAGAGTTCCAAGAACCCAAGAGTAACAAATGCAAAGCAAAGCCGGCTAGATGGAGGAATCAAGTGCTCAAGCAATGGATTTAAGTTTTCCTCATTCGAATCTGACTTCTCAACTTGAAACTTGCAATGGATTGAGCTAGGAGCAATGAATGTGTGTGAGAGAGAGTGGGAGAGCAAGAGAGAGCTATTTTCTCGGGTTGGTAGGCAACAAATGAAGTGGGTCACGTTCTAAAAAAGAGGGAAGAAGTATTTATACTTCCTCCGTCTGGGAGCTACCGGTACTACCGATTCCCACCGGTAGTACCGATGCTACCTCAGCAGATTGAACGTTAAAAACCTGACACATGCACTGCACGAGGCCCCAACGGTAGAAAAATTTGTCAGTCAAGTTGACTTGACCGGTACTACCGATACAACAGTCAACCTACTACCGAAGAACAGTCGTTACTACCGATCCAGACCCTGAGTAACTGCTTGGACACTGAGTCCTACCGGTACTACCGATCCAGGACCGGTACTACCGCTCTGGCACCGGTACTACCGGATTAAAATCCGGTACTACCGAAATATATTTACTGAAACCCGAGAGCAGCGAGTTGGCTGGGAGGAGTTTCGGCGCTAAGTCCTACCGGTACTACCGATGCAGAGTCGGTACTACCGGTGCAACATCGGTACTACCGGATTAAAATCCGGTACTACCGGAATAAACTTTTCTGAACCCGAGAGCAAGCAGTTCGCTGGAGAGGATCCTGCTCTAAGTCCTACCGGTACTACCGGTACAAGACCGGTAGTATCGATTCTGCAGGGACAGAACAGGATAGGGCAGTGCATAAGTGTATGAAGGTGTCTCTCAAGCATGTTTTTTTAAGTCAATGTTTGAGCACTTTAAACCTTCTACTAGTCAACTAGCTATGCATCCCTCTTGATAGTGCGGTAGTCCTATACTCAATAAAAGATAAAACTTGCTAAACTATGAGTAAAGATCACCAAGTAACTCGGTCAAGTTGGAGGGGTGCTGTTTCACCGAATATTTCAATTTGCTCATTCATATGGACTAACACCTGCACATAATTTTGATAAAACCGCTAGTCCCTAATTTGATTATCATTGATCACCAAAATCCCACATAGGGGGCGAATGCACTTACACACCAGCGGTCCCTAAACCTGCACTGTTATGTCATTTTGGTTCCTAAAATCTCAAATCGACCGTTTAGTTCCTTAAACTTGTCCATCTGTGTCATCTCGGTCTCTAAACTTGTTCGGCTATATCATTCCGGTCCTCTAAACTTGCAAATCATTCGTTTAGGTCCTCAAACTTGTTCAGTTGTGTCATCTCAGTCCCTAAACTTATTCGGCTGTGTCATCTGGGTCCAAACAGGACGATTTTAAAACTTGATATAAAAAATAATTCATAAATTTTTCATATGAACTCGAATGAAGACAAACTTTATATCAAAATTGCAGCCTTCGATGCGATCTGCCACTTTGTAGTTGAAAAGTTTTTGAATTAAAACTAGTTTAGAGTCCCAAAATATTTTTGTATGTTTATAGATTTTGAAATTTAAAATTTAAAATTATCAAACAAACTTGATATTGATATGGCCTATATAAAAGTTATAGTTCTCAATATGATCTACAATCTTGTAGTTGAAAATATTTTTATTTGAAGTCGTTTAGTATCCCAAAATTTAATTTTAAATTTTAAAATCGGTAAACTTACAATAATATTTTGAAATATTAAACAACTTCAAATAGAAAATCTTTCAACTACAAAGTTATAGATCGCGTTGAGGGCTGTAATTTTAATATAAAGTTTATCTTCATTCGAGTTCATATGAAAAGTTATAAATTATTTTTTATATCAAATTTTTAGATCGCTCTATTTGGACCCAGATGACATAGATGACACAACCGAACAAGTTTAGGAACTGGGATGACACAACTGAACAAGTTTAAGGACCTGAATGGATGATTTATAAGTTTAGGGACCGGGATGACACAACCGAATAAGTTTGAGGACCTAAACGATCGATTTGAGGGTTTAGGATTGTGATGACACAACAGCACAAGTTTAGGGACCGCTGGTGCACTTTACTCTTTAGTTTAGTAATTATACAAGTTTGCTTGGCTAGTAATTACTTCGGACCCATCAATTCTAAATGACTAGCAACCAGAATAATTGCAGAATAGGTCATGTCGTGGACTAAATAAGCTCATAATATTATACTCCAAATTGAACATCGATGTCATAAATCAAAGGTATGTTATACTTCAAATGGAACATCGAGTCGCTTTACTTTCTTGACTATATTGGTTTGTGACGAGTAGATATGGCATAAATTTAGTTGGACATGTAAGTAGAAAGTCTTTAGAATTGAACACATGAGATTTGACTATAGAAGGTGTTTCGTAATTTATCCTTTTTTTTCCCTTTGGAAAATTTGGATGGTTTAGTTTCTTGCTGAAAGGGAAATGACGTGGATTTTCAATTGTTTCATAAAACGGCTACGCGTAGAAAAGTTCCCTCCAAATCCAGCCGTCCAGGCGGAAACCAGCGGCCAGATCTCGCATATCTTCGTGACCTCCGCTCGCTGAGTCGCTGGGTCAGCCGCTGCTACTGTTCGCTTGTCTCTTGCGGTCTCGCCGCCCAGTCTGCCACTGTGAAACCTTCTCCTCTCCTCGCCGCCGGCGGCCGGCCCCTTCTCCAGAACCTTCTAGAACCCGACGGGCTCTGGGATGGAGCCCAGGAGACGAGAGCGCCGGGTCATCGCCATCGCCGGTGCCGCAGCGCTCGTCGCCGTCGGCCTCAACATCGCCTTTTCCGCCGTCGCCGCCCACCGTCGGAGGAAGCGACGAGGTGAGCGCCGCAAAACCCTCGGTCTTCGCGTTTGAACTCATATCCCATCGGATGCTCTGAAATTTTGCAACCTGCACTGACCCCCGCAGTGTTTTGGTTCAATCTCGTACCAATGCAGCATATAGATACAGTGATTGGTGTTTGCTTAACACGGTCCGAATGATTTGCCCTTTAGCGCTACATATATGATATACTTGCCGCGTGAACTTTGTATTCACGTGCCTATTGTTTGAAATGTTACAATTAAAGCTAAATGTTAACTCTTAGGTATGGAATTTTGAAAGTTATCGATGTGTGTATTTGAATTTTGAGTGGTTGCAGAGCTTCCAGGGTTTACTGCTCAAGTCAACCTGTCAGCAGCTGAGATTAAAAGAATAGCTGGCCGTATCATATCTAAGTCAAAGGAAATATATGATTCAGTGGCCGCGGTGCCCCTGGATAAAGTATGTATGCAACTCTTTATGCCACTGCATTTTACTAATTGCACTGTTTTGTGGAATGTGGCATTTATAGAAACCCATACAAGGCTCTGGGCCTGTGATTTGGTCTATAGTTGTCTATAATTATAATGTTCAGACAACCATATAGTTGTAGACTTGTAGGGAAGTATACATACGTTTGCAGCATGCTGATTCTTAGAAGAATACAATTTTCATTGAGCATATGCAGACCTCAAGTCTGGAGAATTTTCTAATGGTTGTATGTTGTATTTTGTAGGTCAGTTTCGCAAATGTCATTATACCATTGGCAGAATTAGATGCGCTGCAATTTCCTCTGGTTCAAGCTTGTATTCTTCCTAGGATGGTATCACCATCTGAGGATG
This sequence comes from Eremochloa ophiuroides, assembly GCA_038502445.1. Lineage (NCBI taxonomy): Eukaryota > Viridiplantae > Streptophyta > Magnoliopsida > Poales > Poaceae > Eremochloa > Eremochloa ophiuroides. The sequence continues at coordinate 79,699,328 of JAHLJS010000006.1, forward strand.
TTCGCAAGGCCAGTGCTGAAGCAGAGAAGCTATTGGATTCCCACTTTGTGCTGTGCAGGTGCAATGTTGCCACTTATTTCTTATCATTCACTTGGATGTAGCAGTAACATATATTCCCTAACTGATATTAGTGTAGATAGGTATCGTTATCAACTAACATGAACTGGTAATGTACAAAACAAAATTATGCAAATAGCTTGCAGCATGGTATCTGTGTTACTCTTACTGATATTATTTGCTTGGTCTGGTGAGGATCTGTGACATAATCTCAGTGACCCATCCATCATGTTGCTTTGCAAAATCTATGAAGTAATGCATGTTCTGTAAAGTTTGTATGAAGTAATGTATCATTTCTTGAGAATAACAATACTAATAGGATGTGAGGTTCCCTTTCTTCTATCTCAGCCAATGCAAAAATTTGCTGAACATGTATTTCCTGTAAGGTGACCAGGCAGCGTGAAGATGTTTATCGTGTCATAAAAGCATTCACAGTGAAAGGCGAGAGAATAGATCCTGAAGCAACAAGATTTCTCCACTGCTTGGTACAGAATTCTTTTGTTACATGTACAATTGATCGCACTGTTCTGATTCTGACTGATAACTGAATGTCTATGCATGTGATGATTTGGCGTCAATGCTTTAACCCTGAATATCATTTTTGCTAATTGTTATATCCTTATTTATTTTGAGATGAACATACATCACGTAGGTATAATCTGGCTCCTGACGGCTCCCGTAAGATGCCCATTTACTGCATCTTCTCTTAAGCTGACGTGCCTTTGTTCTGTAGTATCCATTGTCCTATTCTTCTTGTTGGCCACTGATCTGATGGATCAAGGGTGATAGAAAGCCCAGAGGGCAGCTTGGCCGATTGGCCGCTTGGATTGAAAGTAAAGATCACACCGGCTTACAAGAGTTGGTGGTGTGCCCCTGCTTATATGGCAGTGGAGCAGTCCAACCACTACAGCATATTCCCAGTATAAAGTAGATGCTAACTTGGCTTCCAAGCCACCTACCAAAAGCTGGGTGAAAATGTAAAAGTGCAGGAAAGTAAGATACAAGTAACTAGACTTATCTAACAATCTCCTCCTAAGCCTAGTATTAGGTGATCTACTTCACGCCGATCCTCATCCTCATCTCCTAGGAACTTGGCCTTGCCCAGCGACTTGGTGAGAATGTCCGCGAGCTGATCAGTAGTGGCGATGTGGCTGGCCTTGATGCTCCCGTCCTTCCAAGCAGTCCCTGATGAAGTGGTACTTGATCCGGATGTGCTTGCTCCTGTCGTGGAAGACCGGGTTCTTGGCCAGAGCTAAAGCAGACTTGTTGTCCACCTTCAGCTCCACCACATCCACTTTCCTGCCGAGCAGCTCCCCGAGCAGCCGAGACAGCCAAAGGGCCTGTGTTGCTAGGTAGTGGTGGCAATGTACTCTGCCTCGCAGCTTGACAGCTGCCACCACCCTCTGCTTGATCGATTGCCAGCTGACCAGGCAATTTCCCAGAAAGAACATAGTTCCACTGGTGCTCTTGCTTGTGTCGATGTCGCCGGCAAGATCACTGTCGCAGTAGCCGACGAAGCGCGCCGTGCCAGGAGCCCTCTTGTAGTGGAGACCGTAGTCCAGGGTCCCGACGACGTAGCGGAGGATGCGCTTCACGGCCTGCAGGTGCTCCAGCGTGGGCCGTTCCATGGACTGGCTCACGTACCAGATGGCGATCGCTAGGTCCGGCCGGGTATGTACGAGGTACCGGAGGCTGCCGACCAGCCGCCGGTAGTGGGTGGAGTCCACCTCCTCCGCCTTGCTCTCACGGCTGAGCCGCAGCTTCTCCTCCATCGGCGTGTGAGCTGGGTTGCAGCCCGTCATCCCGCCGAGCTCCAGGATCCGCTTGGCGTAGTGAGCTTGACGGAGGGTGATGCCAGTGTCGTCCTGGCGCACCTCGGCGCCGAGGTAGAAGCAGAGGAGTCCGAGGTCGCTCATGTCGAACTCCTCCTTCATCTGCTCCTTGAACCTCTTCACCTCTTCTTCATCCGCACCAGTGATGATGAGGTCGTCGACGTAGACTCCGACCAGCAGAGCAGAACACCCACTGCTCCGCCGGTACACCGCTGCCTCGTGCGCGCTCTGGTGGAAGCACATCGCCTTCAGAGTGGCGTCCAGCTTCGCGTTCCAGGCACGCGGCGCCTGCCGCAAGCCGTAGAGGGCCTTGCGCAGGCGGTAGACCTTGTCTTCCTTCCCAGCGACGGCGAAGCCTGGTGGCTGTCGCACGTATACCTCCTCCTTGAGGTCGCCGTTCAGGAATGCCGACTTCACGTCCATCTGGTGGACCTTCCACCCTTACTGAGCTACCAGCGCGAGGAGGACGCGGACCGACTCCATACGCACCACTGGCGCGAAGGCGTCGTCGTAGTCCACCCCCTCTTGCTGCACGAACCCCCTTGCCACCAGCCTTGCCTTGTGCTTGGTCACCGCCCCCTTCTCATCCTTCTTGAGCTTGAACACCCACTTCAGGGTGATTGGGCGATGTCCCGCAGGCAGATCCACGAGCTTTCAAGTCTTGTTCTTCTCCACCGACTGGAGCTCTTGCTTCATGGTGGCCTCCCACGCAGGATCACCCTGTGCCTCCGCGTAGTTGGTGGGCTCGCCAGCGTGCGAGAGATGCAGCTGGGCAAAGAGTCGTGACGCCTGCTCGGAAGGAGCTTCGTCACCGAGGATGTTGGTCATCCGTCGGTAGCGAAGAGGCTCGTCGTCGTAGAATGCATCTAGACGGTCCTCATCATCCTCCAGCGGCGTGGCGAACTCGATTGACGTGGTCGGAGCTGTTGCCGTGGTCGGAGTAGTGCTCGGAGACTGCTCGGTGGTGCTCGGAGACTGCTCGGCAGTGCTCAAGAGACTGCTCGGAAGTGGTCAGGAGACGTGATCGGGGATGTGGTCGACTGCTCCCCTGGAGCTGAAGACCGCGTGGTCGGAGTGGTCGGAGCAGAGGACGCCGGGGTACGCGGTCCTTCCACTCCATTCTCCCAGAGGTGCTCGACGACGAACTCCAAGTCCGCCGGAGCGTGCTCGCATCCCTCCTTGGTCCAATCCCAGGCTCCCAGCCACGGCTCTCGTCGAAGACGACAGTCGCGTGATACTCGCACACGCTGAGTGGTCGGGTCGAAGATGCGGTAGGCCTTGGCGCCGTCAGCGTACCCGATGAAGATGCTGGGGCGACTGCGATCGTCGAGCTTCTTCAGCTGGGTGATGTCCTTGAACGAACGCCACGCAGCCGAATGTGCGTAGGTGTCCGACCTTCTGGTGGCATCCCATGCCATGCCTCATACGGCGTCATGCCCTGCAGCGCCTTGGTCGGAGACCTGTTCAACAGATACACAGCGGTCACCACAGCCTCACCCCAGAAGCGTGCCGGGCAGTCCTTGCTGCTTCAACAGTTCTCGCGCCATGGCGACCACCGTCTGGTTCCGCCTCCCGACGACGCCGTTCTGCTGCAGCAAGTGCGGGGCGGAGTAGTGACGCTGGATGCCCTCCTCGGCGCAGTACGCCGTGAGCTCCGCGACGGTGAACTCGCGGCCGTTGTCGGTGCGGAGGGTCCGCATCTTCTTCCCGCTCTTGTTCTCCTGCCACAGCTCGGAGGTGCTTGATGGCGTCGGCGGCTTTGTCCTTGGTGGTCAGCAGAGCCACCCACATGTAGCGAGTGGCGTCGTCGACGAGCAGCAAGAAGTAGCGCTGCCGCCAATGGTTGCCGGTGTCACCGAGCCGCAGAGGTCGCCGTGGACCAACTCAAGCGGTTCCCGTGCTCGGTACTGGGCTTCGGCCGGAAACGGTGCTCGGCGATGCTTGGTGATGACGCACGTGTCGCAGAACTGCCCGACGTGCTGGATCGCCGGCAACCCGCACACCATGTCGTCCCTGGACAACCTCCGGAGCGCGTCGAAGTGGAGGTGACCGTAGCGCTCGTGCCAGCGCCACTCCTCATCATCCTTCCGAGCAGCAAGACAGAGCGGCTTCGCGGTGTTGAGGTGGAGGATGTAGAGGCGGTTGGCGCTGCGCCGTACCTTGACAAGCAGCCGCCGTTGATGATCCTAGATCCTCAAGATGCCTTCCTCGATCTCCACCTTCGAGCCTCCCTCGTCGAGCTGTCCGAGACTCATGATCGAGTTGCGGAGCGCCGGGATGTAGTAGACGCCGTAGAGCACCCTTGTGCTCGCCGTCCTTGGCCTCGAGGATGGTGGAGCCGACACCTTGGATCTCCACCTTCGACTCGTCACCGAACCTCACGACTCCCTGAGCCGATGTGTCCAGGTCGGTGAAGAGCTCGCGGCGCCTGGTCATGTGGTGGGTGGCGCCGCTGTCCAGGTACCAGCCATCAAGCTTCTTCCCGTCGCTGCCTATGTCGAGGAAGGCACGTGCTCGCGGCTCCTCGAGCTCGAGATCGGTACTCAGTGCTCGGAGGGTCGAAGCTTGAGGCTTGCTGCACCCTTTCTCCTCGATCTCCAGGATGCCACCGTGGACGAGAAAGGCCGCGCCTTCCCCTTCCACCTTGGCGACATTCGCCGCTCCACGCTCCCAGTTTCGCCGTGGATGAGGACAGTCGCGTGCCCAGTGCTCGGTGCGGTTGCAGTTGAGGTAGGTGTCTTCTTGGTTCGCCTTGCGTTCACCAGCCGCACCACCAGCCTTGTCTGCTTGTCCTCCGCCACCGGCACCACCGGCTCCGTCGCGCGGCTTGTTCTTCTTGCCGCGGGGACGCCGGCGCCGATCCTTGGACGATCCTGCGCCATCCTCCTTCTTCTTCTTATCGAAGGCCCGCCACTGCTCGGCAGGTGTAGAGGAGTTTGCCGGAAGCCGCCTCCGTCTCCGGCACGCACTCGCGGTCCTGGACCGCCTTGAGCCGCCCGGTGACGTCCTCGATGGTGAGCATCCTGAAGTCGAGCATGGTCTCGATCGAGTTCACGATCTGTCCAAGGCTCTTCGGCATGCACCGCAGGAGCTTCTCAACTGCTCGTTCCTCGTTGAGGTCGGTGTCGCCGTTGATCGCCATTTGCTCCATCAGGCTGGTGAGGCGCAGCGCGAAGTCCTCGACTTTCTCCCCGGGCTGAAAGGCCAAGCTTTCCTAGTCCCCTCGGAGGCGCTGCAGCGTAGCACGACGAACGCGCTCTCCTCCAACGTGCCTGGTCGCGATCGCCTCCCAGGCGAGCTTGGCAGACGGCTTGTTGGCGATGGCGGCCCCGAGCTCCGGCGGGACTGCAGCACAGAGAGCCTCCAAGGCCCGCCGATCATCTGCATAAGACACCTCACCGTAGCGGACCGCCTCCCAGAGCCCGCGCGCCTGAAGCTTGACCTTCATCAACAGGCTCCACTCGTGGTAGTTGGAGCGGGTGAGTTGTGGCCACGTGCCTCCGGCGTCGCGGTACACCTGCATCACTGGTGACCGGCCGCGCCTCCCGCGGCGCCGATCTGGTGACGGCGAGGGACGACGGCGCCGCCCTGGACTCCGCGATCCCTCCCGGCAGCCCGCCTGCCTCCTCCTCCTCCATCATCTCCGCGCGGATCGCGGCAGCCGCGGCCACCGTGGCCTGCGCGGCCTTGCTGCGCTGCTGCCTCGGCAGCGGCGAGACGCACCTCACGACTCTCTGGGATCGCGGCCTTGCCGCCAATCTTGGAGTCCGAGGGGCTCCTGCTACTCTTGGCTGCGGCTGCTTGCTGTGGCTACGCAGGTCTGCGGAGGTGGAAGCCATGGAGATGGCGGCGGCGGTGACGGTGGATTAGGACTCTCTAAAACCCTAGGCTCCGATGCCAATTGTTAGCCACTGATCTGATGGATCAAGGGTGATAGAAAGCTCAGAGGGCAACTTGGCCGATTGGCCGGTTGGATTGAAAGTAAAGATCACACCGGCTTACAAGAGTTGGTGGCGTGCCCCTACTTATATGGCAGTGGAGCAGCCAACCACTACAGCATATTCCCAGTATAAAGTAGATGCTAACTTGACTTCCAAGCCACCTACCAAAAGCTGGGTGAAAATGTAAAAGTGTAGGAAAGTAAGATACAAGTAACTAGGCTTATCTAACACTTCTTGAACTTGAAATTCTGATTTATTTGCATCAGGGATGAAAGTAAACCATAGAATTAATTAATTGTAAACTTACTGAAAGATATGTGATGTGTCTTGTTATTGTATTATTTGCAATCTGTATGAAAACAATTTTGCAAATTGGTTTGGCTAATTAGTGTCGTTTTGCTGAATTGTCTAATTATGATCAAACAGGTGAAAGAGTTTGAGCGTAATGGAGTAAAGCTATCTCAAAGCAAGAGAAAAGAAATGGAGAAATTGAAATCTCATATGGATGCATTGAACCTGAAGTATCTCCAAAATCTGAATGATTTCACCAAATTTCTTCTTTTAGGTGAGGATGAGCTAGCTGGAATGCCTTTCGAGTTCCTAGAGGTAAGCTAGAGAGTAAGCTTGAATCAAGCATACCTTGAAGAAGTACAATAAGCAATCCTGAGAAGGTTCAATAATGTTTGCTTACTTTGTGCTTGAACAGAAGTTTGAGTGAATGAAAATTATTGCCTTCTAATCCTCTTTTACTCAAACTCTTCAACTCAGGATCTGGAAAAGGCTGATGGAAAGTTTAAGGTTCCGTTGACCAGTTACTATGTTACTCCAATTCTTGAGCACTGCAAGGTCAGTTCCCTGTCTTACGCTTTATCACACAACTCTACATTTCATAATTATGATTAATATGCACTTGGACGTTTTATGAGCTTTTTCCACTGATTTGACAGGGATAGTTAGTAATATTGTATGTTTGACCAGTTGCAATTTATATTTATGCAATCGAGTTATGTATGAACTGGATGTCAACTAGTTGCATCTTTTCAAGGTTGGCTCTACCAGGAAGCAGATTGCTGCTGCTTATGGACAAAAAGGTGGGAAGGATAATCTGGCCATCCTAGAAAATTTGGTAACCACAAGTGCTCATCTGCACTGTAACTTCATAGTAATTGGTGTTTTCTATCATTGATTTCACCTTATCTCATAGCATCTGTTACATTTGATTATTTTGCAATGGTTTCATTATAGGAAAATTTGGTAACCAAGTGCCCTGGAACTGACATGTTGCAGTTTCATCTTCTATGTTTATTCAGGTTCAGCTAAGACACAAGTTTGCTAGATTACTGGGCTACACCAACTATGCTGATTTTGCTATTGAGCCCAGAATGCCAAGAACTTCAAGGAAGGTTTGTGCTTTTCTGCCAGGAAATCTGCTTGATCATTTCTTTTTAGCTAAATCTACTTGTTGTCACGTTTTGCAATATCAAACTTGGTAAGAAAAAAACAATCCTGGTCTAGTCAGCACGCTGGCAAAATGTGGTTTCCTGCTCCTTCTTACACTCGTAAAACGACAGATGTCAAAGTATTTTCCCCTGCAGGTCTTAGAGTTTTTGGAAGAGATGTCAGAACAATTAAGTGATGTAGCTAATAGAGAGCTCAGCATACTCAAAGACCTTAAGGTTTTATGAAAGCTCCTTTCTGCTCTGCTAATTTTTCCATCGATCCAACTCTTTCATTACTAATCAAATTATTGCTGTTGAAATTCTGATTTCAGATCAAGGAGGAAGGAAATGCTCAGTTCGGAATGGAAGATTTGTTGTACTACATCAAAAGAGCTGAAGAATTCAAGGTTGATCTTGACATCGGTGAAATAAAACAGTACTTCCCTGTTAGCCTGGTCATATCTGGAATGTTGAAGATGTTCCAGGATCTATTTGGTAAAATGTTAGCCGTTAACTATGCACTAGCAACCTCTATTTTTCTAAGGTATGAATGCAGATATATTTTTTACTCATTCTTTTTTTCCCCTTTCATGAAGCACTACGATTCGACGAAATTACGGATGTTGATGTTTGGCATGATACAGTTCGTGTGTTTTCTGTTTGGGATGCAAGTTCAAGTGATCTTTTGGGTTACTTTTTTCTCGATATCTTTGCCAGGTTTGTTCTGAAACCATGCTAGCGAAGCTTGAATGATTTTCAAGGTTTCATGATATGAAAAACATGTTTGATGATTGGATAGAAATGCTGAAAGTCCATTGGTTTTCATACAAGAAATACATTACAAAATTTATATTAGGGAATCATTTTCAAGGAGAAAATAGACTCATAAATGCAGATGCAAAACACATTAAGGAACACATAAGACACCACTCCTGTCCACATAAAACAGGGTTATTTAATCGGCTACCCTATTTTGCTTCATAGGGAAGGAAAGTATACCCACACTTGCGTTGTGACACTTCAGAATGGATGCTTGTTTTCTAATGGTACACGTAAGGTAACTGAAAAATCCCATGCATATGATATAGTGCAATCAGAGTATGAATTTCTTGTTAGAATCACTGTAGTTCAAATGATTAAATTCTCTTGTGACCACAAAGGTTCTGTGTTGAAGCAAATTTAACAGGTGATCTAATTCAATCAAATTGTTAAAAGTTTGTAAGACTTGTTCTCTCACATACTCACAATATCTATAATTTTGGGAAGTATTTCTGTGTCCTTCTTGAGTAGTTAATTATTCATGTGTAATTATTGGATGATTGTTGAGTGCCCGCAGGTTCCGGCTGCTGTGATATTATCTCAGTGTCCAAAAGAGTGTGATGGGAATTCAGCATTGCTGCGGTTTCCTGAAGTCGTGAGGCTATTCCATGAATTTGGCCATGTGGTATTGATATCAACTTTCTCTATTTGATTCTGACTGAAGTATAAATATCCTGGCATTTGTTGGCACAAGGTACTGATTTTGTTATCCTGCAGATCCATCACGTATCCAACAAAGCCACCTTTTCAAGATTTTCAGGACTACGACTGGAGGGTGACTTTACTGAAATTCCAAGCCTGCTGCTTGAGAATTGGTAGGCATAGTTCCTCTCTTCAGTAATATACCAATTACCAACACTTGTTTAATCCATTGGAAGCTGATGTTTCTGATATGTAAAGCAACCTTTCATCTCAGGTGCTATGAGAGTATTTCTCTGAAAATGATGTCCGGCTTCCATCAGGTGGTGCACATTTGCATATGATGTTCATGTGTTGGAATTATTATCCTATCTTGCATATTTTCAAGGACAAATAAAGATGTCAGAAAAATGGTCAATAATGTCTGGCCAGTCTAGAAGATGAAACCGATTTCATGAATAAAAACAATATTTGTGACCTTCCATGGGTGAAGAATCCTTGGTTACTGAGTACTCAGGATATGATCTGGAAACCAACACTTCTGTTTTTCCATAGAGTGAACTTAATGACACACCAGAAACATGTTAATGTTGCATTGCGATAATTATTTGATACTTTGATAAGTTCTTGTCATCTTGTGAACCTTCTGAGACTTGTTTAAATTAGTGCTAAATTTTTTCTCTGTTTTTATTATTGTAGGATATTACAAAATCCATAACCAGTGAAGCTTGCCAGTCTCTGAAAAGAAGGCGTGATTTATTTGCTGGCCTGAAAATGAAACAAGAGATCCTTTTGTGTGAGTCATTTTGCTACCTACCAAATGAAATGGAGTGAGAGTATTGTTCCTTGAATCTTATCTAGCTCTGAAACAACAACAAATTATAATGAGGTTGCTGTGTTTGACTGACACCAGACACCTCAATTTGGTTGGCTTTCTTGTCCTCAACAATTTATTCTCTTACTTTAGTGGACAGTATATACTATCTGTCCAACCACTGTTCTGCTAGTAGATACTAGTAACACAAATTACTCCTTTTTTCCCACCTGTTCTCTGAAACAAGTTCCTAGTGATGCACTGTTAATTTTTCTGGTAAAACCAACCTAATTGGTACTTGTCCGTTTGATTTGTATTCTATTGTTAGGTCATGTTTATTAATTAGTAAGAAATTTGCATCAAATGAATTAAATTATGTCTTGTTTCATTTTACTAGGTATTGTTGATCAGATAATACATTCAAGTGAGGATGTGGACATTGATGACTTGATCAAGGATCTTCATCCCAAGGTACACTTGGAACGACTGCTTTACTGTCTATGTTAGTCCCTCCATTCCAAATTGTAGGTTGTTTTGGATATTTTATGTATCTACTAGACATAGTGTATATCTGGGTGTGTATCAAAAACTATGTACATAGAAAAGGCAAAACAGCTTATAATTAGAGATGGAGGAAGTACTTATGATGAACAATTAAGGCAATGTCCCTTTTCCAGGTAATGTTGGGTATACCTTTATTGGAAGGGACAAGTCCAGCTTCATGTTTTCCTCGTATTGCTTGTGGCTATGATGCTGTATGCTACAGTTACATATGGAGTGAGGTTTGAGCAATACGAATCGTAAGCCTTATTGTTTCCATCATACATTTGGAGAGAGTAGGAAAAACCCTTTTATCTGAACTATGCAGGTGTTTGCTGCTGATCTTTTTATATCAAAATTTAAAGATGACTTGCTCAATCAGTATGCTGGATTGCGGTTCAGAAATAAGGTAATTGCTAATTGCTAATGCCATCCTTGCAATGTCATGTGAATTGTTACAAAATGTTTACATCACTGCAGGTTTTGGCTCCAGGAGGCTCAAAAGATCCCCTGGAGATAATAACCGACTACCTAGGAAGAGAACCATCACTCCAACCTTTTATTCAGAGCAGAACAAGGAATAGTTTGTGAGGGATCATTTATGATGTAACCATTAGAGTTTTTTCTTTTTTGAATGTGTAGCTATTGAAGGTCAGCTGATTGTCATGAGTTTTTTTTTTTCATAAGATTGACCAAGTCTGATCTGTGTGCCATTCTGATTTTGGACACCATTTGTTTGACCTTTAGTTAAGCTGGATTACAAAAGATGTCCCTAGATTCTGCTCGGACCGTCTTTTCCTAACCTTAGCTTACTTTCAACCTTTCAGCTAATGTCTGAGCACGTGAATTAAGCAAGATTGTACAGGAAGTTAGAAATAAGAACTTGAACTTCAAGTCTGTTGGTGTAAGCACGAAGCACGTCTTTTACAGGTTTTGCTTTAGGAAGCCTGGAAATTAAAGTTGTTAACTGGATGAAAACTTGGCATACAAAACTCACTTTCACTAAAAATTTAAGAAGCTTACAAACGATTAAGCCTTCAAATAATACCAGACTTTAGTGCACAACGATGTAGGTAATATACCGTAATAAAACCTGATGCAAATGCAAAATACAGAATTCAACAAAAAGGATGCATGCTGTGATGCTGATATACGCCACGGAACAATATGAACGATCATGTTATATTATATGTTGTGTGGAGCTCAGTGCTTCACAACCGTGACCACCGAGATTGATATTTCTTCTCAAAAAAATGGTAAACTAAAGCACCAGTAATTCCATAATACACAAAAGGTACAAAAGGAATGAAAGAATTGAGCTCTACAAGGGGAAGAGTATCATTTGATTACAGTCTACAACTTTGCACACTACATTCTTCCACAAAAATCACTGAAGGACTCAGTACTCACATTAAGCTAACTGATTGCCCGACTGTAATCCAACATCCCTCTTTCCATCAGTTGAAAAGAACACGTTGACGCTTCCCTGTAAAGGGCCTATTTCACAATGCATGATTTTTGCTACAACTAATATGAGAACTCAGTGCCCTCGGAGGGATATATATTTCTTCATCCATATGGCAATGTCCTCGGCACAGGCCTGTGCCTGTGGTGTTTTTAGAAACACATCCAGGGTTGCAAACTCGTGAACTGTATCTTTGTAGTCAAGAACTGGCGAGTCAACATTAACCTTGCGGAGTTCCTCAGAGTAAGCAATTGCTCGATCCCTCATCCAGTCATGCTCGGCAATAACTGTCAAGGTCGGGGGCATGCACTTCAGTGGAGGGCCTCCTCTCCCAGGCGCCAGAGGGTTGGCAGCAGGGTGGTCTAGGTTGAACTCTTTCTCGGACAAAAATAATCTCCAAGCAAGTAAACATGTGGACTTGTCATAGAAGTATGAGTTTGCGAAGCCTTATTTCCGAGTGTGTCGGAACACTCCCTATGAAAAAGGGATACATCAGAACTTGTGCAACAATCTTAACTGGGTCAAATGGTTTCCCATCTTCGACCACCTTCCGAGTGACATAATCAGCAATATTTGCACCACAGCTTGCACCAAGTAGAACACATCTGCACCAAGGAACACATGATACAGTCAAATTCCAGTAATACCAATATACAACAGCTAGCACAAAAAGGAATTTCAGCTGCTGATTGGATAAAGTAGCTAGCAATGACATAAAGGTGACTGAGATGTGCAGTGAATTTGTTAAGGGGTTACTCTCATGTGGGTGAGATGAAGGTGAAACATGAATACAAACAGCCATAAGAGTCACAAGAGTGTAAACAGGGAAACGGTAACTCGTTGATCCAGAGAAAGCAGAATTCAAGGGATTTCCTCAAGTGAAGCTCCCTTACATATGGTGTTACACAAACAGAGTTATAATAGTACAGAGAGATTTCATTTCCATGATGGATGGATGGATTAAATTAAATCAATCATAGGAACCATACAGAACAATCTTCTCAGTTCTAATTACATGAAATAAAAGACTTAATTCTGCGAAAGTTCTAGACATCCATTCAATACATGCCAAAGCTTAAATCCACATCATACATGTGTCAGCGTTATGTTGAAAAAAAGAGTCACTGTTAACTGATGTGTGCAACTGTGCATAGTTTGGAGAAGCCTCCATGCAAAAAATAACAAGTATAATGCATGCAAACGGTGTGATATGCATAACCACAAATGAGAAATGACATGTTGACCAAGCTAACTACCAAGCGTTAGACATTCAAATCCTCTCAGGGAACACAATCATGTTTGTTGAACAGGCGAACAATCATCGATGGCAACTAACCATTTTACCTGCAACCTCTTCAAGCAATGCAATAAGAGATTCTTACACAGACTGTTGGATTCCCTGCACTCATTGTCATTTCGGGCATTGCAATTTCATGATCAGTAAAGTTTAGCACACATTTGTGCAGCTATAGACTGGAGGATCAGTAACATTTACCTAATCAATTAGTAAAGTTGAGCACACATTTATACAGCCATATATAAACAGGAGTATCAGTAACATTTACCTAGCTGGATCACCATGTGCAGCAATCCACGGCTCGACAGTGGATGCACCGAAGGTGTCCACACCACCCCCACCCCCGACTTTGGTCATCATGGCGAGATTGGCCTGCTTAGCGATCCACTTGAGCACCTTGACCCCGTCCTCAAACGCGGCAGGGTACCTGCTCTCTGGCGCGAGCCTGTACCCCACGGCGACGACAATGGCATCGCAGAGCTTGGCGACCCTCCTGCAGAAGGCGTCGTTGGCGGCGGCGGTGTTGCTCCCGGTGACGAAGCCGCCGCCGTGGAACTGCACGACGATGGGCAGCCTCCGGCGCGCCGACGCGGCGGCGCGCGGCGAGGCGACGGCGACGGCGTGCGGGAGGTACCCTCGGTACGGGTTGCCGGCGGCGGGCGCGGGGGGCGTCGGGGTGGGGTCGCTGGCGCGGCGCGAGGGCAGGCGCGCGTGTAGGTGCGCGTGCAGGGAAGGCGGCGGGGGCGTGGGGAGGAAGATGCGGACGGAGAGGGAGGAGTTGGGGTCGATGTGGAGGTCCTTGGAGGCGACGCCGTCGGCGGAGGCGGAGAAGGCAGGGTTGGGCGGCGCGGTGGCCTCGTCGGGGCGGCAGGAGACCCCGAAGGCCGCGCCGTCGTCGAGGTCCCCCGCGGCGGCCAGCGACTGGAGGCGGTGGCGGAGGAAGAGCTTGAAGAAGACGCTGTAGATCTTCACGCCGACGCTCGGCATGGCTCGCCCTCAGCCGGATCCGCGCATCACACGGGACGGAACCCTCGGGGGCGGGATCTCGGGCGGCGCCGGCGGGTTGCGGTGCGGCCCGTGCGGAGGGGGGGGAGGGGGATAGGATCGGATTGGGTCGGGTGATGACGCGGGGGGCGGGACGAGCAGGAGTGGTTGGGGGGAGGGAAAAGCGAGGCGGACGGAGTGAAATGGCGATTGGCCGGGTGGCCGCCCGGATGATGACGATGGCGGCAGCGTGGGGCGGAGGAGGAAAGGGGCTGGCTGGCGACGCAAGCAAGGAACTAACGAACAATCGAGAGGAAACAGGGGGGTGTGGGGGTGGGTGAGGAGGAAGAAAGGAAAAGACGGGGAAGGGAAGGCTGGTGGCTTTCGAGTTTTGGAGTTTGGATGGAGGCGTCGGCCGCGTCCCTCCTCCAACGTGACGGTGCCGCCGGTGATTTCAATTCAAAACCCGCTCCCCCTACGCTCTTGTAATCCATTTTCACTGCCCTGCCGCAGTGCCGCTGCCATTTTTTTTTTATTATTTTTTGTGTGTGTGATGTTTCGTGGTTCAAATGGATAATGGATTTGAAGCCTTTATCGGCATTTATTGTTACTACTATTTTCATCAATGGCATTCTGACTAGATTTCGAATATGCTATTCTTGTTGTTGACATATGAATATGATCCGACCAGTTTTCTTGATCAGCTAAAATCAGCGTTATTTTTTCTCTCATGTAACAGTATTTTTCTCTTATAGCAAATCAACATCAATAGTAGCCGAAAATAAGAGTTTTTTCACAGTAAATCAACCGATCTTGTTTGCATCTTCACACGCCAGTTTAGCAAATTTACATTACACCGCTGCCTACTCTTTTATAACGATAGAAACATTTGATTAAAGTTTTCACTGTACAAGAGGACATTGATTTCACATATCAATAGGAGGTCTGGCTCTGTTCGGTAGAATTTATTGTGGCTATAACTGATTTAGCGTGAGAGAAAAATATTACTATATAACTGAAAAGTAGAACTAAAATGGGCTGATAAGCTAAATTCAACATACAAGTCTTGTGAAGGGAATAAGCGAAACCGTAGATAACTATCCCATTGCAATGAATGGAAAAGCTATAGTAGCTATCGGCCTATCGCACACTGACCTTGGCATGATTCGCCTAAAACTGATTTTAGGGCAAATTTACTCTGTTCGGTTGGGCTGAATTGTATGGTTAGATTGTTGTGTGATGAAAATATTGTTCTGTCGCTGAAAATATATCAAGCGAAAATATTTGGATTTTTGTTGTCCAAAGTAATCATGAAAATGTTACTAAGGTACACAACACATGCATTTGAAACTTAGAAGGGCGCATTCGAAAAGTCAAAATCACATGGAACTTAATACTAAAGCCGTACAATAATCGTGTAATCTGAAACTAGAAGGAGAAAACAAAAGGGCGAAGTTTCAAAATATCTCGGCGGAAAGGTTTGAAAGCTCATCTGAGCCCGAGAGCGATGGCCTGAGACCGATTTCCGGCTATAAAAGATTCCGAAATCTACTAGAACCAGAAATTAGCCGCTCGGCGGCAGGTCGCGAGCAGGCAAGCAACGTGGCTGAGTAAGCAAAACGATGCGTCCCCTGTGACCGTGTCATGTGCAAGCAGCTGCAGTTTTGGCTGGGCCAACGAACTAATCACACGTTCCACGCTGGATCCCCAAGTCCCAGCACGGGCACGGTTCAAAGCGTTTTCTGCCGCGACCTGTCCCTAAAACTAAAAGCAGCAGCGGTCAAAGCCCGGCCGTCGCTGAGCCCAGCTGCTGATGAGTGATGAGCGCGCAGCGTGGCGGCATCCATCTGACAAAGGCACGCAAGACGTGACTCGGTACGCCGGACCGCTCGCGCATTCTCTTGGGCCGCTTCAACGGCGTGGGGTCCTGTGTGGAGGCATGCACAGCACAGGGCCACAGACAGGGGTCAGCCGATCGAAACAGCAGCCGCGTCAAAACGAAAACGGCCGTCGGGGAGCTCGAGTTCGAGACTGACCGCGGTACCACGCCGTGTTTTCCACCCGAGCACGCCGAAAACGACCGAGGTTTTGCTCAACATCCAGAAAAGAAAAGGAAATCGACCGAGGCATTTTTCTTTCCGATGTCCATATTTTAGGCTTTAGCCCTATCGCCAACTCTTGAAGGCCGAATATTGGCGACTTGGCGTGGCTGCCTGCGCCCGCCTACTCCAGCCCGCGTCAAACGACCAGCAGCAGAGTTATTTCTGTGCGACTTCTGCGAGCCAAGCCGTGCAGGGAGAAATCGACCCCGATCATTTTTGGTTCGCTGGACTGGGCTGGGCTGTACGTGCCCAATGGAGCATGGCCCAACTGTTTCTATTTCAAGCCCGTGCTCGCATTAAGGATTTCGTGTGGGGTGTTGCGAACATTTTCCTTTAAGAGCCGAGACATCCGTTCCACTCACTTGCATCCATTGATTTCAGATTTGGGTGAGATTGGAAAGCCTCTAGTGCATTTGCATCGTCGATTTACATATTGTGGCACTAAGTCAAGCATGACGGCTGTTGCCTGTTGTAGCTCTTGTCACCTAACTGGTTTTTAGAGTTTGTGGGGGATCGTTGAGGTTTGCCGGCTCTGATCAAACAATTGTAAGGGACTCTTATCCTCGTCCTCGAGGGAGATCGAGAAAGCAACTCTAGTGGAATGCTCGTGACTAGTTGGAGTGCATCACTCGATTGATTCTTGCAACACCCAAGTCATAGGTATTTATGCTAGTTAGCACTCAAATAATCACTTAGGGACTCGCCACGATGAGAACGTTGGTTGCCGACAAGCAATTGAACCCGGGGATAAATCTTGTGTCAATCACTTGCCTCATTGGCCTGCAAACTACACCCTTGCTCTTTACATTCATATCTTGTGCTTGGTTGTGTAGTTGTTGCTTGTTTAGCTCACTAGAGCTGTGTAGGTTAGTTAGTTTAGTAACTAATTAGTTTAGTACCAGAGTAGTGTGGCTTTCTAATAGCAAATAATGAAAATATGAATGAAAATACAAGATTGCTAGTAGTGAAAGTAGGAAGGAAGTTAAACCTGAGCTGAGTGATTTGTTTTGGTTGCACTTGAGAAAAGATAGTTTTTTAGAGTTGTAAAATGATGTTTGGAGTTGTTTATCCTTTAACAATAATTGAGAAAATAAATAGCAATACATATAAACTTGAATTGCCTCTCGAGTTTGGGGGTTAGTCCCACCATGATGAGCATGAGTCAAGGATGACTCCACTTCTATGGGGGGGAGGAGGAGGATGAGGGCATCACTCCGTAGAATGTATCCCGGCTCCTCTAACTGATTTGCAAGGATAAATGACGACTAGCGCTCAAATGAGGCAATTGAATCTAGACGTGAGCTAGTTTTTAAAATGATTATTTTCATGATTATAAGAATAGATTGGTATCTATAATGGTTTTACTATTCTTAAGAGCTTCGAGAAAGACATGGAGGTGAAGAAGAATAGTAAGGGCGTCCAAGTCAAGAGGGAGGTATAGCCCAAGTGGAGTTCGAGTTCAACTCGACCTGCAAGAGCAGCCCGCAATAAAAACTGATTAATAGAAAAATCGTTTTGCTGGTTCACGCTGCTTTGCTCTTCAAGCGAAAAACCGTTGCATAATAGAGAGATGATTTTTTCGTTCCTTATTTACTAGAAGACCCACTCTATCCAATGCTTGAAAACTGCAGGAAAGTGGGAAACTGAGTGTCCGAGTGACACGATGTTTAAGCCTAGGAGTAGACTAGTGTACAGTAGCTCTTGCGATGGCACACTCCATCCATCCAGCAAAATATGCTACTGCAAGTTAATGTTATTCATATTTATAACTTTAAATTAAATTAATTTTATTCTAAAAATACATCTCATAATAAATCTAACGGTATTTATTTGATTTGATATCATAAATATTAATTTATATTTTTTATCTATAATTCATCAAATTTAAGGTACCAAACCATGTTACCGTACATTAGAATTGCACTTTTTAATGGACCGATGGAACAGCTGACATTTTTCACCGGCCGCTGGAAACGACGTGACGCGTCCCGTAAAGCCCACACCATGATGATCAATCCCCATGATGATTATCGGTCGACGTTTCCCCCTTTGCACGCACCATGATGATTAATCCCCAAGAAAAAAACAAGCATATATCTCCATATCCACGACGTCCCAATCCTGCGAGCCCTGAAATTCCGTGAACCGGCGCGATTGGCGGGAACCGGAGCCGGTCAGAGCAGCACCTTCACCGCGCCGTTCCTGCGGAAATCCTCGGCTCTCTGCAGACACGGCGCGCCCCTGCTGGAGGCTCGGTGAGCTTGGAGCAGAGACAGAGCTAATAATACAGTCCACTTGCTGATTGTGAGGTTATTTGTAGCTTTTTTTAGCTTAATCAGCCTCTTAAAGGTACTGCATGATCCACTTATCTCTTTCACAGATTTTTTTTCCTGTGTCCAAACCGGCTGTAACCTTATAACTCACTTCTTTTCTCTCTCCTCTCTTCTCTCCTCCACGTTAGCATTTACTTCCTCCGTCCCAAAATAGATGACGCTATGAGGAACGTGCGGATCAAACTTTCTTAACTTTGACTAGATTTATAGAAAATATGTGTAATATTTTTATTTCCAAATAAATTTGTTAAAAAACTAGATTTAAAGATCTTTCCAATGATACTAGTTGTGTACGCTCGATATGAATATTTTTTAAGATAAAATTAGTCAAAGTTGAAAAAAAGCTGACTTCTCGAGAAGCGAGAATGACATCTATTTTGGGACGGATGGAGTAGTCATTACTATACTTGCTCTTATAGCGTGCGTGGCTAAGTACACTGGACAATCAAGAACCTAGTGTGGGCACTAATGGAGTAGGAGTAGTACGTAGGGGTAGGGAGAATATAGAAATCTATCAGATAATGAGCCTGCCTGGTGCCTGCCACCATCGTCACCAGCACTAGCGCACGATCCCAACCAAATCATTGGCTGTATCAGTATATCACGCATACAGTACGTATGACAATTTTTTTTAAAAAAAAATACAGGACATCGCTCTCGTGTGTGGACCTCCATGTCTCACGACCGGAGAACGAGAGAGTTTGCCGTGAGATCGAGGCACATGCACGAGCAGTGTGAACGCACATTTCTATGGAACTGCTGCAACACTGCATATCCAAAATACTATTCGTGCCCGTGCCGGCGGCCAAGTTTGTCCTGGGCACACCCTGACGTGCTCACAAACCCGCAGCGTTGCAGGTGAAGGCACGGGCCGCACGGCATTCTGTCTGTGAGGCTGTGACGCCGAAGTGGGAGCATCACGCACTGCACAAGTGCACATTTTTCAAAAGCTATAGCATTTTTCTATCGCCTATCGACTTAGGCCCCCGTTTAGGCGCCGTTTAGACGGTGAAAAATGGATGAAAAGTGTATCGTAGCACTTTTATTTTTATTTGATAATTTTTATCTAATCATAGTCTAAATAGACGTCAAAAGATTCATCTTGACCTAGCCAGACAAAAAGTATAAACATGCAACAGCTGCTTACTTTATTTAGTGTTTCATGCAGACAGAAAGTACAATCGATATGACAGGTGAATAATGTCAAATATTGAGAAATAAACAGGCCCTTACAGTTCCCGCGCTGGCGGCTGCTATTATAAACCTTCTGTCGCTGCTAGTCCTCTTGGGCGCGTGCTTTGCAATTGCACCGGTCTCAGTCTCACTCTCAAGTTGCAGTTGCTTCGCAGCTCCAGCAGCCAGTCATTTCATTGGCAACCAGTGCAGAAAATTTCGTGGATAAGAGCTGCAGGGCTGAATTATCAAGAACGTAGGGTGAAGATTGAAACGACAGACGCCCATTTTCGATTAGCACAAGCCAAAGGTCCGTTTCTGAAACCGTCCACACCAGGTTTTATATGTGATGAACTGAACCATAGTTTGTAGAAGTACTTTATTTTAATTATATATAGGACATGACTGAAAACAATATTTCACGGATTCCTTGTCTTCTCACCTTCGATGATTCTGTTTCTGAAATCTCCTTCCTGAAATGGTTCCATCCATCCATGGTTTCGAAAATTCGCCACGGTCGTCAGAGACTCAGAGTCGTTTTGGTCGTCACCTGTGGAAATTTTCAGGGTCTCCTGAACCACAGCTGCTGCTGGAACCATGGAGATGGAGGCCGTGGAATTAAATGGCTCGCACGGCGGCGACTATCTCCGGACACCCAAGAGGGATCGCCGCATCTTCTGGGCCTGCGCCTTCATCCTCGGTAATACGCAGTAACATATAAACATATATACATCTTCTGTTCATAACTTTATATATATGGTTTCAATTCGTCTCAACCTTGTGGCTGTGCTGCATGCACTCGTACGTGGTGACTGATGGCTGGACATGGACATGGATACCAGCGACTAACAGCTTCCAGTTCATCGCCTACTTCGCCGTGTCGACGAACCTAGTGAACTACCTCAAGGACCGGCTTCACGAGGGCAGCAAGGCCGCCGCGAACGGCGTCACCAACTGGATGGGCACGGGCTCCATCACGCCGCTCGTCGCCGCCTTCCTCGCTGACGCCTTCCTCGGCAGATACTGGACCATCGCGCTCTTCCTCGCCATCTCCGTCGTGGTTCGTACGCCGTCGTCGTCCAGTCCACCATTGTTTCGAACAGATGGTGCACGCTCACCTCACCCTTCGTTCCTCATTGTTTTGTTTCCGGCCGGCACCGGCACCGGCACGCACGCAGGCGTACGTGGTGCTGACGGTGAGCGCGGCGGCGGCGCTGGAGAGCGCGGCGGCCTTCTACGCGGGGCTGTACCTGCTGGCGCTAGGCAGCGCGCTGCAGCCGGTGCTGTCGTCGTTCGGCGCGGACCAGTTCGACGACGAGTGCGAGGGCGGGCGGCGGCAGAGCTCCTTCTTCAACTGGTTCTACCTCTCCATCAACGTGGGCTCGCTGGTCGGCGGCACCGTGCTGGTGTGGGTGCAGTCCAGCGTCAGCTGGGGGCTCGGCTACGGCATCCCGGCGCTCTTCAGCGTGCTGGCCGTCGCCGCGTTCCTGGCCGGCACCGCCGCGTACCGGCGCCACCAGCCGCCGGCCGGCAGCCCGCTCACCAGGGTCGCGCAGGTCGTCGTCGCCGCGTTCAGGAAGTGCGGCGTCGAGGTCCCGGAGGACGCGTCGGCGCTGCACGAGTGCGAGGACGTCGACGGCATGTCGGCGATACAGGGGAGCCGCCGCCTCGCGCACACCGATCAGTTCAGGTCAGTAGTAGCTACTAGCTAGCAACTCGTCGTAGGTTTTTGTTTGCAGGAAATATTATCAATCGTAAACTATATGCGGTTGTCAATACATTTCCGGCTATAAAAATCTTCATGCGAAATCTTGAACTAGTCATGGATAATTCGATGTCCAGCTATAGACGTTTTAGAAGTTTGCAGCATACAACTACTCTGGTTCAGATTATATTTTACCCATACTGAAAAAAAGGAATATCAATAAATTCGACGGATT
This sequence comes from Eremochloa ophiuroides, assembly GCA_038502445.1. NCBI lineage: Eukaryota > Viridiplantae > Streptophyta > Magnoliopsida > Poales > Poaceae > Eremochloa > Eremochloa ophiuroides. The sequence goes on from JAHLJS010000006.1 coordinate 79,720,703, forward strand.
AGATTTTGCCCCTCTTTAATTCTTATGCTTCCTCTATCGTCAGCTTCATCATGTTGCTCGTCCTAGTCGCCGTCCACCACTCGTCGGTTGTTCTGGCTCTTCACCTGCAACAGTCTTCCCTTGATCTTTATGGGCATTTGGCCCTGCCGCCTTTCCTGTCCCCACTGCCCTACTAGTCTCAGGTTGTCCGAGGTCGTCTCCGCCCCAGGTCCAACATCGAGCTCGAAGATAATCGATGGCTTGCAGAGAAAACATAAGAAAAGGATAGAGGTCCCTCGTATTGCAATCTATGCATGGTGCCAAGATAATTCGGGTGTGGGAGATGTTGTGGTTTCACCAGAGCACAATATCAACAAAGCCCAGGAAATCATGTCTTGGTATAAATTAATTCATAGTATAGGTGTTACTACTCGTTTACCTTAGTCAAAAGCTTGATAGTCTACGACGTAGCTTAGCTAGCATGACACCGTACGTGCGCTGTGACATCGGCCACAGTTGGTGCTAGCAGCATGCGAGAAGATTTCTCTCGGTTTGCAACATTATTGTACGTCGGAGTATATGTGCATTTGAGTCTTCTGATGTTAATTAACTATAAATAAAAATTTTAAAAGATGGTCCTTAAGCACCGACCATGCATCTCGATCTCGGGGCTATGCACCTGCAGTGTCACGGTGCTGCTGCTTCATGCCCAATTGTCTATTATATACTGTTGGTGTTGCACCGCGACAATTTTGTCGTGTGTATGCCTAACTGATGCCGCAGTGCAAGAAGAATTGAAGAAAGAGTATTCCCTCAGTCCCATAAAGACTGTCGTTTTATACTTTTTTTAAACTGTGTTTGATCGTTCGTCTTATTCAAAAATCTTGTACAAAATATAAAATCAATAAATAATTATTAAAGTGTCTCTAATAATACAACAAATCATAAAAAGATAAATGATATTTATTTAAAATTTTTAAATAAGATGAATAGTCAAACGTGATGTCTAGGATGGAGGGAGTATTTCAAGATCGTTTTCATTTTGGGGGTGTTTAGTTGGTGAAAATGGGTTGAAAAGTGTACTGTAGCATTTTCGTCTGTATTTGACAACTTTTGTCCAATCATAACCCAAGTAGACTTTAAAGATTCATCTCGAGCTAGCCAAGTTAGAAGTACAAACATGCAACAGCTGCTACTTCATTTAGTGCTCCATGCAGACGGAAAGTACAATTGATATGATGAGAAATAGTGCTAAATTTTGGCAAATAAACAGTATGAAGCAGCAGCCGCCAGCCGGGAGCCGGCCGATAATATTTAGTATATACTCGCAGCACGTCGGCAACGGGTTGCTGTCTGATACAGAAATCTGAGGCACTGATTTGCAGATTCCATGCAAATCTGTCTTGGACGTACGCTGGTCGCATACTCTGTTACTGAAACCAGCAAACGAACAAATAGCCGATCGAGCAACCAGCGTTTCGCGTCAAGTCTTTGCAAAAATAGCATTATTGTTAGTTACCCTCACAGTAACTGAAGTGTAAATGCTGTTCAAGAACTTAACGACCAACTGTACTGCGTGTAGGTTCCTGGACAAGGCAGCGGTGGAGACAGCGGACGACAAGGCGAGCGCGTGGGCTCTGTGCACGGTGACGCAGGTGGAGGAGCTCAAGTGCGTGCTGCGGCTGCTGCCGGTGTGGGCGAGCGGCATCATGTTCGCGGCGGCGTACACGCAGATGACCACCACCTTCATCCTGCAGGGGGACACGCTGGACCCGTACGTGGGCGGCTTCCGCGTGCCCGCCGCCGTGCTCTCCGTCTTCGACACCCTCAGCGTCATGCTCTGGGTGCCGCTCTACGACCGGCTCGTGGTGCCGCTGGCGCGCCGCGCCACGGGCCGCGACCGCGGGTTCACGCAGCTGGCGCGCATGGGCGTCGGCCTCGTCGTGCTCACCGCCGCCATGCTCGCCGCCGGCGCGCTCGAGGTGGCGCGCCGCCGCGTCATCGCGCGCCACGGCATGTACGACACCCACACCGGCGCCGGAGGGGACGGCGACGGCGCGTACCTGCCCATGTCCATCTTCTGGCAGGTGCCGCAGTACGTGGTGGTGGGCGCGTCGGAGGTGTTCACCTTCATCGGCCAGATGGAGTTCTTCTACGACCAGGCGCCCGACGCCATGCGGAGCCTCTGCTCGGGCCTCTCCATGACCTCCTTCGCGCTGGGCAACTACGTCAGCTCCGCGCTCGTCACCGTCGTGGCGCGCGCCACCGCGCGCGGCGGCCAGGACGGCTGGATCCCCGACGACATCAACCGGGCGCACCTCGACTACTTCTTCTGGCTGCTCGCCTTGCTCTGCGCCGCCAACTTCGCCGTCTACCTGCTCATCGCGCGCTGGTACACGTACAAGAAGACCCTGGATTAGAAGTCTATTTCCTACTAGCTCCAACTACAATGGGCCGATTTCAATTTCAAATTTTCAATCAATTCAAAGAAGGAAAGATCACTTCACTTGGAATGGTGGGTGATGATGCAAAACGACAGCGCCCGCCGTTGAACCATGACTGGGCTTGGCCCGGTCCAATAAAGCTTACTAGTTCAGCCCATGGTCGAATCCGGTGCAGGCCCCCATGGCTCAACCCCTGTCGTGTTCTGCGTTAAGATGTGCAGTACTGCAGTGTCAAACGTTCAGGGCTTCAGTGAGGCACCTCGCTTCAAATCAAACGAACACTTCCATTCCATATCAATATCATCGGCGGTAACGACAGGTTAGGGGTTGCCGATCGATGGATTACGGACCAATGGCCGACACTGCAGCTGGCGTCACTACTGACGACCTCTTACCTGTTCCTACCTCACTTGTATAGCATATCAGTCGCCGTCGAGTCGGTACAATGCGATGGGCCATGCGTGCACGGAAATTCAGATTATTCTGCCCTGAAAGCGATTGTTAAACCCGTGACCACGACGTGCATGTTTATTTGCTTCCTCACAAACGCTACCCAACACAAGAGAACACGTACGGATTTTCTTTCCTGAGCGACAAACGAATTGTTTCTATCCCAAGAATGAACGCAACGCACAATCCGACACCACCAGTACTTGCTTTATTCTCTCTCCGCCCTCTTTTTTTTTTTTTCAGTACGTGGGATCGGCCACTGGCAAGCATTCTTGAAATGATTTTTTTCTTTTGTACAACTTTTGATGAAATAATTGGTACCAATTATATATATATATATATATATATATATATATATATATATATATATATTCCCTAATTTGTTTCTATTTTTCACTTTTTTTCTTCCAATTTTTTTGTTCCTATATTTTTATTTCATTCCTAAATTTATTTTCCCCAAACTTTTGTCGTCCAGATTTGCAATTATAAGTTTATATATAATTTCATTTTAATAAAAATGTGTATGTTTAATTTTATTTTATATAAGGTTTTCTTTTAATAAAAAGTTATTTTGCATAGAGGTTTGTATAGTTCATTTTACTTATATACAGTGGTATATGCTTTTTTTTTTTTGCGAGTAGGAGATTCATTCATTCATCGGTGAACAGGTGGATTACAATCTGCATCCAGCAGATGTTGAATACAGGCCGGGGCATGCTGCCACTCGCCCAGCCTATATTCATCTGTGGCCTGCTTAGCTAATTCATGTGCTACTTGATTGCTAGCTCTATTTGCATACATCAAAGTGAAGGCTTGGAAATCTAAACTAACATCTCGAATCTCCTTCAGAATCGGCGCAAGGTAGGATCTCTGAAAGTCCCCCGTTTTCCACAGCCTGACAAGCTCCTGATTATCCGTCTCCATTTGCAATCTTGCCACTGCTTTTGATTTGGCAAAAAGCATTCCATCACGACAGGCCAGAGACTCCATCATCAAGGCATCTAAAGCATGAGGGTACCAACAAGCACGCCCTCCTTCAAATTCACCTGAAGAGTTTCGGAGGACCATCCCCCTTGCTCCCTGGTTTACCCCCGCATAGAAGGCTGCATCTGTATTGCACTTAGTCCATCCCATCGGTGGTGGCTGCCAAGATGGACAAACCAGCACTGAATTGACCTGTTGCTTGGACTGAGTGATCTGCCATAGATCGTTCACCATGTCCACTGTCCACTTCACTGCATTTTGGATTGGCCCTTGGTTATCCCCATGACGACGGTTATTTCTCTGCATCCAGAGGGAGTACATACCAATGGTAAAAAGACTCCTTTCTTTCCCTGAACACAGATCATCCCGCAATATATCCGTCGCCCAAGTCTGCCCATGCAGAGTAGGAAGTTTGACACCAGTCAGCAGCTTGATTTCCCGCCAAAATTGTCGAGCTATGGTGCATTCAGTTAGCACATGTCTGATAGTCTCCCTCTCTGCACCACATATTTCACAGAAAGCTGTAGGCTCGATGTGCCGATGATTTAAAACTGATTTTGTCGGCAGGAACTCATGTAAAACTCTCCACCAAAACACTCTCACCTTTGGTGGGACATCCAGTTTCCAGGCTTTGTTCCAAGAATCATCGCCTGAGCTCCCCGAAGCTGTTGGACTATGTTGCTCGTGCATTGCCGCTAGCTTTCGGTATGCTGACCTTACTGAAAATTCTCCATGTTTTTCAAGCTCCCATGCCCACCAGTCTTCCTCCTGTCTTCTCAACGGGATCCAAAGAATTGCCTCAACATCGACAGGAATAAACACTTGCCTGATCAAGTCTTCGTTCCACAATCCCGTTTCAGTTAGCAAGTCTGAAACCATAGTGACTTCCTGATCATCTTCAGGTGTAAGCGGACGAGCATCTAAGTGATTAGGAATCCATCTATCCCGCCAGATGCTAGTGGTTGTACCATTGCCGATCCGCTTAATCAGTCCATGCAGGAGCACCTCCTTGCTTGCCATAATCGCTCGCCAAGTGTGGCTAGCATGTTTCTTACGTGTGCTCGACACAAAATCTAACATTGACTTGGTGGGGTGGGTCGGCTGATAACAGAATACATGTTCCCACCTATTCTATGAGTTGCTTTCTCCTCTCGAAGACAACATGTAAAAAGATAAGGACTGCTATGGTCAACTACTGGTGGGGTGGGTCGGCTGATAACAGACACATCCACTGGCTCCGCTGGGATCGACAGATGCAGCCAAAATCAAGAGGAGGGATGGGCTTCCGAGATTTGCATTGGTTCAACAAGTACAGTGGTATATGCTTTGAAGTTGTTTTTGTATATAATTTGTTTGTATTTTTTTCTGTTCTCGTACTATTTTTTCCTGATACTATTTTTCTTATGTTTATGATTATCTTTGTGTCATAACATATCGAAGTTTTTGTCCTTATCTGATTATAAAAATAATTGTTAAATTGTGTTTGTGCTAAATACATATCAAATTTTGTCAAATTTATGGTTTCCTCGAATAGATTTTTATTTTCATAACAAAAAATTGCAAATTATGCCTACAGAAGTTACAACGACCTAAAGCAAGAATTTTAGTATAAAAATGTATGCAATACTCATTGCTTGAAAGAAAACTAATTTAGAAAATCCCTATATTTTATACTAAAATAAATAATAATTCAATTAGCAGTCCATACTAGGTATATAATGTTACATCTCCAAAAGCTTGTCCTCTCTATCATTATCTCTGTATTTCACAAGTTTGTTGCTTTCACATGTGGTTAACTTATGTGACGTTTACCTTTCCACGTTAGTTATAGGCTTGTTGATAGGATCGGTTTTAGGTTGCGGGACTCCTTTGGGTGGAGCGTAAGTTACAAGCACACTAGAAAAACCATAAGGGGCCATTTGGATCTTTTCATTTGGAGGAATTGAAATCTAATTAACAACTTAGCCTATTTCACTTGGGATGTGACATTTCACCACTTTCTAAAGTTCACGTATTAGCCTACCTCAAATTTATAGGGTGAGAGATGAAATTTGATTCTATAGATCACCATGCTACATTTCTACTTTGCAATTTATAGCACACTCTTAAACTCGCTCCCACATGGTAAAAATACAGCACATAAGTATCTCTCTTGTATAACCAACAATAATTTACAAATATAATCTGTATACAATCATATTAAGTTAATTAATACATGTGTAAATTATGATTCTTAAAATGAATTCAATTTTAAGGGTCCAAACGGGGCCTAAGCGAATATCCTGGCAGAGCAATTTTATGAACTTTCTTAAAATTAGGCACCCTCTACCCCTTCTCTTTGTACTCAATGGACTTTTCACTTAGCCAACGCGGGTAATTTAAAAACATCCATACTTTCTTCGTAATGGCATATGTGGATTTAGATGTAAATCTAATTAATGTGGTGTCCTAATATAGTTTTAAGAAGACATATGTAGTTTATATGTTTTTTGGGATTACTTTAGATAATAGATATGAGTAGTTTAGATCTTTTTTATGGTATAACTTTAGACAATCCTTCGTGATGGTAGATATAGTAGTTTAGATGTAACATTTAGGAGATAATTATTGCTTTTATGTTTCATGATGAAAATGGTATTGTACAAATTTAAGGGTACTTTTTTTTTGCAAACTAGATTAAATGACATCATTGATAATGATAATTAGACTATGTTGAATTGATTTTCTAATATTTTGTTTTTTTTGGAATTTCTAGCATTTCTCTCAATCACTTTTTAATAACTCATTTCTCACTCTTTTTACATCTCCTTAAAGGATTAAAGTAGACGCTCTAGGAATCTCCTATTACACTAGTAGAGAAACGACCTTTCATTAATGGCAAAAAAATATCAGTCCTGATTTAAAATTGGTAACTGAGAGTAAAGGGAGGTATGAACCTTTAGCCTCGCTTTGTAATACAAACTGGGAGTAGTTCCATCCTTTAGTCCAGTTGTAACAGTTACCAAGATGTGTTAGTGCGGTTTAGTGCGGAGGCTTTAGTCATGGTTTGAGACACGAACCCGAACTAAATGTGCTTCCAAATTGAATTTAAAAGGAAAGCGTGTTTTGTCTAAGTCAAATGTGTGGTGTTGAGATGGCAACACACCCCGGGCTCAATGGGAGGTCTTCAGTTTGAATCTCCACATGTGCATCTTTTTAAATCCAATAAACACATTTAGTCTCAGTTATAGGAATCATGACTAAAATCAAGACAAGTAGTCCTTGCATAGCCCTAACTTTCAAATCAGGGACTAAAGTGGGTTTAATCAATAAACATCTTTAGTCCTGGTTGTAGGAACCAGGACCAAAAATCGAGACATTTAATCCCTATTGTATAGTCCCGGTCTCGGTTTGTAAATCCAGAACTAAAGGGGTTAAAAATCTGGACAATAACCACATTCTCTATTACTTTTAGTAGCAATAAGATATGTTAATCTAACGTAAGAAGACCTCTAAGGATTTGATTAGTACTAGTAGGCATAGAACCGAATGATCATCATCCTAGGCATCACATTCAAACATAGTACACGATTCCTTTTCTTACAAAACCTCGAAGGGTTGTAACAATGCGGTGGCCAAAGTAGAACTTTGGCATATTCTATTGACATGGGTCGAACATGAAAAACAGGAAATGACAACGGCAGCGAATGACCAATTCTCGTACTCATAGAATTCGTTATGAGCTGTAATAACGGTACGGCTTCGTAACCTAGCTAGCTAGCCAACAACAATTTTTTTTAAGATAAATAAAAGACATCCTTCATGCATGACATCCCTATAAGCAAGAATGAAAGTGACTCTCAAAGGATTTGGTCAATCCAGAATGCTAAAGTACTCGATTTTATATCGGGATACCATAAAGATTGTTGCACTTATCTCCAGGCACTTGGGGTTACTCATGACTACAACTATTACCATGGAGAACAAGAGTTCCCTAGTTATAATTCGAGACATCTCCTTGGGTGATCTTCACGGACTTTGATGCATATGCATCTACCTAGATATGCCGGGATTTTGTTGTAGCCGGCTAGGAACCAACCTGTAAATTAATCGGGCTAGGATTTTATCTGTAGCCCTACCCCACGTCATAGATAGCGGTGTAGGGAGCCCATATGATAAGGTAATCCATCTAATACTACCGAATCATTTGACGCATAAGGTACACAATCCCCGAACACATATGTATGATATTATCTTCTCACAAAAACCTTTCTAAATTGTGTCTCATGTGCAAGCATAGATCCATTATGCATACAATGTCTCATAATCATTGTCCCGTGACAGAAACGCCGACATAGTTGCTATTACATTTTCCTAAGAAAACTGGGTCAAAGTTGTATAGGTTTGATTTAGGACAAAGCTAAATTAGTTTCATTAATTTCTCCACGGAATATGCTTTATTTAGGTCAAAGTATATGCATGTGTATATTAAGCGAAAGAGAGTATCTCAGTATCTGGTTGGGGTATAAAGAATAGAAGCTCGATCGATCCATACACATGTTTGCATCCATCTACTTTGTGGTGGTGGCTATCGTGTGAGACGAGAGGGTGAGCCGGTGAGGCCGTGAGGGTGTGTGAGAATCCAAGACGTGTTTCACAGCAACTATCACAGTCTCGCGCACGCACGCATTGCTGTGTGCCCAGCTGCCGGACACATCGAACTACTCGACGCGAACCCAGACGACACTGCATGCGGCCGTACGTCTCCGATCCATTGCTGACGGAAAAGCATGCACCAACCACCAGCTAGCTAGCTCACCTGTCAACGGCCGCCAGCTGCTCCGGCGTGCATCGTCGATGGAGGAGAATCTAACTAATCGCACGTCTTCCAGCTTCGTTCCCAGCATCCTCGAACTCGTCGGGTCTTGGCCCTCGGTCGGTCGGAGGCGGCGGCCGCGATCGCCGGTGAAGACGACGAGCCAAGATGGCGTCGGTGCTGACGTTTCATTGAAAGGTCCAGTATATCGGCCACTATTTTTCTGCGAGACCGAGCGGCGGTGAAGCGAAACGAAGCAAAGCAAAGCACAGATTAGCTGTTTTGGGCTTTTGGCCACTGCATGCCTTGGTGGTGTGAAACAATATTGCGTACGTGGCTGATTACGTGATAGATGCAGCTGGACATCAACCATTTTTCTCTTCTTGCAGGCGATAAGGTCATGGCCGGCACGAGCTAGGTCGATAAAGCTTCCCATGTAGTATATATCTTCGTTTGTTAATTCATGATCTAGGTACTTTGTTTGCAAGCTTGCGCCACTGGACACAAGCATGCGCATCAAGTATCTGTGATGATGTGATCTTCAAATATCCGCTGGGCTCACCAGATTCTTGTGAATTACAGTATGTGCTGTTGTTTTGCATTTGCATTGGTTCGCATTTTCTACTGCTACCCAGGTTAACAATTACCACCAGAGCGTACTCCCAGGAAAGAAAACAGTGATCGAACGTCACCTCGTACTGGATATGGACGCAAAAATTATCTGAGCGGCAAAAACTTCGATCCTATCGAAGCGACTAATTCATCCGTTGATCTGTCCCCTCTAAGCATTGCGCTTAGTAGTGCTACTAATAACTGTAATAAGATTCCATGAATAATTTACACTGCTGCTGGTACGCATGCATCAGCAGCTCTCTTCAACAGCTAGCTTCGCCATCTGTTTTTACAGCTTTCTCTGCAGCCAACCGGAAGCGGACTAAAAACGCCTCTCCTTGCGACACCTTCCGTAGTTCCGTGCCACGGACGCGATCCTCCATACATACCCATCGTGTGGTACCTATCGCTGCAACAATATGGACAGTGAAGGCCCTGCTCGCTTCGTCTAGAAAAGCACTTATTTTTCAGCTCTAAAACAGTGTTTTTCTCTCAAAAAATCAGCAACAGCCGAAATCAGCTTAGCTTATCAGCTCTAGCGGACAGAGCCGAAAACTACATTTTTTTTACCCTTGGATCTGTGTGCGCGATTCTGTTATTAGTACATCCAAACTTAAACGCCGCCGGTGGAATTAACAGTGCTGAATGAATACATAGTTTATTCCGAATAGCTTTCTCCTGCAGGCAGATGATTATGCATTTTGTGTCATGATATAAAATAAAATTTTTTGAAATATACATGGATATGGAGTACTACCAAGTCTTTCAATATACCTACTTAGCAAAAAAAGGAGATAAGTATCGGGTATCTACATTAGAGGTATCCCAATTTAACGCAAAGACCGCCTTATCCCCAAGGGCAAGCCCGAACGCCCACTCTTCAAGCAGCGCCATCTACGGAGGCTGGTACACCCGAGGGATAGCGCCCATGCTCGCACAGTACTGGCAGGACAGTGCTCCATCCCTTTGGGTGATGACGCTCAGAAGAACGAGTACGCCCGTCTGGACAGTACCAACACATCAGTGCCCATTTCTGCACAGTGTCGGAAGGATGGCAACTACATCGTGCACTGCATCAGACGGGCAAAGTCCACCTCTCTACAGGAGCTGACATGCCTAAAGGACGACGGCCACTCTGCTACAGCGCCGGGCCACTCCACCTGAAGATGAGGATGCCCGACCTCTCGGGAATTCTCCTCCAAACACCCCACTACGTATAGACTACATGTAACCCTGTGTCACCCTTGTAACTATAAAAGGAGAGGGCAGGGACCAGTTCTAGGCATCCGAATCCATTCGAACTCACTCGCACGCGCACAAGACAATAACGAAAACCACTCACACGCCACTTCACTCTCGTCACAGAGACTTGGGAGCCCCTTCCTCTCTCGCAATTACTTGTAACCCCTACCGTAAGCACCGTCGATGCAAGATAATACAAGTAGCTATCTTCGAACGGGACGTAAGGCAGTCCGCTGCCTGAACCAGTATAATCCTTGTGTCCTTGCACACCATTCGGCCCTAGGCACGCAAAAATAAATTTACTAGCTGGTCCTAAGAACCCTTGTTCTTACCACCGACAATAAGCAAACGTGAGTTGTTTTACATATATATTTCTTTGCAATATATATATGGTCAGAGAGTTCAGAGAGTGCCAAGTCTTTCTCAATACCTACTTAACAAAAATGAGACAGGAAAACCTGAGTTGTGTCACATAGATGCAAGTAGCTGTTCATAACACAGCTTCACCAATAGCTTAATGAGTTGTTATAATTTTTATTTGCTATAAAATCTCATTTTCAAAACAGTTTCACAGGTAAAATTCTTTTTTCCTCTTACAGAGGAATGAAGAGAGGGGAAGGTGGAAAAGATATCTTTTCACATCTCTCTCATTTTTCTCTCTCTCAGATTTAACTATGCATGAAATTATTTTTAAATAGTTTTTCAAAACAGGTCGCGCTTTACCGAGATAGCTGCTCCTGAAGTATTATTCCAAAAAAACCAGCTTACTATGCGTTTTTCTCCTGGAGCCAGATGATTATGTGTTTTTTTCTGCTATAAAATAAGACTCTGTTCGCTTCAACTAAACAGCATATATTTTTCAGTTCTGAAACAGTATTTTCCCTCACAACAAATCAGGTTCAGTCTAAATCAACTCAGTTTTTCAGCTGAAGCGAACAAAGCCTAAACTTTCTTTGTAATTAATATATATATGGTCAGAGAGTACACCTAGTCTTTCAATGCCTAGTTAACAGAAAGGAGACAGGCAAACCTGAGTTGTGTTACATATATACAGTAATACAGAGTAGCTATTCTTAGCTGGTTACTAGCATAAAAGAAAGGGGAGAGGGAGAGGGAGAGGGAGAGAGCCTGGCAGATCTCTATAAATATGCGGGTTGGTGCAAGCACGTAACGAAGTTAACTAGGCCATTTGCCTTCGCAACAAGGCCTAACTGACGACGCCAAGGGGTAAAGAAGAAGCACGCATGGGCACATCTGAGCAGGCATGCACGAGCACGCCCAGCTCGTTCACCGCCTCCTCCTATGGCACCTCGCACTCCCAGCAGATTCATCATCTGCCACCGCACGACTCCGTGGCCTGCACCGAACCAGGCCTGGGCTTCCCCTACTACTATGCCACTGATCATCATCACCAGCAGGACGCAGCAGCGTTCGACGGCGACGAGGTAGACCTCGGCTTCCAGCTGGCTTCCAAGGCCACCAGGGTCGACTACTACAGCTCGCCTTACCAGCCGTCATGGCCGCCGCTGGCTCGCGCCGCCGCCGCTGAATCGTCGCGCGTCAGGAAGCAGAGGTTCCGGGACGTTCTTGAGAGCTGCAAGCAGAAGGTCGAGGCCATGGAGGCCATGGAGTCCCCGGTGGCGTTCCAGGAAGGTGAGGACAGCAGGGTTGCCGTGGGCGGCGGTGGCGCGGCCGCAGGCGGCGGCGGCGGCGCCACCAGCGGAGGCGGCGCGGATGGGATGCGGCTCGTGCAGCTGCTGGTGGCGTGCGCGGAGGCCGTGGCGTGCCGCGACCGCGCGCAGGCGGCGGCTCTGCTGCGGGAGCTCCAGGCCGGCGCGCCCGTGCACGGGACGGCGTTCCAGCGCGTGGCGTCGTGCTTCGTGCAGGGCCTGGCGGACCGGCTGGCGCTGGCCCACCCGCCGGCGCTGGGCCCGGCCAGCATGGCGTTCTGCATCCCGCCGTCGTGCGCGGGGCGCGACGGCGCGCGCGGCGAGGCGCTGGCGCTGGCGTACGAGCTGTGCCCGTACCTGCGGTTCGCGCACTTCGTGGCCAACGCCTCCATCCTGGAAGCCCTGGAGGGGGAGAGCAGCGTCCACGTGGTGGACCTGGGCATGACGCTGGGCCTGGACCGCGCCCACCAGTGGCGCGGCCTCCTCGACGGCCTCGCCGCCCGCGCCAAGCCGCCGGCGCGCGTGCGCGTCACGGGCGTCGGCGCCCCCGCGGACGCCATGAGAGCCGTCGGCCGCGAGCTGGAGGCGTACGCGGAGGGGCTCGGGGTGCGCCTCGAGTTCAGGGCGGTGGACCGCAGCCTGGAGAGCCTGCACATCGACGACCTCGGGGTCGCCGCCGACGAGGCCGTCGCCATCAGCAGCGTCCTGGAGCTGCACTGCGTGGTGAAGGAGAGCCGCGGGGCGCTCAACTCCGTGCTCCAGACCATCCGCAAGCTGTCGCCCAGGGCGTTCGTCCTCGTGGAGCAGGACGCCGGCCACAACGGGCCCTTCTTCCTGGGCCGCTTCATGGAGGCGCTCCACTACTACGCCGCCGTGTTCGACGCGCTGGACGCCGCGCTCCCGCGCTACGACGCGCGGCGCGCGCGCGTCGAGCAGTTCCACTTCGGCGCCGAGATCCGCAACGTGGTCGGCTGCGAGGGCGCGGCGCGCGTGGAGCGGCACGAGCGCGCCGACCAGTGGCGGCGCCGCATGAGCCGCGCCGGGTTCCAGTCCATGCCCATCAGGATGGCGGCCAGGGCGCGGGAGTGGCTGGACGAGAACGCCGGCGGCGGCGGCTACACGGTGGCCGAGGAGAAGGGCTGCCTCGTCTTCGGCTGGAAGGGCAAGCCCGTCATTGCCGCCTCCTGCTGGAAGTGCTAGTCCGCCGCTCGCCGCCACACGCTGCGCGGGCAGCCGGCTGGAGAGGTATACCGTATACCACCCAGCACCGCGCTTGTCTGGCATGCGCGCGTTGAGGGTAGAGGAATAAAGAGCTCGATCAGGCTTATTAGAGATGAGCTCGCGCATGCTTCTGGTTGTTCAAGCTGTGTTATGTGTGCTTGAACACACTTGTATAACAATAATAAGGACCTCACATAGTGCTTGGTTGAGTTGCTTGACAAATTGTGTAGGTCTGTTAACCAATCTAACAGCATGAGGGGTTTGGATTTCTTGTTGTATCTTCATCGTTTTTTTTAACCTCACATGTCCTTTTTTGTCATGGGAAACTAATGTAATGTTCTATAGAGGAATAGAAACTGATGTTCTTTATCCATGGAACTGAATTGATCCTCCATGGATAAGCAGAGATGCAAGGCAGATCGAATGCCCTGCACATAAAGATTGACCTGCTTTATAAGAGTAGTCTGAGTAGAGAAGAAGCAACAGCCAACAGGTTCAAATGTTAATTTGCGAATGAAAGGCAAAACTCTCGTTCATCGGTCTGATCGCCACCTTGCGTTTTTGTAGAACCGTTGAACAAGTCTGACCAGGTACGGATCAATGTTCAATGTGACACATTAACTGGACGGATGGAGTACTACGTTTCCCCAACACGATATTTTGTGTATTTTGAGCGTATAATATTATGACTGTGTACATGTGTAGATTTTTGGCCTACAAATCTTAAGTGCTACTACATCCAGAAGCATTAGTCTGATTTTGGTCTATTCTGGGCTAAAAATAAACGAGGGCTCAGTTGGATTATGGAAGGGCCTGTGGACATGTCTGCTTCCGATACAATCCCTAACCTAACCAGATTCTAAAATCGAAATAACACAATGTGATAAAGGAATAAGCAACATCGTTGAGTAAAATAATACACACCCAAAGTAAATGAATATGAACAGATGTATTGTGAATATAAGAATCGAAGGCTTGAGCCTTTGGCTACTTCCGTTTCATACTTTCATCACATAATGTTCGTATACCATGTCCTTTGATGGTCTCTATGCCTACTTCACCAAAACAGTCTCCTGAGAAAACTTCTCTTTTGCTTTCTTGATCTTGAAGCTGCATCAGCATGACATAAGTTCAAATTAGTCCATCACTCAATCTCTCTATCAGAACGCACTGTACAAACAAATTATGCAGATTAAAACATATTTACCGCTATGTCTTCCAGCTTTTAACAATGCTTCCTCAGCAATTGGTCTCCAATGCTGAGCGCACGAGAATGTAAGGCCCATGCCTACAGTCAATCCTCGCAAAAGCTGAATGGTTCGAAGCACTGAAAATAGCTCTTCCGGGAAGCTCTTCAAATAGGAAACGAAAAGAATAAGTCATTTAAGGAAGCAGTTTAGAAGTCAAACTACACATTAATACATAGACAGATCGAGTATGTGGTGTAGATAGTGCAAATAAATGGATGGTCACGAATATAGAATTGGTCAAGAAAAACATATGGATTATTTGTCTGCCTGTTCTTGAAGATGTGATCATACCTCCACTCCAATTTTATTAAGCGAAGAATCATCGGCAAAAGGTGACATAACAGTTACACCTGGTGGTAATCTTGTATCAAACATTCGCAGGGATAATTGAAACAATTCTTCTAGATTGTTATCAGTTATGGCACATGTTCGGATACCGAGCTCCCTGAAATATTTCAGTCCATGAGCAAAATATGTAATATATATCAACAACTATTCAATAAGAATCAGCACCTATCTTTTCATTTTGAACACAACCAATATGTCATATCTTCATTAGTTTGCTATCTCAGACTGCTTTGTTAGAGAAACAACATAAAATAATTTTGTTTATTGACATGCAAAAACTCCAAGCATGTACAAAGTAGAGCAATGCACGGCGTTAGTTCTTTCCTAAACGCTAGACAGCTGGTCACCGACCATTTAGCCATAATTCATGCAAAAAGCCATTTAAATGGGATAAATGGGTGATTAAATGGAAACGGTGTGCCACAGTCTAGTGTTTAATGGGCTCAACGACTATTTACGAACAATGCATGGTGCCATGGTATGCAATTGAGGATACCTGAAACTTTCCTCAGCCCTCAAGAAATCATCATCAGCCATTGCAACTACAAGATTTGCATAAGCGAGCCGTAAATCTTCTGGCATTTCTTTCACTTGTCCATAATCAAGTAAAGCCACCTAAGAAACATCACAAAGAAGAACATTTAACCGGAAGCTGCCATTGCCCAGTAAAAGGGGATTGAAGGGTTTAAAATGTCTCTTGCCTCTGTATCCTTACAGATAAGGATGTTTCCTGGGTGTGGATCTGCATGAAAAAAGCCATCCTTCAAGATCATTTGACCATAGGCAAGAGTAAGATCTGACAAAATCTTCCTGCAACAGAAAAGGGGTACTTAGAATTTAAAGCAATTGAAGAAATGACTATAAAAGAAAAACTGAATTTACAAAAAAGGGAATGTTTCTATTATTCACACACTCTGTTAGCGACAAAAAGGCATCAGGTCTGAAAACAAACGTTCACAAGAACAGCAATGTGCTACCTATTCATCGCAGCAAGGAGGACATCACACAGATACAAGACCTCATGCCATGTCAGTTACTCGACTTTCCTGTATATATCTTGGAATAGTCTAGAGAAACTGACCTAAGCTGATATCCAGCCCATTATTGATAAGATAGCAGATCGGCTTCCAGGATGGAAGGCGGAGCTGTTAACATGAGCTGGTCAACATATCTTGGTCCAATCTGTCCGGAACTCAATGCTAGTCTACTTGGCAATGGCCATTGAGCTTCCACCATAAGCCCTAAAAGCCATTGATAAGATCAGGCGGGGCTTTCTTTGGAGAGGATGTAGAGACACAGAAGCGACAACCCCCCCCCCCCCCCCCCCCCCCCCCCTCTCCTCAAGCTGGCGTCTTAGGCACCTCCAACCAACAAAACCTTGGATGGGTACTCAGGATTAGGTGGTGGTGTCTGCCAAAAAAAAAAAAAGACCTTCATCGTCCTTGGTTAGCCTTACCTGTTTAAATTCATGGCTCTGTCCGGGCTTTCTTCTCCATGGGCAGTAGTCTCAGAAGTTGGTGTGATGGTGCCACCATACTGTTTTGGCCTGACAGGTGCATATCCACAGACAATGTATTGCTGACCTTGCACCTCAATTGTTCTCTTTAGTGCCAAAAATACCTACAAGCAGACTGTTCGGGAGGCTCTCTCAAGTCACACCTGGATTTCTGAAACATTACTGGAGTTCTAACTGTTGAAGTCATTACTGAATTTCTTCGTCTCTGGGGCATGCTTTGTGAGGTGGTGCTTCAGCCCAAGGTGGAACCGTGGAAGACACCAACATTTGGTGTTTCTCAAATTCAGGCAGCTACTCTGCCAAACTGCATACAATGAATGTTTCATGGCGCTGTCCTCTTTAGACCCTTGGAGAGGATTTGGAAATCCTCGGCTCCAGGAAAATGCAAGTTTTTTATGTGGCTGGTGGCTCATAACAGGCGCTGGACAGCTGAACTTCTCTCGCAGCGGGGTCTCCCACATCCTGCTCGTTGCCCACTCTGTGATCAAGCTGATGAAACAATCAATCACCTGCTTGTGTCTGGCATTTTTGCACGAGAATTCCGATTTCTCCTGCTGCAAAGATTAGGTTTACAAGGTCTCTCCTCACAAAAATGAAGATGTATTGCTATGATGACTGGTGGGGGATGGCTGAATCCAGGGTGGATGGTCCTATCCTGTCAGAAAAGGTCTCAATTCTATCATCGTCCTTGGAGATTGGATATTTGGAAACACCGCAATCGGTGTGTTTGATAGGGCTTCCCCCAACATGGCAGGAACATTTTTGCTCCCTAAGGAGGAGCTGTTCAATTGGAGTCTGGCCATGGCTAGGGGTATTTCCCACCTCCTTGCTCTTGTGACAGATGGAGAATACTGCAGGTTTCTAGGCTTTAGTTAGGGTCGGTCATATTTTTGTCAACGGCGAGTTATAACATTATTCGTGTGGGGGATGGTGTGTTATCTTAATATAATGATACACAGCTCTCCTGTGTGTCCGATAAAAAAAAAAAAAAGAAAAAAAAAGGGGGTTACTTTTCAAGGTCTGCCAATCCTGACTAGACTGAGTGGCATGAAATTTTATCAAGTTCATTCAATAACATTGACCCATCAGTCCAACCACAGAATCTTAGAACTAGTATAAGGTTCTGTAAACTAAGCAAATGAGAATCATACTCTTTTGAGATGAAGGGGCTTACTGCTTTGCCATTGCTGCAACCTTACCACCAGGATCTATGCCCCTTTTAGCCATTTCATTGCCAAGATTCATTATTGGGGTCCCTTTGATGAATTCCATTACCAAAACCTCTCTAACAAACATATAACAAAAAAATGAACGTTTAATTGATATACAACAGAATAACCTCATATATTGATTGGTCTGAAAACTGTCACAGGTTGCTTATGCAAAGGAAGTAAGGAACACAAGAGATAGTAGGCACAGTAAAAATCAAGTCACTACATCAGTTGGAAGTTAAATGCTTGTTCTATCTAACAGCACACAGTATAAAAATCAAGTTTACTACATTTGGAATACAAGAACAAAGAAAGGTATATTATACCTGCTAACCATCCCAGGAATCACACGAGGCACCATAACTGGAGGTTTCTTATTGTTGACACGTAGAAATTCTCGTATTCTTTCCATTGCTCTTGCTTCACGTACAAAGTCAAACTCATAGCATATCTTCAGAAGAAAAAAAATCACTACTTTATACCACAGAAGGCACGACTGGTGTGAAATATAGGCACTAACAAAGAAAGGAAACACAACAATATGTTTTCATATAGCCTCCTCCTCTGGCTAATGTAAATACATAGCTCGTCAACAATGATCCAGTGCACTTGCAAGAAAAAACAAAGAAGTACAGATGGCATTGGATTACTGCTTCACCAGAGATACATATTAGTTAGGGACAATTGCAGCACTGCCCTTATTTTAAACTCTAATTGCATATTTGCCCCTATTTTTTTAACTTTGCATGTTTGCCCTTATTTTTTGAAACCTAAACTACCGTCTGCCCCTCTTTTCAACTCCATGAGGTACTGATAAATCTTTGCCAAGAAAAAAAATCCAGAAAAAAGAAAACAGGAAAAAAAAGACTATAGTACCCCTAACCCCTTATCAAATAAACACAGAGGCCTCCTGTTTCCCCCAAGTCGCATCAGAAAAATTGAAGGGAGCGGCGGCGCTACGAGCCTGCGACCTGCCGAGTGCGGTGGGCGGTGGAGGGGGGCTGGCGTGCTGGGGCACGGCGGTCGAGTGGCATGGTGGTGGGGCGCAACGGGCGGGCTTGCTCATTGGCCAGCGTCCGGTGCGGCGGCCCTCAGCGGCGGGCGGCCAACGCGGCCCAGGCCATGCGGCTGGCAGCCAACGAGGGTGCCCTGACCAGCGGGCGGCGGGCGCTGTAGATTAGCAGCTGCTGCTATCCATTCTTCTCTCCTCCTCCTATGTGCTAGACGCTACTGCATTCATTTTTTTTTCCTGAACACACTCCCTTCCGCATTTATTTGAGCAACAGTGCAGCACCATCAGCCCCCAATACAAGCTTCCCACTGTCTCTAGCTCGTTCACGGACTCCCTGTATATTATGTGGATCTTTCTTCATGCCATGCTTGCAAAATATTGTCCTCAAATATTTATACAAAATTTATATTGTCATTTGTCCAAAATAAATGGACAATAAGTTTGTAAAAAAAAAATCAGATCAGATTGATTCCGGTGTTGTTCATGTTGAGGGTATTTTTGTCTTTTTAACATGTACTTAACACCGTTAACACCCCTTCACGGAACAGGGGCAAGTAGAAGCTTCAGATTCAAAAAATTGGGGCATATATGCAAAGTTAAAAAAACAGGGATAAACGTACAATTAGAACTCAAAATAAGGGCAGTTATGCAACTGGCCCTATTAGTTATCATGCACTATACTACAAAAACAATGTTAAGAGGAAGCTTTCACATTTGCTCTAAGATAAGAACTTAAAATTTCCATAGTGATGATTGAAGGAAAAAAAAAGATAAGAAATGGTTGAAAGCTTATTTTAGTGGTTCTACATTTGAAAGGTGCCGCTTAATCAGATATAGGATAGTAGATATACGAATTCCATGATGTGTGCACTCTAGAATGATCTGCATATAGTACCAACCTGTGCAGTTTAACAGGGTTCAATAGTAATTTGAAACACGTTAGACTGACTTATTTTATCTCAACTTGATTATAAACGCAGAAAGAGGCTCAATATTTTCTTGCTGTTTTAAAGTATACTGTATTACTGGGACAAGAGAAAAAACGGAAAGCTATGGGGTTGCGGGAGAAACCTGCTTTTCCATCTCTTTAGTGGCAGAGAATAGATCAAAGTTGATGTCATGCTTCTGCAGAAACAAGGCCATTGCTTGCATATTCCGAATATCAACCATCATCAGATGTTCGGCTCCTGGATGTTGAACCTGGTCAATTCCTAATTCATTATGATATCCAAAATAAATCCTGAAGTTTTAAAATGTCTGTTTACAAAACACAAAAGCATATTACTAACCTTGACAGCAACATCTGTCTTTGATAATTTAGGCCTTGCTCGATGCACCTAACAAATATGAACCAAATAAAACTTGAAAATTGTCAAAAAAAATAAAAGGGAGAAAATAAGCGATCTGTTCCCAGTATGTATGTGATGTTATGTTACAAAGAAGCAAACAACATTTGCACAGGCCTAACATTGGCAGGGATGGTAGAAAGTACAGGTGTTACCCTGCTCCTCAGATTTCACAGGTGAAGAGAAATACCTAAGCACGAACCTGTGCAATAGAAGCAGACCCAACAGGCTCTACATCGAAGAATTCGAATATGTCATCAAAGTTCTTCCCAAACTGCTTCTCCACAACATCTCTAACCACAACAAATGGCGTGGCTGGGGCCTGATCACACAGCGTCACAAGCCTCTTCACCCAAGCCATCGGTGCCAGGTCAGGTTTTCCCAGAATTTGAGCAGCCTGTTCAAATCACCGATCCAGTGTCACGAAGCACACGAATCATACAAAGCACCACAAGCGCAATCACAGTTGCCAGCACTTTGGGAGGGAGGGCATTCCCGAAAATGGGATACAAGGAAAGAAAAAAAAAATAGAGCTGGGCGAACCCAAGCACACTGCACACCAACCTTTAGGAAAAGCCCGCCGAGCTCGGAGCAGAGGGAGTACATCTTCTGGGCGCCGAGCTCGTGCTGCTGCTCCCACAAGGCCTCCCGCTCGTCCTCATCCTTCACGAACCCCGCCCGCAGCTGGCACACCTGGAAAAAAAAAACGCACCTCAGCCTCAGAGGCATATAAACGAGCACGTAAAAGGCACAGGAACAGAGCAGCGGCTAGCTGGGTGCCTGGGTCACCTTGTAGCTGGTGTAGATGTCCGCGGCGCGGACCCAGAACTGCGCGGAGCGGCTCCATGGGCGGAGGCGGTCGGAGATGCGGTCCCGCAGGTCCTGCAGCTGCGCGAGCGCCAGCGGCATTGCTGGCGGACGGAACGAGGCCGACGACGGGTGCGTGCGACCGTGCGAGGGGAGATAGATATACGTGTCCGCCGGTCGATGGTGCGGGAGCTCTACGGCCGCCGCCGCCGCCGTGGCCCGTGGCTGCGCCGTTCCGTTCCTTTGGCGCGCAGTGGGCGGTGGTGGAGTGGCGGAGTGGGGCATCCGCGTGTTGTGTCTTGTGTGGCTGACTGGCTATCGGCCAACGGCGAGGTGGCCCACTAGGAATCTACTAGGAGTAGGGTTTGAGGGTTTCCTCCTTTCCGTATCGGGTCAGGTGCGAGGATGCCTATTCGTGCCTGTGCGCCACGCCCGCCACATGCCGTGGCCAGAAGAGATGGCTCGCCCCAGAAGAGATGGCTCGCCCGAGGTAGGCTGACGGCTGACGGCGACGATTCACCCACTCGCCGTTACCCGCACTACCTACCATTGCGGTGAATCTACCATTGTGGTGAATCGGTTGAAGAATCTTTTCAGGAAATGTTTAATCATGGTCCAAGTAAGCTTAAAAGATTCGTCTCATGATTTACATGCAAACTACGTAAATATATAAAAATTTTATCTATATTTAATACTTCGTACATGCATCGTAACATTCGATGTGATAGGAATCTTAGAATTTTAAAGTGCTAAACAGGGCTGAACTTTTGTTGAAGACTGAATGGATGGATGGCGGGAATTATGAGAGAAAAAGGTAGGCTCCTAGGAATGGATGGCGGGAATTACGAGAGAGAAAAAGGTTGAAGACTGAATTTTTGCTGTTCATTTTTCGTTTGGTGCGGGTTTAGCGGTGGAAAATTGTAGTTCCTCCGTCTAAAAAAACATAAAATTTTTAGTATAGTATCATATTTTAATATATTATATGTTTAACTATTTATAGATAAAAACTATAAATATTTATAATATCAAATTAATACCATTTGATTAATTATAAATTATATATTTTTATAATAAATTAATATAGAGTCCTAGATATAAATATTATTTATTAAAAACTTAGTCAAACATTGTAATACCCTGGGTATTACGGAATAAATAACCTGCCATGTCATCATAATTAACTTAATTAATTTGCATATGATTGTGCTTAGGGACCTAGAGTGTCTTGGATTGATAAAGTATTGGATTGAAAATTTAAAATCCTAATTGCATATTTGAAATAACCCTAGATTTAGCCCCAAAACCCTAATTCAAAATCTAGAAGGAATCTAGGGGTGATACTTTAATGAAAGTTGTAGATCTAATTAAATGTGACAACTTTTATTTTTGGAGATTTTGAAGTTCTGTTATGAAAATTTGAATTTAACTCAAAACAGTGAATAAAAAAATTGAATTTGAAATGCCATTTCAAAAATTAATTGGAATCTGACAAAACTTCCTTAATGAAAGTTGTAAAGCTCTCTGAGGGGAACAACTTCTATTTTAGCCATTTTTCAAGTTCTTGAGAAAAATCAAAAGTAATTTTGAAAATACAGTTTGAAATTCAAAAACCCATTTCACCCCCTTTTCCATAGTTTTCAAATTTGGCCGAATTTGGGGTAGATCCAAAAATCAAAAATGTTCAGCAGGAAAAATGCTACAACTTTTGTATTTGTGGTTTTTAATTTTTATACACAAATTTGGGAGATATTTGTACAAAAGACAAAAGTAAAGTATGTAGAGCTACAGTAACCGGGGATGGGCTTCGTCCTCCCTCCCCTGTTCGCACGCCGCCGGCGTGGCCGAGTGACGCCGGCCCGTCCTTGCGCGTTCCTGCTCCCACGATGGCAAAATTGACTCGCGGGCTTCTCCTTCTCCCTCTCCCTCTCGTCCTCTGCCCTATAAATACGACGAGAGGGCCGCCTTCTTCTTTTCCCGTTTCCCGGCTCGCCGGAGTTCGCTCGGTTCGCTGGCAAAATTCGCCCACACCGCACCACCATCACTCTCTCCATCTCGTGAGCATCTAGCCAACTCTCTTGCGCACCTCCCGAGCCCACTGGTGGAAGCTGTAGTGGCTCGAGGGTGCCGGTGTACTCGTCGCCGTCGCTGCGGGTGCCCGGAGCGCCGCCGCGAGCCGCGTGCGGTGTCGAGACCGATTAGGTGAGTTCTGGGGATCCTTAGCTTGTGTCCAAGGCTCCATGTAGCCTGTAGTTTCTCATGCTTGCGACCGTATGCTCTGTGGTGGTCCAGTGTCGCCGGAACGGGGGAGTTACCGTCGGAGCACGCCGCCGCCGTTGCGGTCACCGTCAAGCTCGTCCCTTCGGGCCACCTCTGCCTTCACCACCTTGTCACCGAGACCCGTGGTGAGCTGATGACCCTCCCCAACCCCTCTGTTATTACCTCGCGGGTCCGGCGTGGGCGGCGTAGATCCGCCGGGCTGCGCGTCCGCCATGGGCGAGCTTCGGCTCGTCGTAGGCGATTAGGGTAGGAGCTGAGCATGCCTGGGTGTTCCCTTAGCTCTAGGGCGTGGACTGACGCGGTCAGTTTCGCTGTTGAAGTCGCCGGCGGTGATACCCGTGGCGGACCGCCGCGTGCCGGTGCGTGCGCGAGCTGGCGGGAGGTAGGAGGAGGAGCTGACAGGCGGGGCCCGCCTGTCAGCGCCTTAGCTCGCGCAGGCGCGGGCCGCGTGCGCGCGGGAGATGACGCACGTGATAGTGGGCCGGCCCAGTTCGGGCGCGGGCGCGGGCAGCGCGGCGGGGGCGAGTGGCCGGGCCGAGCCGGTTGTGTGGGCCGCCTCGGGCCGGTTTCGCTTTTCCCATTTTCCAGCGATTTTCAATAGACTTTTTCAAATTTATTTCTATGAATAGTGCTGATGTTTGTCAATTTCATAGGAATTAATCTGTGGCCTGAAAAATCATGAAAAATTTTGTGGTAGCTCTCTGTGATGTATAGAATTTAATAAAAATATCATATGTTCAGTTTAGACCTTTTCTGTTAGGGGTAAAAATCAGCCAAATAAATGGATAATGCAACTTTGTTGATTTTTAATAAATTGTAGGTAACTCCAAAAATCATGAAATTAATTGTGGCTCTGTTTAATGATGAAATCTAGCTGTTGGTGAAATTTGGTCACAATTGGAGTTAGTTTGGTCAGTTAGTAAATATATGTGAAATTAGGAAAAATAAATAAAATGAGTAGAAGAAATGGATTTAGGGTTTTGTGTGGATTTTGGATTGATTGAAGCTCAAGGATCCACCCCTATATGATCCTTGGCAATAAAAGATGTTAGTGTAAGGTCAAAGTCGTAAAAGTCGTGCAACGGCTTTCCATGACTGCTAAAATCATCTCTTTAATAATTGCTGTATAATTTTTTATCTCCGTTTACAACTTTTCCGTGAAGGAAAGTTGTACTCAAGATGTTAATCATTGATTATTGCATTCCTATAAAGACTGTTGCATCATGTTAAGCATGCATCATTGCACACGTGTAGTGACCGGGAGCGAGGAAGTGAAAGTCGAGGCCACTGCTGGGGAGACAGCTCCGGAGGAGATCCAGGGTTTCGACATCTGCGGGACCGATCCCAACCCGACCCTCTTTTCACTCCAAGGCAAGCCCCGGTGCATTAACCCTCTGTTGTGAAATTCTCTATAATTCGAGTCAATCTATTGCATTAAGTTGATAGGAGTTGATTGTTACCTATCCAGATGCATTGTCCCAAATAATTATCCTGAAACCTGATTTAAATGAAATGGTTTAAACAAAAATGCTTAGGCATGCTTAATAAAAATTAGAATTTTTTTTAAAAAAAAACTATTTTCTGTGCTATGAATGTATACATACTTTATGATTAGTGGAGAACTTGTGATCCGTTGGTCGATGTGTATTTGCGTTAGAGTCCCAATGCACGATCACCTTCGGAATAGTTCAAAGCTGGTCGATATCACTGTAAGGTGTTTCGCTCGGCTGACGTGCTCGTGGGACGGCGTTTCCCATGACTTCTCACCGGCAGACACGGTTTTCAAAACTATAGGGACCGTTCGTTGTAGGCGTGCTGGATCGAGATGAACAGCCTAGCCACATACCTTTGTGGAAAGCCTAGAGTCAGGTGGCTCTATTGCTGGAACCGACAACCACGCACTGGGAGTGGAGAGATGGCGGGAGTAGCTTGTACCCACGTGGCCGTCGTGCCTGGAGACGAGTGGAGTACTGTGCTCCCGGGTGGCGCAGGACCGGTTCCGGGATAGAAAGACCTAGATGATAGGTTGGTATATGTATGCCGGCGTGCTGCATATGCAGTGTGGTTAGAATCCCCAGCTGGGTATACTTTCTGGATTCGAATCGACGTGCTCCTCGGTCAATGGAGACTCAATCCACTTCCCTACCCCGAAAAGTGGTTCTCAACTAGGTGTTTTCTGAATAAAGGAAGTAAGTGGAAAAATGACGATCTATGAGTTTGAGTATTGGAACTATAGATATATGATGATGATAATGATGAAATAAAATTGGATAGTGATGCTTTTCTGCAAATCTTTTACCTCCTGCTAGCCTCACCTATGACCCTGCATTCCTGAGTCTCATCTTACACCTTTAGTCGGGTAAGTCTTGCGGAGTACCCCTAGTACTCAGGGTTTGTTAACCCTTGCTGCAGGAGATCCGCCTTCAGATGTCTGTTTTGCTCCGTGCTGTATGACCATCATCCAGGAGGGTAGCGAGGAAGAGTGAAGTGGAACCTGTGGGCAGGGTTCGAGTTACCTCATGTATAATGTTGTATAATTATTCAACTGCTACTGCCACTACTTATGGATTGTAATAATCGTACTGGAACTCTATTTGGACAACTGGTTTGTAACATAAAGTTATGTAATATTCCGCTCCTGTACTCTGATGTATTTTACTGTGAAATGTTGTAATCTTGTAATGTATTCGCAATGTGATCCTGCGGAAGAAAAAAAATTTGGGCGCTGATGTAGCCCGACAGATCGGTCTAGGTTATATGGAACATGGGGCCGGCTGTCAGAGTCATTAATGATAATGACAGTCGCCTGTGGGCCATGTAATTTAGGCGGTTCTGTTACAGTTGGTACCAGAGCATTACATTGCCAATCATTACGGATTACCTTTCGAAAACTTCAAAATGTTTTGGATCATAAAACTTAATATATTATTTTGGGTCCAAATTGCTTCTGTTCTTATCTTACTCCGTAGTCTTAAGTGATTTATATTTAATATCATGTGGCTATGGTAGCATGTGGAATAATATTATTATTATTAGCCCTATGTTGAAAAGTTTACTTACTTTTGTATGTGTTTACTTGCATGATTTAAATTCGTAAGTACGTGCATGCATCATGTTAATCACATAATAATAACTTCCTCCTTAAAAGTGGGTATTTGGGATAAGTTACCAAACCTATTCTTGCTAACTTGTATATCTTATAAAATCCACTTACCTTCTCCAGATGGCTCGTTGCAAGCTCACTGCCAGGAAAATGACGGGACCACGTGGCGTTCCGCGCCACCAGCTGGCGCCACGTACCGGGGAGGGCGAGGCTTCTGGGGGTCGCCCACCCTGTCGCAGCAGTGAGGAGTTGGAGGCTGAGGTCGGGAGACTTCAGAGGCTAGTGAGTCAGTGGGAGGAGGACTACCGTGTGGCTCGCCTCAATCACTATCGTGATGTGAGGACCAACCGAGACTTGCGTCGGGAGATTGACCGCCTGACGAAGCAGCGGGACGAGGCTTGGGATCGCGAGGGAGCGATCATGGACAGGATGTTGCGGGCAGAGCAGCGCACCGCGCAGCTGGAGGAAGACAACATCGCCTTGCACGAGGAGGTGCACCAGCTCAATGATCAGCTCTACCCTATTCCGGTACCTGAGGAGGAGGACCCGGAGCTTGGAGTTGTCCTTGGTGAGGAGGACATGGAGGAGACTGACGAGGAGATCGAGTCTATCGAGGTCGAGGAGGCAGGCTCCGAGGAGAGTGACGAGGACTTTGAGGAGGACTTCGTGGACAGTGACGCTTCCTACGCGTCTGCAGTCGACGAGGACTAGACTAGTGTAGGCCTAGGGCTGTCAGCTAGTTGCCTTTCCAGTTTGTAAATAGGTGCTTGCTAGAAAAACCTTAGTATGGGGCGTGACTCTTGCTTGGGTGCGAGTCTTGTAATATTAATAATGTAAGAATTATGTGTGCTTCTATGCTCTGCTTATGTAATATAAGTCTTTAGCGGTTGCTTGTTAACAGATGGGAGATCACTCTGGTCATGGGACTGGCGCTCCTCCACCGCCACCACTTCCAACCACTCTGGCAGAGGCCATCACTGCTTTGACGAACGTGGCAACCCTGCTAGCTCAGAGTCAGCAAGATCGTGGTGGACGCCGTGGTCGCCGCGACAATGAGGAAACCACCTATGTTGACTTCACCGACACCCGTCCGCCTGTGTTCACCAAGGCAGATGAACCTCTGGAGGCAGACGATTGGCTTCGTACCATGGAACAGAAGTTCAGCTTGATCCACTGTACAGAGGTACAGAAACCTCTGTTCGCAGCGCAACAACTCCGTGGTCCAGCAACGACCTGGTATGCCAACCTGTTGGCAGCACAGACTGAAGGACACCAGCTCACCTGGCAGGAGTTCCGCGAGGCGTTCCGTGCTCATTATATCCCCGCGGGTGTGATGAGGCTGAAGTTGGATCAATTCCTATCACTGAAGCAGAACGAGTCCACTGTCACTCAGTACCTGGGACAGTTTAACCATCTGGCACAGTATGCACCCGAGCACACCAACACCGATGAGAAGAAGAAGGCCTGTTTCATCAGGGGGCTGAATTACAAGATTCAGCGCAGTTTGTCCAACAACCTCAAATGTACTTTCCATGAAGCGGTTGACTGTGCATTGGCTTTTGAAGAAAGCAACCGTCAGCTCCAGGAGGAGAAGAAAAAGAATAAGAGGCCTGCATTTTCTGGTGGTCAGAAGCGCCAGAAATTCATCTACCACCCCACTCACCAAAATCGTCCATCTTATCCTCAACAGCAGGTGGTTGTGCGCACCGCCGCTGAAAGGTCCTTGTTTGGTTTTGGTAATTGAATGACAACTTAGGTGGACTAATATGTGTCTAAGTGTTGATTACACAGGTGATTAGTCCACAGGTACATGTGTGTGAGGAACTATGCCATGGAGGTGGATATGGCGTGTTGAGTGTTGCTTAGCTCACACATATGGAGATGAAGGAGCTAAACGCATGAGACATGACATGGAGTCATGTGGCTAGGTGGAGAAGATCAAGACGAGGTTTCGCGTCGACGGACCGGTTGCAAGTGTGAAGGGCAAGTCGGGTGATGGCTTGGCGCCGATGGACCAACGCAACGGTGAAGAGCAAGCAAGTCAAGGATCGATGAACCAAAAGCCACGTGATGATATGAAGTGGATCATATCATTCATGAGATGTTGGTGCATGTGTTGCATTGGCATCGATGGTGTCAGAGACGGTGATGAAGACGGTGATCGAAATGGAAAGCACAAGGCAAAGGTATAACCTAGGGCATTTCCATTTCACCGGTCTAAGGTTGAGTAGAGAAGTGCTTGACCGGATTTAGGATAGATGGCCGTACTATCAAGAGGGGCAAACTTGTTTGCATATTGGTCATCTAGTGCCACTTGAGCGATCTAACTTGCATACGTTGCTAGGATCGAGTGGCGTGGTGAAAAGAGTGAAAAATCCTTTTGGAAAATGTTTGTGAAAAGCTAACACACATGCACATGAGGTGTACACTTGTTGGTGTTAGCACATTTGCAAAGGTGGTGAAGTTTGAAGTTGAAAGGAGCTCAAAAGGAGCGTCGGACTGTGTGGAGGGATAGCGTCGGACCATTGAGTAGAGTCCGACGCCTAACCCTAGTTCTGGCCAATAGCGAGCGTCGGACGCTCGGTTAACGAGCGTCGGACCATTGCCCGCTTCGGTCCGACGGTGGCGAGCGGTGTCGGCGTGACGCGTCGCGTTCGGGAAAGCGTCGGACGCTAGAGTTTAGTCCGACGGTGAGCGTCGGACTGGAGTCCGACGGTTTTGAGCGCTCGGGGAGCTCTCTGGAAGCGTCGGACCGTGGTGATCATTGGTCCGACGGCTAACCACGCGAGAGTCCGACGGTGGCCGAGCTGTGGCCCGTCTGTGAGAGTCGGACGGTCCGACGCCTGGAGCTGTGCGCGCGTCGGACCATCGGCTTGAGCGTCCGACGGTTGGAAAAACGGCGCGAGAAATAGCCGTTGTGATCCAACGTTCGACTTCAAACGGCTAGTGACACGTGGCGGCCATCAGGAGCGTCGGACCGTGGACATTGGTCCGACGGTGGCGCGCTGGTTCGGTCCGACGGTCGGTCCGACGGCTGTTTTCAGTTGGCAACGGCTCTTTTGAGCTGAGGGCTATAAATAGAAGGCTGTGGCCGGCTGTTGGATGGGTCTTGCACCTTGGGAATGTGTCTCCCTTGTTTGTGCATGGCTTAGTGCTCTCCAACTCACTTGTGCTCATAGA
Organism: Eremochloa ophiuroides; assembly: GCA_038502445.1. NCBI lineage: Eukaryota > Viridiplantae > Streptophyta > Magnoliopsida > Poales > Poaceae > Eremochloa > Eremochloa ophiuroides. Next base: position 79,750,150 of record JAHLJS010000006.1, read on the forward strand.
ATTCACAATCGAGGAGTGAGTGATCGATCGATAGTGCGTTGCATTGAGAGATTGCATCGTGTGGCACTAGGTGATCGAGTTGCAAGCCGGTGGTGCTTGTTACTCTTGGAGGTCGCCACCTCCTAGACGGCTTGGTGGCGAGAGGCTCCGTGGAAGCAAGCAAGAAGATTGTGCTTAGCTCCGGAGAAGCTTTGTGAGGGGTTGGAGCTCACCCCGCGGGAGATCGCAAAGAGCATCGCTAGTAGAGCGAGACGTGAAGAGCGACAAGTGGTCCGGCCGAGTCAAGTGCTAGAGCTTGTGGTAAGCACTCCACGTGGGAGAGTGTGACTTGCGGGTCACCACTAGCAAGAGGACCGGCGGCAACCTTGGAGCTTGTCTCAACGGAGGACGTAGCTTGTGGCGACAAGTGAACCTCCGGGAAATAAATCACCGCGTCAACATCTTCCCATCCTTCGCGGTGGTTTGCTCCCTTCTACACAAGTTATTTATATTGTGCATTACTTTATTTGTGTAGTTGTAGTTGCTCTTGTGAGACCGGTTAGCTTGTGTAGCTTGCCACTCACCTTCTTAGCTTGTGTAGCTTAGAAGTAGTTCTCACTTAGTTTGTGTAGCTAAAGTGAGTTGCGCCCTTTGATTTGGATTGTGTATCCTTGTCATTGAGCAAGTAGTGAGCTTAGGTGCTTAGTGCTTTTTGCTTGCTAGTTAAAAGGAGTTTCCCCGTGCTTAAAGTACTAGCGCTTAGGTTTGTGTGATCTTGCGCTAGAACGGTTTAGGGAAGCTCAAGCTAGACTTGCACCTTTGCTTCTCGCTAGGATCTTTGGCAAGGTGTTTAGAGTCTTAGTTAGAGGGGTGAATTGTCGCTAGGACCGATTAGGTTTTATTCCGCTGCGATTAGTTGTTATAAAGGACTATTCACCCCCCCTCTAGTCCGCCATCTCGACCCTACAGCCGCCACCTCCCACACCTCAAATCAACAAAATGCCACTCAGCCGAATGCCCCTGGCGTTCGTATTAATACCCCTCAAACCACCTACAATCATCCTTGCTACAACTGTGGTAAGATGGGGCACTGGGCACGCAACTGCCCTTTCCCAAAGAGGTACAATCAGAATGCACCTGGTGGTCAGCAGCAGCAACATCAGCAGCAGCAGCAGCAGAGTCAGCACCGTGGTCATCAACATCATGCTCAGAAGGGTAAAGTTGTCAAGAAAGCAGGTCAGGTCTATTACACTCAAGTTGATGATATCCCTGCGGGAGAGCCCGTCATGATGGGTAGGTTCCCTGTTACCAATCATCCTGCACTTACGCTTTTCGATTCTGGTGCATCGCATTCATTCATAAATCGTACCTTTGTCGTCAAGCATGAAATTCCAATTGGAGAAATAAAGGAAGATTTCCTTATACACTCGCCCGGGGGGCGTATGTCTACTAAAGAGGTAGTTCAGGGAGTGCCTATAGAGTTGGGAGGGCATAAATTCCCCACGACTATGATAGTGCTAAAGAATCAAGATATTGAGGTGATATTAGGTATGAATTGGTTGTACCAGCACAATGCTCTCATTGATGTGCTGAATAGAACTATAAGAGTGAACATACCTAATAGTCAAACTCAACTTCTTATCCAACTTCCACTACCTATGAGAAAGGTGGAGAAAACCGTGCAAAGGTTGTGTGCTACCTCAGTGGAAGAAGTGATGAAGATTCCTGTGGTATGTGAATTCCCAGACGTGTTTCCTGATGAGTTGCCCGGTTTGCCACCTGATCGAGATGTGGAATTTGCCATTGAGCTAAAGCCTGGAACAGCTCCTATCTCTCGTAGAGCTTATAGGATGCCTCCCAAGGAATTGGCAGAGCTTAAAATCCAGTTGCAAGAGCTGCTTGATAAGGGTTTCATCCGCCCTAGTTCATCTCCTTGGGGTTGTCCTGCCATTTTTGTTAAAAAGAAGGACCAATCTCTTCGACTCTGTATCGACTATCGTCCACTCAACGAGGTGACTGTCAAAAACAAATATCCGTTGCCTCGTATTGACCTACTCTTTGACCAACTGGCTGGAGCTAGGGTGTTTTCTAAGATCGACCTTAGGTCCGGCTACCACCAAATCAAAATCCGTCCTGAAGACATTCCAAAAACGGCTTTCACTACCAGATATGGCCTATATGAATATCTAGTCATGTCTTTTGGCCTAACCAACGCACCTGCCTACTTCATGTATCTCATGAACTCCGTCTTCATGCCCGAGCTCGACAAATTTGTTGTCGTGTTCATCGATGATATCCTTGTCTATTCCAAAACACCCGAAGAACATGCCAACCACCTTCGCATTGTCCTAACTCGTTTGAGAGAGCACCAGCTTTATGCAAAGTTTAGCAAGTGTGAATTCTGGTTGAACAAAGTTCCTTTTCTCGGACATATTCTCTCAGCTGAAGGAGTATCTGTCGATCCGAGTAAGGTGGAGGAAATTTTAAATTGGAAACCGCCAACCACTGTTCATCAGGTCCGTAGTTTTATGGGCATGGCGGGATATTACCGCCGTTTCATCCCAGATTTCTCAAGAATAGCCAAACCAATCACCAACTTGTTGAAACATCAAGTCAAGTCAAGTTTGTGTGGTCGTCAGAATGTGAGGCAGCGTTTCAAACCTTGAAGAAGTGTTTGACTACTGCACCAGTTCTAGCTCAGCCAGATATTGAAAAGCCATTTGATGTGTATTGTGATGCATCCGGTACTGGTCTCGGCTGTGTTTTGATGCAAGAGGGCAGAGTTATTGCTTATGCTTCACGACAACTCCGACCTCATGAAGAAAATTATCCTACTCATGACTTAGAATTGGCAGCTGTGGTTCATGCCTTGAAAATCTGGCGCCACTATTTGCTAGGCAGCACCTGCAATGTGTATACAGATCACAAGAGCCTGAAGTACATCTTTACACAAGAAGAACTGAACATGAGGCAGCGAAGATGGCTTGAGTTGATCAAAGATTATGATATTGAAGTGCATTATCACCCTGGCAAAGCTAACGTGGTTGCTGACGCACTCAGTCGGAAGGCTCACTGCAACTGTCTGACTGTGAAGCCTTATAGTATGTCGTTGTGCGGTGAGTTGGAAAAGTTGGGCATAGAAATAGTTCCACAGGGCAGTCTGGCAAACATCAGTATTGAAACTTCTATCCGTGATGAGATCGTGGTTGCTCAAAAGGGAAACAAGGGCATCAAGCATATCAAAGAAAAAGTCCAGGCAGGAAAGGCAGATTGTTTCAGAATTGATGATGAGGGCGTCGTATGGTTCAAGAATCGTTTGGTAGTTCCAAAAGTTCCGGAGCTACGTCGCAAAATTCTTGATGAAGCTCATCTGACCAGATACTCTATCCACCCAGGAAGCAATAAGATGTACCAGGATTTGAAACAGAAATTCTGGTGGACCAAGATGAAGATAGAAATTGCGCAGTACGTGACGAGATGTGACACATGTCAGAAGGTCAAGGCTGTGCACATGAAGCCTGGTGGAGAGCTACAACCATTGCCTGTTCCCGCGTGGAAATGGGAAGATATTAGCATGGATTTCGTTGTGGGATTGCCCAAAACGTCAAGCGGTTATGATTCCATTTGGGTAATCGTCGACCGCCTTACTAAGCAAGCTCACTTCTTGCCAGTCAAGCTCAAATACACGGCAGCGACTTATGCAAATCTTTACATAGAGCATATGATGAAGCTCCATGGGGTGCCGAAGACCATTGTTTCTGATCGAGGCACTCAGTTCATATCCAAGTTTTGGAGATCCTTCCATGAATCATTGGGCACAAAACTTCTGCATAGTACGGCTTATCATCCGCAAACTGACGGGCAGACAGAGAGAGTCAACCAAGTGCTTGAAGATATGTTGAGAGCTTGTGCATTGAATTACCCTGACAAGTGGGACAAGTGTTTGGCGTTAGCTGAATTCTCGTACAACAACAGCTATCAAGAAAGCATCAAGATGGCTCCGTTCGAGGCAGTATACGGCCGCAGATGTCGTACTCCATTGAATTGGTCCGAGCCCAGTGAAAGATGGTTTTATGGAGTCGACTTGGTCAATGAAGCCGAAGAGAAGGTTCGATTAATACAAGAGAATCTGAGAGTGGCTCAGTCTCGACAGAAAAGCTATGCCGATCAGCGGCGTAGACCATTAACATTCAAGGTTGGAGATTATGTGTACTTGAAGGTTTCGCCTATGAAAGGGGTCAACCGTTTTGGGGTCAAAGGCAAGTTAGCCCCGCGCTACATTGGACCATTCGTAATCACCGAGCGTGTGGGAAAAGTTGCCTACCGGTTGCAATTGCCAGATCATCTGTCAGAAGTGCACAATGTGTTTCATGTATCTCAGCTAAAGAAATGTCTGCGAGTTCCCGACCAAGTGGCCGATGTGGAAGGTGTGGTACTGGAACCCGAATTGACATACTCAGAATATCCAGTACGGGTTTTGGACATAAAGGACCGTGTCACTCGAAGGACCACAACTAGATGGTACAAGATTCAATGGAGTCAACATTCCGAAGACGAAGCCAGCTGGGAATCTGAGGACTACCTGGCGGAGAATTTTCCGGAATTCTTTGCCACCCTGTAACTGTAATAGTCTGACAAGTACCCCCTGTGCTAAAAACCCTCCTACTTATTTTGTGAGCTAGTGCAAGTATAGTTTACCTTATGTATTTTCTTTTCCATTACTTTGTTTCAATGTCTAGTTTAGCAATCTCGGGACGAGATTTCTTTTAGGGGGGAAGGCTGTAATACCCTGGGTATTACGGAATAAATAACCTGCCATGTCATCATAATTAACTTAATTAATTTGCATATGATTGTGCTTAGGGACCTAGAGTGGCTTGGATTGATAAAGTATTGGATTGAAAATTTAAAATCCTAATTGCATATTTGAAATAACCCTAGATTTAGCCCCAAAACCCTAATTCAAAATCTAGAAGGAATCTAGGGGTGATCCTTTAATGAAAGTTGTAGATCTAATTAAATGTGACAACTTTTATTTTTGGAGATTTTGAAGTTCTGTTATGAAAATTTGAATTTAACTCAAAACAGTGAATAAAAAAATTGAATTTGAAATGCCATTTCAAAAATTAATTGGAATCTGACAAAACTTCCTTAATGAAAGTTGTAAAGCTCTCTGAGGGGAACAACTTCTATTTTAGCCATTTTTCATGTTCTTGAGAAAAATCAAAAGTAATTTTGAAAATACAGTTTGAAATTCAAAAACCCATTTCACCCCCTTTTCCATAGTTTTCAAATTTGGCCGAATTTGGGGTAGATCCAAAAATCAAAAATGTTCAGCAGGAAAAATGCTACAACTTTTGTATTTGTGGTTTTTAATTTTTATACACAAATTTGGGAGATATTTGTACAAAAGACAAAAGTGGAGTATGTAGAGCTACAGTAGCCGGGGATGGGCTTCGTCCTCCCTCCCCTGTTCGCACGCCGCCGGTGTGGCCGAGTGACGCCGGCCCGTCCTTGCGCGTTCCTGCTCCCACGATGGCAAAATTGACTCGCGGGCTTCTCCTTCTCCCTCTCCCTCTCGTCCTCTGCCCTATAAATACGACGAGCGGGCCGCCTTCTTCTTTTCCCGTTTCCCGGCTCGCCGGAGTTCGCTCGGTTCGCCGGCAAAATTCGCCCACACCGCACCACCATCACTCTCTCCATCTCGTGAGCATCTAGCCAACTCTCTTGCGCACCTCCCGAGCCCACTGGTGGAAGCTGTAGTGGCTCGAGGGTGCCGGTGTACTCGTCGCCGTCGCTGCGGGTGCCCGGAGCGCCGCCGCGAGCCGCGTGCGGTGTCGAGACCGATTAGGTGAGTTCTGGGGATCCTTAGCTTGTGTCCAAGGCTCCATGTAGCCTGTAGTTTCTCATGCTTGCGACCGTATGCTCTGTGGTGGTCCAGTGTCGCCGGAACGGGGGAGTTACCGTCGGAGCACGCCGCCGCCGTTGCGGTCACCGTCAAGCTCGTCCCTTCGGGCCACCTCTGCCTTCACCACCTTGTCACCGAGACCCGTGGTGAGCTGATGACCCTCCCCAACCCCTCTGTTATTACCTCGCGGGTCCGGCGTGGGCGGCGTAGATCCGCCGGGCTGCGCGTCCGCCATGGGCGAGCTTCGGCTCGTCGTAGGCGATTAGGGTAGGAGCTGAGCATGCCTGGGTGTTCCCTTAGCTCTAGGGCGTGGACTGACGCGGTCAGTTTCGCTGTTGAAGTCGCCGGCGGTGATACCCGTGGCGGACCGCCGCGTGCCGGTGCGTGCGCGAGCTGGCGGGAGGTAGGAGGAGGAGCTGACAGGCGGGGCCCGCCTGTCAGCGCCTCAGCTCGCGCAGGCGCGGGCCGCGTGCGCGCGGGAGACGACGCACGTGATAGTGGGCCGGCCCAGTTCGGGCGCGGGCGCGGGCAGCGCGGCGGGGGCGAGTGGCCGGGCCGAGCCGGTTGTGTGGGCCGCCTCGGGCCGGTTTCGCTTTTCCCATTTTCCAGCGATTTTCAATAGCCTTTTTCAAATTTATTTCTATGAATAGTGCTGATGTTTGTCAATTTCATAGGAATTAATCTGTGGCCTGAAAAATCATGAAAAATTTTGTGGTAGCTCTCTGTGATGTATAGAATTTAATAAAAATATCATATGTTCAGTTTAGACCTTTTCTGTTAGGGGTAAAAATCAGCCAAATAAATGGATAATGCAACTTTGTTGATTTTTAATAAATTGTAGGTAACTCCAAAAATCATGAAATTAATTGTGGCTCTGTTTAATGATGAAATCTAGCTGTTGGTGAAATTTGGTCACAATTGGAGTTAGTTTGGTCAGTTAGTAAATATATGTGAAATTAGGAAAAATAAATAAAATGAGTAGAAGAAATGGATTTAGGGTTTTGTGTGGATTTTGGATTGATTGAAGCTCAAGGATCCACCCCTATATGATCCTTGGCAATAAAAGATGTTAGTGTAAGGTCAAAGTCGTAAAAGTCGTGCAACGGCTTTCCATGACTGCTAAAATCATCTCTTTAATAATTGCTGTATAATTTTTTATCTCCGTTTACAACTTTTCCGTGAAGGAAAGTTGTACTCAAGATGTTAATCATTGATTATTGCATTCCTATAAAGACTGTTGCATCATGTTAAGCATGCATCATTGCACACGTGTAGTGACCGGGAGCGAGGAAGTGAAAGTCGAGGCCACTGCTGGGGAGACAGCTCCGGAGGAGATCCAGGGTTTCGACATCTGCGGGACCGATCCCAACCCGACCCTCTTTTCACTCCAAGGCAAGCCCCGGTGCATTAACCCTCTGTTGTGAAATTCTCTATAATTCGAGTCAATCTATTGCATTAAGTTGATAGGAGTTGATTGTTACCTATCCAGATGCATTGTCCCAAATAATTATCCTGAAACCTGATTTAAATGAAATGGTTTAAACAAAAATGCTTAGGCATGCTTAATAAAAATTAGAATTTTTTTTAAAAAAAAACTATTTTCTGTGCTATGAATGTATACATACTTTATGATTAGTGGAGAACTTGTGATCCGTTGGTCGATGTGTATTTGCGTTAGAGTCCCAATGCACGATCACCTTCGGAATAGTTCAAAGCTGGTCGATATCACTGTAAGGTGTTTCGCTCGGCTGACGTGCTCGTGGGACGGCGTTTCCCATGACTTCTCACCGGCAGACACGGTTTTCAAAACTATAGGGACCGTTCGTTGTAGGCGTGCTGGATCGAGATGAACAGCCTAGCCACATACCTTTGTGGAAAGCCTAGAGTCAGGTGGCTCTATTGCTGGAACCGACAACCACGCACTGGGAGTGGAGAGATGGCGGGAGTAGCTTGTACCCACGTGGCCGTCGTGCCTGGAGACGAGTGGAGTACTGTGCTCCCGGGTGGCGCAGGACCGGTTCCGGGATAGAAAGACCTAGATGATAGGTTGGTATATGTATGCCGGCGTGCTGCATATGCAGTGTGGTTAGAATCCCCAGCTGGGTATACTTTCTGGATTCGAATCGACGTGCTCCTCGGTCAATGGAGACTCAATCCACTTCCCTACCCCGAAAAGTGGTTCTCAACTAGGTGTTTTCTGAATAAAGGAAGTAAGTGGAAAAATGACGATCTATGAGTTTGAGTATTGGAACTATAGATATATGATGATGATAATGATGAAATAAAATTGGATAGTGATGCTTTTCTGCAAATCTTTTACCTCCTGCTAGCCTCACCTATGACCCTGCATTCCTGAGTCTCATCTTACACCTTTAGTCGGGTAAGTCTTGCGGAGTACCCCTAGTACTCAGGGTTTGTTAACCCTTGCTGCAGGAGATCCGCCTTCAGATGTCTGTTTTGCTCCGTGCTGTATGACCATCATCCAGGAGGGTAGCGAGGAAGAGTGAAGTGGAACCTGTGGGCAGGGTTCGAGTTACCTCATGTATAATGTTGTATAATTATTCAACTGCTACTGCCACTACTTATGGATTGTAATAATCGTACTGGAACTCTATTTGGACAACTGGTTTGTAACATAAAGTTATGTAATATTCCGCTCCTGTACTCTGATGTATTTTACTGTGAAATGTTGTAATCTTGTAATGTATTCGCAATGTGATCCTGCGGAAGAAAAAAAAAATTTGGGCGCTGATGTAGCCCGACAGATCGGTCTAGGTTATATGGAACATGGGCCCGGCTGTCAGAGTCATTAATGATAATGACAGTCGCCTGTGGGCCATGTAATTTAGGCGGTTCTGTTACAAACATAAATAACTTTATCTGACACACGACTTATAGCTGCATGTTTTGTCGATAGGAGTACGGACTATATTGAGAAACACAGGTCTTTCACGTAGTATGAAGGTACATGCATATACATAGGGAGCACCTTTCAAATACTGAACTATCATATCTTAAAATTGACGCACTAATAAATTTAAGATTAGAAAAAATGTAAACACCCTCATAAATCAATAACTTAAACTGGATAGACAGATTCTACTGCCATTGGAGATATGATGAGGATAAGAGAGCATACTATGTGCTTTTGCACATGTAGTTGCACCTAGTTACATGCACACAAAAAATGCAACCAAATATATGGTTCGATAGTTCATATAGTGCACATTATCATCGTGTAAAAGTTTTGTACAACAAAAAATCATGCAAAAAGAACACAAAACTGACATTTTAAAAGTTGTGGATGATACTATTTTATGTTATATCTGCAACCCACTATTATGCAATTGTTGGTTTCACCTTTTTAACCCTATTGTGCAAGTTTTCGGTTTCTAAAGAAGAATTGCAATATGCCCCTACATCAAACCTATCTCTTGATTGTTATGCTTCATCCGTTTCATACTCCATTTCCTTTTGCATAAGGTATATTAGCGTTTTAACCATTTATTAGTAATTACTCAATGAAAAGGTAGTTGAAATCTACTAATACAACTTTTGTACTAATGCGTATATAAATTGTTAGTTAAGAGTTTTAAAATGTTGTTTTAGCTTTATTATGTTTAAAACAGAAGGAATATGTTCTACACATAAGGGATGAAGGGGACGTGGATAATTCTCCGATCCGATCTAAATCTTAATTTTTGAAGATATACAGGTTATCTGATATTTCAAATGGGATATTCGATAATTTATCTCTTTAAAATGAAAACTTGTTGAAATCATATTTAGAAAAGGCTTGTTAGTTGAGAACTTCTTATTCTGTGATGTGTTTGTTTCTTCATATTCTGCATTGAGAACTTGCAAGCTATTACTACTTATTGCCTAATAACCTATCATTTGTGAGTGTGAATACCCTGTTAAGTGTTAATTGTGTCGGTATAATAACCACAAAATAAAATCCAATGAAAGATTATTGTATTTTGTTTGCTATTGGCTCCTTACGGAATTAGTTCTTGACAAATACATATAATTCTTTTTTTTTATGTATGCATATATTACACGACTACTTAAATCTGTTTTCAATCGATTCCTCTCTACATTCGTACTATTTCCGACATCATCCAAATCCGATAAAGGAAAATAAATTAAATTTTGAGGTAAATATTATCCGTTCTAGCCGTAAAATCATTCGTCTATGGCCCTGGAAAAAGTGTCCTATCCTTCTCCTTCCCTATTTCCATCCCTTCCCATTTCCCAAGTCCCATTCCCTCCCTCAATACCCTCCCTCCATATCCCACACTCGTCTATGGCGGCTGCACTGGGCGTCGTGGTCCGGCGGCTGTACAAGGCAGCGGCGCAGCCCCTGCGCCTGACGAAGTTCGCGCTGCACCCTCCCAAATCCGTAAGTCTCCGCTTCCCCGACGGCCAGCACCTCCTCCTCCGTAGATCCTGCTTACCTTAGGTCTTACCTGATTCCTGCGGCTCTCTACTGCTCGCGTGGTGGATACTGGATGGTATTAAGTTTAGACTTTTAGTGTGATTCTAATCTAAAGTGCCGTCCTAGGCTGAAAGGCCAAATTCACAAAATCGCGCTGAGCCATCATGTTCTGCTGTCTGACTTCACCTGATTGTTGTTCGCATCTCGAGTAGCGTTGCTGCTACTCAAATATTGCGTGCATTCTTTGGTTTGTCATGCGTGCAAGCAAAAACAAAATGCTCCCTTATCGCCCACCCGTGAGTGCTTGACTGCGAAACGTAAAGTTCTATTCTGGGCATGTAGAGCATGTGAATAAAAATCATTCGTGTGCTGAATTTCGTGTGAGACCATGTGTGGTCAAGACATAGTTCCCAGTCAATGTCAAGGGAACAGTTCTCCGGCGTCCTATTGGAAGTTCTGGTCTTATTCAGTTGTCTTACATCCATATTTTAGGACCATATGCATCTTATCTCGAAGAAATGGGCCGTGTTTGTGTTTTTCTATTTTGAATTTAGCTAATTTCTAACTCATCCCAGGTTGAAATAGAATTCGCTGATGGTAGCTCATTTCATCTGTCAGCAGAATTTCTCAGAGTATACAGCCCGGCAGCTGATAGCAAAATCAGATCAGTGGGCGGTGAAAAGGTAATTTCTAGTAGGTTTTCTTGAGCTTTTTTTATTATCCCAAACGTCATTTTTCTGTTTAAGAATTTATAGGATAATACATTGCCGTTGCTTTAAGAGGAACTTTTTGTTATAGACTTTGAAGAGTAGATTTTCTGTTAAATGAATCTGCAAATTTGCAGAGGTATTAGTCTTTAATTTATGACTGCAGATCATTCATATAAAATATTTTATGACATTGGAGGTTAATAATATCTTGTAGTTGGTCTGCAGTTTCCATAAAATTCTGAGTTTTACAGTGGAAAATTATGTCTTATCAGGTTATATTTGGCCGACGGCATGTTGGGATAATGTCAGCTGAATCAGTAGGAAACTACGGAGTCCGGTGAGGGTTGTCCTGCATATTTTTCTCAGTTCTCAGGCAGATGTGACATTTCTATCACATAAAACTAAAAAAATGTTTTTATTTACATATCTGGTTCATGACCTGCTGTTATTTGCGTGTAGGATACTCTTTGATGACTTGCACAAGACAGGGATCTTCACATGGGATTACTTGCACCACCTGGGTTCGAAAAAATTCAGTCTGATGAGAAATTACATCAGAACTTTGAGAAAGCACGGTCTTAGTCGCGATCCCCAGAGAAGGAAATGAAGGAGCAACAGTCTCTACACAGCCTCGCCTCTTGACAGATTGCTCCATCAGGCTTGCCTGCCAAGTGCTATGTAACAAAGAGCTGCTCAGTTGAGCATTTGAGATGTGAACACACATAACACAAGGATATCATTAACTAGTGATCACCAGTAACCGTGATGTGAAGGACTGAATGAAAGTACAAAAACGTTCATTTACTGGAGTTGGTGTATTATTTGGAACTTAGGACTGGGCAAGTGGATAGACGCCTTCAGTCCTCTCATATGTATTCAGTTTTTCTTTCCTCTTTGTGAAAGAACAATACTTTGTTTCGATCAGGTGTACAATAAATTTGCATCGTTTAACACAGGCTTACCAAACCTTCACTCTCAGTCTCAGGACTTGTGATCCCCCATTTGATCGCAACATGTTTTGATGCAAATGCGATGAGGACAACTCAGCAAGCTACTATTGTTCATTGCGGAGAGAGGAAACGAAGGATCAATGACGAGATGTCTAACTGGAGGGTTCAAGTTTCACATGCCGACGTTCCTGAAACTGATACTTGACAGGAAGGTTGCCACTTGAACAAGGCAAGGTATCCTAGATTGAGCACTTTTTGGACAAAGCCTGCACATATAGACTGATGAAAGGCCGTTTACTAAGACAAAGAAACGATCAAACAAGGGGCTGTTTTGTAGACCATGCCCAGAGCAACACAGCTCGATTGTCTGCACAGAAGAACCTTAGAAGAGATTGTACACCCCACAGTGGTAGCTGTCTAGTGTAATCACATGTTTTGCTCATGCAATTTTGATATAATAGTGCACTTACCCTAATAAAAAAAAGAATAGATAATCAAAGTGGGGACACTCGCACTAGGGATGAAAACAGATATGAAAAAACTCGTTTGAGGAATCATTTCAATAATAAGAATGACATCATTTTTGACTATTTTTAGCACTACCAAATATTGATTTCCTAATTTCTTTCAGCGCCATATCTCAGTCGTTACTAAATAGTATAGCTTGTTTAATCACTGTCTACATGATGCATACTGGTACACCATTTCTGTTTAATTGGCCACTTAGCCCGTCAAACAATTGTCTAGCACATTCGAATAGCATTCAGCCCAAATAATAGCTACATGGTAAATGAATGAGTGTTCACTGTTTACCTTAGAACATTTTTAAATAGCTGAACCGAAATCGGGGTGGGGTGGGGTGGGGTGTGTGTGTTGGGGGGGGTGGGGGTGCATGTAATAAAATGCATAACATGCTACATGGTCCATCTTCAACACAGAATAGTTAAACCGCTAATTACACATTGGGTCAGATGAAAGCTATATAACGTAGAAGGCAGTCAAGGTCATCATGACCTTCACGGACTGAGGTTATAGTTACAGCATCTATTTTAATGCCATTGCCTGACAAGCGAGAGGCTTGAGGCATCAAGCGGCCACAGCATCAGGTAATTTTGGTGTTCACCTTTCATGGAATAATTCTCCTGGCAGGATAAACGACAGAATGTTTGATTATAGCAGCTTCTTAAATGACAGGTTTGGAATTATATGCCTAGTTTTGGTTCAGAACATACCTTCAGAATATGCATGGTGTAAACTGATCATCGCTGCTTTCCAGGCACTGTTCGTGTCACGGTGGACACACCATCAACAAATTTTGTTCGGAATATCACATTGGCATTGTTGAACATACCCTCTTTTAAAGAGACAACTATGAACTGCAAAAAACAAACCAATAGTTCAAACTTTCAGAACTTAGTGTTGCAACTGTCTGAACACAACGGCCAGAGCATCTGATTAAATACACAAGGAATTCAACTGTCACAAACCAGCAGTAGTAAGTGGCACATTATGTAGATACTATTGCCTTTCAAAACACAGTTTACATAGTACATATTAAAATGCAGATGCACTACCTCCTTACTAAGCAGGATTATATTACCTGAGAGTGCGGAAAATGAGCCTTGATCATTCTACCAATGTTTTGGGTGTGGCTCAGATCAAGAGCAGCATCAACCTGCAGTGCATGAACATCAGTCAGTTGAAAATAGTCAGCCTCAGCACACAATCTGCAAGCTACAGACATTTGAGGCATCATACATACAAGACTATAAGAAGTGTCATCATAAAATCAGCCTGCCTGATCCATGGACTTATTCAAACTAAATTACCATGAAACGAACAAGGCACTTGACTAGATAGAAGTTTTCTAAACAAATCTATCCATGTCAACAAAAACACCAAGTACTCATCAGCACCATTTTCCAGTTCTTTCAGTTTAAGTCATATGTTCTAGAGCAAATTCAAATTACCCAACAACATACTCTGCATATCTACTCAGTTTTCACCATACTCTTTATAAAATAGAGCAAGGTTAAGAGTACCATACTCTAGATATGCAGAGTATGTTTTTGGATGGAATGTTCTAGAGACTAACTTGCAATGGTACTATAAAACATTCCATCCAAAACATACTCTGCATGTCTACTCAGTTTTCACCATACTCTTTATAAAATAGAGCAAGGTTAAGATTTGCCAAGATGAGATGACCTTGTGTTCTGAATAGTTGCTGTAGTCTACATTATCACAGCCAATGATTAATTTTTTCCAATGTTCAAACATTGTAGCAACTAATCTAAAGAAATAAAGTATTGAGCTTCAACATCTCGAAGCTGAATTTGCCTAAGTTTCAATGAATCCTTCTGGAAAACTGCCTAACATATTTACTTGCAGCACCGCCTCATTCTTCCAAATACATCAAAGTTATACTAGCTCAACAACAGTAGATTGTCGTGATAAGGAATTTGAATAGTATATCTTAAAGAGATACCTCATCCAATATGTAAAGTGGTGCAGGTTTAAAAAGAAGCAAAGCCAGGATAAGACTAAGAGCAAGAAGGGATCGTTGCCCTCCACTAAGTTCAGATAGAGACTGCTTCCAAACTGTCCCGAATGCCACACGAACTTCAAGACCATCCAAGAAAGTACCACCTTCGGGAGGATCAAGTTTTGCCATTGTACCAGGTAAAAGGGTACTGAATATAGATCCGAAATCCCTATAGAAACAGAATGTAGAAGTTAGACTCCAATTTGCACATTTATGAGTAAGAGATATAATAAGTCACTATAGGATTCATATACTGACTTGTTTACTTTGAGCCATGTGACTTTCAAGGTTTCCTTCTTCTTCTCATCCAACTCCTCTATCACTTTCTCGATTTTTGCCTTGTCATTCTGCAGGAGGGAAAGGGTATGTGTCCGGATATCAAAACTATTTTCAGGCTATCAGGAAATCTGTACATGATAGGACATACCTCGATGATGTGTTTCTTTGACATCAAATCATTATACTCATCCCCTGCCTTCTCAAACATTGCCATAACTTTCTTATTAACCCTCTTCTCAAGACTGCAGGCAGGAAATAAAGATTGGTGAATACATTGCAAATTACAGAACTGGGGAGATGATATGGGTACAGCTACTCAGTAGCACTAGCAACTTGTCCTAAACGTCATATATTTAAAAAATATCGGGAGTAATATGATGATTTATAGTGAATTATGGAGCCAATAGAAATATCAGATGTACCTGGATTGTTGAGCTTGAAGATTTTCAAGTTCCTCTCGGGCTTTATGTGGTTCATAAGATTCAAAATCATAATCTGTACCACTTTTCCCAAACAACTGTTTCTCAGTTGCGATCCAGCTATACTTCTCCAGTAGCTTATCAACTATTGAAGAGCAATCCTTCTGCTCTATCTCCATCCTCTTAACCTAATATGTTATTATTATCAGGTATTAAAGCATGTTCAAGCAATCAATAATTAAGTAGAAAATGCAGCAGAGATTTGATCCAGGAACTACCTCATTTTCCATTTTCTTCCTCTCAACATTTGAATCACTTAACTTCTGTTGAAGTTTCTGCTGTTCCTTGGCCATGTGGTTTATCTTTGAGTCACAGTCCTTCAGTTTAGAACGTCCAACGTTGAGCTCACTTTCAGCTTGATCATAATCTTGCTTTATAGACGTAACCTGTTTAGCACAAAGCATATTTAACTAATTAAATCCAAAGCTTAGGAACAACACCAAGTACAAAGTAACTATAGCAAAGCATCTTGCACAACCTTGTCCTTTTGTTTTTCCAAGGTTTCAGACAGAGAAGTAATTTGAGCTTTTGAAGTTGTTAACTGCTCTTCCAGTGTAGCAAGCTCATTAGCAACTGCATCTTTCTCCATGATCAGCCTCTCCCTGTCACTTTCATAAGCCTAAATATGGGATATATTAAAGATTGAGAATTGTCAGGATGACTGTTGAAGTAAACATAAAAGAATCAAGCTATGGCCACTATCAAAGTAGAAATTCAAGCCAAAGGGCCTCTAGCTGAGTTGGTTAGAGGAACCCGGCGGCACTCCTCAGGTCCTGGGTTTGACTCCCCGTGAGAGCGAATTTCAGGTTGAGGTTAAAAAAATCCCCTCGTCTGTCCCATAGCCAAAGCATAGGTCTAAGGCCCGGCCGTAGTCGTGGTCGTCTCACATGGGCTACGGTGCCGCTGTGTATGGGTGGGGCAAGAGGTTCGAGGGTTTTCTTGACCTGCGTGAGAAGGTCTTCTAAATGCAATGCCCGGGGGCTGTCTTACCCCCCGCTAGGTCAAGTTTTTTTTTTTCAAAGTAGAAATTCAACATAAATAATCTTAATATATTGCTTATGAAAGATGTACAGTCTCTTCAACAAAGTTACTCACATAGCTAACTTAAGTTAAACGTATCATAATAAAGAGTTCACGACTAACTCATGGTAATAGGTGAAATTCATAGTTTTCAGCTATATGTAGCTTTTTTTAAAAAAAAAAATACTTCCTATCTACATCTAACCAAAAATAGTCCTCCAAATTATATGTCAATTTAGTTTTCTCATAAGTCAAACACCTCTAGATTTAACCAAGTTTACAGAAAAAACATATTAACATCTAAATTTCAAAATTATTGACCGTGTTATGAAGCGGCGGCATCACAGGGAGCGGCGGCGGCGCAACCTTGGGGGGGACGCGGACGGTGCTTGGCAGCACGGGGTCCAATGCAAGAGGCAGGTGTGGTGCTGGAATGGGGTGGGAGCGATGGAGGCCTGACGGTGGCGACAAGGTTTGACAGTTGCTGCAAGGCTGGGCGGACGTGCTGATGCCATGGTCGGTGATGCGGCATCAAGACATATTTTTCGGGAACTTAATGAAACTAATTTTGACAGAGTTCCTGCAAGGCTGGGCAGACGTGCTGATGCCATGGCCGGTGATGCGCATCAAGACATATTTTTCGGGAACTTAATGAAACTAATTTGATGTTGTAGATGTTAAACTTGGGTAGAATTTAAAGAAGTTTGACTAAGGACAAAGCTAAAGTGGCCTATAATTTGGACAGAGGGAGTATGTATCAAGAAATAATAGTACTGCCTATCAAACTATTGTAACATTACAAGTCAAATATAAGTTAGAACGAAGACAAAGATAATGTGGGACCCCTGCGTGCAAGGGGGCTCCATGGTCACAGAAGCAGTATGGGGCCTAAGCCCCACCCGATGGATTCACCCCTGCGCTTCAGTTAGCTAATCTTTCTTCTTTTTTTTTTTTTTTTTGCTTTGCAATAGCAAGTTCTCACAGAAAAGATAGACCAATTAGATAGAGTTATTTACTGCAGACTAGCACTATGTAAGGCAAAATTGACAGTATTTTGCAATTAACCAATGAGATTGACCATTGCCCCGGTTTCTTTTATGCCTGCATAGCCAGTGCAGCAGCCAATCATGCGCCTAAGTCACACCAACAAAGTCCAGGGTCAACATCCAGAATTCTCCCACGACTACCAAGGAGAAAATCTTTTATCGAAAATGTTTCAGATATGAAGCAATAAAAAATTCCATGAATGGTGGCAAGAATAAGAAAGTAAATAACCTTTAGTTGCTTTGACATGGACTGCATCTCTGACTTAATTGATTTGATCCCTTTTTCCAGCGCTTTGAGTCTGCCCTCACGTTCAGTGCCATAAGTCTTGATAGTTTTTTCTAACTCAGAAACTGTTGACACACATTTTTCATGCTGCACTTCCTTTTCTGTCAACTCTTGTTTTGATTCTTGAAGCTCTTGTTCAATTTTCTTTACGAGTTCACCTAACTGAAGCGCAAATACAAAAACAGTTATTTTAGATTGCAGCTTTTACTATGGTAAGGCAAGCATATCGATGGTGTAAGCTAATACCTTGTGATATTCATTTTGCTCAACTCTGTTCTGAAATAGCGAGAGATCATATGACTTGAGTTCAAACTGAGACTTCAACTCCGTGTACTTTTTCTGCAATGGTAAAAGAGCTCCAATCTAGGAGAGAGAGAGAGAGAGAGGAGAAGGGAGATAAATTAGAAAAATCTAGAAAATGAAAATTAGCATAAGTTAAATATCCAACATATAACATGTTGCAGTTGCAATGAAGAGAGATAACTGATAGTGACCAGCACAATATTCTCAATGGACTAAACCTGCAATGAAGAGAGATAACTGATCGTGACCAGCACAGAGGTAGTACTCCCCCCATTCCAAATTATAACACATTTTGGATTATTTAGATATATGGTTTTGCTATGCACTTAAATATGCATTACATAGTAAAATCAACGTATTGTTTTGCTATGCACTTAAATATGCATTACATAGTAAAATCAATGTATCTAGAACGTCTTATAATTTTAGAATGGAGAGAGCACAAGTTAACGGCATCATAGAATGTGTCCCATTACAAGAATCACTTTGCAAGCAAAATGCTTTGCCATTAAGCATTTCATGGTGCAAATGTGCATTCATGTCTCATGGTATTATTTCTTAATTCTTATGAGGAAATATAAATATTAATGAAATTTACAAGCTTCCAGCTAACAGATTAGAACAGCAGTTCAAAGGGAACTAGTTGGACATGTATATTTTTTTCCTGCAAATAAATTCATATGAATTCAAACAGTAATAAGAATAATAAAATCCATGTGTAGAAATTGTGCATTCGCATAATACCTGCTGTTCAATGACAGAGAGCCTTTTCTCATGATCAGATAGATCAGCCTCAGCCTTAGCTAGTTCGTCGAGTTTCCGTAGCAAGTTCCCTCTACCCCTGCATCATTATGGTATAAGTTACCAAGGAAAATGATGAATGTCTTTATCTGGCCACATGACAGACATTTTGACTTGTCTGGCAAACCATGTAATTAGAACCAGCAAAAAAATGACAAGCCAAACACAGGCATGTGGTGCGAATTTCATCTATCGACCGACAAACCAAGATGAACAGAGAATCTAATGTGCATTTCCCTCCTAAGGATACTTAGAAAAGCATTTGTGTTATTCAAACAAGAATACAAAAGGGGAATCGAATACTAAATTTTACCCAAAAAAACGATCAAGTCAAAGCACTAGCATTAATTCAAATATTGGTAACTTACCCTTTACTACCTCCAGTCAAAAGACCACTAGGCTGATAAGTGTCACCCTCAAGAGTCACACTAGTACTGCTAACTTCCCTATTAAACGCAACCTGTATCAAAAGAAGAATTAACAATAACACTATCAACCACATATTCTGAATTATACTTCGGATACAGATTCAACTAAATTATTACTATACTAAAAAATTCTGAATAAGCAACACTACCTCTTTTGCCGCATCCATATTACGACACACAAATGTTGAGCCAAAGACAAAAGCTACGGCATTCTGCAATAAGATATGAAGATATCTATGAAACAAATAGGTAGAAACATGCAATCCTAAGATTTGGGTTACAACAAAATTAGGAACGACACGTGTGATCAGAATGATTTCCAATCTTAAGTTTGAACCACTGAGGCTGAGGAAAACAACAAAACACTACTAGACTTGATGTACATAATTCTACAAGAGAAACATCAGTGCTTCTCAAAAATTAACACAATAGTTGGAGGTACCAACCTTTACTTCCTCACCATATCCAACCAATTCTAGAGCTAATGTTACATTGTCAGGACCAACCTACAAAGCAATCAGTATATACTTCTCAGTTAGACAAGTCATCAATAACCAAAAGGCTACATCCACCAGTATAACAAAAGAGTAAAGAGGGAAAAGGTTAACCAGTCTACGAGCTGCCTGCTGAACTCTGTTAGGTATCGTGTATGTTTGGATTTTGTTCAAA
Source organism: Eremochloa ophiuroides (assembly GCA_038502445.1). NCBI lineage: Eukaryota > Viridiplantae > Streptophyta > Magnoliopsida > Poales > Poaceae > Eremochloa > Eremochloa ophiuroides. The sequence goes on from JAHLJS010000006.1 coordinate 79,769,991, forward strand.
GGAATGATGGTTACTCTACTTCGTAGATCCCCATTTTTTAGTAGTCGCTTTCCCGTTTCTTCTGTGTCAACAACCACATTAAATAACCTCCCACCTGCAGCAACCTGCAATATTTAACTAATATAAGTGAACTAGGATGACTAGACTAACTCCGTCGCAAAAAAAAAGGATGACTAGACTAACTCCATGAGCCAGAACGAGAATTAACTTCAAGCAAGCAGATAGGAGTATGCTGATACGAACCTCCAGTGCTGTTGCTGTTGAGCTATCCTTAATCCTAATGAGACGTGCAACAACCCCTTTGACTTTTGATCTGTCAAAATTCCTTTCAGGGTCTCGATAACTGAAGTGAACATTAGCAAGCTCACCAGAAAGCTTGCGGACACGGTCTTTTAATTTCTGAACAATTTCTAACTCTGTAGAACGATCCTATGAATGGTAAGGACAAAAAAGAACAATAGTCAACAATCAGAAGTATAGCCTTCCAATTGGAACCTTTTATGCCACATTAACACCTTTTAGTTTGACCAGTGTATACCTTTTGCAAAGCTTCCATCTGGCCCTCATCATAATTAATAGCTCCCATGGATGCCTTGATACCTTCCAAGTCTTTTGTCCTTGTTTTCAACTCATTCTCAGCTGCAATAGCCTCATCACGCTTGGATACTAACAGTGTTTTCTTCTCCTTCAACTCCTTTTCAGAATGTTTAATTTTCGTAGCTAGCTGCTTTAGTCCAGATTCCGCATCTCCAACTGCAGCTTTTGCGTCTCTAAGTTGATCTTCAAGGCATTTCTTATCAGTTTGCACTGCTTTTTCCTGCTAGCACACCCTGGGAAAAATACGGATTTAAAATCCCAGAGTACATAGAACCAAGAGGCTATATGTTAATAGTTTACTACATTACATTTAAAGACATCACCCATTACATACCTGGTATTCTTTCTCCTTCTCATCCAATTCCTTTGTGAGATCCTCTGCTCTTCTTTTCATGTCAGAAGCCTCATTCTCTACATTTTTTACAGCAGCATCTCTCTCGACTATAGACCTTTTTATGTCCTCAATGTTTGTGAGAATCTACATGTGAAATATATAGTGTAAACCTTGTAAGCTATTCATAACAAAAGTTAGCATGTCTAGTAACAGACAACAGTGCAGCGTTACCTTCTCAACACCCTTTTCTTCAGACTTCAGGTTTTCCTCTTGATTATTCATCACAGAAGTTTCCTTGATAAGTACATGTGATAGCTTGTCAACTTTCTCTGACAGAACCTTCATCTCACCACCTACTTTAGCTTCTTTTTCAGCAGCCAAGGTAGAAATGTTATTGTCCATTTCTTGTATATCTGCTTTTATCTTTTCTGTATTTTCATCCAGCTCAGCAATCTTTGCCTTGATTTGTTTGACATCATTGAGTGCACCATCTCGCACTCTCTCGGCCTGAACAAACTCATAGGCAATACAAAATCTTTTGAGCCTATCAAGTTCAGCATTGCCATTGGCCCATTTCATGTATTGGCACCGCTCTTTTCTAAGCTTCTCCAGTGCAGGGAGGATTTCAACATCAAGTAGTTTATTAATTTCATCAACTTTATTCTGCTTCTTCTCAAGTGTCTTAAGAGCAGATTCTTTCTTCATTTCGTACATTCTTGTGCCTGCTGCCTCTTCTAACATTGACAAAATTTCTGGAGGCTTCATGTTCAGCACTTTTGTTATGCGCCCTTGCATAATTAGAAAATGGGGATTGTTTACATTAAGTTGCACTGAGTGAAAAAGAGTCTGCACCCGGGAAGGTTGTGCAAGATGGCCATTGATAAGGTATTTGTTCCTTCCACCAACAACAATCTACAAATAAAGGACAGCAACAATTAACTGACGGCCAGTAAAATTGGGACAAATTTGATCCACCAGAAACAACACAAACTTTTTGAAACAAATAGGTGGAATCAAAGTGCATAAGAACATACAAGTGAAGCCGATCTATTAGCCATTTTACGGATTAATCAAGCAAATGAGGTGAACAACCAACATATGTACTTCAATAGTGCTAGATACATATCTAACATATTAACAAAATGCAAGCATACTGTCCATACACCACCAATAGACAAGTGTAAAGTCTTCCACTCAACAAATGAATCATCTAGAACACCCTTGAAATAAATAGAAAAATATAGCTTCACATATTGCAATCTAAAACTAACCAGATCAACCAACAAAGGTATCACTCCACATCAACCTAAGTAGCACCATTTTGGTAGAATTAAACGCCTGGACCTCAAATAATTTCAAAATTTTAGCTGCAAATAATGTCTTAAATCACTGAGCACAAAACATCCACGCGCACCATTGAGAAACGAAGTATTTGACTAAAAAATTGGGCCCGCTAGATTGAACATCAACAAAATCTGAACAAATCCAGTTCCATTATAAGCAACTTCACAGTCCCTGGTTACTCTTAAGAAAAATTAACTAGTGGTTAAGAATACCCACTAACAGAACTCCAGTTTCATATACATCAACTAAGTGTCTGGCTTAAAATGAGTCAGGTACACCAAAATTAACAAAAAAAAGGGTGTATATTTGACTAGAATTGGGGTGACCACATTACACATCCACATTCATAGCAAATTGCCAAACCCTGATTAAACGTAGGTCAGCTAGTACAGACATTAACAAAAACTCCAGATTCATACGCATCAACTAGAGGTGGTGTTGGACGGCGGACGGGGAATACACAATCAAGAGTGCCTATCGTATCCAATTTGAGGGTACTTTCACCAAACTTAGGTTGATGCCTATCTGGAAAGCAAAGGCGGAGCCCAAATGCCGTTTCTTCGCTTGGACACTACTACATAGGAAGATCCTAACAACAAATAATCTAATTAAATGCAACTGGCCAAATGATCCAATATGCAAGCTTTGTGGAACAGACCATGAAACACCGACACATCTTTGCAAAGATTGTACCTACGCAAAGGAAGTTTGGTCCATCCTAAGGCAGTGGCTGGGTCTTTCTGCGATCGGATACTATTGGAATAGAGGAATCAATTCATAGATATTGGCGAAAATGCCGCACAAAATTCAACAAAAGTCACCGTAAGGGTTTCAACGGCGTTATGATTTATTATTGGTAGAACTTGTGGAAGGAAAGGAATAGAACTTTCAGAACAAATCTCTACAAACAAGAGGGGCTGGTCCCAGTATTGGTTTTTTTTTTTTTTGTAAGTGGGAAATGCTCGGGCAGGTTGATCTTTTGGGTAGCAACGACTTGTCTCGTTTGGTTTTTGTAATTTGTGTGTTCTCTCTCTTTTTCTTCGTCTAATAAAAATCCGGCAAAGCTCTTGCCGCCTTTCAAAAAAAAAAATAGGTGTTTGACTGAAAGACATATTTGACTGAAAAATCAGCAAGCTAGACACAGATTTAAATTTAAATATTCAGCACGCATAGCAGATTAGCAATTCCAAACTCCCATGAAAAGAACTAAGTAGATCAACTCTGAATAAAACCTAAGAGACACATCCAGTTGAGCATTTGCATCAACATATTTAACAGACACTAAACCAACAAACAAACAGTACTTCAAATTTCAAAACTCCATAATCGACATCTCCAACCCTTCAATGTACAAAAATTTACAAATTGATTCCAGTTCACATAAACCAAAGCAACATACGAACAATCAAACCCTGGTATAAGAAATTCAAAAACGTGAAGGATGACATCACACAATCTCCTCAAAATTCTAGCTCCAGACATCGCAAACCACCGTCTCCTTTTTGCCCTAACCAATCTCATTCAGCAGCTACTCTTCGCGGGGCAGCATCTTAATCCAATTTGATTTGACACATCAGTACCGAATTCGAGAATATGCAAATCAAAATAGTGCAGCTGGCCCCAAAATCACCTACACCCCCCCCCCCCCCCCCCCCCCAAAGGAACTCAAACGCGCGCTAGCAAGGATACGCTTCAGAAGGCCGCATGGGATAACGAAGAAGGCGAAGAGATGTGTAACCTGGCGCGTGACAGTGATCTCGGGGGAGTCCTCATAGCCGAGCGGGGAGCGGGAGCGGTCGGAGTTGTCGAAGACAATGGAGACGGTAGCCTTGGTGACCCCGGCCTGGCCCTGCTTGTAGACGAGCTCCTGGAGCGAGGCGGCGCGCACCTGGCGGAGATCTGTGATGCCGAGCACGAAGCAGATGGAGTCGAGGATGTTGGACTTGCCGGAGCCGTTGAGCCCGGTGATGGCGTTGAACAGCGGGTCGAACCCCGACACCACCGTCCGTCCCGCGTACGACTTGAACCCCTCGAGGGTTACCTCCTTGATGTGCATCTCGCCGGCCGCCGGCGAGGCGTTGCCAGCCGGTGATGGAGCTAGGGTTCCAGGGGTTCGGGCGGGAAACGTTTGGAGGCGTTGGGTTTTTTCGCCCTTTCGGGGGCTGAGGAATTCGAAATGTTTCGAAGTGGAGGGGAGCGTCACTCGTCGCCCCGTGTGAAGAGCAGCCGAGTGGGAAGACAAGAGATCGTCGAGTGATGACGAGTGGCGAGGCGGCGGCAGGCGGGGTATTGTATAGTGGAAGTGGGCTCACATAGCGAGTTGGGCTTCGAATGGGCTTGATTACACTACTTAGTCCAAGGCTTCGGCTCCGGCTTCTTCTTTTTTTTTCTCTCCTTACGAGCTGTTAATTTGTTAAACGCTCATTCCAAAAATTGCTTCTAAGCCTGGAGGAACCAGAGCCGTTTTTATATAAAGGGGTTGGATAAAAAAAATATAGCTTCTCTCACCTCCTCAAAATTTAGTGCAAATGCTGTAAAAAAAATATAGTGCAGATTTTGGTATAGTGTCACTAGAGCTATTTTGCTAAACACTTCTCCACCAGAGAAGCTACTCCACATGATAAGGTGGAGCCCTTCTAGAGGAACCACGGCCCTACCAAACAGAATATATTTTTGCTTGCCTTTCTCTCTTTTATTCATGACACCAGTTGATTGTAGTGTTTTGTATTAAGAAAAAGCTTTTAATAGGCTTGTGCTCCATAATCATGAACCACGTGATTCTTGTCCAAGAGAATGCATCGAGGTGACTGAATTCCTAACTTTGTTTTTTTTTTTTTTGTTAGAACAAAGTTTATTGAAATTCTAGCTTCAAATAATCGGTTACAAGAATTTAGGCCACGTTTGGATTGTAGGATTTCTTACAAAAAGTACGGAATCAAACATTCCTTCATTTTATGCATTGTTGGTGGTGGTGTTTGGAATATAGGATTGACCATATATCCTTTCCAGGACTGTTTTCTCACCTATGCGTGTTTTGAAGGTAAAAAAATATTTAGTCTAAGTTTATGGGATTTTTTCTATGAAAAATGTTACGCATTATAATCTTACTTGTACGAGGAAAGAATACAATTCTAACATACTTACTATCAAATTAAAATATGCTGATTTTGACTAACTAGGTATATGTATATGTGATATGTGTACATATGAAAAATATTAACTCTTATTTATTTTATTTTTTATTAAAGTATTAGCATTAATGATATCAAATAAGTATCATTGTCAGGTACTTTCACTGTATATCTATTTGATGCCATAAACATTAATATGTTTTTCTATATGTTTTGTTAAACTTCAGATACTTTTAATCGAGGATGCACCTAAAATTTCATTCTTTTTCAGAACAGAGGTAGTAGCACGGTTGAAAAAAGGGGCAAGAATGAAGGAGATCGACCTTTTTAATTTATCTATTCTCATTATCTGTGTTCTTCTAGCTATGCCAACTCCAGAACTTCGATATATGATCTATGTTTAGTGCTCCATTATTGAATTAATGACCTACCCAAGCTAATCTCAAGATAAGTTTAGCAAAGAAATGCACACCATTCGTCCAAACAAACTTCACATTAACTGCTAGCAAAGAAATGCACATCATTCGTACAAAATTCACCCTATTATTCTCTTATTATTGTATTTTATTTTGTTCCTATGTTCATATTCTTCCGTTCCAACTATCCTTAAGAAATTTCAAGAAAACAAGATTTGGACAACACCGTACCATTAGCCCAATAGGAGCATAACACATATCTTGCCAGCAGATGAAAAACCTTTGACCTTCTTTGGAACCTATAGAAAAACAGGAATTTCGTAGAAATCATTCAGTTCCACAGAAAGGGCACATGATTCAGGAATTGCTATACACCACAGCCATGGGGCTCCGATGGAGGAATATATCAATATATTATGCATGTTCAGAAGATTGCATGTTACAAATTGGCAGTTCCCAGCAAGGGAGAACTAATTAAGGGAAAGAAATAATATATGAAACTTTACACTACAATGAAATTAACCCAAGTACAACAGCAGTGGCACCAAAACCTGCTAGCAGTTAACGGGAAGTTTTGACAAAATAGAAGAGGATTTCGCAAAGTTTCAAGTCCTTTGGCTTCTTCTAATAACTCAAAACAGATATTAGCCTATACGGTCCCAGGACCATAACCTTTTATGTATTGTACGTCCACAAAGTAACAGTTTGTGAATATTGTCTATTCTATAGTCAGAAATGGTGTCGGTAGAAAAAGGAATACTCAAACATGGGCCTTTAAACTTCTAGGAACCCTAGATCTCGAAACGTTTCTCCTTTTCTCAGTGAAAAACAAGGAGATTACCAATAAGAACACCACAATTGATAATGCCCATACAGCAATTATCCACATCTTAGAAGATTTAGCCAGTCTCCTTGATCTATGTTGTACAGTAGCTGCAGTCCTTTCAACAGTCCTCAACCCTCCATCATCCATGGATTCAATGTTTCCTCTACCAATAATTCTTGACTTTTGTGCAACTCTCTCAATTTTGCTAGAAGCAGAATCTTGATCAGCTTTCTTAGATGTGCTGCGAACGGTGTCTAGCCGGGGGCAATTTCTGCGCTTATGGTGCAGGTATAGGGCTTTATTCAAAGCTCTCCCGCATTCAATGCTGAGAAGATCCCTCTCCCGTGCATCCAGATCTTGTTTCATGATCGTAGCAGGATCAGGTGGTTCAGGGAACCTGGCCCAGCATGTATTTACCACATCAGCGTTTCTCCAATCAGCCTTGTCAAAGCTCCAATTACCAACTCCAAATCTCAAACCATAATGGAAAACCCTGTATTTTACCCCAGGCAGTGGAACATAACCTGGATAAATCATTATGTCCCTCCTAATGATGTGTCGCAAGTTAATCTGCAAGTTAAAAGGAAATCATATAGCAAGATAGACAATGAGTAGGGATGGGTGAAAAATATTAATTAAAATGACACAAATAACTGCTAAGTGCACCAGATGACCAGAACACCATTTTTCTAGAACATATGAGTGCAACTTTTCATACTGCATTCTCTAGAAAATATGAGGAAAGCATATGTTGGCATCAGTTACACACTTACACTTCAATGAAGAAAAAAAAGAGTGATCCTTGAAACTTGAAAGAACAAAAAATGAAAAAAAAAAGTGCATATACCTCAGCTGCTGCAAAAGAGTAGCCATACATCTCGCTAATCCAGCCAGAATTATATATATCACCAGTAATGTTGGTTGCATAGTGAGCTTTGTCTGCGCGAACCTCCTCTGATTTGTGAAGCCACAGTAGAGCAAAACGCCGAAGATCATCTATATGCATGATAATGACACCGCCAACCTTATCACAAGCAGCGGGATTGCGAGTGTGTATCTTTGCAAGTATGTTATCACAACCAATGAGGTACCTGATACACGTCAAGGATAACATTACTACAGAGTGAACAAATGCATCAAATCAACCATATGAAAATCTACAACATGGCCAAACATATGCTACTCTCATAGCACAGCAAAGTCTCACTCATAAGGAGTAGAAACAGGATGACCACGTCTAGCACCATATTCCCATGGGGTGATGGGGCCTCTCATGATCATATCGGCATCTAGGATAACAAGGAACTCAGCATCAGTCTGCACATGATTGAGCCAATGGAGAACTGCTGCAGGTTTGTTAATTGCAGGATACCTAGCAAAAGAATTATATGAGCGGGTTGTCTTGAACAATAGCTTTAGAGACTGTTAAACCAAGAGGTTATACCAGTCCCCTGTCAGTGGGTGTCGGCTCATAGACGGAACATAATGTGTTGGAGCAAGATCATGGCCTTTATAGTTCTTCAAGTCCTCATCTGTACAGCTCAATAAGCGTGTGATGTTACCAGGCTGTCCGCTTAATCGAAAACTGTGCATAAGCCCAACAGTTTGCCAGTCAAAATATGATGAACATTCGGTAGAGAAAAGGGTGTGTATTTTTGGATATTCACTGTTTGCCTTGGACAATGCAGCATGTTGCATGGTCATTATGCTGTCAACCTGTTGGCCCTTCCAGTACTTTGGTTTTGTAAGCTCTGAAAACCTCCTGCTTTTAAGGAAACTCAGGTATTTTGACCACTGTGGTTTCTGGCATCCAACAGATGCATGATGCAACAAGAGCCCTTCATTCAAGGTGTTAATGCACTCTATGCTTAGAAATAAGCCCCGTTTTATATTTGGGTCAGATTCCATCATCTCAACCTACAAAGTTTGCAGCATCAAGAAGTCTTTATCATAAATAGATATAAATGAGCACGCCCAAACTATGATTAGAAGATTGTTTACCTCTCTAGGAAAAGGAGGTGGAGGGAACAAGCGGTTGCAATCATAAATTATTCCATCTTCATGGTGTTCTAATTTACTGAATGACCAGTTTCCAACTTTAAATGGCAAACCATAGTGCAAGATAAGTGGCTCGATGCCAGGTCTAGGAGTATAACCTGGGTAGATCATTATGTCATCATTTATCTTGTGCCGTAGACCTACCTGTTCATAGGACCAGATAATGAAGCTACAGGAAGAAGTTTACAGTCCATAATGGAATTTTTTACTTTAGCAAAGATACATGGCGAGGAGAGTGAAAGTCAGCTTACTTCTGCAGCACCAAATGCATACCCATACATCTCACTGATCCAACCCATGCCATATATATCGCCAGTAATATTGGTTGACCAATGGGACTTATCCTGCCTCACTTCTTCATGTTTTTGAGAGCCACAAAGGTGCTAGAGCCCTTAAGTCATCAATATGCATGGCTAGAATTCCTCCAACTTTGTCACAAAATTCTGGATGTGCAGTGTGAAGCTGTGCAAGGATGTTATCACAACCCTTCAAATATCTATTTAAGAGTAAATATAGAATGAAACTAGTCAGATGTTTGGTGTAAATCAGACATTATAATGACCTATTCAGATAGCGCCTGGCATCCAACAGGCAGTGCTTAAACATAGAATGCAGATGTAAATGTATTTCTCAGGATAGAAATATGAAGTGGCACACAGACTTCCTCCTTGACATACTGGCCTATTTGGAATGAAGGATTCCCAAAACGCAGGAATAGGAAAATCGCAAGATTCAAGCTGTTGGCAATTGCAATCCTACAGGAATAAGGAATTTAGAATGCAGCAAACTTTCCAGTGGAACATTCGGAAAGTTCCATTTGGAGCACAGGAACTTGAGGAGAGGAAAGGTTCCAAAAGGTTGGACCTCATGTCAGATTTACTCCAGAATTTCTATGGACTAAGCCATTCCATACGAAATTTCCAAGAGGAGGGGGCACAACTTTATACAGCAAATTTTATCGTTGTTCTAACAGGCAGATGGAAACCTAGTTAGAAAATCACTATTCCAAACATAGTTAAGTTCCAAGTAGATGGATAGGTACTCAATGTCACTACAGACTACTGGAACCAAAGAATAATTCAGCGATTTGTTGAAGTGCCATCCTTTCCAATTAATTAAGACTGTCTTGGTACAGAAAGGATAAATGCAGAATTAATAGCTGAGCAAGTAAAAACCATACCCATAATAAGCTGCAAAAGGCTTGCCTTTCTCTGCTCCGAGTTCCCAAGGAATAATGGGCCCTCGAATAATCTGATCTGCGTCCAATATTACAACCCAATCAACATTGTCGGCCTCTGGACTATGCTTTAGCCAATGCACTATCCCTGCTGGCTTGTTGATGGCTGGGTACCTTCACATGAAATATGGCAGGATTCCCAATGAGGACATTATAATTTGAAACAAGGAATCTTAACACTTAAAAATAGCAAGCCCAACAACTCAACAAGGCGTGTATTTAGGATCTCGACGAAACAACAATTCCACCCAGAATGCACATTCCATTCCGAAGCAAGACAACAATTTTCACGAGTAGAAGCCTCCTCAACACGTGAATTAGGCAATCGAACTAACCAACAGTGCTTGGTTCTTACAGTTTTGCCGATGAAAAAAAAAATCCATAGAATAGAACGTGTGACGAGGGGAGTGATAATTTGTGTATGTGACGGCGAAGGTTACCAGTCGCCGGTGCGTGGGTGGCGGCTGAAGGAGGGGACCTGGAGGGTGTGGCCGATGTGGAGGCCGCGGTAGGAGGGGAGCTGGTCCTCCGCGCAGCTGACGAGGCGGGTGACGCCGCCGGGCTGCCGGGCCTTGCGGAGGCTGTGGAGGAGCCCCACCGCCTGCCAGTCGAAGTAGTCGCCGCACTCCACCGAGAAGAGAGTGTGCAGCCGCCGCCCCTCCCCCGCGGCCGCCGCCGCGGATGCCCGGGGCGGATACAGAAGCAGGAGCGCAGCCACCACCGCGCCGGCGATCGCCGCCGCCATTGCTGGTGGGGTGGCGGATCTCACGCCCGGACGGATCCCGCCTTGGGCTGACCTTGGGTAACTTTTCGAGCTTGGTTTATTGTCCGTTTGTGTCAGAAGTCGCGGGTTTCCAAAAGTACGCCAACTCGTATTGTTCGCGTGAAACATTAGTACGCCAAAAGATCGGAAAAACAATGTAGCTATGCTCGATGCAACTGGGTTGCCTTCAAGTGCCCAGACGAATTTAGGTTGGGTACAACTACGATCTCAACTTGCGTTGCACTTGCTGGTGCCAAATTTGCTGTCAAATATGCAGGTTCAGTGTATCAGTTGAGTTTCGTTAGCCTGTGAGCCAAGAATCGAAGCGCTGAAGAGAATTCAACTGCAGAAATCGCAGTTTGTCATAGCTATCTTTCTTAAGCGATCTTCAGAGGCAGAGGCAGTGTCCTCCCTTGGCATCACGGCCCATCAAAAAAGTAAAGAACATTCGGATCATGACCATAAACGCTGAACTCGACCTGTCAAGCTACGCGGCCAGTCTTTAGATTGGCCTAAACATCGACGTATCTCCCCTATCAAGCTAAGCAAACGATCTTCTGATTGAGCTAAACCTTCAACATCGTATCCATGTTACACAGCATATATCGTTCGCAGAATATATTAGTTTTTGCAGGAGACATTGGAAAGAATGAGGTCTGGTTTCGATCGTCAGAGTTACGTATTGAGCAACTGACAGGAAGAGCACACAAAACAACAAGGACTTATGCAAACCTGTCAGCTTCAGGTAATTCAGATATGTCATCACGTCTCCAATGTGAAAGCAGTTAGATTTTCTGAATCATCAAACTTCAATCAAGGTTCCTGCAGTTATGGCATTAATACCCTGCACTGGTGTCAGTAAATCTACCACTCAGGGCTTCTATGCAAACCTGTCAGTTTCAGGTAATTCAGATATATCATCACGTTTCCAATGTGAAACAGTTAGATTTTCAGAATCATCACACTCCAATCAAAGTTCTGTCTGCAGTTCTGGCAATAATACCCTGCATTACAACTGGTGTCAGTAAATCTTCCACTCAGGGCTTCTATGCCATTCAACATCCATGGGGAGCACTGATGCAGCAGCGAGGACCTGTGTGGCCCAATTTAGGTTGAAGAACTAATCCGTAGGCAAACTAGTTCACACATATATATACAGTATACACTATCTCTGCATCGGAATTGCACCAGAACTCTCCATGCAGCCGTATCACTATCACCTTCACCTATGTAATTTTAAAGGTTATATCAACAAATAGCATCACATTCTGTAGCCCCTGCAGGAGTTCTCTTTGTTTATACTACAAGTTTCCATCATAAGTCTCACACATGTGCAATGCTGCATCAGAGTAAGAATTTACTGCAAAAGTTTAGTTGTGCAAGGCAAAGATTTGACAGTCTTCATGTGTAGTTTTGATCATCGTGAAGAGTATATATTGCAGTCAATGTACCATGGCACAGTCTATAATACAGACAATTATCAAAAGTGGAGAGACTACAAATTAAATCCTTCCACCACAGGATCAAGTTAGATTAAATATAGCCCTACAAGAGGCTCTATATGGGAACATACCAAAGAACATCATTCTTGCTCACATAAGGGCATGGTCGAAAGATAGGGCTGGCTGAGGCATTTATGCAAACAGGCCTCCGTCTAGCGATGGGAACTCCACAGTTTCACTGCTAAAGTCTAGATCATCATACCAGTTATTCTGCAGTCCAGATAGTAACATTGCATCATTGCACTGAAATAAATCGATGCTATTCAGTCCTATATTCCCGAAGGAGACACCTTGAAGTTGATAGCCGGACAGGTCATCAGGTATACAAGTCAAATCAGTGCCGCATATTATACTTGCCTCTTCTGAAGTAAGTAAAGTGGCTTGGTTCCTTTCCTGATCAAAGCCACAATCTTTAATGCTGGGCAACCCCTCCACACTGGAAAACTTCTGATCACTGTTAGTTGAGGTCACAACACTGTCACTAAGTTGAGCAGAAACTGACTCAACTGTACATGTCAGTGCCGGTGATAAGGACTTCATACAGCCAAGAAGATCCGGCTTTACATCTGAGAAGTCTTTGATATCTCTCTCCACGCTGCAACTCATTGATATTACTGGTGGTGGGGCATACAGATGACCAGGGGCAATTGGGTGCTCTAAGTCCGGTTTGGGCAGGCAAGAATAGTCTCCTAGAAGGTCGCACCGCTCATGGTTATGCTTTGGATACTGCATGAACTGCTTTGGTGGCGCACTTCCACTCCAGGACTGACATTCCAAGATCATGGTTTCTGATAGCTTCCTGTCCTGATTCACTGGCATTCTTTCAAAAGAGAACACCCCACTTAAAGGTGAAGCACTGGTGATACCCTTAGGGTCAACAGCATCACTTACTGAAGTTCCATTTTTATCTGGCACCTTCAAGGGCACTGAAGTCTTCATGTCATCCAGATGAGGATCGAGAATGTTGGTCTGAACTTTGACCTTCTGAGAACTATGCTGAAATCCATTGGAAAGGTTGCCTGGTTGCTCTTGGAAGGAACTTCGGAGGTTAAGATTATCTGATGATCCATTTTGATTGAAATCTTGCCTAGCAGCACCCATTATCCTTTCCTCGTTTTGCTTTTGCAACCTACTCAAGTAGAGACGATATTTCTGCACAGAAAAAAATATATCACCTTTTTTTTTTAGATCAGGCCACTCACCCATAGTTCATTAAGAGGGAAAGGTTCCAAACAACAGCTTGGTGTGAACCCAATGGCGAGTAACCAAGTCGCCCAAGAACAACACTCCTAACTACTGGATTCACTCTTACCCTATCACTAGGACAATCGAGACCTAAGTACAAGCATCAGAGGAGAAAAAAGTAATATTCGAGAAACATTTTTTAAATTCGAAAGCATACAAGGATGTTAAGTAAGCATTGAATTACAAGATCTCTTTCAAACTTTGTTTATCCTTTCCATGAAATACCGAATGTCTTCGTATTTCAGTTTTTTAAGTTAAGGATGGAGCACATGCAAATTGCTTGGAACAAAAGCTTCATTGATGTTGTTGTAAGTTTTTCTTTCAAAAAAAATTGCCATAGGTTAAGGATCCAAGCAACTGTGGCTTCGAATAAGAGCATGTAAGGGATGTTTTCGTTTTTGTAATTGTGCATGGCAATATGGCATACACAAAGCACTAATGAATGTAGTTGGGCAGGCTTTTTTTCTACCTATTGATACCATGACACACAGTCTGCTGCGCATTCAGAGAAAAAAATGTGCATGTTGCAAAGAAGTTCTCAAGGCATGTGAATCGTTATAATCTTAGGGCCTTTTTGTTTTAGCTTGCAAATTGTAACAACCTGCAAGCTAAAACAGACGAGGTCTATGCCATGTCAAAGCTCATCAACAATCAGCATAAGATCCGGTTTTCAAGGAAAGAGAACATAAAAAAAATATTACTGTTGAACATGATATCTGCCATACCTGAAGATGGCTGGCCACATTCTCTCTTGTCAGGCCAGGAACATTCATAAGATCCAGTATTTTCTTTGGCCCGACTTCTGCAAGAGAGGAATAGTTGTAATTTAAATTTGAGATCATGCAATTTTTTTAAAAAAAAAAATGAAGGGAGTTGTAAATTTATCAAACTTTAGAGAGCACTCACTGTCAAATCCAATTTGATTAACAGCATTTACAAACTTCTGGTGAAGGTCAACAGACCAGACAACCCTAGCCTTCTTAACAGTAGCTCCATCACTTGAGTCCTGATCTGCATGGTCCTTATCCACGTCTTTTCTCTTCCTCATGGGATCAGAGTCAGCTCTCATGAATAGGCCCCTCTCGTCCAATCCCTCTAGACCATTTCTAAATATTTGGAGATCATCGCAGCTGTCATTACCTTCAATCTCTTTCACCTCATGCATTTTCTTCCTATACACATGTTGCCAAATGTTTCGGAGTTCCTTCATCCGAACAGGCTTGAGGAGATAGTCACAAGCACCATGCTGGACACCTTTCATCACCCTACTTGTCTCTCCGTCTATGGACATCACTGTGAAAACAGATTGGAGCAAATTTGGTATTTTGATAATAGATATTGAGAAAACCAGGCTGCAGAAAGACATGTGTTGGTATTGAATACTGACTTATAACGGGTAGATCCATCTCAAGTCCAATGAGTTCGAGAAGCTTGAAACCATCCATGTCAGGCATGTTGACATCACTGATTACAATGTCAAATTTGTTTCTCCTCTCCCGGAGAATTTGGAGAGCAACGCTGGCTAAGCCGCATGTGGTGACTGTAGATAAATAACTATTTTAGTCTAAGACAGGATAATTATCGACCATAAATATAGATCCATCCAGTATTGAAAAAATCGCTAATATGTCAGCCAAACGGACTAACAATTCTGTCTAGATGAAAATAAAAGATGGTCCGAAAGACAAGTAGAATATGCTCGTTGGGTAATTCACTGGAAACTTTTCTGCTCCCAAAGCCAGCTATGGTGCGACAAAAATATAGCAAGCAAATAGACTCCGCTCAGCAGCACCATAAAATCAGAAGACAAAGAAACAAATATATGTCTCAACTATAGTTCTTACAAATTTACGCACGAGCGGAACTAAGTGCTTAGCCGTCGATCTAGAACGGTGAGGAAATAATGATAATTTCACAGTGAAAGCAGACTTAGAATGCCTATGCCGATCCATGTTTCAGCATATGAAATTTTTATCTGAAAAAGCTAATAGACTAGGCCTATAGCTTTCACCCGTAAAGTGATACATAGTTTTGAGAAAATATATCAAAGGCAGAAATGCCTCCTGTCTGAGCGACCACGATCTGATCACTCATAACATCTATGTAGCTACAAGCAAAAACAAGAAGATAAAAGAAGCCCAAAGTGGGAAATTTGATGACATGTATCTGTACAAGGGAACTTCCCGAATAAGCTAGGAAATCAATCACCTTTACCATGACTAAACACACACTTAAATGAACAAGGGATTGGGAAAGAGAAGACAGCTAATCACAACGTACTCATAGGCGCGAGATGTCACAGATCATTCGCTGTGTAATTTGAACGAACACTAGGCGTGGGCGAGTGAGCCTTCCGACTGCCAAGCACATGAACTACCATCTTTTTCCGTTCCCACACCCCCAACTTATCCATGAAGCCGAAGAAGCAAAGAGGAAAGCAGAGATTCCAACCTTCGTAGGAACACTTGCGGAGCATCTTCTCGAGGATCTTGAGCCAGGTGGGATCGTCGTCGACGACGAGGACGCGCAGGCCGTACGGGAACGCGGAGGCGTCGGCCAGGGCCATGGCGCTGGCTGCCGCTAGCCCGCCCCTCCGCGCCTCGCGCTCGCAGCGGGGGAGGGCGAAGGCGAAGTGGGGGAGTGTGGGGGAGCAACAAGGCAGGGGACGCCGGGGGGAGCTTTAAAAAGCGGTTAAAAAGGGCGCATTCCAGGCGCGGAAGTGGAGGCGGAGGAGGCCGCCGATAAATATTGGCGCACCTCCTCCCGAAATCCCTAAAACTTACGTCATATTCAATTTTACAGTATATACGTACTAAATATAAATAAAATTTTTGCATAGTTTATACAGTTTATCTGTAAATCACGTGACGAATCTTTTGATTCTACTTGGACTATGATTAGGACACTTATTAAAAAAGATTCCTCGCTGTTACAGTGTCAAAATCCCAACACTTTACCTATCTAAACACCCCTAACTTTATTCGCTTCTTCCTTCCACTGTGCCGAGGACCCAAATGGTTGGCTTGCTTTGGAATAACAACACTCGGCTCAGCTCCCACCTATTATTTTGGCTGAAAAATAAGTGCTAATTTTAGACTTATACTAATTTTTTTAAGAAAAAAATACTGTTTATGACCGAAAATAAGCGCTGAGGCTCCGCTAGCGGAAGTAAAGCGTGTCGCGACCAGTCTTGATCAAGTGGAATATGAACTAGTAGCAGCGAGTGCCTCCCGGCCCCGGCTTCCTTTTTCCTTTCTGATTGGGAAATGGTATATGTACTAGCCTTTCCTTGTTTATCGGGGTAAAAATATTTTTTTCCCACCCAATAAAGCGGATAGAACAATGCACATATACTCCCCGAATCACCAGTGCAGGACGTTAGAATGTTGAAATTATTGCAAAATTGCACTAACTAGCTGTACTAATTAACGTCTTGTATCTGTGACAGAAGTAGATAGAGTTCATTGTAACGATCGGAGCTGACATGTAGTCCCTCCATTCTAAATTAAATTATATAAGATTTATGGAGGTTTGTTACGTATATTGCTTTTATTATTTATTTAAACACAATATATATGCATAGCAAAAGTTACGTATCTAGAAAAACAATAAGGTCTTCTATTATTTAAATGTAGGGAGTATGGTTAAGGATGAAATATTAGCAATATTAATGTTTGTTAATCATATTATGGTATACTAAAATTTATAGAGCATTGTGTAGTTGTATATAAACTTTTTGCGAACCTTAAATATTTTCTTGTAGTTGTAATCTTTAGTGTATGAACGGGTAGAGTCATGTAGCATCGACCTTTTAAGTGATTGTTGTTGTTGATACGAAAGAAGGGTACACCTAAGCAGGTTACTTAAAGGAATACATATAGACGGATAGAACCTGTTTAAAAAATGAGTTATATCTTCCC
Organism: Eremochloa ophiuroides; assembly: GCA_038502445.1. Taxonomy (NCBI): domain Eukaryota; kingdom Viridiplantae; phylum Streptophyta; class Magnoliopsida; order Poales; family Poaceae; genus Eremochloa; species Eremochloa ophiuroides. Next base: position 79,787,364 of record JAHLJS010000006.1, read on the forward strand.
TAACTAGGATTATATAGGAGGGGCATTGCTTATTAGGCTAAGGGAAATATCTCAAGTCAGATACATCAACCTAAGAAGACATAACATCCGTCCTCAGTCATATGCAAATAATAACTAACAACTAGCACTAACAAGAGCAACTAGCTACTCTGGAACTACAACTAACACTAACGAGAGAGCTACGACTACAAGCTGCACAAGCAACTAGCATAACACAAGCAATTAAAGGAATATAAATGCAAGTGTTTAGTTTATACTGGCACTGGGCAAGAGAGATGAAAGCAATCAATTTTTCTCATGAAATTCGCTTTAGCTTATCAGCTCTTATTTTTCAGCTTCTGAAATAGTATTTTTCTCATAATAAATCAGCATCAGCTAAAATCAGCTCAGCTTATCAGTTGAAGCGAACATAATCCCCATTGCCGCTGAGTCTCAAGCTGAATAATTCGCGCACTTACCAGCGTGATGAGCTAGATCGACAACTTACGTGTCACAAGCATCAGTCCCAAGAGTACTCTAAATATCCATAAGTAATCCACTAGAGTATCCCTCCACACCTTTCGAGGTGGGATCAAGAACCTCTAACAAATTAGGTCTCATTTGACACAGCTCAACTTTACAAGTGAATCTGGGTTTTTTTTTTTAGAAAAAATGGTTTCATGAGCAATTCTTTTGGTGAAACTGAGCTGTTTTGAAAATAGTATTTGGCAAAATAGCTTCATCAATAATTTCAAGCATGGTTGAGAGAAAGAAATGAGGGAGAGAGCTAAGAGAAGCCACTTTTTAAGTTTCATGTCAACTCATCTTTTTATGATAGAAGAGAAAAATAGTTTTATCCACGAAGCTGTTTTGAAAAAAGACGTTTGACTAAAAAAAAAAGCTGCACAACAGCTTCACCCTTAATTTATGGGCCCAGAAACAATCACCAATCAGCGAAGTTTATAGCCACCAAGGTGACGACAACCATCAAGAGTACAATGATCAACCATTGTCATAAGATGCAACTCTCAAATGCAAGGCTATCCAATAATCTTTGACAAATGTGTTTGCGACGAGAGAGAGACCTTTCAGCAACGGACAGGTGCTATTCCGTCTGTATTTTCATCCCTTCCTCCTTTCCCCTGGAATCCTCGACGCGTCCATGCCCACCATGCATCCTCCCACATAGCCCTGGTGGCAGGTATCTGGCAGTCTTGTCAGGCGAGATGAGAATTTCGCCCGACAAGAGAAACCTGCCCGGTCGGATCGTGGCCACCACCGGCGAGCCTACTAGCTAGGCCGGCAGGCACCACACACGCCTCAAATCACACCTCCATTTGGTAACCTGTAAAGGCCGCGTTGCTCACATCGGACCAACTACTAGCTAGCGTAGCGTAGCGTCGGCGCCGCTAGCTGCGTACACGTCGTGCGTGTGGCCAGCGGCCTCCCGGCGGCGCGGCGGAAGGGGTGACACGCACCATATCGCCCGGTCGACGACGCCCCGGCTGTCACAACTCTGCCACCGCACCGGCCGGCACCTCTCGCCGAGGAACCTTTTGGTGGCGGGCGCGCGAGATAGATTCCGCGCCCTACGTGGAGCCGTACCCGTCGGAGAGAGAGCTGGTGGCTGTCGCGCCGAGGCACAGAGGAATCCGCCCGGAACCTGCGTGGTTTCATCTATCCGTAGCTGCGGGCGGACCATTCCTGTGCGGACACGACGACGACGCGACCGTCGACGTCGCCGGTCAGTTCAGGAGAGTAGGCGCCCGAAGGCCAAGGGAGAGTACCGATCACCGGTACGGTCGGCGGCTGGCGCTAGCTTGCGGCCAGTACGTCGTAGGCAGGTCGCGCGGCTTTGCGACGCCAGATGAGATTCCCGCGCAAAAGGCACGCGGCCGGGCCAATGCACAAGAGACAGGGCGGTGATCCCCCTCCGCACGCTGGCCCCGGCGGGAGAGAGGAATTGGAATGTGCTCGGGCCCGGGGCTGGCGGTGCCGGTGCCGGTGCGCGCCCAACGTGGAATAGCCCGCACCGGGCTCGTAAAATATGTGCGCCAGTGGCCAGTACGGGCGACGAGGGCATGGCCGAATGGGAATGTTGCTTCCCTTCGTTTCGATGGAGCCACCACTCCTCGCGTCGCCCAGGCATTCCGCGGTAGCGGCAGGCCGGCGGCGACGAGTAATTGGGAGAGGAGCAAATCAGAAATCGCGGGGGTTGGATTCCATCATAATTGCCGCGGCAATAATGCCATCAGACGGTTGTAGTACGTACTTGGCGTGGTTGGCATCGCCAGGCGTCTGTTGCCGAAAAGCCTGAGGGCTTTTTTAATTGAGCCCTCTCTCCCCCGTCTTTTCTTTTCTCATCGTGTCTATTTACGCAGCGGCGCACGGGCTCGCTCAGCCGAAGTGCGGTGCGGGGAGGCCCGCCTATGGGCGCTGGGATTAGTGGAGCGGACGGAGAGGCCACGCAGCGCCACGGCCCTACACACATTTGCCTTTGCTTTGCTTCCTGGCCAATGGGCTTGCCACCCAGATTCCTCTCTATCTCGTATTTTCGGCCCTACGCTACACCCATTGGCCATTCCCCAGTGGGCGCCCGCTCCTTCCCTTCCTTCCTCTGTTGTCGTTCTGTTGCTCAGCTGAAATTCGCTAGGCCTGAATTCTACGGCTAAATTGTTATGGAAAGAAATTATTTTTCTGTAAAGAGTTTTTCATCACAGTGTCTACAAAATTTTTACGCTGGGGCTGATTTTATTTGGCATTGGCGAAGACCTCGTCTTATGTCTGGCGGGATGCTAATGGGAATAAATCAAAGCTTATGTGATGTGGAGAAGGTAGAGGATGGGGAGTTCCATTTAAAATTTGTTCTCAAGAATAAAGTGGATGGGTTTCGTTGGGCTCTCTTGTCTATTTATGGAGCAGCGCAGGATGAGTTCAAGGAACGCTTCCTATCGGAGCTAGTACGAGCGTGTACTAGTTGTGGGGACATCCTTTTTTAGTTGGAGGAGATTTTAATTTACTTAGAAATCCTTCGGAAAAGAATAACTCGAGGTTTGAGAGTAGATGGCCTCTTCTTTTTAATGCTATTATTGAGACTTTAAATTTAAAGGAATTAGAGTTGACAGGAAGGAGGTTTACTTGGGCAAATTATGCGGAGGTGCCAACCTATGAGAAATTAGACCGTATTCTGGTTACAACGGAGTGGGAACAAAAATTCTCGCTAGCCTCTGTTCAAGCTCTTACCCGAGAAGTTTCTGATCATACACCTCTTTTATTAGATGGGGGCCAACCGTCGCATAGAGGTAATGTTAGGGATTTCAAGTTTGAATTAAGTTGGCTTACTAGAGAAGGTTTTTTTATCTAGTGAAAGGGGTTTGGGAATCAAAAACTAGGGGCACATTACCTATGGATAAGTGGCAGAAAAAGATTAGACGAGTACGACGATTTCTCAGAGGTTGGGCTAGCAATTCAGTAGTGCAGAGTAGAAAACAAAAGGCAGACCTATTACATAAAATAGACTGCTTTGATAGAAAAGCAGAAAGTTCTTTATTGTCTCCACAGGAGATTGAGACGTGGCATCGTCTTGAAGGGCAATTGGCCAAGTTGCTAAGAGAGAAGGAGATTTACTGGCTCCAATGATCAAAAGCAACAAACCTTTTGCAAGGAGATAATAATACCAAGTATTTTCATTTGTTAGCAAATGGGAGACATAGGAAAACAAAAATTGTCCAATTAGAACAAGAGGAGGAAACGGTGGTGGGGGACACGAATTTAGAACACTATATTACGGACTATTATAAAAGGCTGTTTGGATCGCATTTACCGAATTCATTCTCAATGGATGAAACTGTGAGGCAGGATATACCTCAAGTTTCAGTAGAGGAGAATAAAGCTTTGGTGGCACCATTCAGTGAGGAAGAAATTAAAGTAGCAGTTTTTGATATGGAACACAATAAGGCACCTGGACCGGATGGATTTCCAATAGAATCTTATCAGTTCTTTTGGGAAGTGATTAAGACGAACCTCCTGGGCTTGTTTGATGAATTCCATGCTATGAGATTATCCATACATAGTTTAAATTTTGGGGTAATTACTTTACTAACCAAAGTTTCAGAAGCAGTCCGTATACAACAATACAGGCCGATCTGCCTCCTCAATGTTTCCTTTAAAATTTTTACGAAGGTGTTGAATAATAGAATCTTAAGAGTGGCTGATAAGTTAATAGGTCCTACACAAACTGCTTTTGTCCCAGGGAGGTATATCATGGAGGGGGTGGTAGTGTTGCATGAAACAATCCATGCATTGCATAGAAGAAATCAAGACGGGGTGATTCTTAAATTAGATTTTGAAAAAGCATATGACAAACTAAAGTGGCCTTTTATTCAACAAGTCTTACGCATGAAAAGGTTCTCTGCAAAGTGGTGTCAGTGGATTTCGTGGGTTATGACTAGAGGGAGTGTTGCCGTCAAGGTGAATGACAATGTGGGCCATTATTTTCAAACAAAAAAAGGGGTACGGCAGGGAGATCCGTTATCCCCTATTTTGTTTAACATAGTGGTGGATATGTTGGCAATAATGATTGCGCGGGCAAAGGAAGCGGGACAAATTAGGGGTGTGGTTCCGCATTTGGTAGAGGGTGGCATTTCAATCCCCCAGTATGCGGATGACACCATCCTCTTTATGGATAATAATCTGGAGATGGCTATGAACATGAAGTTACCGCTTTATGCTTTTGAACAATTATTCGGCCTGAAGATAAATTTTCATAAAAGTGAGTTATTCTGTTATGGAGAGGCTAAGACTAATCAGGTGCAGTATGCTCAAATTTTCGGCTGTGACATGGGTAGCTTTCCTTTTAGATATTTAGGAATCCTCATGCATCATAGAAAGCTGTCAAATAAGGATTGGGGTCATGTGGAAGAAAAGTTTCAGAAAAGATTGAGTGGTTGGAAGGGTAAGGTGTTGTCAGTAGGGGGACGTCTCGTTCTAATCAATTCAGTCTTGAGTAGTCTTCCAATGTTTATGATGTCCTTTTTCCAAATACCTAAGGGGATACTGAGGAAATTGGATTATTTTATATCCTGATTTCTATGGCAAGGTGATGAGCATAAAAAAAGTATAGGCTAACTAAATGGCAAGTGGTATGCACACCAAAAGATCAAGGAAGTTTAGGGGTTTTGAACCTACAGGTTCAAAATACATGCCTCCTGAGTAAGTGACTTTTTAAGCTTCTAGATGGAGAGGGATTATGGCAACAGATGCTTAGAAAAAAATACTTAAGACATAAAGCATTAACACAAGTTCAACATATGCCTGGGGATTCTCATTTTTGGACTGGCCTGATGAGGGTTAAGGAGGAATTTCTAGTGATGGGAAAATTTCAGCTTGGGGACGGAGCACAAGTGCGTTTTTGGGAGGATTCGTGGATTCAGCCACGTCCTCTAAAAGCGATTTTTCCGTCACTATACAACATTGTAAGAAAGAAAAGTGCATCTGTGCGAACGGTACTGTCAACGGTGCCGCTTAATGTAGCCTTTAGGAGATCTCTCTTAGGTGCTAACTTACAGCCATGGCACAGGATTGTGCTAATGGTAGCGCAGGTTAATCTTTCTAATGAGAGAGACCGATTTAAATGGGGGTTGCACCAGTGCGGTATGTTTTCAGTTAGCTCTATGTACAAAGTTTTGTTAAATAATTATGCTTTGCCGTACAACCAAACTCTGTGAAAATTAAAAATACCTCTCAAAATTAAAATCTTTGTGTGGTATTTATATAAAGGGGTTATTTTAACAAAGGATAATCTGGCCAAAAGAAATTGGCAAGGTCAGTTGAGTTGTGCTTTTTGTTGTTCAGCTGAATCAATACAATATTTATTTTTTGAGTGTCACATGGCTATATTTATTTGGAGGATGGTTCAGGTTGTGTTCAACTTGGAACCTCCAAAGAATGTTCATAGTTTGTTTACGGATTGGTTGCAAAATGTACACAAACGGTTGAGGCCTACAGTGCTAGTCGGGGGCCAGTGCGATTTGCTGGGCGCTCTGGCTGACCCGTAATGATGTTGTTTTTAATAAAACCACACTATCTTCATATTTATAGGTGTTATTCAGAGCAACTCATTGGATCAGATACTGGTCACAGCTTCAGAAGGAGGATGCCCGCAATATGTTTTTGAAGGGATCCAGGATTTTTGAGACAGCCGCGATGGAAGTCTTTACTATTTACGGCTGGAGATTTAGCAATAGAATTGCTATCTAGAGTGGTGTCTTTTCATATTTAGTTATAAGTTTTAAATTTTAAGTTGGCAATGTCGTAACACTTTGTTTTTGAGGTTTCTTAGAACTTTTCGTTGGACTTTATTTAGTTTGTAATAATGAACAGCCATATGTATCAATCGATACAGAAGCTGAGATATTAATATATTTCCTTTTCTTAAAAAAACTAAAAATAAGCTGAAGCTACCTTAAAATGAATTGTTGTAAGAGGAAAACACTCAATCTCATCTCTACTCTATGCCGTATGATCCATCAGTCTCTCTCTCTCGCGTGCCATCTGCTATCCATCCACCTCACGTGAATTTTGCTGTTATGTTCTCTCTTAAAAGTATATATATTGTTCTCTCTTAAAAGTATACTATATTATCAAACAGTTTTTTTGTTAGTGGATTCAGACGATGGGTTGGTTAGTCATGCCGCAGTGCCGCCAGTCCTTTTCCGTGATTAAGATTAAATTAAACGATCCAACGGAGATGGATGTCCTTGAGAGGTACAAATGGTGCACTTGATGACTGCTTTTGCAGCAGGTAGATGAGCCCCCCTGAAATCTGTCTATCTGCCGTCTTTTTTTCCCCAAAGGCGGAGATCTATCTGCCATCTAGTGGTTGGTTGGCGATGCCGGTCTTTGTAAGCTTGAGATGAGAGATTCATGATCCACCCTGTCCCTTCTTTTTTTTATAAAAAAAAAATTGCTCTTATAGTGAAAGTCCAGTGGCCCTTGCACCTGCTTCCAATCATATGGTTCCTTCAGTGACAATTATCGTGTTTGTTTGCCAGTTGCCGCTCAGAGCAGCAGATTCTGCATGCGGTTACCGGCAGAGTTGACTGCCAGTGAGTGAAGTGTGTCTGTAACTGAAAGACAGTAACTACAATAGATAAACAAGCAGCAAGCTAGTGTTTGGTTGGCCTCAGGAGCAGCTCAACAAACCGACTTTCACGGTTTGTGTGTGTGTGTGTGTGTGTGTGTGTGTGTGTGTGTGTGTGTGTGTGTGTGTGTGTAATACTGGTAGAGACTTACTACTAGAGTAGTGACTCAAAAGGCCCTACTCTATGCTACGCTGAATTGTCTGTCTGTCAGCAGTAGAGACTCAAAACAAGGCCAAGGTGTGAGGCCAATAAGGAGCTTAATCATTGGAGGTTTCTGTTCAGATATGCCGAATGAGACTTCTCATGACATGGGAAGTTGGGAACAACAGTAGAGTATCTGTTATTCCCTTTTCTTAATGTGGTTGCGTGGGGGATTAGGAAAAGGCAGCAGAATACCACCCCCCCCAATTACAGTGCTATTAAGAGCCTTTACTAGCATTCTGTAAAGCAGTCATAGGGCTACTAGGTGGGGAATTTTGTGTGTGTCTTATCTGAAAGGCATTTTGTCACAACCAATAGCTGCATTTTAGTAGGGGAAACAAAAGGAAGAAGAATACTTGCTGGTGCCTTCACTTTCACATGGCCTGCATTCTCTCTCTGCCTTTTGAAGTGGCGCTGAAATGATTGTTTAAATTATGCAAACTTTGAGCCCTTTTCTGTGCAGTCCTCGCAGGGTAGGCAACTGTGCGTCCCAGTGTGGTGTAACCTTGAAGGAAGAAGATGTAAAGAAATATATCCTGCTCCAGAATTTGCCAGATTGGTCTAAGCCATTTGACTCCTTAATGCTTATAGCCTTGTAGGGCTTACTTCCTGCGATGTAAAGGTCAAGTAATGGGGCAAGCAAGCAGCCACAGCCAGGACTGCCGACTGGATTGCATGCCCAAAAATGAGCAGTCAATGGTGCTTGTCTTGCCACACTTAGGTTGTCTTGGAAAATAAACAATATTGGATGCTCCTATCCTGCCTTTGCAAACTGCAAGCACTGACTCTCAGGATAATGTTTCTGATAATTTCTTTCTCCAGTTTGTTTGCCTTTTGTAGCAGATTGGCCTCTGTTTTTTTTTAATGTTCAATTCCACTAAATGCTTGCAGCGGCTAGCTAGTGACTATCATCACTGTCCAAATTGCAGCAGCAGAGTATTTAAATATTGTCCAGCTGGGTAAGTAGTAGAGAAATGCTTCTGTGCAATTCAGCACTGGAAAAGGCAGTGGAGATCCTAAAACTTCAGGAGTTATTGCTAATTAACAACGGTTAGGCGCAAAGCGAGCCTTTGTCACTTTTTGCGATTGGTGCAGGCATTTCCGCATGGAAAAAGCCCGGAAGCACTTGCTGATATTTGCTGCCAAATGTCGCGATGATTAAGTAAACAAGCACCATGCCGGTGGTGTTGGTGCAAAGCTCCTACCTAACATGCATTTCTTACTTTGAGGTTTGAGCAGATGGAATGGAAGCTACTACAAGGTAGTGAAAAATAAATTAGAAAAAAAAAAGGATAGGCTCCACTGCCATGCCATTGCTGTCTCCACAACAAGAACGTCCGACAGGTCGTGCGAGACTCTACGTGGAAAAGACCCGCCGCGTTGTAGCGTTCGTGTCCTGGATCAAAGCGCGCCTGATAATGCTCGAAGAAAGCAGGCAAAGGCAGTGACAGCGAGTGCCCCATCGATCCCGGCCCCTTTGCTGCTAGTGCTAGCTGCAACTCAAAAGCTTGGCTCGATCGATCGTATTCACCTTGATATATATGGACAATGCCTTCATGCCTTCTTCTACAAACTCGATCTCCACAACAGCGGGCCTGGCCGGGGCAGTGGCAGCAAAAGCTTTTGGAAATGCAGAGGCCTACAGATTCTGCGTCCATCGCACACGTCGCGTGTGTCGTCGTGCGTGAGGTTCTCGAGTGCACTCTTTGACTGGAATTATTGCATTATCATTCCTGCCGGTGCTCGTTTATTAGCTAGCGGCGTCCATGTCAAACAAATAAAGAATGGCTCGGTCGATGCTTTGCCCGTTTGAAGAGGTCGATCGGGAGGGTATTTTTAGTGGTACCTAACAGAGGCCATCATCACGCCGTGGCCACACTCTCGCAGCCGCAGCCGCTACGGATGCCGACTGCCGATGCCGAGGATATCCATCCATCCGGAAGGGGAGAGGCAGCAGGCCGGCGGGCACAAAGTGGCGTAGGGGACAGCACAGTTGCGCGGGGGCGATCGATCGAGTCGTCAGATCACCACCATGTGGTCGCCACGAGCATCATCGATGGATCGCGATCGATCAGTAGTGCCGCGCGCCGCCTAGTAGGCCAGCTAGCTACATCACCGAGGCGGCGACGCATTACTAGATAAGCACTGCCCCGGCCGGCCGGCCTCAGCTTCAGCTCGATCGAGGCGGCTGTGGGGATGCCCTAATGGCTAATGCCCTATCTATCGTCGTACGTCTCTGGTCTCAACTATACAACAAAGATACTGATCACTTTGTACTAAAAGTTGAGAATTATACTTCGCACTTAAGTCTCTATAAACGGATGATAGTTTTGTACTGTATTTCACACACGGCCTAAGATCTGCAATCATGAGGGCAGGGTTGGACAGACTAGAGAGGAAAATGGTGCAGTACCAGGCTACCAGGTCAGTATGATTTTTTTTTACTCCATCCGTCCTAATTTATAAGTCGTTTGACTATTTTCAACTCTAATTTTGACCACTCGTCTTGATCAAAATATTTGTACAAAAGAGTTAAATTTAAATCATTCATGAGGACTTTTATTAATAAAGCAAACCATAATAAAAGAAGTGATATTTTACACAAAATTTGAATAAGACGAGTGGTCAAATTGAGAGTAAAAAAGTCAAACGACTTATAAACTGGAACGGTTTAGTACTCTCTCCGTCCCAAAATAAGTGTCGTTTTTGACTTTTTGAAATCGACATTTGACCATTCGTCTTATTCAAAAAATTTACGAAAATATAAAAACAAACAAATCAAGATTAAAGTACTTCTAATAATGAATCATTTTATAAGAAAATAATTAACTTTTTCACAGAATTTTTAAATAAGACGAATGATCAAAAAGAGATAGTCAAAATCCTAAAACAACATTTATTTTGAGACGGAGGGAGTACGTACTTTTTAACAGTGGTATAGGGCTGTGATATTTGCCCTGTTCGTTTGAGCTAGAAATAAGCTTTGATTTTAGTTGATGTTGATTTGTTGTGAGAGAAAAAATATTGTTTTGTGACTAAAAATAAGCGTTGTAGGATCAAGGTGATTGTGAGGTAATGCTAGTAGTAATTTGGGTTCCGACTTCAATTCCGAGTGAGGCCCTGACGCACTGGTGCTTTCTATTCCTTCTTTGGTCCATTGCACATGCATCAGATGTTGCTCTATGGGGCCAAGCATTGACAGACCCATGTCCCTACATGGGCATTGCACCTTTATTCCTTTCTGGGGCAAACATTGGTATATTATGTAATATAATATAATACCTGGGCTGAGACATGCTATTCCTTTTTTATTTAATCTCCTGGGGAACATTAGCTTCTGAGTGCGAGGCATATATAGTATGTCTCTAGTCAACATGGAGGCTGGAGGCTTGGAGCTATCCTTGTTCATCCAGAGGACAGGAGACAGGAAAAATTGTCAAGCCATCGGCTGCAAATAAACCAGCTAAATTGACCACGGTGTCCAGGAATATATCGTCGGATTATTGTGCACTATAAGCTCGTGCAAGAACATGCATGAAGCCACCTGCCTGTTTCCAGCCATGAGTGGCGGCAGGCTCTTTTCCCAGCTCTCTCCAAATGCATGCGCACGCAGATTCCGATGGCCAGAATTTCCCGCGGCCTCCACACGACGTGTCAGCCAGAAGAGTGAGGGAATCTGAATGTTACCTTTGCGCACAGTTGCGTTGCGTAGAAACTCCCCTTGTCAAATGCCATTAGTCGCTGCTCGTTAGAGGCATCAAAACAGGCAGAAAATCGAGTTAGCTGCAAAGATCGTTCGAATAATCGGTGACCACCGTACCAGGCGTGATAGAGTTCTATATAGGCAAATGGTGGACAGCTGAAAGCCTGAAAAACCAGCTACTAACGATCGTGCACGTGGAGTGCACTTGTCAGTTCCAAAGGCAGGTAGCTAAACTGGTGCAAACCAGATGTCTCTCGCCAGGCTCGTATCGGCGATCATCCGTCCTTTTTTTTTTTTTCTGAAAGACGAGTTCCCCTGTTCACACCTGGGCATCATTCTTCAGATCGCGGTGTTCTTCCTCCAGGATCCTCCCTGCCAAAGTGCCAATATTTTAACCGGCGGAGAACGCCGACGAAGCACTAGTCTCTGTAGTAGAATCAATGCAATCCTCCCGGCTAAACTTTTACATGAAATTTGAGGCGCGTGCAGCGCATCAAATGGCGGCATGCATCGAATCCACACCCTCTTTTTCTACAGCACTCGAGGGAATGAAATCCCGCGCAAGATTGCTCTCGTCTCGTTCGGTTTTCTCTCGTGTCTCGTGGCGCCACTGGAAAACTGACTCCCTTTGGCGCGCTTAATTAGTGCTGCCTGCAATTATATATAATGGCCGACGATCGAGCGAAGCTACTTGGCACCTGCGCTTTGGCGCGAGATAATCTTGATTATTTCAGAGATACCCTGGTAATAATCCTGATGTGATCTGGACATCTGGTGCTCATATTCTGTGCAGAAAACCATGGTTGTTGACTTGTTGTGGGAGTTGTTGTCTGAATTCTCAGACTGGTGGAAAATGTACGAGACACGACTACACGATTGCTGACAATGTCAACCGAACGGGCTCGCTCGATATTTTGCAGTCGCCAGCCGCCACGGGCTAGGATTAGCCCAGAAGTTAAAAGCATATTGGGCCGTTTTTGTTCTCGTAGCAGTGAGGAAAACCTGTCTGTTGCGAGGAAACCATCAGCCCAAGGGGAAGCTTAAGTGGCCGCAGCAACTGGGCGTGTCCCAGGCCGTAAGTACCGAATTTTTTTAATTTAACCCTTTGCGTAAAAAAAAAAGAGTAAAGTGCACCAGCGGTCCCTAAACTTGCGCTGCTGTGTCATCCCGGTCCTTAAACTCTCAAATCGACCGTTTAGATCCTCAAACTTGTTCATTTGTGTCATCCCAATCCCTAAATTTGTAAATCACCCATTTAAGTCCTTAAACTTATTCAGTTGTGTCATCCCAGTCCCTAAACTTGTTTGGCTGTGTCATCTGAGTCCAAACAGCGCGATCTAAAAACTTGATATCAAAAAATAATTCATAATTTTTTCGTATGAACTCGAATGAAGACAAACTTTATATAAAAATTATACCTCTCAACGTGATCTACAACTTTGTAGTTGAAATTTTTTTATTTGAAGTCATTTAATATTCCAAAATATTATTGTAAGTTTACAGATTTTAAAATTTAAAATTTAAAACTAAATTTTGGGATAGTAAACGACTTCAAATAAAAATATTTTTAGCTACAAGGTTGTTGATCATATTGAGAACTATAACTTTTATATAGGCCATATCAATATCCAAGTTTGTTTGATAATTTTAAATTTTAAATTTCAAAATCTATAAACATACACAAATATTTTGGGACCCTAAACAGTTTTAATTCAAAAACTTTTTAACTACAAAGTTGTAGATCGCATCGAGAGCTACAATTTTAATATAAAGTTTGTCTTTATTCGAGTTCATATGAAAAAGTTATGAATTAATTTTTATATCAAGTTTTTAAATCGTCTTGTTTGGACCCAAATGACACAGCCGAACAAGTTTAGTGACTGAGATGACACAAGTGAACAAGTTTGAGGATCTAAACGGATGATTTGCAAGTTCAGGGACCGAAATGACACAGCTGAACAAGTTTAGCGACCGAAATGACACAGATGGACAAGTTTAAGTAGCTAAACGGTCGATTTGAGAGTTTAAGGACCGGAATGACACAGCGGCGCAAGTTTAGGAACCGCTGGTGCACTTTACTCAAAAAATAAAATCAAAAGTCATCTTTAGACGTTTAAAAGAAAACCTTATCTTTAGACAGCCGGGCTCAGCGTCTAAAGATAAGTTTCCGACGTCCAAGGGTGTAGTTGTAAATTTTTAACAAAAAAAGAACTAATAAATTTTTAAGATATTAATTGCCAAAAGGGAGGAAATAAAGGACGCAAAGGCACCTACAATAGGGGTTTGAACCCTTAGGGCATGTTCAGTTGAAGAGGAACAACCCCCTTGTTGGCGCAAAAAGTGGTTCCCTAAGCCCAACACACCAGCGAAGCCGGAAACGACCCTTGAAGGCAGTAGAGCTCTCGCAGATCCAGCTAGCTTCGAACCCGGTCTGAGAATGTCAGTAACACCTAAGCGTGCCAGTCAATTTGACCTACAATTGACAAGGAAACAATAGTAATCAGTAATCACAGGGCGGAACTAACTGGTGTGTCCAGGTAGTTCCAATTATGTGGCTCTGAGAGCCGATTCAATCGGAGATCGTCTAGAAAGCCGATTCCGTCATGTTATGAACCGATAGTATAATAATGAAGTAAAACGGCTATCATAATACTCATATGAAGATAATAACGTGCTAGCCGATCTAATTCAATTAATGTGTATAAAAGAAAATAGATCATGTATGCAGATCTGATCTGTACATCAAACAAGCAGAGATCGGCTAAAGCTGGTCTAGAAGGCCGGCGGCATTAGTAAATCCTCTTCACTACGTTCACCAAGTCTGCATTCACCTGGTCTAACGGCCAGTGGGCTTCAACAAACCCAGCAAACAAAGCTAGATCGTTTGATATCCAAATAAGTCTATATACACGATCTACTCGTGAAAGCATAACTGAATCGGCTCTTTAGCCGATGCAGGGTCCATGAAGCACGAACGAATGCTAGCGTAGCCATAAACAGACTTCAAATTAAAGCAAGTCTAATCTAGTGAAAAACTTGTTTGGGTTAAACCTGTTCCACCAGATGACGCTCAGTTTAACTTAAACAAGGACACAAAAATAAGACTTACGATAACCTCAGAACCACTTATGTCTCAACTAGAACCGAACGCACAACAAGTAACGAACAAGACTGATAGGGAATTAGCCGATGTAAGCATAGAACCGATCATCATAGTGAAATAGGCATAAGAAAGCATAAACGACGATTAGATTCAAGTAAATCTAAGGCCAAATCTATCAATCTTGATCGGGCAGAGAGATGTTATATTGATAAATAAACAATAAACAACAAATAACATCTTGATAACTTAATGAATCTAACTAAATTGCCAAATTTAGCTAGAGCCGATAACTAATCCATGCGTGCAAACTATCTCAATCTATAGCCTGTCTACCGGGTGACATTAACTAATAGATTAATCAAGCAAACAAACACGAATCGATAACTAATCCGCGCGTGAGAACCGTCCTAATCTGCATCTCGTCCACCGGATGACGGTCAACACAGATTGATCGGGTAAACCAGCGTGAATCATCCTTGACTCACTATGTTTCCCACGTCCACCGGATGACGCCAAAGAAACAGAGCTTAGCAAGGACCCTGGTCCGCCATGCTTCCACGTCCACCGGATGACGCTAAAAAGACATAGTTTAACAGGGGGTTGATGATACTTACAAGCAAGCCTGCGTCCACCGGATGACACCCTGCCTGGATGAAGTAACTCGCCGGACTCGACTGACTCTAGGGTTTGTTGGCCGGAGCCAAAAGTTGTGTTGTATTGATGTTGTTGTATGTTTTACAATGGCTGAGGGCTTATATTTATACCCTGAGCGTAGATAGAGTCCTAGTCGAATTGCAACTCATCAATAGATAAGGAAACCAACAAACTATCCTATATCTAAGGTAACTTGGAGTCCCACCTTCCCTTTCACAACGGACTCCGATCGTGATCACATCTTGGCGGCGCGGACTCTGGATGACGTCACCAATACCGACGTTGCACGCCTCCTGTCACCTTCGCCCGATAACCGATTCACCGTGCAATCGGCTATTTTCCTTCTTTCCGCTGGACGGAATCTGCTTCCGAGATCGGCTATCTTCCTCCAGTATCGGCTATCGGCTCCCAGCCCAAAATTTGGTGTTAACACCCCTGGAACTATTGTAGGCTGGATTTGTTATTCAAATTGAATAAGCTTTGTCAACCCAGATTAGTTCCTGCCCTGGATTTGGCTAAACCGAACGAGCCCTTAGGCGTTACACATAGGACGGAGTGAGGGAGACGACCTTGTGTCATTACAAACATTTTCATACCATTTGTCAATAACCCACTTATCCTCTAATTTCACATGACAGTCCCAAAGCCTGCAAGTCTCTTTGCAAGTCGCCAACAGTATGCGCAACACACAAGGTTGTAATTATACATGGCGGAAGACCCCGTCACAACGGTCACCAACGGCAACGGCCCCCCGGCACAACTCTGCAACGCCTCCAACGGGCGACAAAGGGACAACTCACAGAGACAGGCTCGGGTCCTGATTGGTTCCCACTCCTAAACTTCAGTAAAAATCAATTTCATAGCTGAAAGCTATTTTGCTCAACAAATTTTGAAGCCTAAATAGTCTATGATTAAACAATGTGGTGCTACAATAAAATATGCTAATAATAGATTAATTAGTCTTAAATAAATTCGTCTCGTAGTTTAGTCTCAGCTATATAACTAGTCTAATATTTAATACTTCTATAAAAATAATCAAGCATTTAATGGGCCCGAATCAAACACCCTTTTTTTTTTTTACAGGAACACCCCCTGCGTTGAGTGTTGCCTCTCCCGGTCATGAGGGCTGCTCGTCATGACCGGAGGCATGGGCCCATAGCAGAGTATCCAACCAAATGTTCAGAGACAAGCGTTTACTGAGGTCAACAGGGAGTCATTGTGAAACTTCCCTCTACGTGTGGACCCGCGGAAAATTTCTTTAGTAATCCATTTCCCGCTCGGGGGAATCACCGAATCGGGGTGGTTGTTGGACAAACTGTTCCTCTTCAGTTGTTGTCGTAGAGAGCAAATCATCCAGTGCGCAGTCCGTGACCTGACTGTTCGATCCCAAGCCCAACACACGGGAAAAGGAGGCAAACACCAGCATGGGGGCCGCGGCGGCTAAAGCACAGGCACTCGAAGACACCGCCGGCGAGCCCGGAACGCCAGCGGAGGTCCGGCTTGCCGTGGCCGCGCACGCCCTACTCCAGTGGGACTGCTCCCCCGACGCCGGCATATGGGACGCGGACGCGGCCTGCGCCAACAGAAGCCTCCTCTCGGCGGTCGACGAGATACTCAACCTCAAGGAGACCCATGCGTTCCCCATGGCCTCCCCGGCTCGCCGCCGCATGGACGGCGCCCTCGGCGTCGCCATGTCGCGCCTCATGGATGAGTTCCTCCTCCTCAGGGTCTGGGACGCTTCCCGGCTGCAGGGCACGGCCGGCCTTCTCTTCGCCGCCGAGAAGCTCTCGGTCTCCCTGGCTTCCGGCGGCGGCGGCGGCGGCGGCGGCGGCGGCGTGTGGCCCCAAGTCCCCACCGGGGGCAGCGCCGCCAGCTCCGGGGGGATTAGCGTCAGCTCCTGCAGCGACGAGCTCTACACGTCCGACAGGAGTCTCTTGAGCTGGCCTGACGTTGTGACCGTCGTCGTGGATGGCGCGTTCTCCGATGAGCTCGACCTGATTTGCCCGGCAAGCTTGCCTGTCCTGCATGAGATCGCGCTCCGGGTCATCCGTGCCGAGTACACCAAACAGCTGCTCCAGACCTTCACCAGGGCCTCCTGCCATGTTTTGGACAGGTGCGTGCAAACAATCTTCTTCTTAGATGCCGTTAATCACCTGAACTGCAATTTGTCGATTCTTAGTTTGATCCGAACTATATGGCTCTCTTGAGAGTTGACGAAGAAGTGCAGTGACGACTGACGGCCATGGAAAATGGAACAGGTTCTTATCGATCCTTCAACTGGACCGCCCATTCTTCGAGGCGAACCGAGTCAACTTCGAGGACGCTGAGTGGTGGACAACGGAAGACATGGTGAAGCGGTGGATCTTGGCGACTAAGCTCGTCGGGAAGGGCCTGGTGGTGATGCAAAGGCAGCTCCAGGCGCAGAACTGCGGAGCCTTCGATAGGTTCAAGGACGACTACTTCATGGCCATCGCGAAGCAGAGCGTCGTCGTCTTGCTCAGATTCGCGGACGGGTTCACCAGCACCCAATCGCCCGAAAAGCTCATCTACGTCCTCAGGCTGTACGAGGCTCTAAGCAACTCCGCTCACGGTCTCCTGCCCCTGTTCACCGGGCAGCAAGCGGAGCTCATTTCCCGGCAGCTGCCCGTCGTTCTCGCCAAGCTGGCCCGCGCATTGAGGGCCGCTGCCGGCGGCCTCATCGCCAAGATTCGAGCAGCAGACTACTCGCAGGCAGCGGGCACGACGGCGACGCACGGGGCCGGCGTCCATCCGCTGGCGCGGCACGCCATGGCCTGCGTCGAGATGCTGGTGCCGCACCGCGCCTCGCTAGATTTGGCCCTCGCGAGCGGCGTCGAAGAAGACGCACGCGTGAGCTCCTTTGGCGGCCTCGTCGCGGAGCTGATCGCGGGCATGGAACGCGGCCTCGAGGAGGAATCCGCGGTCGCGTTCGCGGACGGCTCGCCGTCGCGGCACCTGTTCCTCGCCAACAACACGGGTTTCGTGCTGAGCCGCGCCGCGGACGCCGGCGTGGCGTCCCTGCTCGGGGACGGCTGGGCCGCACGGCGTCGGAGCCGACTCGACCGGCACACGGCTTGCTACCTCCAGGCCTCCTGGGGTCCGGTCGTCGCTTGCCTGGAGACGGCCGTGGCCGGTACCGGCGGCAAGCCGGCGAAAGCGCTCGCGAAATTCAATGCCGCGTTTGAGAAGACGCACGTTAGCGAGGTGGTTCCGGATCCCGCGCTCCGAGCGACCCTGCGGAAGGCCGTGTCGGATATGGTTGTTCCTGTTTACGGCGCGTTTCTGCAGAAGCACCGGAACCTTGGAAAATCTGTCAGGTATACGACCAGTGATGTTGCCCAATCTCTGTCTGTGTTGAGATTAATTAGATATTAATTAAATGATCAATTGTTGTAATACAGTAATTAGCATGTGCTAATTACCGAATAGACAGGCCCCTTCATTAGGCCCTTTCATGGCACCTGTTCACCACTACAACCGCTCCTATGGGAGTATATATATATATGTAATACATATTATAACAGTACACAAGTGAATAATCATCGATTCATAATCAACTATTCTCTAACACGTTATCACGCACGCTAGTTTCTCCACTGAGAAAGAAAATTTTCGCTCTGCCTCGCTGACGCAGAGAAGAACGAGAAGAGAAGGCCAGAAGGGAAGTTCGCCGGAAGTTCGCCGGATTTCCACCGGAGTCGTTGCTCAACAAGGTAGAAGATGACGACTCCCATACCTTCCATGAACGCCAAGGTTGACGCCATCACCGACGCGGTGGAGGCAGCCATTGCCCGTGGCAAGGCCCATCCCGGAGGCGTCCAGCGCTTCATCCTCCAGGGCGCTATCCGCCGTGCCCTCCGGGACATCGCTGACCGCCGCATCGCTCCTCGCCGTTTCCATGGCAAAGGACCAAACGCCGGCGGCCGGCCGTCGACTCCACGTCCTGTGCCTCGTTCGTCGAGGCTGGAGTATGCCGCTGGAGTATGTCCTCGGCATGGCCCGGCCATGTTCGTTCGCCGTAACGAGCCACTGCCGAAGGCACCGCCGAAGTCGTCGTCGCTGCCGAAGCCATCCTCGTCGCTGCTGCCGCCACCACCACCACCCTCATCCGCTCCGGCACGATGGAACGGCGGCGGTGGCCTCATGGCAGGACGTCGTACCGCCCCGGCACTCCACACCAGCACCTACGGCGCTGCAGCATGGCCGCCGGGGTTCGCCTACGACATCGACGCCGTCCTCCCGCCGATGCTTCCTCCGTTCGCGCCACCGACGACTCGAAGCCGCTCCTACGCGGCCATGGCGGCCGCACGACCGGCGCCTCGCCTCCCGCCCGCCACGGCCCTTGGAGCGGGCTTCGTCTCCTCCTCGGCCGAGGGGGAGGCGGCTCCCCGCCTCTGAGCGCACGGGGTAGGGCCGGTGGGGGCGTCCCCGCCGTTCCCGGCTTGGAGCCACGGCCCCAGTGGCCGGAGCTCGCCGGGGACAGGCGGCGCGCGCCCCGCCGGCCGGCCTCCATGGCCGGAATACGGGCTTCGGCCCCGATCCGCCATGAGAGGAAAGGGGGGAAGAGGATCAGGCAACTATCAACGGCGGCGGCGGCGACCAACGGCGGCGGCGGCGACCAACAGCGGCGGCGGCTGAATCGGCGGCGGCGGCGACCAACGGC
Source organism: Eremochloa ophiuroides (assembly GCA_038502445.1). Lineage (NCBI taxonomy): Eukaryota > Viridiplantae > Streptophyta > Magnoliopsida > Poales > Poaceae > Eremochloa > Eremochloa ophiuroides. The sequence goes on from JAHLJS010000006.1 coordinate 79,806,827, forward strand.
GGCTGCCTGGGGCGGTTAGGGTTAAAACCCTAACCGTCTCCCCTTATATAGGCAGCGTCGCCGGCTGGGCTGGGCCACGGCTCTGGCGGGCCGACTGGGCCGCAACCGCTGGCCGGCCGAGCCGCGCGCCGGTCTGGCTCGGCTGCGGGCCTGGCTGGCCGGTTGGGCCGTGGCCTGGCCGGCCTATTTAGTTTGTTTTTCGTTTTTCTTTTTTTATTTTCTAGTTATTTCCATTTTCAGCAAGTAAATTTTAGTTAGATTTGCTAGTTTATTATGCTAGAACATAAATTATAGCTTGGAATTGTTGCTATTTTGTACTTGCTGTACCCTTGTGATTGTTAATATATTGTGGTCTGTATATAGTTTTATATATATATCACAAGGCGTATTTCTATTATAATTATGGTATGTAGTGCAACCCAAACCCCTCTGCACTACATATAAATTTTTGCATTGTGTTTTATGATTTATTTGACATATGTTGGTGCTACAAAATCCCCCTTTGCATCAACATGTAAGATTCACTTGCAATTTTTATAATAGAAATAGAGTATGTTGGTGCCCCCTAAACCTAAATTTTTGCACCACATACATGTTAAATTTGCAAATAAACTTAGATGCAATTTGGAAATTTAGAATTACTATAGAATTTTTAGGTTGCACAATATATCTTGTTTATTTTGGTTAAATAATACAAGGTAATGGAGACTATGGCATTGGCTGCGTTTAACTCTTTATGAATTATCCTGCCTAGAGACCGTGCCATAGCAGTGATTAAATCACCTATTACTGAGAGGTCTACATCTTATTTCTATGAAATTTGATGATTACCTACACTGTATTTTTACCCAAAATAAAAAGTTTTGGATTGCTATATTCATCATATTATTTTAATATTACACAAGATAGTAGAGACTATCTACCTTGTGTTTATTAAAATTTATGATGTTTTGGTTGTATAGAATACAACAATCCAAGAACTATGATAAGATATATAACTGAAATATTACACCTAGTTTTACAACATTACCATGTTGATTTTAATTTACCATACGGTAAATTAGTTAATCCATGGTTATCCATGTAGGATTATGGCTACTAAGGAGTTTGATGAACTCGCGTTAGATGGTAGTAATTACCCTACTTGGGCTACGGATATCAAGATCACACTTGCATCGCGTAGTCTTTTGGCTACAATTGAGGAACCCCAACCTGGGGTTGTCCTGCAAGATAAGCAAAACTATACTGCTTTAGCTTTGCTACGGTTTTATATTCATAAGGATCTTAAATCTGAATACCTTATGATTGAAAATCCTCGTGAATTATGGGTCGCTCTCAAAGAGCGATATGACCAGCAAAAAGAACTCATTTGGCCTGAGGCCAATCATGAATGGAATAACTTACGTCTCCAAGATTTTAAATCTGTGGCAGACTTTAACCATGCTGTTCATAAAATTTGCTCTAAATTGAAGTTTTGCGAGAAAGAGCCAACGGATGCAGATAAGATAGAGAAAACACTCTCTACTATGCTTCCGTCTGATAGAATATTGCAACAGCAATATAGAGCTCATAATTACCAACTTTATTCTCAGCTTATTCATACATTAACTCAGGCAGAAAAACATGATGAACTCCTTTTAAAGAATCATCATAAGCGTCCTGTTACTATGGCGCCTCTACCTGAGGTCAACAATGTAGAGAAAAATGCTAAGAATAAGTTCAATGGACCTCGTCCAAAGAACAAGTTTGGTAAACGCAAACATAATAAGAAACAAAGGCATAATTCAAATAAGAGGAATAAGGACAACGCGAAACCCAAGAATGACAAGAAGTGTCATAGATGTGGGGATTTTTCGCATTTTGCCAAGAATTGCCGTACACCTAAGCATTTAGTTGCTTTATACCAAAAGTCTTTGAAGGAGACTAAGTCTGCTGGAGAAAAGAAATATGAGGCACATTTCAATGCTCTCAAAGGGGATTGTTCCACTGGAAACAACATTTCTACTCCTATTGAAGAAAACCTTCCATCGACGGACAACATGATCCTAGACTTTGGTTCAGGAGACGTTTTTGGAGATTTAGAATAATCTCCATCTACACTTGATATCACAAATCATAAATGTTGTAATAGTTTAAGTCTTTTAGTATCATTTGGATATAATTAGCTAGTAAAATTATGAATTGTATATACCTGGTTATACTCATATTCAATATATATATTATATAAATAATTCTATATGTTAGAAATACTTTGCCTTATTCTTATTCTACATATAGATGGCTGTTGATCTCGATCCTAAGGAGGAAGAACTATGCCTTGTGGACTCTTGTACCACAAACTCTATACTTAGAGAGATGAAATATTTTCAAACTCTCAATAAAAGAGAAGGAAATATTGTCACTATTGCTGGTAGAGATGCGTTAATAGTAGGTTCAGGTCGAGCCACTATTACTCTACCTATGGGTACTCAGATTACATTGCAGGATGCATTACTGTATCCTGATTCTACTCGTACCCTTCTAAGTTATAGAGATATCCGTAAGAATGGTTTGCATGTGGAAACACATCAAGATAATAAAGAGGAATTTCTCCTCTTAACCAAACTTACTGGATTTGGCAAACAAATCTGTGAAAAATTTTCTTCACTCCAAACTGGATTGTATTTCACATACATAAAGCCTATAAAACATGTTGCTTATAAAATAATTTTCCAAAATATCGATACATTCCGTAATTGGCATGATCGACTTGGGCATCCTGGTATAGGGATGATGAGGAAAATTATTAGCAATTCCATAGGTCATGATATGAAAGATAAGAAATTTCCCCAACATAAAGATTTTTGTTGCACTGCCTGTGCCACAGGGAAATTAATTATAAGACCTTCATATCTTAAAATTAAAACTGAACCACTCACATTCCTTGAACGAATTCAAGGAGATATTTGTGGTCCAATCCAACCATTATCAGGACCGTTCAGGTATTTTATGGTTTTGATAGACGCGTCTACAAGATGGTCTCATGTGTCACTCTTGTCGACACGTAACCATGCTTTTGCCAAAATCATGGCTCAACTTATTAAGTTGAAAGCACATTATCCTGAACATCGGATTAAGTCAATCCGAATGGACAATGCTGCTGAATTCTCATCCCGTGTCTTTAATGACTATTGCATGGCATTGGGAATTCAGGTTCAGCATTCTGTTCCCTATGTCCATACCCAAAATGGTTTGGCTGAATCCTTGATTAAAAGAATCAAGCTCATAGCAAGACCTATACTAATGAATTGCAAATTGCCTACGTCGTGTTGGGGTCATGCAGTTCTGCACGCTGCGGATCTAATCCAACTACGACCAACTGCATATCATGAAACCTCCCCATTGCAGTTAGTACGTGGGAATCCTCCGAGTATTTCCCATTTGCGTAAGTTTGGGTGCGCTGTATACGTACCTATCTCACCACCTCAGCGAACATCGATGGGTCCCCATAGGAAACTGGGGATCTATGTGGGATTTTTGTCTCCGTCAATCATAAAGTATTTAGAACCTCTAACCGGAGATCTATTTACTGCTCGATTCGCTGATTGTATTTTCAATGAGGATCATTTTCCGGCATTAGGGGGAGAATTGTACCATAAAGAATGCCAAGAAATTGATTGGAATGCTAAAGGCATTCCTTTCTCTGATCCACGTACTACTGAATCTGAACTCCAAGTTCAAAGAATTATTGATTTGCAAAACATTGCAAACAATCTGCCAGACGCTTTCTCAAATTATAAAGGTGTCACAAAGTCTCTCCATCCTGCAAGGAACGTGCCTGAAAGAGTGGAGGTACCTAATAAAACCACTCATCCCCAACTTCAAAGGAAGAGGGGGAATAGCACTTCCAAGAAGCAAGATGTGATTGCTAGCAAACAAAAGAAGACTAGAACTAAAACTCAACAATTAGTTGAGAGACACCTAGAGGACATACAATGTCCTGTGGATATATGTGATCCACAACCCAGCTCAAATATGCGCATAAACTCTGAAGCTGGAACATCGGAAGACCCTGGATCCATCATTTCGGGAAGTCATGATGAATCTTTAAGGGTAGACGAAATTTCTATAAATTTCACCGAGACTGGAGAGTCTTATAATCGTAAGTCCATAATAGTCGACTGTTATTTCTCTGAACAAATTGCAAACATACTTCAAACCGATTCGGATCCTAAGTCTATGACTGAGTGCAAAAAGCGCTCGGACTGGGATAAGTGGAAGATAGCAATTGAAACAGAGATAGCCTCGCTTAATAAAAGGAAAGTGTTTTCGGCTGTAATGCCAACACCTCCTGGTATCTTCCCTGTAGGATACAAATGGGTTTTCGTCCGTAAAAGGAATGAAAACAATGAAGTGGTGAGATATAAAGCAAGGCTTGTGGCACAAGGTTTTACGCAAAGACCTGGCGTTGATTTCAACGAAACATACTCTCCGGTAATGAGCGGAATAACGTTCCGATACTTAATAGCATTGGCAGTTCAAAATCGTCTATCTATGCAGTTGATGGACGTAGTGACCGCATACTTATATGGGTCACTGGATTCTAATATATACATGAAAGTTCCTGATGGAATAAGTATACCGGATCCTAAGGCAAATCGCAACACGTATTGTATCAAGTTGCAGAAGTCATTATATGGCTTAAAACAATCTGGCCGAATGTGGTACAATCGGTTAAGTGAATTCCTTAAATTGAAGGGATACACAAATAATGATGACTGTCCTTGTGTCTTCATTAAGAAATCATCAACAGGATTTTGCATTATATCGGTTTACGTTGATGATCTTAATATTATCGGAAATGAATCCGATATCAATGAAGCACGTCATCATTTAAAGACGGAGTTTGAAATGAAAGATTTGGGTAAAACCAAATTTTGCTTGGGTTTACAACTTGAGCATCTCTCTTCTGGTATATTTGTACATCAGTCTACATACACCGAGAAGATATTAAAAAAATTTAATATGGACAAGTCATATCCAACAAAAACCCCAATGGTAGTGAGATCCTTAGACGTTGAAAAGGATCCTTTTAGACCACTGGGAGAAGAAGAAGAGATATTAGGACCTCATATCCCATATCTTAGCGCCATTGGAGCACTTATGTATCTCGCTAATAATACTAGACCGGATATCGAGTTTGCGGTTAATCTATTAGCCAGACATAGTGCCAAACCTACCAAACGACATTGGGTAGGAGTTAAAACTATCCTAAGATATCTCAATGGCACAAAGGATCTTGGATTATTCTATAACAGAAATCAAGATCCAATTTTGTTAGGATATACAGATGCTGGTTATCTATCAGATCCCCACAATGGTAGATCCCAAACAGGCTTTGTATTCTTACAAGGCGGTACAGCTATATCTTGGAAGTCTTCAAAGCAGACTTTAGTATCTACGTCCACTAATCATTCTGAAATAATAGCTTTATATGAAGCATCACGCGAATGCGTATGGCTTCGCAGAATGATAAACCACATAGTACAGTCTTGTGGTATTGGTACACTCGATACACCAACGATTATCTTTGAGGATAATTCAGCTTGTGTTACCCAAATGGAATCAGGTTATATAAAGAGTAATATGACTAAGCATATTATTCCAAAATTATTCTACCCCCATGAACTCCAAAAGAATGGAGAAATAGAAATTTTACAAACTAAGTCTTGTGATAATCTAGCAGATCTATTCACAAAGTCTCTACCATACTCTGCATTCTACAAATGCATAGAAGGTATTGGTATGAGAAGACTTAGAGATTTGCAGAAATCAGGGGGAGAATCGTTATAGTATATAACTTAATTCAATTTTATATTATACTCTTTTTCTTTATATGAGTTTTACTCTTTAGAGTTTTCTCACATAAAGTTTTAATGAGGTAATAGTAACACATAGTAGTTGTCATATTATCTATTTTCCTCACCGAGGTTTTTCAAGGATAATACTGACACCTTGATCATAGATCAAATTGTTATTAGACTATGTCTTTAGGATTACCTAAAGGGTCTATAAACATCAGGAGATATATATATATATATATATCATGGTGTTTCTCCTTATTTTTCCCACTGGGTTTTTAAGGAGTTTTGCCTGGTATATCGATATACTTTGGATTTTTCCCACAGGGTTTTTCCAAAGATTCAAGACAATAATTTTCGAAGTTTCAAGACATTTACTGATGGACGAAGAACAGTGCCTACACGAAGATCAATTGATCAAGGGGGAGTGTTGAGATTAATTAGATATTAATTAAATGATCAATTGTTGTAATACAGTAATTAGCATGTGCTAATTACCGAATAGACAGGCCCCTTCATTAGGCCCTTTCATAGCACCTGTTCACCACTACAACCGCTCCTATGGGAGTATATATATGTAATACATATTGTAACAGTACACAAGTGAATAATCATCGATTCATAATCAACTATTCTCTAACAGATTGTTCGAAGGAGAGGCTTAGCTGCTTCCATTATAAATCTATAATGAAGTGATTTTTCTAATTTTTTTTTTACTTCCAACAATTCCGTCGCTCCGCATGCATGGACTCACGTCGCGTGAGATATATAGACTCATGGCGGCTTGTGTTCATACGAAATAAAACCGTGTGTATTTGTACATCCAACGATGGTACATAGCCCAATATCTGATCTTACTATTACTAATTTGAGGCTTCAATGGAGATTCCACGTTAATCCTCTCCAGACGCTCTAGAAAAAGAGAAAAATACTATAAATTCCCACATTAATCAGAAACATCTAGCCATCCAATTGGAAGTCTAAAGCCATCTATAACCATTAGATTCATTTTAGGAAATTACCCACCCACGGCAGTTAATTATTAACAAAAAAAAAATCTGAATAAAAATATTGGAGCCAATCTATCATGTCGTAGTAAGATACACCTCTTGATCGGTTATTAATCCATCCAATAGTAGGCACGTCGGCAGTTAGTTATTAAAAAAAAAACTGAATAGTAAGATACATATCTTGATCGATGCCATAGTAAGATACACCTCTTCCAATAGTAGGCACGTCTATTAACAAAAAAAAACTAAATGGTAAGATACACATCTTGATCGGTTATTATAACAAATAATCTAAATAAAAGATATTGAAGCCAATCTATCAACCACCCGTCAGCCCTGCCATTATATATACTAGCACAAATGCCCGTGCATTGCAATGGATAATTATTTAAATAAACACATGCTATTAAATAATCCATCGTTATTACTTATAGCTAAATAAACATATGGTTTGATGATAGCTTATCATTTAATCACACGCATGTGATGAAGTCAATAATTTTTATCTTTTTATAAGAGAATATTTTTTACAGTTTCCTTTTGCCACGAGAAGGAGTAATTTCAAGCCAGGGGAGGTGTATCTTGTTATTGTTCAGACTTTCATCAGAGTGAGGACTTTGTCATCTCTCTTTTTGGTCTCCTCTACCACCCATCCAGTTCCTCTTTTCCTCATCTCGTCTGTGTGTCGACCCATCCCATGATTCCCATCCGGTCCTCCGTAGCTCCGCTCCCTTCGTATCATATCACTGCAAAAGAAGGAAACACTTCTATGTGTCTGGGCCTCTCAAGGGCGCTCAGCTTGCCACTTGCCATCCTATCCTTGATGAGCTTCCTGTTGGAGAACTGCCAGGTGCATTGTTGAAATAGCATCTTGAAGAAACCTTGCAAACCGGTAGAAAGCAAGCAGATCCTATTAGTTCGTGATGGCCTGTCGAGTGAGATCATGATACATCAATCTGCGAACGGCGATATCAGAAGCGCCTGGTGGCAACTTGCAACAAAGATTAATTCATCTTTCTATCACAAAGATCCGCTTGCTCCACACACGTGTACTAGGTGGGGTTGGAAGAGAACGTTGTCCCCTCCCTCTAACCTGATTTGAGCACCGTTCTTTGTCTTTCAGGTTTACTTAGCGTGCTGCTGAATTGGTGAACTACCGTGCGTCTGATCATTAGAATGATGTGCGGAGGGTTGCAGCAACACTGCATAGGCGCTAAAGATATGGGTTACGTCTTCATTCTAAATTGGATGGCGATGGAAACAAAGGCGCCACTGCTTGCCTGCGTGGGGAAAACGAACGAACAGAGCAACAAATAAGATGAAATTTGGTTTTATAACAAGAAAAGAAGATTCTTGTCTGACTGACTGAGCTATAATATGGGGAAAAAAAAGGAGAAAGGAGAAACCTGAATCGAAAGCATCATGGAGAACAAGTTCCGTCCAAACATAAATCAAGCACATCATATATGGAGAACGAGACCTAATATGTTCGGACTTCGGACACAGGGAGTCCGAGACGGTTGTCCCTCCTACGCAAGGTCCGGCAAGTAGCGACCATTGGGAGCCCGAGACGGATGCGCCTGGCGGGCGGTGGCGAGGGTGGTGAAGACTGAAGGAGCACGGACGGCTAGCGCCGGCGGGCGGCCGGGAGGTGCGACGGGGGAGGGCGCGGGGCCGTGGACGACTATCGTCGGTGGTCGTCCGCTGGGAGGGCAACGTAGAGGGGCTCACGTGCATGTGGCGGTGCCGGAGCTTTGACTACGGGAGTGACGGTGGCGGTTCTCCTCGATGGAGCGGCGTCGGTGTTGGCTATGCACGCGGGTGGAACGGTGGCGGCGCTGGCGGGCGAGCGGAGGATGTGCGCAAACACGTCCGTCTCGTATAGATCCTCAGCGAATAGATGATTTGTTTTTCTTTTGCTTTCTGTCTCTGCTGGGTTTTATTTTATGTCTGCTGATAGAAGTCGTGTTAGAGCAGGATTGGTATTAGGGGGTCCGACCGCCGTTTGTGACACTGGACAAAAAAAAAAGGCTGGACGAAAAAACGAACCGGAAATCTTCTCGTTTTATTAGTAGGTATAGATATAGATTAAAAACAGGTACACACTTGCACGCCAGTTTGTCAACCACGTTGAAATAGAAAGCCGTTGATATTCATCGTTCGTCTTTCAACTTTCAATAACTTTAGGTACAGTGTCAGACCACCTTTAATTTATATTTTTTGTCAAACCACGACGCAATCAGAAATTAAGCTATATAGCTGATCTATTCACCTTTCATTTTTTTTTCATCCTTTGTATATGTGTCAACCACGAAGAATTCAGATAGAACTCCATCTGTTCACTCTTCCACCTATTGTTTGTATTACCTACATCATTCATAACAAAGGTATGCCCATATTGTTGAATTCATTGCGATCTTATCTCCTATGGTTTACCAAAAAAGATACATTAATGGCATCACAGGTTGCAATGGTCACCAAAACCTTAAGTGAGATTAGGCCAGTAAAGGAATTGTAGAAAATCAAAGCACGGATCACTAGAATGTGGGATGCAATCTTGCTAGGTAGTGGTGAACAAATCAGTCTTGATATGATCCTTATTGACCATCAGGTATTATAATTTTTCTCTATGTTTGTAATGTCCTTAGATTGCTTCCAGATTTCATGCTAATGGTAACAAAACTAATTAGGGGACAAAAATGCATGGAGTTATCAATAAGGCATATATGGAAAAATTCAAACCACTGATCAAAGAAGGTAAAGTTTACATAATTACAAATGTCACAGTCACACCAGCTGCACAAAAATATCAACCAGTGGAGAATGATAAGGTACTCAATTTCTTGCCCTGCAACTGATATAAAGAAGATCAAAGACAGTGAAGACATTCCAAAGTATAGTTTTCAATTCTTCAGTATAGACATGCTTTCTAATAGAGTAAACATGGACATGTACCTCTCAGGTAATCTACTGGTAACAGTATAAATTTTATGATACAACTCTCATTTGATCACTATTTGATAAGAACTCATATTTATGTATGATAGGTGTCATAGGAGCTGCAGCACACATTGGACCGATAGAAGAAACAAGGACATACTTTGGCGTGACCAAAATCCGTGATATTGTGCTCCTGATTAAGTATGATATATTTTTTGATTCATAAGCTACCAAATTTTACTTGTTTGCATGCATGGTACTGTTTTGTCTTTGCACACCATAAACTAGATTATTTTTGCTAAAGTTTTCGCACATATTTCATTATATTCTTTTTAAACTCTTAAATTTGCAGTGGTGAAGAGGTTAAGGTTTGATTTTGGGGGCCCAAAGTTGATCAAATCGATGAGAGGGCAAAATCTCATGTCATCGCAATAACATCTACAACCGTGAAAAAATTTGGCAGTAAGTCTTCATTTAATAACAAAAATTCAATAATACCAATTGTAGAAGAAGGCGTAAAGGCTGGAGAAAGATTGGCTGCAAAGGTATACTTAATTAGAATTTTTGTAAAAAGAATAATAATAGTAATAATATTATTGTTGTCCGTGTAAAGTTCTAGGACCTATCAAGAAAACTGGGTAGTGACATGTCTGATGTGCTTAAATCAGAAAACAATGTACGGCAATGAACAAACACATTCGATTTCCAAATATTAGATCAAGTATATTTCTCTTTAATAAAGCTATTCAAATTTGTTTGCAGGGAGAAAATTATGTTAGCAAAAAAGAAACATGCAAACAGGACTACTTCCAGCAAAACAAGAAAACACAAAGAAGAAAAGAAGTCCAATAAAAATTCAAACAAAGAGGTAATCCATAAAAAAGCATCATCTTATGATATATTTTTTTGTTGCGTATATATGAACAAATCAGAGGTGATGTACAGAACAATTAGCTTCAATGATATTTCTAGGAAACCTAATCACCCTGTTCGGCTGGCTGGTCCAGCCAGCACCAGCCAGCCATTCAACAGTGTTTTTCTCTCAGAACAATCAGCCAGTCAGCCGTACCGTATCAGCTAGCCGAACAAATAGAAGATTCAGATGAAGAAATGTATGAAACTAACATTTCAAAGGAAAATGATCATAATGAGGTATTCATATACTCATTTTCATTCAAAATTCTAATCATACTTTTTATAATTGAATGATTTAAATATGTGAAGGTCCATCAAGACACGTTAGATGGAGAAAGTAAGAAACAGAAGACATCAAAAAACAAAAAGAGGATGCTCAATTGCTCTACAACCAAAAATGAAGCCAATGATTCAGAGGAAGAAATGGATGGAACAGAGATTCCAATACAAAATAATCATGAGGTATCGATATACTTACTTTTCTTCATATTTCTAATCATACAGAATATTTGTTATATAATATTTTATTTACAATTTAATATTTAAATTTCGTGAAGGAACTGGAAAGCGCAAATCAAGAAAAGAAATTTGATCAAGATGAGTTTGGTGAAGAGAGTAAAGTGCAGAGGACAAAAAAAAAACAATCTGAGAAACCTACATTGCTGTAAAAACAAAAAAGAAACCAATGCATCAGAAGATGTGAAGCTAAAAATATCTAGCCCCGAGGTAATAATTCAAATTAAACCTTTTGTTTGTCCTAATTAATACAATAATAATCTAAATTTGGATATTTGCAGAACAAGGACAATGAGCATCCGACTCTGTATAGGTCAACAAGGCAAAGGAGGAAACCTGCAAAATACATATAATAGGTAACGATTATTTTTGTGCAAAACTATTTATATGTTAGTATTTCTTCATATAATAACTAATCTTATAAAATTTCATAATTTGCTCAGCAGTCATTCGTATTGATACACGATGGGATGAAATTTCAGGATGTCTTGAGAAGGAAGTTTCAGAAGATGTCTCGACAAGAAAGTTTCAGAAGATGTCTCCAGATGTTTGGAATAAGCACAAAAAAAATATAGTTGTTAGGAAGAATGAGTAAACAGTTTGATTTGAATGTTATGGCCGCCATGCCCTATTTATTTCGTATGAGAGAGAGTTTGTAATAAGGATATGCTACAGTTGGGAATGGGTGTTTGAAAAGCAAAAAATACAATTTCTGTTGACTTCGAAAAATTGGTAGATTTCTTAATTTTCAAAAGCTCTATGGTCTAAAGGAAAGATCATGCACATCAAAATTAGCACAGTAAATGAAACAATAAGCCTTGCTTTATCTATTGGAGGTTAATCCTCACCGGTTACTGTGTCAAAGTCCTTTTGCAAAGTGGTGGACGCCTACGCTCATCACTGGACTGCTCATCACTGGAGGTGCAATGCGCACTTTGCAGGCACCTTCGGATTCGTCACCATTGAGAGTGTAGGTGTCCACACAACCCAAATTCACGCTGAGAGCGACCCTCCCCCTCCCCATCTGCACAATGTTATGAGTTTGCCTACAGTAAACCTTTATCCTAAACTGAGAGCAAGAAAAACGATTGTTCAGCTTGACGATGAGACAATACACAAATAAGATTTCCTAGAGTTGTAAGCTCAGAGACAATGAGAAAGGGAGGAAGGGCGACTATGGGACATGAGATGAAGGGGAGGGGGGATGCGTAGCCGCCGGCGAGCTCCGTGGAACCTTGACATACCCAAGCTTGGGCCGGATCAGAATCATGGTGTGCACAAGAGATGTTTTTTCTACAAAGGTACGGTGGATTGGTGGATTGAGTCGGATGGAGCGGTCTGCTAAATCAAAAGTAGAGGAATTGCAATCCTCACGTTAAACAAAAAAAGAATTCTAAAAAAATATCTACATCCTCTAACAAACATAATTTTTAATATGGTTAAAAGATCACGGTGCCTAAATATTATTGTTCCATATGCAACAACCACGGCAAAGATAATGGAAGCCTAACAATACTTATAGCACCGTTCGCCGCCGCCGGAAACCACGGCAAAGATAGTTCAAGCATAAAAATACTTACAGCACCGTTCTCTGCGGCTCACTGTCGGTCGCCCGCCGCCGGAACTAAGGAGATTGAACTATAGGTATCTACGACACAGTTCGACGCCGCCGGAACATACGTCTATAGCCACTTCGACGGTAACACCTGCCGCCGGAGAGTGACCCAAACAATCCAAGGTAAGTACGTCCATCCATTACCACTACTAAAAGTGAAAGCCTGAAAATATCGTGCCATAGATTTGTACTAACTAATACACCTTTCAATCTTGAATATATTTCAACATCCTAAATTCAAAAGAAAAATAACAAAATTCCTTGATTTTTACATTTTTTTATAATAATATCTCCAAAATTCATCATATCACACGTTATTCATCAGGGAAATATGGAACAACGACCAGAAAGTGCTAAAGACGGAAAAACATATTATTGAGAAAAAAGAAGGGACAAACTTAGATATAGTTCATTTATAATCATCATGTTTTCAACTCTTATATTCATAAATTACAAAAAACATTTCCTTGATTTTTCAGGAAAAAGGAAGCGAAGATGGTGCCAGGTATAATGTTCACAACAAATGATCATCTCCATCATATTTCGTAACTTACCATCTGTCGATGCTTAGATTAGCGCGTGCTTACACCGGCTAGTAAATTTGTGTTTTGCGGTTGAGATTGTGGATGGTGTGCAAGGAGGAACGCAGGGTTTATACTGGTTCAGGTAATGAATGCCCTACGTCCAGTGTGAGATCGAGTCGTGTTGCCTTACACCGGGGTGCTTGTAGTAGGGGTTACAAGCCTGGTCGAGAGAGGGAGGGGCTCCCAAGTCTCTTGTGAGTATGAGTGTTCGTGTGTGTGCGCTTGGGTTTGTAAATTGTATGTCTGAAGGTTCTGGTGGTGAGTGCGAATATGTCTGTGATCGGCCTCTATCCTCTTTTTTATAGTTATAAGGGAGAGGCTAGAGTTACATGTGTTGCCCTGTGGTTACAGTGCTTGGCATGGCGGAGTCGGTGGTGACCGGTGGCTATCGTCAGCCACGCCCTCGTCTTGGCGCCTCGGCGGCATGGCATTAGTCATTCAGTTGATCCACCACTCTTCCATTGGTGAGTTCCAAGGCGTCTCACAGTGCTAGACATGGTTGGCTGCATGGTAATACGTCATGCCGTCATGTCCGATCCTGCACAGTGCAACGAGTAGATAGGTTGACCTTTGAGTATAAGCTCCCGAGGCTCGGGAGACCTTGACGCCGTAGGGGGCGCGATGGGACGGAGCGGGAGGAGTGTCCTCCCTTAGGTGCTTCTTTTTCCTCGTGAGGTACATTCCAAGGGGTAGGCGAGCCTGATCGTAAGGCTTGCCCATTCCCCCGGGTTGTCCGGACGACTGTCATCTCCCCTTTTTCTGGTGTCACACGTGCGGCCGGGGCATGGCAGTCGCCGTCGTAGTTGGCGAATCTCCTCGTCAGCCCAGAGGGCCGTACAGTTGACCGTCCCTGTAGCGACGTGGGAGGAGTCGGACCGTCAGATCTCCTGCCAGAGGAGATGGGGCAATTGGTACGGCGAACGTGCGCGTTCGGAACGCAGCTGTGTCACGGGGCCCACCCGATGGGACCATGCTTGTAAAGTGGTCAGGAAAGGTCCCTTGGCTGTCAAGTTTGCCTTGCTGACGTCGACAGGGCTCGGGCAAACCCGAGGGGTGCGCCCGAGGGAATTAGCCTGTAGCGGGGGGCTCGGGCAAATCGAAAGTCTATCGCCCGAGGCCTGCTTTCCCGAGCCCTGTCGCGGAGGCTCGGACGAATCGGAGAATCTCTCCCGAGGAGTCCGTGCGCCCGAGGGAGACGATATACTTCCGCACAGCTCTATCTTAGGCCGTGCGGGAAGTTCTCGCATGGACCACTCTCGCATGGGCCTCGGCTGGCGTCTTCTTGGGCCGGGTTTTATTCGGGAAGTGTGATTTTGCGTTGAAGTTGGGTACCCCATACTTGGGTACCCGACACTATCTAATCATATTTAGTAAAAACAGTCAGGACATACATATAACAAACGTTTGAAGGTAGATTCCAATGGTCCTCAAAACACACAAAATGTATACCAACAAGACAATGAAAGGTAATATCGTCCTTTTAAAATTATTAATTTAATATTTTCCTACTGTACAACTGTTCTTGACCTTTACATACTAAATGTTGCAGGCCTTCCAATGGAATATCTACATTCAACATTGCCAAAACTCAAACACCAATGAAAAAGGTATAATGCAACAACTCATTCATTTTCATCGATACATAATATCATGCTAAAATTATAATCCCTCTTTCTCAGAATGAACTCAAGGATCAAAGAACAGAGCCAAAGAGGATGAAAACGACAAAACGAAAAGCAAGGTAAACATTTCATCAACTCCATGATGCAACTGATCATGCAAATGTACCATACTTTATAACAACTAACTTGAATATTCTTTTCCTTATAATTCAAGTAATTCCTTCACAAGTCTATCAAGTATTCATTATACGGAGCTGCATCAAAACATGGATAATCAGGGAAGCCTAAGGTAGCTGATTTTAAAAAATCATACCGTTTTTACTAAAACATAGCAGTATTTAATTAAATTTTTTTCGCTTATTTCCAGTTACACACATGAAAGATTGTCATGGAGCAATGAAAATCAAAGTGAAAGATCTGCATCAAATCCTCTGTCTAACCAATCAGCAAATCAAGATTTTGCAAACAAACAAATAGCTGATGCATGTAGACAAAAAGTTATAAAGTCACGAGCACTTAAAAGAGGTAAACTTCCAAGTCCTCGAACTGAAGCTTCAGATTTTGGAAGACCTACTTGCATATGCCCAGATTGTGAAGCTATAATGTGGCATCAAGAAAGAAACAAGCACAATTCAAAGAAAACAAGGCCAACATTTGGACTATGCTGTAAACAAGGGAAGGTGAAGCTGCCACCACTGAAGAAACCTCCACCATATTTAGAGCAGCTGCTTTGCTATGATCAAAGGGGTCAACCATCAAACTACAGGAAGAATATCAGATATTACAATTCAATGTTCGCGTTCATTTCGATGGGTGGACACATAGATCATGAGATAAATAGACGAGGTGGTGGACCTTATGTCTTTCGCTTGAATGATCAAAATTACCATCACATTGGAACACTGCTTCCTAAAGAATGTAACAATCCAAAATTCGCACAGCTATACATTTATGATACAGAAAATGAGGTGAAAAATAGAATACAAGCATCTACGTCCAAGGGAAACAACCAACAATTGGATGAAAACATCGTCACTGGATTGTTGGAACTGTTAGATGAGAACAATGCTTTGGTCAAGACATTTCGCATGGCAAGGGACAGGTTCAGAGAATCGGATTTCCAGACTGTCAAAATACGACTTATTGGTCAAAGAAACAGAGATGGAAGACAATATAACTTGCCAACTGCCTCCAAAATTGCAGCACTAATTTTGGGAGACCAAAGCAATGAGCCTTCGGAAAGAGATATAATTGTCGAAGACAAGGATAAACATCTCCAACGAATTTCAGAATTGCATCCAAGCTTCATGTCTATGCAATACCCATTGCTCTTCCCATATGGAGAAGATGGGTTTAGGTCTGAAATACCATATGAAGACATACAGGACAACAAAAGTGAAAGGAAGTATGTCACCATGAAGGAATATTATGCATATCGCATCCAACAACGCTTGAATCAGTCAACTGTACTGCTTATGAGTGGTAAATTGTTCCTCCAATTTATAGTAGATGGAGCAGCATCAATAGAACAATGGAGACTCAACTGGTACAAAATGCATCAAGGCACGCTACGGATAGAGTTGTATAGTGGACTCCGAGATGAAATCAACAATGGGGACACAAGAACTGATCAGATAGGTGAAAGAATTATTTTGCCTTCATCATATACAGGAAGTCCAAGAAATAAACAACAGTACTACCAAGATGCTATGGCAATATGTCGTTGGGCTGTATATCCGGATCTCTTCCTCACTTTCACATGTAATCCAAAGTGGCCTGAAATAAAGTACATGTTGGATACCATACCAGGACAGAAGCCAGAAGACCATCCAGATATTTACAATAGAGTATTCTATATAAAGCTTCATGAATTAATTACGAAGGATATAAAAAAGAAGTGCTTTGGGCGCACTATAGCAGGTATTATGACCATACAATTTTACTTTGTTCTAAACATCTATTAATTACACAAAATTAGTATATTCTAATCAAATTATTATTGAATCCCGGATATCAAAAAATAATGTTATCTTTTTCACAGTTGTCTATACAATTGAATTTCAAAAGAGAGGACTACCCCATGCACACATATTGATCTTCCTGGACCCTGATGACAGAGACTCTAGCTCTACCAATATTGACAAAATCATATCGGCAGAGATCCCAGATAAAGAAGATGACCCAGAGGGATACATGGCGGTACAAAATTACATGATGCATGGACCATGTGGAGAAGCAAACCATAAATCAGTATGCATGATCGATGGAAAATGCTCAAAACATTTTCCCAAAATGTTCTCTCTGGAGACAACAGTTGATGAAGAAGGATATCCAATATATAGAAGAAGAGATGATGGGAGAATTGTGGAAAAAGACAATGTACAGCTAGACAATCGATATGTTGTTCCCTATAATAGAGATCTCATAGTCAAGTACCAAGCACACATAAACGTTGAGTGGTGCAACAAATCCAGGTCGATTAAAACTTATTCAAATACATCCACAAAGGAGATGATAAAGCAATGGCAAAGCTTATAGCTATAGAAAACAATGATGCGATACAAATGTACCTTGATGCACGATACTTATCAGCAGGAGAAGCATCTTGGCGTATTTTTGGATTCGAGCTTCAGTATAGAGAACCATCTGTTCAAAGATTACAATTCCACCTTCAAGACGAACAGGTAGTCGTGTTTTCGGACTCAACTGACCTTGAAAAGATTGTATATCGCCCTGGTATAGAAAAATCAATTTTTATAGAGTGGATGACAGCTAATCGGATGCACAAAGATGCACGTGATCTGACATATGCGGAATTTCCAACAAAGTGGGCATGGCATGCAAAAGAGAAGGAATGGAAGCCAAGACGTGGAGGTAAAAGATCCATAGGTAGAATCTATTATGCTCACCCTGCAAGTGGAGAGAGATACTACATGAGAATATTGCTGAAAATAGTCAAAGGATGCAAGTCATTCAAAGACATTAGAATAGTGAATGGTATAGTCCATAACACTTACAAATCAACGTGTTATGCCCTTGGTTTACTGGATGATGACAAGGAATGGGATGATTGTATCAAAGAGGCCTCATATTGGGCTTCCGCACCACAAATGCGACAACTATTCTGCACCATACTACTATTTTGTGAAGTCACTGACCCTGCCAAACTATGGGAAACAAATTGGGAACTACTCTCTGAAGACATACAGAGGCGCCAAAGGAGGATCATGAACTTTGATACACTAAAGTTGCAGCCAGAACAGAAGAAAAACCTTACACTGATAGAGGTTCAGCATTTGCTAAGCACAGGTGGAAAATCACTAAAGGACTTTGAAGGAATGCAACTACCAGACAACACTGTCATGCAGGGTCTAAGAAATAGGTTGCTAAATGAAGAGCTCAATTATGATAGAGATGCTCTTCAAAAAGAGAGTTTGGAGATGCTAGGAAAGTTGAATCTTGATCAAAAGAAGGCTTTTGATACAATTATACAATCAGTAAGCGGTAAACTTGGCAAACAAATATTTGTCAATGGATATGGTGGAACAGGAAAAACATTTCTTTGGAAAGCTATCACAACATCACTTAGAGCTGAAGGAAAAATAGTTTTAGCTGTAGCATCCAGTGGGATAGCAGCACTACTATTACCAGGAGGAAGAACAACACTTTCCAGATTTCACATCCCACTGAACATAAATAATGAGTCTACTTGTGATATCAACCAAGGATCATTTCTTGCAGAACTTTTGAACAAGACATCCCTGATATTGTGGGATGAGGCACCTATGACAAACAAACACTGCTTCGAGGCACTAGACAGGAGCTTACGAGACATCCTCAGATTTACAGATGAAAATAACAAATACAAGCCATTTGGAGGAATTATAGTAGTAATGGGTGGTGATTTCAGACAAACGTTGCCTGTCATACCTAAAGGAAGGAGGTCTCATATTGTTGATGCATCATTAAAGCGCTCATACTTATGGAAGCACTTTGAAGAAATAAAACTCACGAAAAATATGCGACTAACTGCACTTACAAGTTCTTGGGAAGAAAAACAAAAGACAAAGGAATTTGCAGAATGGATACTCACCATTGGAGATGGCTTAGCGGGAGATAAAGAGGATGAAACATGGATAAAAATCCCACATGATTTGATTTTACAAAAAGAAGAGAATGAATTGGACACAATTGTCAACAATAAATACCCAGAACTACCAAGAAACTACAATAATAGAACATACCTAGAGGAAAGGGCCATCCTATGTCCAAGAAATGAGATGGTGGACAACATAAACTCTTACATAATGAGTCGAATACCTGGTGAAGAAACAACATATTTCAGCTCAGATACAGTATGCAAAGCAGTCTCAACAAAAGAAAGTCAAGATCAGTTGTATCCAACAGAGTTTCTAAACAGCTTGAGATTCCCTGGAACTCCAAATCATGAGTTACGATTGAAAGTGGGACTGCCAATAATGCTGCTAAGGAACATCAATCAAAGTGCAGGTCTATGCAATGGAACAGACTGACTATAACACAGTTAGGGAAATGGCTCATTGAAGCACAAATAATAACTGGAATAAACATTGGAAATAAGGTCTACATTCTAAGGATCATCATGTCACCTACTGAATCTAAATGGCCATTTAAGTTCAAAAGAAGGCAATATCCTGTATCAGTGTGTTTTGCAATGACGATAAACAAAAGCCAAGGGCAATCGTTAAAAAAAGTTGGTCTCTATTTACCAAAACAAGTCTTCACACATGGACAACTATATGTTGCCTGTGTCACGTGTCACAAGTAGGGAAGGACTCAAAAATGATTACAGATGAAGAATCTCCAGAAGATAATGCTGCCAAAAATATTGTGTACAAGAAAATTCTATAATACTCTATGAATTACTACTTTCGTATCATCAATTTCAATGTTCAGGTAATTCAGACACAAAGTATTATTACTATCACTGCTTTTTTTAACTATTGACTCTAATTAAATGGTGAACAAATGAAGAATCATGTCTACAGAACCGGAATAATTAATACCATGAAGCGAGAGATTGCGGCCGCGTGAAGATCACAACCGAATCGGCGAACGAGGCTGTTCAGCATAGGCAAGCCGACGACCTCCGACACATGGACTTTTCCATCCAGACCCGGCAACCCCCGCCGTCGGACCTGTAAGACACCAGCCTACACTCCTGCAGGATCCAGTCCAGGAAAGCAGCCGGATGCAGGTGAGGAGCTTCCGCCGCCGTGACCTCAACTGCAGTTAGGGAGGCCGGCCGCTGCTCACCTCCCTCAAGGCTGTATTTCCAAACTGGGGATATTTAAAAATTTGCCCCTCTTACGATTGGCTCTTCTTCAGTTGCCCTCCTTATAATAGCAATTAAAAATTTGCCCCAACAATCTTTCAGGTGCTATAATTTTGCCTGTTTTACCTCAGTGGCTGTCCAACTCAGCGTGCCACAGTGGATCGGCCGGGGAAAAAGATGTCCCTGTCCCTAGCCTTATTTTACTTTCCCTGGACACCATCTCCGGCCATTGTTTAATAAAATTTTGACATGATATATGTATATATAAATATGACATTATATATACACTCATATGTTTATAAAAATATGTTGAGCGGCTTCATAAATATGACATCATTGTTAGCACAATGTAGCAATAGCAATCATAAATAAAAAATGTGCTAAGTCCTACCTTTTCTTAGTTCCTGTCAAGCTATACCTCCAGCTACCTTGTCATATTTATGAATACATACATGGTGTCATATTTATATATACATATATCATATCAAATTTTTATTAAACAGTGGCTAGAAATGGGGTCCAGGGGACGCAAAACAGAGCCAGGGGCAAGGATGTCTTTTCCCCGGCCGATCCACCGTGGCATGCTGAGTTGTCCACTGAGCCAAAACGGGCAAAATTATAGCACCAGAGAGATTGTTAGGGCAAATTTTTAATTGTCATTATAAAGAGGGCAACTAGAGAGGAGACAACCGTAAAAGGGACAAATTTTTAAATATCCCTCCAAACTGCTATTGCTGTTGTGACTGTGAGTCTGCGAGCGTGAACTACAGAGAGAAGAAAGGGGATGTGAAGAGATATTAAAAAACTCCCAAGACAATCTTTTATTTTTAAGTTATATCATCAGTCGGTCACTCGGTTTCTAAGACCTTCGATTGCGCATTACTATGCCAAAAAAAAATAAGGTCCAACTACTGAAAACGGCCCATTAAATACAATTACAATCTCAAAAAAAAACTCACTGAGTTTCAAAAATAATATATTATTTTTATTAAAAAAAGGTAACGCATGACAAATATGACTCGACCATCATAAACTAACATAAAAAACCTAGTTTTTTTTAAAAAAAACATATACTTCTACTACACACTGAACAATAACTAAACACAAACAGACAACCATCCTAATTCAATAAAATAATATTGTACATATAAAAACAACAAATATAAAAATGAAAAAAAACACAATAATAGCTCATACGGAATAATCAAACCGTGCAGAGCACGGGTTGATAGACTAGTACATATTAAAATAGACGACGCGGGCTCCCAATTGCAAATCGTTTAGGTGACCGAACAAAAATGTATATGTTCCGCTGCGACGTACATGCACATTTCTGGTGTTAGGGGCTATAATAGTAGAGTTATGATCAAGTCCCTGTTATAATCACGAGGCGATTTGGTACCTAGTTTGGACGGCGGCAAAGCGTGGCAGGATCAGTGTAAATACTCTTTAGGACAAAAGGCTCAACTTAGGGCCAGACTAAATCGCGAACGACCGCGGATTTCAAAATCAGCGATCAATTCTCCAACATCTAAAAGTTTCCTTTCTTGGAAATAATTTGCACCCCTTTCTATTTTCACATAGCGCCACATGCTCCACCGAGAAATATCTGCATGCGCCCACCCACTCTCCCGCTCCATTCTCTACTGTGACGTCACCTTTGATGTAGGCTAGAAAAAAAAGCAAAGTATTTACTTTAAATTGTTATAACTCTTGAACCGTGTATCCATTCTAATTCTGTCTACACCGGTGTATTCTACGCGACGAGATGAACAAAATTAGACTACACTTATATATATTTCGAAGAATTTTATTCTAATAACAATTTATATATATTAACTTATAACATATAACTTGTAATAGAACTTAAAACACAAAGTTACGAAACGCAATGTATTACAAACAACTTATTATAGAAGTTATTAAAATACAAAAGGAACAAATTAACTTATAACTCATGCCAAGACTTAGAAATATAAAAGCTATTAAATATAAATTTAAAAATTATATGTTCCGCTGCAACCTACTGTACATGATCACAGTCCCTGTTATAATTACGAGGCGATTTGGTACCTAGTTTGGATGGCGGCAAAGAGTGGGGGCATTAGGATCATTGTAAATACTCTTTACGACAAAAGGCTCAACTTAGGCTGAAGATCAGGCAGCGAAGTTTAATTTTGGTGTTTCTAGGGTCGTGACATTCAGAAGGGTGACAGTGGACGAAAATTGTTAGTCTAGACTAGAGATCGGCCGAAAAAACACCTAAATGAAATAGTCTATAGGCTCTGTTCCCTTGAATTTATCAGCTAGCATCAGTTAGCATTTAGCAGTGTTTTTCTCTCACAACAATCAGCCACCTAGCCGAACAGAGCCAAATGAAAGGAGGTGAAACTGGACGGCCGCTCATGTCCAACCTGATAGGAAGATTGACGCTAAATGGCCCAATTGCACATGCTTGTAGTCCAGCCCAGTCAAAAATGTGCAAATCCACCCATCAAACCGTGAGCTGAGCACGCGCCTCCTTTGCCGGTTTTGTGTGCGTGTGTGTGTGTGTGTGTGAATGGGTTGACGAAGCAGGATTGCCGCCCGGGTGTGTTGTCTGGCTCGGGCAAACTCCACTCCAAATCCAGTCTCAGCCGGAACGCGTCGCGAGGAAGGCCGGCGGGGCATGAACAAGTGCGGAGTTGACACCGGAGGAGGGGAGTCAAGCTAGAGTATTACCACTTGACCACCTCCGCTCCGCGTGCACTGCCCGTCCGCAAATCAGTAGTAATGTTCGTGAAGCCCTCCAGTAATCTCCTTTCGGATAGGGCCATCAGCATTACCTCCCCGCTTCAAACAACACACGGCAACGCTCGGCGGGCCCACCCATCGCCACTCGGGCACCTCGCAGTCGCAGCATGGGAGCCGCCGCTGGGAAGCCAGCCGCGTTCGGTGTCGCCGTCGCGCCCAAGACGCAGGCGGAGGAGCGGCTCGCGCTCGCGGAGCACGCCCTGCTGCAGTGGACTCGCTGCCCCGGCGCCGACTCGGGCATCTGGGACGCCGACGCGAGCTACACCAACCGAGGCCTCCTCGCGGCGGATCGACGAGGTGCTCCTCCTGGCGGCGGAGGACCCCTTCCCGCTCCCGGCGGCCGCCTCCGCGTCCGCGCGCAGCCGCCTGCGCAGCGCCATCGGCGCAGCCGCGTCGCGCATGGTGGAGGAGTTCCTGCGCGTCAGGGTCTGGGACGCCTCACGGCTGCGCGACGGCGTCGACAGGCTCTCGCGCGCCTCCACTGGCCTGTCGCTGCTGGTCTTCCCCAGCGCCGGCGAGAGGGCCAGCTCGGCGGGGGACTCCGTCGGCGAGATCGATGCGTCCGACGGGAGCCGGTCGAGGGCGAGCTCCAGCGTGCCTCACGAGGTCGCCGCCCTCCTGGACGCCGAGGTCTGGGACGGCCTCGATCTCATCTGCCCCGCGGCCGTGTCCGTCCTTCACGAGATCGCGCTTCGGATCGTTCGTGCCGGATGCACCGAGGAACTCACCCGGGCGTTCGCCAAGGCTTCCTGCGACGTGCTAGACAGGTTTCTTTCTTCAACGCTTCTGGTGAATGGATTTCGCATGCTTGGCCGCCTGTGCCTGACATCTGACGATCGTGACGGCGACCATGCACGGTGCAGCTTCTTGTCAATTCTTCGGGTCGAGTGCTCGCAGCGGACGACGGAGGCCGTGATCAAGCGGTGGACGACGGTGACGAAGATCATCGGGAAGGCGGTGGTCGCCATGCGGAGGCAGCTGTACGCGCAGAGCCCAGGCGCCTTCGACGGTTTCAGGGACGAATACTTGCTGGCCATCGCGGAGAACCGCATCCTGATCCTGCTCGACTTCGCCGACGGATTCACCACCATCACGTCGCACGAGAAGCTCGTGTACATGCTCGGCATGTACGAGGCTCTCACCGACGCCGCTCCCAGCCTCCTGCTCCTCTTCCGCGGCGCGCTGCAGGGAGCTCATCGCGGAGCGGACACAAGAAATCCTCACGAAACTGGCCGGCGCCATGAGGATCATGGTCACCGGCGTCATGGCCAAGGTCCAAGGCGACTGCCTGTCGTCTCCGCACACGCTGCCGAGCGCGGCCGCGGCAGCTGGCGGCGGCGGCGTCCACCCGCTGGCACGCGACGCCATGACCTGCGTCGAGCTGCTGGCGAGGCACCGCACCACGCTCGATCTGATCCTCGCGGGCGCAGGCTCCGGCGACGCCGAGCGCGGCTCCTCCCTCGCCGGCGTTGTCTCGGACCTGATCGCGGGCCTGGAACGCAACCTCCAGGGAAGGCTCGCCGTCGCCTGCGCCGACGCGGGGGGCTCGCGGCACCTCTTCCTGGCGAACAACATCAGCTTCGTGCTGAGCCGCGTCGCGGACGCCGACGGCGGCGTGGCGTCCCTGCTCGGGGACGCGTGGGCCGCGCGGCGCCGGAGCCGGCTCGAGCAGCACGTAGCGAGCTACGCCGCGTCGTCGTGGGGCCCCGTCGTCGCTATCCTCGACGCGCCCGTGTGTGGCAGAGGCAAGCCGGCGAAGATTCTGGCGGAGTTCAACGCCGCGTTCACCAGATCGCGCGACAGCGAGGCGTGCCGGGAGGTCCCGGACCCCGTGCTGAGAGCGGTGCTGCGGAACGCCGTGTCGGAGATGGTGGTTTCTGCGTACCGCGCGTTTCTGCAGAAGCAGCCAATGCTCGGGAAATCTGTCAGGTACACGGTTGGTGATCTGGCCGAGTTGCTGTCAGAGTTGTTCGAAGGGGAAGCCGGGGATGACATCAAATTCTAGATTTCGATATAGTGCTTCTGTGCACGTAGAACATTTTCAAGTTGTGCCAAATTAACTGACAACGCTCTTGATCTTCTGTAATACTTACTACAAAGTTCCATTTCTTCATGGATGCACGGATAATCTGAACATTCCATTGTACTGTAAAAGAAAAGGGAACGAGCTGGACATGTAAAAATATGCGACAAAGCAGCAGCATTTCCATGTTGACAGAAGTCTACATAGTTTCTTCTTTCGGGATTAAGGAACAGACAGGACACACACCACAAGAACAACTACAGGAGTGCTACCTGGACATCAACCAGCTTATGATACGATGGATAAGGTCAATATTTTGGGTAGCATTTTTTTTTGGAAAGGAATATTCTTGGTAGCATTGGCTACTGTGTATTGGGCATGCGCGCTTGGAGTTGGAATGAGAGTTCAGTGTTACCGCTAAGTTCGAAATCGCAAGTGTCACCTTCCTGGAGGCCGTTCTCCCTGGAAATGTCAACCCAGCCAGCGATGAAGCCATTGAACCTAGGGGTGCATTGGTAGAGCACAGGCCAGAGTCTCATGCATGGGTCCTTGAGTATTAAAACCTTCCTCCCATGTTTCTTCGTTCTTGGAAGAACCGGCAGTCGACCGGGTAGCTCCTGTACAAAGATCTTTCAGAACTATGGTGTAGAATGGTGAGCTCAGATCAGTCAAGGAAATAGAATAGCCAGGGTCACTCACAAGCCATGTTTGCCCTGGTGCAGGCACAGCGACGCAAAACTTGATGCTGTTTGCTGTGAGTGCAAGAACTCCACCAGATTCAGAGGTTCCACTCTGGATGGATTCAGAGCCATTTCCTGCAAGTTGTAATGAAACGCATGAACTGAATGTTGTGTGGTACAGTACATATGTGAAATCAACATCCATCCAGCTCATTCAAGGTTCTACATTCTGGGAGAGCATGGAGAGTCATAAATCTTGATGAACACTGTAATACCAGTTTTCAGAGGATTCTGCCTGACTTCAGGAAATTCATGAGGCTTTGCTTTTATCGACATTATTTCAGTAGGATGCTGTCGTCCTATACCATCCTGCATGTTACATTGGCCACCTTGTGGTTTATCCTGCTTCGTAGTCATGGAAGAATCTGCTGCAAGAAATATTGAATCTTTGTGGTGACTCTAATTGGGGAAAAAAAACATGCAAACACAAAGGGGAAAAAAACGTGTACGTGTAAATTCAGAAAGAAAGGTTGCAAAATAGTACTGACATTCTTTATGTGCAACTTGCTTGTTCATGAGAGGGACCGAACTTTTGCCTTTGTCCTTATTACAGCTGCCTAATCCATATTCATTAGAATGCATTTCAGTTTCAGCTTCTGGAAACGAGTTATCCTCTCCAAATGTTAGTGGCTCGTTAGCGGGCAATGCGTTGATGTCTACATCAAGCACTGAGGGGTCACATAAAAATGATGTTCCCGTTCCGAGTGCATCAGTCATCTCTTTGTTTCCGATACGTGGTACGGCTTCTGGAATCAGAGAACGATGACCATCTCCCATAGAAGTAAGGTGATTCTGTAGGCTGTCCTCAAGGCAACTGAGTCCTGAGTTTTGGCCAGTAGTAATAGGCCCTTCCATATTCAGATCAGCAGAAAATGATTCTGGGTTACACATATCACTTTCAAATTCATATATATCAGCCGACAAAAATACATCGTCTATGCTCACTTCATTCAAATCCATCATAGCAAGAGGTACACTAGCATCAAAATTTGTCAAGCAGTCGCCGTACTCGTTAGTAGCAGAAACTTGGTGCTCCATAAGTCTAGCATCGTAATTGTTTTCATTCTCTTCAAGCATTGTGCTATCATCTGCTATTTCTGCCTCTCCATCTAACACCTCCTGAGCTTCACACTCATGTCCTGCACGGGGCTGAGAAATTTCTTGTGGTTCTGCGACCCCAGCCTCCGGTGCTCTCACTGATGTGTCTGAACATTTTGGTTCTTCAGACGCAGAACCGGGAACGTCAGAGTCGTCGATGCAGACCTGAGCTGCCATCTTGCTCTTACGGCCTCTCGGGCGTATACCGTTTTGGTGATCATCAGTACGCTGTCTCTTCTTACAGTTTTTCAAGCTGTTCTTGGTACCCTTCACCGTGTGGATACTGGGGGAGCTTGTTGTCTGCCTGGGCTTCCTCTTCCGGCTCTGCCTCTTGTTCCTCTCACAGAGATACAGCCTCTCGACAGCCGACGGCGCAAACATCTGCACGGTGAAAACCGACCTGGCGATCTGCCTGAACACCAGGAACTCGCCACAGCTGACTTCATGGTCCATCACGAAGTTCTTCCATCCATGCCCGAATGACAGCACGCCGTCGCGTAGGCAGAGCCGCACGCGCCACCGGAGCCCAAATGCGTCCTCGAGAAAGATGTTGGTGCCTGCCAGGTTCCGGACCGTCCTCGC
Source organism: Eremochloa ophiuroides (assembly GCA_038502445.1). Taxonomy (NCBI): domain Eukaryota; kingdom Viridiplantae; phylum Streptophyta; class Magnoliopsida; order Poales; family Poaceae; genus Eremochloa; species Eremochloa ophiuroides. Next base: position 79,834,419 of record JAHLJS010000006.1, read on the forward strand.
AAATGGCGGTGGTATATCCTGCGTTTGTGAAATAATGAAAACATGGGGGATCTCATGCCGTACATACTCTATTCAAACATACAGGGTTTATGCCTTTATCAAACAATCAAGACATGCAGTGAGATCAAGTAATAATAATCAGAAGAAGAAGGAGGAGGAGGAGAAGAAGAAAACAGACCATGTCCTCGGAGAAGTAGCCCATCATGACCTTGAAGAAGGACGGCACAGCCGGGACCTGCCGCGCGTTGCTGGAAGACGGCAATGCGGACGGCGAAGCAGGGCGGCCATGGATCCGGGCGCACCTCTTGATGCAATCCACGCATGCCCGCTTCTTGCTGTGCGGATCGCAGGCCGTCTTCTTCTTCCTCGTCCTCCTCTTGACCACCACCTTCTCGGCTTCCTCCCCCTCCTCGCCACCGTCTACTTCGGCCACGATCTCCTCCTCTGGCTCTTGCTTCACATTCACAGATCCCCCTACCACCTCCGCGTCCGTTGCAGGATTCATGCTTGCTAGCACATGCCCGCCAACATTTCACAGGGGAAGGCAAATTGTGCAAATGTTCCTCGCGGAACGCAGGAACGCAGGGTGGAGAAGAAGAAGACACCAATAATGCCTGAGGCTTGCTGCATGTGCTCTTCCTCTGTTCTCGTTTCCGTGTCATAGAAAGAACACAAAGGCTACGCTTTTTGCACTGTGCTGTGTGGGAGGAGAGCACATCGATGCTCCGGTGCTCCCTTGATTCACACTTGGCGCCGGCAGCAAGTGACGGAGACGGACGGCGGGACCCGTGGCGGGGAATGCGATGCGAGGCACGAAAACGAAACTGGAGTGGTCGCTTCTCCGGTGATCGGTGATCGGCGACCCGCGAGCCGGACGCTGTGTTGTGCGGATGGGATTCCCAGCCTCTCCCAGGTGGCAGTGATTGAGCTCCTCAGGTCTGGCTGCCTCGCAGTCAGTGCATGACTGACGGCCACTTCCTCTGGTAGCGTGTCTGTACTATTTCATGTGTTTACTACTCTCGGTAACTCTGAGGTTGTACTAGTACTACTACTCACAGGCTTGCATTGCGCTTGTCTGACTGCCTAACACTAATCATAAAAAAATTAATCATAGGAGTAATATCTTATACATTAACCATACGATCAACTTTAACCATGTCAAACATTTAGACAATAAACATCCATCAAACATATGTAAACTGGACCAAAGCTCATAATTTATATTAAAGCCATGATTATCTATCAAATGCCATTTTACACAATTCATTGCAAACATGCTGAGATGAAATATGCTGACTAAGGCTGTTTAGATTTACCACAGAATATCAAAAGTTCCGCCAAATCAATGTTTCGACACATGCATAGAGCATTAAATATTCATAAAAACTAAACCTATTTTAACAATTTCGCAAAATATTGCGAGACGAATCTTTTAGATTTACTTAGATCATGATTAAACACTTACTCCCTCTGTATCGGAATTAGATGATGTTTTGAAAAAGGTTTTGGTCAAACATTGGAAATATAAATCATGAATAACTTTTAAATTATTAAGTTTGAAAATATAAAAACTATATAAATAGATTTGTCTTCAAATATATTTTCATAAAAGTATGCATATATCACTTTTCAATAAGTATTTTGTAGAAATCTGAAGTCAAAGTCATGCTTTGGAGACCGTGTCGTTGTCCTAAACGTCATCTAATTCCGCATACGGAGGAAATATTGTAAAAGTTATCACGTTGCTATAGTGACCAGAGACGAAGCCAAGAAAAAATTTAGGAGAGACTAAACTAAACATAAAATTAGGCTAACTTACGTGAGACTAAGTTTAGCACAAATCGCGAAGAGGAAATTATTTTCTTGGCCCTGCAAAAAGTTCAGCTTAATTTTGTCATGTTTTCATCGAACTTTGTTATTTTGCCCTAAAACGAAATTTGATTAGTTTCTTGGCACTTCTGTTCATTATATTTTTTTTTTAGGATTTGAACATCCTCAAATAAAAAAAACTCAAAACTATAGTTGTAGATCTCATCGAGATCTACAATTTTCATATAAAAACCATCTTCATTCGATGCCGTATCGAAGAGTTATGATTTTTCAGAGTATTTTGGTCTAGACGGAAGGAAAAAAAACTAAACAAATTTCGTTTTAGGGCCAAATAATAATATTCGATGAAAACAGAGCCAAAAAACTAAGCCGAACATTTTTCAGGACTAAGGAAGTAATTTCCTCAATCACGAATATTGTCTCCCCCCCCGGCGCTGAGTACAACTAAAGAAGCCTTGATACTACGCTAAAGATGTTTGGTTGTACATATCTCATATGATTTGCTTGTACTCTTTACAGAAAGATCCATTTTTAGGAAGTCCTTACAAAAAATTTCATCTAGGGCTAAGATTTTCGGAACACGTGTCCATGTGCGCTTTGATCCAAACACTGCCTGCATGCATCAGCCTACTACGTGAACAAAAGTGCACATTCATGTAGGTTGTGTCTTATTATTATTTTGTCGTGCAAAATTTTGAAAACACATTTAGAAATCAAATAGAATGTTTTGGGTTTTTTTAAATATTTTCAAGATATTGAGCTCATACTAATTTTTGGAAGCTTCTAAAGAAATTTTCACGAGCTCTATACATTCTTTTTGAAATTTTTAATTTCCCAATCAATCTTTAGGATTGTTTTCAGAATTTTTAGAAATCAGATATATTTGGTTTAATAACCTTACCAAGTATTTATCATATTTTTTACTAAAGGAGACAAAACCACCTTGGAAACCACTTCAAAACAAAAAAGGGAGAAAACTTGAACAGTTTTGAGATTTCAGAGTGAGATGTCTTGTTATGGTGTTCAATGAGAAAGATTAGATTACGATGATAATTCAAGGAGGTAAAATCTAAAATGTTTTTTTAGACAAAATCTATCTCAGTCAACTAGATTTAAACCCATGTAAAGTTTGGCCCACGTAAGTCATATTTTGGCCCAATCATAGTCTTCGGCCCATAGAAATTCGAAAGTTTGGCCCATTTCAATTGGTTTTTTAATTTGTTCATGAAAGTTAGTTTCCGGCTTATGTTTCCATTTTTTTTCCATTTTTTTTTATTTTCCTCTGCTACATGAGTTTTTTCTTTCCTTTTCTTCTCCTATTTATTGCACTTTTACTTTTTTAAGTATCCCGTATTTATTTTTCTATACTATTCTGATAGTAATAATTTGTAATTTTATTTTTGTTGTTCCAATATGTACTGTAGGCTTGTTTGCTGGCCGGGGTAAAGAAAAAAGAAAAGAAAAGATTCATGCTAGCGTTGCTTCGTTTGTCCTTTGTGATGATTTTTCTTAACAATAACTGGAGTTTGTGAAACTCCACCCCTATAACTATCTTCGAAGGGATTGAGCCAACTAATCTGTGATCAGTTCGCTGATGTGAATTACTTTAGTACTACATGGAAACGAAGTCGATCGAGCAGAGCTCCGACGGCGGGCGGTGGCCGGCCTTTCGGACGAGTCCAAAGCATAGTGGAGTTGTTGGTAAGGTCGCCGCCGGAGAAACAGTGGCAAGAGCCTGTACAGTACATTGCATTCTCTCTCGCGCGCGCGCGCTCTCTCTAGGCTCTAATAGCAAACATCTTTTGGTTGTGCTAAAAAAAACAAACATCTTTTGGAACCCAAACCAGGAAAACAACAAGTCTAGCTGGTGATTAGTTGGACCGCGCGCGCGTCTGTTTAATTAATACACTAATCCACACGCCTGCTTTCTTTTCCCAGTGCTAGACAACGTCAGATTTGGACTCGTGCTCAGGCGCCTCTCCACAGCTTTGTCGCAGCGTGCCTGGTCCAGACACTACCGGCGCCGGCCAGGCCATCCGGGCCTCGTCCTCGGCGTGCCGTGCCGACGCGCGCGCGGCCATCATGATGCGCGCTACCGGTGTTAATTAGTGGCCGCGGCCGGTCAATCGCGCGGCGCAACCAACACACATCGTCCTAAAGCAGGCACCACCGCAATCACCGACCGCGCCTTTCTTTCGCGTCTCCCTTTTTCACAGTTTGTCAAGCACTAATGATCCGTCGCCCAGAGTCCCATGCAAGTTTCGTTGGTCAGTGGCTGTCTCCAGAAATCTCCGTACGGATTTGCTCGTTCGTTTGCACATAGTTGGATAGTTGGACATCTACGGCCAACAAAACTCGCTGGAACTTGCAAAATACTACTACGTTCTACGTATATAATCTTCGGACGACACGACATCGCATACACACACACACACACACACACACCTGCTGGGTGGTGCGTCGACCAATTATTTAGGTCAGGTACAGGATATATACACACCTGCTGGGTGGTGCTAAAATTTCACTTTTTTCAAGACGGAGTACAGAGATACTCCGAGCACTAGTCCTCATACACGTAGTACGGCACTGCAGACAGACATTTCACCTAACCCAACGACATTCCATCACCTTATTACGGTTCACGCACCCAAGTCACAGGCCCCCTGAAAGCACGGCCCAGTTTTTCCCTTTCTTTCTTTTTTTTTAATTAAAAAAAACGGTACCATATTGTGATTCGGTCGCAGGTGTCGCAGGCTAAGGCGCCGCAAGGAAAAGACGAGACGACGACGAGGAGCGTGTGTCGTGTCCGGCGGCGATCCTTTCCTCGGGTTCATTCGCGCGGCGAATTCGTCAACAAAAAAAAAAAACTCTGACGAGGGAGGGGGATTCGTTTCCCTTCCCGGATGCCCCCTGTCCCCTGCCCTTTTGTTTACCAACGGCGCAGGGGCAGGTGAGTGCCGAAAGGCTTTCGGGTGGCCTGTCCGTTTCGGCCATTGACTTGCCCTCCTCGCGAGCGCTAGCGAGACCCGAGTGCAAGTGCCAGGCTTAGGTCAGGAGCTGCTGCCTTGTGGATAACTGAACCGTAGATGGATGGATTGATTGATTGATTATTAGTCAGGCAGGCTCCGGTGATGGATTATTATTAAGATGAAGAAAACGTAGGCGGCCGTCGCCGCTCAACTACGACTGATATGATGGGGTGGAGGTTCCTCAATCTTTGATGTGTCTTGTCCTCCATCCTATTCGAGAAGCCAAGCAATCACCAGCCTTTGACGCATCATCATCTGGGTTCTTTTTCCTTTCGCAGAATTGTCTAGATTTTGGTTTATTTTCAATCAGCATAAACCAAAATTAATGTTTTTCTAGACAAACGAACGGGACCAGCGCCTGAATTGATCGAACTGATGGACGTTGGACCGCCACACGGGCTGATGAGGGCGCAGCCGTGCAGTTAGTTCTTGTTGTGCGGGAGCTGAGCTAAACACGCAGAAAATAAATTCAGAGAACAGGTTTCTTCTTCTTCTTCGATGAATAAATTCAGAGAACAGGCTAAAGTATAAGCGAATACTTTCCTGTCCTTTCCTTCGTGACGCTTCCATGTCAAAGCAAGCATGGGCGCTTCCACTCCAAAAGGAAAGAAAGAGGCGGAGCACGTGTCACGTTTCGATGCCAGAAATGGCGTCCAACGTGAAACCCTGCGACAGCGACTGTCAACATGCGGACGCCGGACGGGGACTAATGGGAGCCTCGGCACCGTCCACCACTCCACCGCCGCGGAGCCGAGTAGTCGTCGTCGCAGAAATTAAAGCGAGAGCCTCATCAATCGAGAGGCAGCAAGCAGAAGCAAGGCTTGTTCAGTAAGTACCCGATCAGCACTCGCCGTGCTAATCAAGAAGCACCATGGAGACCCGTGAGGTTTTCTTTGTGTGTGTGTGCGTGTGGTTTACTCCTAATCGAGAGGCGTGTTGACCGATTAGCGGAGCACGGCTGCTGGAATCATCATCATCAATCATGCGACCGTACGTGCTCTGTCAGCTCTGACCGCGCCCAACTGCTCATCATCTTGTTCGTGTCAGAGAAGCAAGCAAGGCTGCGTTTGGTTGAGGGTATAACCGCTTATAAGCGCTTATTTTTCAGCACTTCAGCAGTATTTTTCTCTCACAAGATTTCAGCACTTCTACAGCACTTCAGCGCTTATCTACAGCACCTCAGCTTCACCGAACACAGCCCAAATGCCGCGCGGCGGCGGCCCTGCCGCGAGCTGTTGTTGGGGGGCTGTGTGGCCGTGACGCGACCTCCCCCATTCATTCGGGGACGACGTGTCGTGGCGATGGCGATACATGATTGCCCGAGCCGCCGGAGCTTCCAGAACTGCCTGCTCCTTCAGAGTTCAGGCGGCGGCGTGCATTCATTTGGCCAGTTCGGTTGAGCGTTTATTTTCAGTTCTATAATAATATTTCTTCTCATAATAAATCAATATAAGTTAAAATTAGTGGTTTTTTTAGCTCTGACGAATAGAGCCACTCAAACCTTTTCACTCAAACGTATCAGTCAAAATTAAGATTTTCTCAGACATACTCAAATAATATTTTATTCTTACAAGTCATAATAAATCAGCACCGCTTAAAATCAATTTTTTTAGTTTAAGTGAACAGACTTCTTTTCAGTCATATTTTTTTTCTCATAAATACAACTGAGGAGCTCTTATACAATCCCATGCATGAGCGGATCTAGGCTCCGGGTTAGGGGGTATGCAGCCCATAGAAATCCCTGACAGTTTAGTCCAATATCGTCTCTCTTGAAGCCAGTTCAATCAATTCTTTACTAATTATGATGCTTTTAGATTTGCTCGATGATGATGATTCTGTTTCGTAACTTCTGGCAGACCGTATCGGACAATACAAATCATGGAGCGGACAACATACAGTATGGGTTTGAGGTCACGTTTACGCGAGTGCAGGCCGCGTGAATCTTCGGCGGAGCGGACAACATACGCGACGGGAATCTCGATGAACTGGACAGCTAATTAATCTCGATATATTAGTGATACTAAACCGCTAGCATCTGGAGGCCTAACAATTTTAAAAACAGCTCTTCTCAACGCCGCGAAAAAAAAAAAGTAATCGTCAGAATACTCGTCGTCTCGTCCCAAACCAGCTCCTTTCGAGTAGCCGTAGCATGTCTACTGCGTCTGAAAAAAGGCCTAAGAACCACCGTCGACGGACGACACGGCATGGAACGGGATGCTTGCATCCCAGGCCAAAAACACGGAGATCCTCCGAGAAAACAGCGCGGAGGACGAGCTAGCTGTTCCCTGTTCCGTTCCGTCCCTGGGGACGTCATGCGTGATGCGTGTCCTGATGAACTTGTCGCCCAAGTACTCCGGCCCTCTCTCGCTCGCCTATACTCTACGAGAAGTGGGCAGGGCAACTCTGGATTCCAGCTCCAACCACTCCCCACTCCCATCATGGGCATCGAGAAATCCGTCGCGTAATCGTGTCAGCGACGATCAGCAGTAGGCCAGTACCTAGCTGTTGATGATGGGTTGGAAACAAGTGCCGATTTTAACCGATACTGATTCTGAGAGAAAAATATTGTTTCGTGACTGGAAATAAGTGTTGATTGGTCAAATCAACAGGATGCTGATGTCTCTACAGGTTCATAAGAAAAAAACGCATTCAAAATGGCCTCTGGAATTTCAATTTTCAACTCAACGTGTTGCCGGCCGGTCCGGCCACGGCTGAAGAGTGAAGACTGATGCAACATGGTCTTGTTCTTTGTTCTCCCTGTGACAGTGTGATCACACGGTCAAACTCAAACCCCACTGCTGACACTAGCTAGCCTTTCTGCTTTGTTTAGATCCACTGCAAATTGCAATTGCAACTAGTCACATCAACGTCACGGTATATGCATGGAGCATTAAATGTAGACAAAATATTTGCATGTTTATACTTTTTGCATGTACATCACGAGACGAATCTTTTAAGCCTACTTGGACCATGATTGGACAAAAGTTGTCAAATATAAACGAACATGCTACAGTGCAGAATTGCACCTGCAACTGGGATCTAAACGGGGCCTTATTCCAACGGCCATGGAGCCTTTCCTGCTTTCCTGCAGAGAGATGTTGAATAGGTGATGAGATCATGCTATCATAGCTTTGCCTCACCCCAAATAATACTTGAGTACTTTTTTTTCTTCTTTTCCTTCTTGGGCTCTGTTCGCTTGAGCTTATAAGCAGCTTATTCGGACTTCTTTTCAGTTTTAGAACAGTATTCTCCTCTCACAAGAAATCAGCTTTCAGCCTTCAGCTTTCAGCGAACAGAGCCTTGATTCCAAAGTCACAGCCGTTGGTCGGAGATGACTAAACTGAAACCGCTGCAAAACCATTTATGTTGCCAAAATGCTTCTTTTTAACATAAAAGCATTAATGGAGTGGAAGCCATATATTGCTAAAGGATATTTGTAGCATGCATGCATCAATGCAATGCATGTACTAGCAGCAGCAATCTCGGAAGGACAAGGGCCGGAAATCTAGCGTAAAGCTCACGAGAGGGCCTGCAAATGATGGACGTTGATCGATCAGAGATGGTGAGGCAATGCCATTATCCTCAGGGCTCAGGCTGAGCTGACCACTGACCCCCTGTTTTTCATGTACCCTGGCCTAGCACTAGCACTCGAGCAGTGCGCTACTAGATATTTGATGCTGGTCGCTGGACAGATCACAGATACAGTAGATTCTCGCTTTTCTTTATAGTGTCATAGTGGGAATCCGGAGGTCCCGGCCCCAATGCCCAATGGTGCTTACACTGTTTGCATCGCACTTGTACGCGAAACCATTTGATGATTGTAGGCACATGTTTGGATTATTCAGATTTACAAACCATGGTATTAAAAGCTCTGGTTTTATAAGCCATAGACACATAAAAACCGTGGATAACAAGAATTAGGCCACAAATAAATCTCTACATCTCCCAAACTATGGTTTTAAACAAACCAGGTTTCAGAAACTATTTACTTTGTCCCAAAAAGAATACAGTTATAGAATAGTACTAAGGATATGTTTGGATGAGGTAGCGCTCCTTACTAGTGGGCTAAAAATTAGCTCAAATCAACCAAGATTTGAGCTAAGTGTATGTTTGGATGAGCCTCTTTGAGGTCTAACAATACAGGAGGGTAAACGATCTATGAACAGGGGCGAAGCCAGGAAATATGGTCACTGGGGTCGGTATCTAAGACTAACTTATACTCCTCCGTCTCAAAATAAGTGTCGTTTTAGAATTTTGACTATCTTCTTTTGATCATTCGTCTTATTCAAAAATTTTGTAAAAAAATTAATTATTGTATTATAAAATGATTCATTATTAGAAGTAATTTAATCTTGATTTGTTTATTTTTATATTTTTATAATTTTTTTGAATAAGACGAATGATCAAATATCGATTTCAGAAAATAAAAAACGACACTTATTTTGAGACGGAGGGAGTATGCTTATTGAAATTTTTACCATTTCTCTTCATCAATATAGTGTGATGCTAAAATATTTAATGTCATAAACTCTCATAAACATCTATTGAAATTGGTCTAATACTATTTACTATAAATTTAGTTCAATTTTACCTTAATTAACCAGCAAGGATGCCATAATTACATTCTTCCATGAATAGAGGGTGTACTTGACATTTTGCCGGAATGAAACACCACGTTATTGGCCTTCTTGCCTGTGCTGCTACCTGTACAATACTATCTCCTAGAATTCACGTAACGTAGTTATGTTCCACAAGAAGAGGAAGATGTGGGCCATTCAATGGACTGATAGGCTACTAATTTTTTTTGCCGGGGTCGGATATAAATTTTACCGGTGTCCAACACAGAAAAAAAAATCGCTCTCTATAGGCCTGACCAGAAAATCATCGGTGTCGCCTGACCCCGACGCCTTCACGTAGCTTCGCCCCTGTCTATGAAAAATGACACGCTCCGAAAAAGCGTCATACTATATGATTTTCTGTAAATTTGCGCTGTAGTAGTTTACCCTTACAAAGTTTTATTGTGGCCCCTTCATCCAGCAAACAAAATTCTATTGTAATCATCAAGAGAATACAATTTCCACGTCACATATGGATATCTTTCCATGGCCACAATGAATCACAAGGAAAATGATAGTGGGTCCCACAAAAACCGGCGCCGGGTCCCACCTGCTGGTATTGGATAGGGCCAGCCAGGCACCCTCCCCGGCGAGGCCCCTCTTTTCTGCGTGTCATCTGAGCCCTACCTCCAGCCGTCCTGCCGCCTGCGGCCCGTTATCACCATCCGTTCGTCATCAACCTATCCACACTAGTATTTATTCCAACTTTTCTCTCTCTTTTTTTTTCACAATCTCTCTCTCTCTAAAATTTTGCGCCAGAACTTCTCATATGTAACATTTGGGTTCCAGAATTTAATAGAAAATTCAAATTGTATAAATAATAAATTACTGCATAATATTTCACATAGAGTTTTCTCTTACACAATATTTTTTGTCAAGTATTTTTCTTAAAATGATTTAAGAATTGGACAAGAGTGAAATTTGGAGACAGCAGAGCAGCACCATAAACTGCTCCTAAATCTCACACCATGAATGCCCTATTTGTATAGGCTTTTTCTCAGCCTTTGTCTCCTTCCCTCCCCAAACTTTATTCCAAAGCTTTTGCACTTCTTTGTCAAGCAAACCAAGGAAACGAAGCAAAACAATTGCAAGTTGCCAAGACATCTCCTGCTCTCCTTGCTTATATAAAACCCAAAGGGGCCATGGGCGGTCGCAGGACGGACAAAAGGCCCCCTTCACAGTTTCCCTCCCCAAAGCCTACTTTCCCACAAACCCAAACCAAAGCCGCTTGCGTCTCTCCATTTCTTTTCTTGTTGGCCTTCTTCGTGCCTTGCTTTTGCTTGCTCGTTGCTTCTTGAGGTTGAGCCCCTCTGCGCCTTGCCCAAGTCTCTGTGTGTTTTATAGGCTCGAGAGCTTGGGATAGGGGGGGGTGGAGGAAACGGAAGAGGAGGTTGGATTTGTCTTCGGGAGGATCATGTTCCATGGCGGCAGGCCTCTGTCCCTCCGGGGGTCTCTCAAGGCCCTTGAAGCTGATATCCACCATGCCAACACCCTGTAATCCTCTCTTCCTTTTTAATTTACCCTGTGTTTCATACTCTCTTGATCCTTGGTCCGCTGCTGCTTGATTTTCCAGGAAAAGGTGTATAGTAGAGAAAAGTTTGCCTTTTTTTTTATTTCCTCTTCTCCTGATTGTATTCGGCTTGGGTTCTATGCACTTACTGACGAATATAGGTAAAAATCCTTCTGTTTTCTTCAGCGCGCACGCTATACACAGGGCGTATGGGGGTGCCTGCGTGCAGATGAGGTTGTCCTACAGCTCCATGGCTCCAATCATTCTCAACCTTATCCAATGGATGGACTGCAGCTGCTCCTTGTCATACACGCTCCCTAGTTACCTTGGGCTGCTTGAGGTTCTTGTCTACAAGGTACTGATGTATAGCACTTGGCGAGAGAGTTGCTGAATTCACGAACTGGTATCTCCATAGGCTCTGAATGTTGACATGGTCTTGGTTGAACATACAGGTTTATGTTGATGAAGATGCCTCTATATCCACCATAGAAAGGAGAGCAAGCCTGAAGGAGTTCTACGGTATGCTTATTATCCACCATAGAAAGTAGTAATTAAGAAGTTTTTCAGTTCAAGATTTTTTTGTTGCAGTAGGCCAGTAGTTTAATAATAAACTTGGGACCCCATGGAATGCAGCTATCATATACCCTTTCTTGCAACAACTAGAGGGCAACTTGATGGATAAGGACTGCAAGGACAAAGGGTGGTGTAAGGAGTCTGCTGCCGGCGGCGGCGGCCCGAAGCTTGTTGCTGAAGATGACAGGGAGGATGAGTGTGGCATTTGCTTGGAGACCTGCACCAAGATGGTCCTTCCAAATTGCAACCATGCCATGTGCATCAACTGTTACCGAGACTGGTATTGCTCCCTGTTGCTCTTGCTTATCCGTTTCATTTGGGATGAATTATTTAAGTACCAAGATATCCAAACCCGGATCATTATCAATTAGGGCCCAATATCATACGCTACCATAAAAAATCGCTAGCAGTTTGAATAGCCTGAATGTGATATCATACGCTATCAATTAGGAAATGCGTAAGCATTGACGCAGTCTTGAACTCTTGAGTCTTGACAGCACAAGGGTGGTTCAATAATAATTTTCTTAAGCTTGTCCTCTGTGGACTACTTCTACTGACTCATTGTTGGTGCCTTGGTGAGGAGTGGGGAGAGGGTAGTTCAACAACCCAGCATACTCGTAATCCACTTTTTTGCATATGCATTATTTACAGCCTCCATTTAGTCAAATTCAGATGCTACATTCTCCTGAATGTTTTGAAAAAAAAAATCATTTTATTCTTCGCTGTGGTTCTGCAGTGCAGCCTATCCTTATCACCCCTCATGTGCTGAGTTGGTTTTTATTTGTTTTGTACCACCTGGTGGCATGGGAATCCATGTGTTTCTTATTCTATATATTTTCAGCCTTCTGTTTGTCAACTAGGAGGGATTTGATGTGATCTAATGATCATGTACCATGTTAGGAAATTCATTCTCTTCATTCTTCCAGTTGAATGCCGCATTTCCCAGAGATTCATGGACAAAATTTTGGTACTTTGCACCATTGTTAAGCCCCACTTTTTGTCAACAACTAGCAATGGTGCATTGATGGAATTGAAAGCAGACAACCAGGAGAGCTGTAGCCTTAATAAAGCCGTTAAATCATTATTCATTAGTGCCAACCAACTGCTACTAAGCTACTAACAAAAGTTAAAAGGGAGGACATTGGTGTAGCATTCGAAATCCTATATGATATTCTCATAGCTGGCAGATCATGCTTGTGTACCAAGGATGTCATCTGCATCATTGTGTTTTGAGTATACGACAGGGGGTTGCTTTTAATGATACTCATCAATCGGCTGCATCACTAGATATTTGTCAAAGTCAATAGCTTCCCCAATAACGTTGCTTCAGTTAGATTATGGATTATGCCCAATGGGATTGGTTATAGCAGTAGATTCTTTTGGTAACCACTGGCCCATCTATTAGCGTCAGTATCTGACAATCCTAGCAATGAGAGGGATCCGGGGCAAGATTAAGCATACCCTCATTCCAGTTGATTGTAATCTCAACTAGACTGACGCCTCTTCTTCCGTACTTAACCCTATTCTGTTTCGAGCAACATAATGCTAAACTCTGAATGTATCGTGACTGCAGGTATACAAGATCCCAGTCATGCCCGTTCTGCCGCGGGAGCCTGAAAAGGGTCCGGTCCAGAGACCTCTGGGTGCTCACCCGTGACGACGACGTGATCGACACGGTGACCCTGGAGAAGGAGAACGTGAAGCACTTCCTCAGCTTCATCGACAGCCTGCCTCTCATCGTCCCCGACAACATGTTGCTGGTCTACTACGACTACCTAGTCTAGCAAAGCTCCCCTCCCCCTTCCCCACTCTGAAGCTCTGGAAGAGGAGAAGGGATCTGGAATGGGAAGAAGAAGCGTTGTACAAGCGATGAAGCAAGCGAAGGGTTCCGGCAGCCGACCATCCTCAGCGGATCGAGTTGGCAAAGCGGAAGCCGTTGCTGACAAGCAAACTCTTGTGGTCTGCCATGCCATTGCACTGGCCATGCATGATGGCGTCGCTCGCTGTAATAATTGTATAAAGAAGAAAAATGTCTTGGGTTTTACTAGCTTGACATTTCTTGTCTGGCAAATTGCCGGATTGTTCAGAATGAAGAAAACAAAACAGTTCCTTGGTGGTTTCAATTTCCTGAGCCAGTGCCTTATCTGTTTTGCTACTACGAAAATACAGATAAACTGCAATGCTCGATCTGAACGAACGGAAGGAGGAATGGGCATTTTCTATCACTGTTGGATGCTGATAAGAGAGCAAACGAAAGGAAGATGGAGGGGGCGTTTCAACCATCAACTACCATACCGGTGCTGGAGTTCGGTCGGAATCGATTTGGCCATCGGTTTAGGCTACGCTCGTTTCAACTAAACAGCACATATTTTTCAGCTCTGGAACAGTATTTCCCCTCACAACAAATCAGTTTCAGTCAAATCAGCTCAGTTTTTCAGCTGAAGCGAAGAGCCCAAATCAACTTCAGTCCAAATCAGCTCAGCTCTGATTTGGACTGAAGCTGATTTGTTATGAGGGGAAATACTTTTTCAAAACTAAAAAAATATGTGCCGTTTAGTTGAAATGAACATAGCCTTATTTATGATTGGACACTGAAACTGAAACTCTGCTCGGTTGACATGAACCTGACAGCGAGCGCTCATTCTGTGTTGTACTTGTACAGTACTAGTAGTGCACAGGTGAGCAGCCAGAGCGGGCGTGGTACCTGACAGTGACCTTTGCAAGTCTTCCATTCAAGTATTTCGATCGCTGAAATGAAATGGAATCTCTCCAGCCACACGCTCCCAAATACAATTCCAGGACGGAAAATTACCCGCGACAGGTTGGGACAGCTCGGGACCGTTCTTTGACGCTACCCTCTGGGCCTCTGGTGAAACCGTACAGGGACGTTGTTGCGAGGCCACGATCAGTTGAAGCCTCTGCCTTTCACCAGTCCACCGAAATCGAGAAGGACCAGAACCCTAACTCAGCAGGAGAAGAACGGGCCGGAGAACGACGCTCGAGCATTTAGCTTGGCTCAAATCTCTAAGCTTTGGCGCCATTTTTTATGAGATGTTTTATGGTGCTTGGGAGGAACTAGAACTACCGGTTCCTCTTTATGATAATTTTCTTAACTCTAATTTCAAAATAGACTAATTAAATTATAACCTAGGGTTGCCTAGTAATTGCAACTTAATTCCCTTCCGGAGCACCAATTCGCCCGGTGCTCGCTGCTAGGCTCCCAGAGCCTCATCGGCGTCTCAGCGATTGGCCCGCCTCGCGCTTCTACCCTTGCTGATCCACCGCCATCTCCCTCATGTGCTTCCTCGGGCTCTGCACTTCATCTGCCTGCAGCTGAGCAGAGTACCCCCTGCATGTCTGATGCGGAACAATCCACGCTGCCTTGTGATGCCTGGTTTTCGGGATCCATGCATGAATTGTTGGTATGGAGATCACAAGCGATTCACCAGATAGGCTTCCTACCGAGTTCCATGATTGTAGCATTTATTTGCTAGAGATTGCAAGGCACGGCAGCCCAACATGGCTGACGGGTGCCGCCGAGAAGAAAGCTTTTCTAATCCATTGCTACGCGAAAGTATCACTTTACCCTTGTCAATTTAATTTGAGATGGTTCTGGACCCACTAAATTTTGGTTCAGGCCCATAGCTTAATTTCCTCTTAGTAAGTTCTTTCTATTTCTCAACTATCCGATTTAACCAAATGGATGGCTCTCATTATTCTCAAGCACTGTAAAATTTCTCTTTTTTTATAGCATCTTTTGGTCACCTATTTATAATTACTAGCACAAATGCCCGTGCGCTGCAACGGGTAGTTATTTTCATCTTAAATTGTTAATAACCTATTCGTTAGGGTTCTTTGCATCTATAATACACAGTGAACAAGGAGGTGGGGACGGATGGGCACGTACCGGCATGGTGATGAGGTCGAAGCACTCCCCTAGCAGGTTGGTGACGCGGCCGTCGGAGATGAGTGGTAGCGACGGTGAACCACATGCCGGCGCGGTTGAGGACGTCGGCGGTAGCCGCCGCGTCGATTGGGTCCGTGCTGGCGGCCACCGGCACCAGCACCTGCTAGGTCTTCTCGCCACCAACTTTGAGGCGAAGGCACGCACGAGGCGGCAGCGTTGGCGGCACGCCTCACCACCAAGGACGCTGCGGCTGCGACCACCAAGGCACTTGATAACCTGACGTATAGTGCCAGTATCACCAGATTGACGGTGTATGAGATGGAGTTGCTCAGCACAGCACCCTTGCTGCCCAGGCCAGCCTTGTACACCAGCGCCCAGCACACGACCAGGTGGCAGAGCGTTGTGGCACCTGAGCTCGCCATGATGGGCAGGACGAGGCTCTAAGTCTGTAGGAGCCGTATGTGGCACTGCAGCGGCACGTACAGTGCCATTGATGGGATGAGCCACCGCGCGTAGGCACCAGCCTCTACAGCAATGGCGTGGTCCTGGTGAAGGAGTACCAGGATCTGTCCTGCGTAAACCCAGAGGAGAGGAAACGGGACGCACGTCAGTCCTATCACCAGCGTTGCGCGTTGCTTGTTGATGCCCATTGCGCGTTGCTTGTAGATGCCCAGGAGGTGATACTGCCGCGCGCCGAACGCCTGTCCGCATAGAGTGTCTAGCGCAAATGCCATGCTAGTCTGCGACAACAATATAATATAATTAGAAATTCAGAATAAAAACATCATCTTTACTCTTAAGAAGTGTATGGTCAGTAGATGATGAGGCCAAATAAGTGCGCACGTACAATGATATTCAAGCCAGTGGCGCTGGTGATGGAGATGGCGAGGGACACGCCAGCCAGATGAAGCTCGCCGAGGTGGCTGGCGAACATAAGGGACATTATGTTGATGGCGTTTTGTAGGAAACAGCTGGCGACCATGGGCCCTGCGAGTCCTGCCAGCCTCTTTGCCTCGGCCATGGCAAGGCCCTGCCAGCACCGTCCGTCCGCTGGTGGCACTGGGGCCTGCGGCTCGCCGACCTCCGTGTTTGCCTCATGGCCGGCCATCAGGAAAATATAACACATCACAATCGTGTGAAAGCCGACATGTTTGTTTGGCACGGTTCCACACATGGAGCCGTCGTTCGGTTGCCGAGCTCTAGCTTTGTTGGCTAGCGCAACAGAACAGTCACACGGATCACGTTCCGCTTCCCCTGTAGGAGAAAACGACATCTTTACCTAGCTGCCTTTTGTTGCAATGACGATGTGCTGCTGCGTGCTGGTCACCGACGCCTGCCGCCGGTAGGAGAAAAGCGGATCGAGATGTGCTGCCGGTGGCTGGCCTCCGGCCGCCTGCCGGCGCAGTCGACTGCTTGCAGCGGCGCAGAAGCAGATCGAGATATGGCGCCGCCGCCGCCGCTTGGGAGTCGTGAGTTTCTTTTTGCGAGAAGAACGGGCGTTGCGACTTGTGAACGGGACGGGATTCGCCCCTGCAGGTTCCGGATGCCGAAGGGAACTCGTTTGTTCGTGGGCTTTTGGTCCAATTAGAAGATCGGACTTCTCTGGGGCGCAGGTACATGCGACGGACAGGGGCACCACCAGAAAAAAAACAATGATGAAAAAAGATTTCTTTCCTCTTTAGTAGTAGGTATATATATAGATATCCAGAAAAAAGAATCCAAGGTTGAGACGGAAATGCAGGACCTGATCAGACTCGACCGACGGCCTGGCTGGGTGTGTTCATAGTAACGGCCCATAAGGTTACTTGTGGCCCAGCCCATCTTTGATGCGCTGCGGCTCCCGTTGCGAGCCCTTTTATCCTTATCCAACCTGATCCCCCACCACTCCGAGCACACTAGCTTCCCTGCTCTCGCTCCTTGCTGCCCCATGGCGCTGCTCGCCGTCCAGGGCATGGCCATGTCCACCGCCGCCGCGGCCCTCCCGTCCCACAACCACGGCGCCGTCTCCTCCTCTGTCTCCACCTCCTCCTACGTGCTCGCAGCCTCCGCCGCTTTCCCCCGCGCCCGAGCTGCGTTCGCCGTCGGCGCCGTCACGTCGGCCGCCGTCACTCCAGTTCTTGACGGTAAATTAAGCAGCTACCTCCTCGCTTCCTTTTTTTTGTTCGAGGTTGTTTCTTTCTGGCACGTGTCGAGAGCAGTGGCGGCTGTTTTTCCTCGCAATAAGGGAGAGAAGGCAAGGGC
This sequence comes from Eremochloa ophiuroides, assembly GCA_038502445.1. Classification (NCBI taxonomy): domain Eukaryota; kingdom Viridiplantae; phylum Streptophyta; class Magnoliopsida; order Poales; family Poaceae; genus Eremochloa; species Eremochloa ophiuroides. Next base: position 79,852,125 of record JAHLJS010000006.1, read on the forward strand.
TACTATTACCCTGGCACTTGGGAAATTCGTTTGGATTCGATTGGGATTGGGAATGGAGATCTTCCTTCTTTGTATAAAATAGTCAAGTAAGGAATTTGTCACAGAATTGGACTCCCCAGAAGAGGTAGAAGCTGGGATGCTGTTACTGTTAGTCTATCTGGGTCAATTAGACTGAAAGCTGTTCCACAGGAAGAAATGTGCAAGGTATCGAGGAGCAGGAGCATATATTGAAGGCAAAATTTGCCAGGAAATATTGTTAAAGTGTGGCTTTTGCCATGAACCATCAAAAAAATTTGTCTTTGCCAAAAGACATCATAAATCATTGCTAGTATGCTATAAGACACTCAAGTTATTATTTAATCTGATTTTAATAGACAGATACCAAAATGCTGAATATGCCCCTGCTGCTTTCCTCGTCCTATCTCTTCCCGTACGTCGCTTCTCGAGCCCGAAGCATTGCTCGCACAAAAAATACGAGAAGTCATGGCGGCACGGCGCACCCTTTCCACTGCCGGCTGCACCCACAGTTGTCGGCAGCGGCGTCTATCTACGATGGTGGCGGCTCCTGGCGGCGGCGGCGCGACGGTAGCGGTGCCTGCTTCCTGCGGCGAAGCGCATAGCAGCGGGCAATCTACGATGGTGGCGGCACCTGGCGGCGGCGGCTTGACGGTAGCGGTGCCTGATTCCTGCAGCGGAGCGCATAGCAGGTCGAGTGCCACTCGATCCTTGAAACGAGGGGAGCAGGAGCAACGGCGGCGCCCAGTCTCCGTTGAGGAACACCGTTGCTGGCGGGCCGCGGACGCCGCATTCCACAGAGGGTGCGCCGCCTGCTCGCGGTCTTTTCCCGTGCGAGAGGAGCGAGATGAACACCCGTTCTGTTCTTCCCTTCGTCAAGATCGGCAAGAGAATAAAAGGCCAAGGGCACGTTCGTCATTTTGCATGGTTGTTCATTAAAATCCAATATAATAATAAGTTTAGTGTCCTACAGCATATTAGCAATGTTTTATAATGTCTTTTGGCAAAGGCAAATTTTTTTTATGGTCTGTGGCAAAAGCCTTTGCCACACTTTAACGATGTCTCCTAGCAAATTTTGCCTATATTGAACTGAAAACTACTACTGTAGTAGATTATTAAACCTTTAACCAACTAAGTGATTCACTTGACATGGTGCCAGCAGTGAGTGCCAAACAAGGCAGTTAGCTGAATCTCTTGCATATCGCTACTACCTGTAGTTTTGATCGTCTCAGATGCCACTGGCCTCAGAGCTATTGTAAACACTTGTTTCTGCTATACAAAGGGTCAAAGTTGCATGCTTATCATGCGTGTACTTCAAAGAAGAATCATAATTTCAATTCAAATTCTGAAATTCTAGCATCCAAAGCTTGCTTCAGAAATTTAAATCTCTGATCGCAAGAATTTTGGCTTCTGTTATATCAATACTGATGACCCTGTCGATTGAGAGTTTCAAACTATTTGCTCTTGCTCAGTCTACTGTGGGAGAGGGGACAAGAAAACGAAAAGGGGCAAAAGGTTCAACCATTCATATGGCAATGTGAGTGCTCCAGCATAATTTTCATCGCATTTTTTTTTTTAATTCTGTCTTACTTAGCTGTTTGATCATGTTAGGCGAGGCCGCGCAACAAGAAGAAGGGAACGGGGCCTCCGCGGCTCTTCGCTCCTCCAGCTCCTCCAAGGAAGGACCAGTTTGATGATGGGGAGATCATTTCAATCGAGATCGATGAGGACATCCTGGAATAGGTTGTCTCAGTTTTGCTTTGCGTTATTTTTGTCCTGAGCTTTACTGGCCTAGCTTGTATCAAATGCTACATATTTCCAAGTAATTATTTCCTCCCCTACAAATGCCAATGTGCACTTTCCTTTGGCTAAATGTTCCTTATTATAAAAATATATTCTATCTATGATTCATCTAATGACGATATTATTATGATTCGAAAGGAGATTGACATTATTTTGGACGGAGAGTACACGCTAACACAGCCAAAACAAAACCACAAAACTAACGACACGCAAATTTGGTTTGTTGAAGCTGCCAAAGTTTTGACTTACATGCACTGAACTATCTATTGTGAACAAGAACCGCTACAGGCAAGTCTTGTAAAATGTTATTAATTTGTGTTACAATGACAGTTGGTTTGTGTTTTGTTCAAACTTCATCTAACCAGCCGAGCGTACATAACTCTATTGGTAACTCTAAATCTCATGAGTTCCGTCTCCTCTCAGCAAAATGTGATCCAAACAACTTGCTGTTCCAACTCAGCATATAGAATGTTTTTGCCGATACATAACCAGCATTACAGCATAGCAGAAAACAAAAAAAGGGCTGCTCGATTCTCCATCGGCAGGGCCAAATTACACGAAATTTAACACCAAAGAGACTAGTTAATATACGAACATAAAAGATAACCATCATCCACATTGGAAGCATGTTTTGTTTGGATGTCCGAATAAAAGCTCAAACGAGCAAACCACACCCAGCAACCTACTGGTAGGTAGAGTTCCAAAACGGGCACGGCAAAGAGAAGCAACTCAGTACTTGTAGTCCTTGACGTGGAGGCTCGCGGTGTCAGCGGAGGCATCACCCTTGTAGGTGCCGAGGGTAGCCTCAGAGTTGGCCTTGCACCTGGCGAGGAAGGCAGCCCTAGCCTTGTCGATGTTCTCCACCTTGCCAGCCCAGGCCTTGAGGGTGCTAGCCTGGAGGGCACGGCCGAAGGAGAAGGACAGAGCCCACGGCTTCTTGGTGCTGAGCTTGTTCATGGCATTGAGGTTGAGGGTGGCCTCCTCCTCGCTCTGTCCACCGGAGAGGAAGACAACAGCAGGCACAGCAGCAGGGACGGTCCTCTGGAGGGTACGGACGGTGTACTCAGCAATAACCTCAGGGGTCACCTTCTTGGAGTCAGAGCCTGGAGTCACCATGTTGGGCTTCAGGAGGGTACCCTCAAGGAGGACATGGTGCTCATTGAGAGCCTTGTAGCAGGCAGCAAGGACGGTCTCAGTGACGTAGGCACAGCGCTCAATATCATGAGGGCCATCAACAAGGATCTCAGGCTCAACAATCGGCACAAGACCATTCTCCTGGCAGATGATAGCATAGCGAGCCAGGCCTTGGGCGTTCAGGTCAATGGCAAGCTGCGATGGCTCATTGGGGCCGATCTTGAGAACAGCACGCCACTTGGCAAAGCGGGCACCTGCCTCGTAGTACTTGGCGCAGCGTTTGCCAAGGTCATCATGGCCCTGAGTGGTGGTCTCCTTGTCAGTGCCAGCAACCTCAATGGTGCCCTTGTCAACCTTGATGCCAGGGAGAGCGCCTGCCTCCTTGAGGACATCAACAAAAGGCTTGCCATCCTTAGTCTTCTGGTAGAGGGTCTCCTCGAAGAGGATCACACCGCTGATGTACTGGAGGGCACCAGGGCAGCAGAAAAGGAGCTCACGGAGGGCACGGCGGTTCTCCTCCACGTTCTCGACATTGATGCTGGAAAGGCGCTTGCCAATGGTGCCAGTGGACTCATCAGCAGCAAGGATACCCTTGCCGGGGGTGCCAATGTAGGCAGCATTCTTGATGAGCTCATCTGCAAAATAACAGAGAAATTTTACCCAAGAACAGTGGGACTTGACAATCAATAAGCATAAGCATGGTTATCTAACAAGTACAAAGGCCATCCTGAATAATACAAAATCACTTTGATTATTAATTCAGGAAGTTACTGTTGGTTAACCAAAAATTGTTTTTTTTTGAGGAAACACCAAAAATTACTTTATACTGGTATATAACTATATTACCATAAACATGCTTTATATACAACTGTACTGCACAGTAAACATCATGATTAAAAGGAAGCACGGATCAAGATTAGACTAGCACATTAAGGTTAAAACGATTTACAGATCTGATTATCCAAGATGCATGCATATAGTCTATTCTAGCAGCCATGGCATGACAGAAAAAATTTTAAACAAGACTAATATCATTTGAAACAAGCAAACAAAAACTACATCATGAGAGCCACCAGTGCATGCCAGCAAGAGAATTTATCTTTCATCACTAGCCAACATGCCAAACCGACATAATCTAACCCATATAATCCGACCCACCGTGTGCCTCAACTGGAAACAGCATGAACAGATCCATACCACTACACTATGCATGAATAAAATCAACACAAAAATAAGCGAATCCCATATCAAATCAACCGAACAAAGAGGGACCTGCTCTATATCTACTAAACCCTTTTGGCAACCACCAAACCCCTAAAAAGGGCAAACACATATGCGCGCCCCGCACAAACCTGTACGGATCTAAAAAATTTCCACGAATCCTACACCTAAACGGGTCTCCCAGAGCTATGCGAATTGTTAGCATACGCATCAACACAGCTAGATATGGGGGCACCAACAACGAACACACTAACAGATCTACGATACACGAGACCGGAAGACATCACGAGCAGATCAGCAACGAACGAGGATACAGGCACGACGGTGGCAGGAGGAGACGACGAGGAAACATACCCTTGTACTTTCCGCAGTAGGCCGACATGATCGATGCTCGACGGAGGCTACGAAGATTGCAGGAGAGGTGGTGTTGTTGGGAGGAATGGTTTAGGCAGACGGAGACGGGGGATGCGGAGGACGGCTGGAGGGTTGTATTTAAAGGCGTGTTCGGGCTTGGTGAAGGGGAAAGAAACCAGAAAAAGGGATCTGATCTGGGTGCGATCGAACCTTGTGCTTGTGCGGCGCTCGCGGTTCGGTGCCGCCCCCGGTTTATTTTCATCTGTACTCCGTATTTTCGATTTTTCGTCGACGCCCTTGGGTTTTTTTTGATGGGCCGGTTCTCTTCCTCGGCGAGCATTTCTATTTTACTATTTTTTTGACTGCTATACATAGTGTAAATTGCATCGGTGCCATCGAGTCTTTTGTTGTAAAAATGATGCTTATGCTAGCTTATAAAAATAATAAAAATTAGAATAATTAAGGGGTGATTGATATATGAATATGATGCCTAACTTATCAGTACCAGATGTAAATATTCTGTGCACATATTTTGTGGTGGTTTTCGTAACTTTGTATATTATGAGATTGTCATTTCAGTAAACATCATTCCATATTGTCATTTCAGTAAACATCATTCCGTGACAAAAATATAGAAATATAAAATTTAGTTGAATGTAATCTTATTTCCTAGTATTTCTTTGTATTGCTTTATATTAGTTGTTTATTTATGTACTACTAGAAAATGCACCCATACATTACAATGAATTTCAATTCATATTAGAAAAAAATTTAAACCATCATTAGACGCGAGTCATTGTAACTCATATAGGCTTGAGTCGTCATCGAGATCACATAAGGGATATGAGAGTCATTGAAATTCATGTGCACATTGGACGTAAGCCCAAATCTCGTACGGGATATGAAGAATGTGTAAGGATATTTTAGAATAAAAAATAGCATATAAGGAACTTTTTACTCTTAAATATTAATATTAATTATTATAATTGTTATGTTATACATTGTTTATAGATTGTAGATTATAGAAGTAATAAGATATATAGCTACAGATAGATAGATAGATAGAATTGTCGGTGTAGATTGGATTATCATCGACGCTGGCATGGCACAGATAGGACATTCAAAAAAAAAGGCATACTTCCTTCATCCCAAATTATAAGTCATTTTAAAAAATTGAAGAGTCAAATTATTTTAATTTTAACCAAGTTTATATAATAAAATAATTATATTTACAATATCAAAATATCATTAGATTCTTTATCAATATATTTTTATAGCACTCTTATTTAGTATTATAAATCTTTGTATGTCTTTATATAATTTTGGTTAAACTTAACACGTTTTTGACTCTTTAAGATTTTGGAACAACTTTGAATTTACACATGCCGCACAAACCACAAAGCGCAAACCGGAAACTGGACCGCTTCTGGCGGTCCGGGCCGGGTGCACTTGGTGGAACCGTGCCACCAACCCCCCGGTCCGTGGCCCAAACCCCAAGAAGCCGCCCCAGGCGTGCGTGACGCGGCGTCGCAATCCACCAACGCCGCCTGCTGCGGGGTCGGGGGGTGGTCCCCCCGCGTGTGACACCTTGCCGCGCCGCAGACCCCGCCGGTCCACGCGTGTACGGCGGCAACGCCCTCTGGATGGACCGATTTTGTCGCCGGCCGCACGGAGCGGAGAGCGGGACGGAGAAGGCACAGGCCACAGGGGGCAGGCGGCGGGCGTCGTCGCGCGCGGCTTCCAGCGCCCGCAGCGGCGCACCAAAACCGTCGGTCCCAAGCCGTTTCCGGCCCACCACCACCTAAACCTGGCTGGCGGCCTCCCCCTCCCGTATTCGGCCTGCTGGCTGCGGCTGCGCCGCGCCCCGGTTTTGCAGGTCGTCGTCGGCTCCCGTGATCCGCACACATCTGGACGCGCGCCCACGGTTCCCTCCGCTCCACCCAAACCCCTCATTTTGGCCGTCGGCTCCCTCCCGTATCGTACGTGCTCACAGCCTCGAGCTTTCCCGCTCCCGTTTCACCGGGCTCACGTGCTCAATCATTCCCTTGCGAGCCCGGGCGCTTTGGCTCGTTTCGTTGTCGTCCTTGTGGGGCGTCGGCTGCGCGGGCGGCCGGCACGGCGCGGCGCCTTCCTCCCAGTGCACGGCGGTGCGGATCACGGCCGCGGCAGGCAGGCAAAAGTCTCTGGCGGCGTGCGTGCGTGCGTGCGTCCAAGTGGTGGCGGCATCGCTGTGCCGGACGAGACCGGACCGCTGGACCATGACCGTCGCAAGAGCGACACGGCATCCGGTGCTCGGGGCCACGGCCCATGGCCTTCCCGTGGCGTGACACAGACAGGGATGCGGTTCACCGGTCGCCGTCGCGCGGCTTGCCTTTTTGAACGGAGACGAGAGACGAAAGCCATGGCAGCTTCCACTTTCCAGAGCTGCAGCAGCGGTATTTTACGTGCCACTGCCAGCCGCCGTAGGTGACTGGGCTGCTGGCTGGCTATTGTGGAATTATACTTTTGGTCTCCCACGGGTCACATCAGTGCGCAGCCAGCCTTGAGAAAACGGATGCCGGCAACTGGTCTGGTGGTCGTCTTTCTCGCACGCACCAGAGACGGCTTTGACAGGTCAGTTCGACAGAGACCTGGAGTTGAGAAAATGCCTTCGGACATCGCTGATGGGGCAGCAGTCTCTTGTTTCTAATGAGGAGCGACCTGGACAGCATGCTTATCAAGTTATCATTTTTAATACGTACAAGCAGCAAAAGTAGGATCTTGCTACTTCAAGGCAATGGGATTACTATATGATACAATAGTGAGTAGATATCAACCCAAACATTTCTTCAGTGGCTACTATATATAATCAGATTAAATACTCCCAGGTGTCTGAGACAGGGAACGAATTAAATATGTCATAAGAAATCCAATCAAATTGAATATTGAACAATAATGCTTGTAGGGGGATGTCAGGCTTCACGCGTTTGACCTTGCAAAAGAAATGTCAAGGTGCAATAATACGCATTATAATTATAATGATATAAAACAACGTCCATCAAGACCAAGAGATAGACTGCCACACACCCCTCTGTCCGCTAACAGCAAGGCAGAACAAGGAACCAGGACGATGAATCAACTTATCAACACAGGAACCAAAGAGACCATCTCACCAATACGGAACATTTCACTTCTTCAGCCAGGCAATTACATATCTATGGTGTTACAAGAACTATGAGGTGCAACCCTTTGAAGTGGCGCCGATTGGACACCACAAAATTTAATATGAATGAACCTAATAACCAATAAACAATCAGAGAAGGGGAGAGGGGGGCAAGAAAGATGAAAACAAAATGGGGTGTACAACAAGAAGCCCCGCCAAACCTAGGGCTGAATCCCTGGTTGACCTTCCTATACGTCATATTTCTTTGGTTGATGCCATTGGACTAGAGTTCTTGACAGGTAACCAAGCAATGATTTATTAGAAGGGTATGTCCTCTTGCCATACAGATGCTTCCCTCCAAGATCAGTATACTTTGAACTGTTCTCTCTTTCGATCTGCAAAACCATTAAAAATGAGATGTTTAGGAAAACCTAAACATTAAGAGGCATTTTGAATGGTGAATTTTCTTTAAATATTTTCAAGCAAAATGACTTATTCTCAAAAGGGAAAAAATGCCTAGGAATATGTTGCATGTACCTTGCTTATTTTCCCATCTCTCAAGTAGTATCGGATACCAGACCAATTGATTGATTGGGAGAAATGTGATCTGAATGCAGATATTGGATAGAGGAAATTGTCTACCAACACAGCAATGAACACCTGAAATTGAAGCCCAGCAATAATAAGGTTACTAAATAGGTTATCACAGGGGAGAAAAACTCAGGGTCCTAAATTATTTAGTGTGGTGAAAAGGGACACTCACAAGCCCCCAATTGTATGAATCAAGAGATACTTTCGGTCCTTCAGGAGACAGCATATTGCATAGTTGAATTTCCACCTTTGTCAAATTCCACATTGAAACAAGCTCGATGAGAGTGCATATGAACAAGAGGCTCACTAGGAACAAACCTGAAATAGCATGTCACAAGATAACAAGTGTGGTGAGACATTTTGACAACAAAAAGGTTTGGGATTAGAAGGCAAGCAACTGACCCCAAGACGAATCGGATGCTTCCTTTACAACTTTGCTGTACGGTGCTCGAAGAGCAGCTAAAACATGGACCAAAGCCATAATATATGGACAGACAAAACCCCATGACAGATAGCAATGACTTGTAAATAATGCACGGTTCATCATCCAGTTGACATTTGATACAAATGACTCAAGAACAAAAGTTTGTTTCCTGAGGTAATTCCAGTATCTGCATGAAAAAAAAACATGTATATGAAGAAAACAATATTAGTTAAGATGCATACATTGGTTTAGCATAAGCATGTGCACAGAAAAGAAACCCAAAGTATTGTGGCACTAGTAGTAATATATAGTATATTTAGTGTGTGTGTTTTTTTGTCTCAAATAAGTAGTATATTAGTGCGTGAAAACATAATTCCCAGTAGGGTAATTTGGCCAAGCATCCTAGACACGGTACGAAACCAGAGTAAATCAAGGGCCCCATTCCAACTATCTCCAGCAAGTGCAATCACTGTTGCACACCAGAAACCATAATTGTGCCACCGCTGTACCGGTATTATGTACCACTCACCACTATACATATGAAGGAAGATCTTAGGCCATGTATTTCTCAATGGATACAGCATATTATATTGCTTAATTTCATTGACCTATCTACATATCGATCAATTTTTTCACAGAAAATATGGTGAGGACATCCCAACAGTTTAGCGTAAAAAAAAATATTAGGTGCTATTTTTGGCCCCCACCTTGAACCTACCAAACTTGCTTCTTAAATAGAAACTTTGTCACTGTGACAGAATGAATGGGACTTGATTTACTCTTTCTTTTACTGCCTGCAAATAAGCTGCACAGCTTTCCAATGCAAAATTTGCTGTACCTGGAGAAGCTAAGATCACTGGCAAGAGGGTGTGGAAACACAGCAACAGGAGGTGAAGATATGAGCCTTTTGTGCTGTCCTGTGAAAGATGCAGTAAAATTATTATAAGTACATGCTGTGTGGTCAAAAGGCATGGACCAAGAACACAAAAGATTGATATGAACAAAGTTAGAAGTCCCAAATAGGAAAAACGATTGAAAATCATAGCAGCCCTTGGCATTATTGCATTTCATTCCTAATACTAAAATTTGGCCTTTTGTAACAAAAGAAGCATAACTCCTGGCAAAGAAGAATTACCTGCTATTGCAGCGAGTGTCATATCATCTGAGTAACCACCATCTCTTAATCCACTGACGACACCATACCGGTCTTGCCTAAAATCATCGGCATGCATCTAAAGTGAAGCCTTGTTAGAAATACTATGGATGATTAAAGTTTATACAGAGCAAATCTAGAGAAAATGTTCCCCATCAAGAAATAGACTATATATATACCATCATACAGCCACCCCACAAGAAGAAAGTCTTCCCACCAGTTGCAAATCCCATCGAGCAAGGCTGCAGTATGGTTATTGTCACTATATTGCAAGGACGATCAATAGTAAAAAAAGAACAATGGATAAACACACAAAGAACTACATTACTAGCTAGTAAAAACTCAAAGATAGAATGACAAGGTAAAATACGCTAACGAAGAAACATGATGCGGCTATAAGAAATAGCCCTTTGGATGTTAGTAGTGCAAACCTTTATTTCACAAACAATCAAATTGTTAGTCAAAGAGATACATACACAGTATGGACAGATACTATTACATTGCAGAACAATGATGAAATTTCTTGGTGGTTGACATTTTCCCAACATTAATGTTGCTTAGAATTCTGTTTTGGTGGAATAATAGGTACTGCAATTAACATATAACATGACTGGATCAGTAACATGAGGGGACATTTTAATGGTGTAGATGAAAAGAGAAGAGAAAAAGATCCGTAGAAGCAATAACAAAATTATTTATGCGCGAGGCAGTGTCTTAGCAAATCGGAACAAACAACTTAATCTATAGAATAACTGCACACAATGTGGATTCTAGATTAACTTTCTTGTATTTAATGAAAGGACAGGCAGACACGCATAATGTATGGTTCTAATTAAATAACTTCATACCATGTGATATTCATATATGCAATAGCTGCCCAAACTGCCAGAAGGTAAGTCAAGGGGATATCCAGTTTGTATAAATATCTGCCAGCCACAAAAGCATAAAAGGTTAATGCAGCGAGGGCATTAGAAGAAGGGAGGAGGGGTTCACAAAAAAGAAGACCTCGGGATTCTTCTCCATTTCTTTTGTAAGAGCTCCAATAGTACCAGGATGCAGCCTCACATCATCATCAAGAAACAAGATATACTTGGTATCCTTGTGCATCTTTTCAACACCGACCTGTTTCAGTTTGATAGACATGAGTAACGTGTCAATTTATTGGTCTTTTTTGGTCAAAACTCAAAAGAAAACAAGGCCAAGAGATGACCATATAGTAACCACAGTAACAGTCGAAATTTGTGGCATTTGTTCATATTCAGTGTGACTATCATCATGCTTGCAAGGTATACAAATGTTGCACTTACAGCTTACCACCTTTCAAGATTCTTTAGTTATTATAAAAGGTGAAGATGAATAATATGTAAAAGGCAAAAAAGCATATTGGAAACAAAGAGGAACACAATTGAATGGAATGTTCGAATGCATGCACATTCAACAGCTCCATTCAGCACACTAGGAACGTTTACAAGCATAAGCTAAAATGAGCATTCAGTGTCATGAACAGACCATGAGATAGACAATGAGGATGAGAACAAAGTCATTTACATACCAATTGATTGTGAATTTTCTGGCTACAGGTTGTTGACAACCCAGCCACAACCACCTTCGCCTCCAGATTGTCCTGAAATTACATCTAATGAGGTTACAATAGATGAAGAGTTTGAGAATATCATGACTACAAACCTTACGAGGCAATCCTCTTACCTTGTAGTCTGCGATCAGACGGGAAACAGCATGGTAAGCCGGATCATCTTTGCTCTCTACGACAAACAGGAATTCCAGTGGCCCCCCATAAAGTGATGTAATCTGTACTTTAATGGATTATAAGGGCACATAACAATCCAAGACATAAACGACAATCATTATGTATATAGTGCAGTTTGATCATACCTGAGTTCGCCAATTTTGCAAATTATGCTCGCCAAAGCCCTTCAGAGGCATAATTACAGAGACTCTAGGTAAATTCTCCTGAACAGAGTGCTCAAGCTCATCTATGCTGTCACAAAGAAATGCAAAACTATTTCCATCTACAATGTTGCGCCTCATGTTCTTTATAACCCTTTTTCTGGTAAGAGATCATAGATTGTATAAGAAAATCAGCAGATATGTTGTTTCCATCCTTTTCAGGTAAAACCTACAAGCACTAAATTCCTTTATTTACCTGACAATTGAAGCAGCCGCCCACCCAAGAGCAAGAACTAAACAGATCCCACAACCCTACATAAATAACAAGAGATAGTAAGAAAAAAGAGTAAACTGAAAGAACAAAAAATATATATAACATCAAGCATTCAGAAGAATGTTTTTTTTTTATTTTGAAAAGAAGTTTCAACTATAAACTGAGAAGACTACAAGATGGACACATGCCATATCCCGGTGAACATTCAAAAATATATACCAGAAAGATCAGGTATCCTACAATTGGAGCACCTAGCAGTATGCAGGTAACAAACGGAGTGGGGCAAGCTGAGATCGACAATACGTGTCAGAACGAAACCGACAAATCTCCAAACATATGCACCAATAGCTGTTATGGGTCGTGTCTGAAAAATCGCTGGCTTTTTCAAACGTAGTAATCAAACTTGTCCATCATCCCATCTCATTCAAAAAGCACAGTTCAAGTGGTTTCTCCACTGTAAAACTTTCCATAATCCACAAAAAACAGTTGCGCCGTCACAAAACTCTCTGTAACTTCCTACTTGTGGGAGAACAGAATCGTAAGAAACCCCCGCCGGCCAAAACTCTTCCTCAAAAACATCGCGCTTTCCGCAGCTCCCAGACAATTCCGCCCCGGCGCCCACAATGCGAAGGGCAGGGGACGGGGTCTAACCTGGATCTGAATGGCGATGGCGAAGGTGCTCGTGAAAGCGCGGCTCGCGGCGGCGAGCATAGCGTCGGCGGCGGCTTCCATCGCCGCCATTGCCCGCGGCGTCCCCTCCCCTCCTTCGAGCCGCGGCGGGTCACCTTCCGAAGCTTCTAGACGCTTCTGGAAGGGGGTGGGGGAGCAGGAGGCCGCGTCTCTCGCCGGATCTCCCTCCCGCCGGGCCTGGCCTGACCTGACCTGAGCGGTGAGAGAGGGAGGCTGGCCGATGTGGGGGAGAGGAGAGAGGGAGGGGGGAAGGGGGTTGATTTGGGCTGGCTGGGTGGCTTTTGTGAATTGTGATTAGGGCCACGGCCCTGATTCCCAAAATGCTTCTGGACTGCTCCACAATTTTTTGAATTTGGGGGTTGCTACGCGTACCAAACTGTAAACATTGAACCAAAATAATCGGCAAATACGTCGTCTCCTCTAATTACATGTTACTTTAGTTTGACATTAGTTAAACTTTTCTAGTTTTGATTAAATTTTTTTTAAATACACTAGCATCTGCTACATCAAGTTTTCGGGTGAATCTCCATGACATATGTGTTGATAGAGCTTTTGTTAAAATTTATAGATATTATTAATATATGTTTATAAGAAGATAGTAAAAAATAGAGAAGATTTACTTGGAATAAAACTAAGTGACCTATACTCGCAACGGAGTGAGTATCCTGTTGTTATATTTTTTCACAAAATTAATTATTGTTTATCCCTTTTAGAATTATCATGAACTCACAAATGATCAAAGAAAAACAGTGTACATGAAAGGGAAAAAAAAAACATACGTGATCTACAACCTTACAAGTGATCAAAGGAACCACATGGCCTATACACACTAACTAGGAAGCGAGCCTTAAACCTCAAACCCGGTTCTATGCATTTAATGAGTATAGGACTCGGTTCTACACACCGTGGACTCGAATCTATATAGACATTGATCCTATGCATGGAACCCACTCTCGTCCTCTTCTCTCTTTGTTGTGTGTCGGTCTTCTTCTCTTTCCCGCGGTTCTATACATTGCAAACCAAACATCAGTAGTCATCATATCAATATGAGTTCCACTTAAAGGAATGACCTTAAAGGTGTGCTTGGTAGGGATCTAGATTCTCGTAGAAACATTTCAGATTCAGGTTCTCTCAAGAAACGTTTCAGATGATGAATCAAAAACACTTTATGAAATTATTTGGCTATTAGATTCCGATTCATATGATGATGTATATTTTCTCTAGAAATCATATAAATTAAAATATGCTCAAAAAATTTATAACTTTTTGTATGCAAAGAACAATTTAAGCGCAACCTATTTTATCTTGTTGCATTAAAAAAAAGGACTATTACTCAAAAAGATACAATTGTTAGAGCATAGGTGAGAGAGAGAAAAAAACTGAATTGTTTCCATGCGAAACTGCCCTATTCTGGATTCCAACTTTGCTAAAGGAGGCTCGGAACGATTTTGTTTCAGATCTGGGCAGAAAAAACCGTTTGGAGTCGTTTCTCATGATTTACTTGAGAAACGAATCTGTTTCTCGTGTCCGAACAGGCCCTAAGTACATACACTGTGACTGCTCTAAGCAAGTAAAGCAACGGCTAAACACCTACTCTCTCTGTCAAAAAAGAATGACGTTTTTGACGTTCAGAGATCGTGTTTGACCATTCGTTTTATTCAAAAATTCTGTGCAAATTATAAAATAATTAAATTATTATTAAAGTATCTATAGTGCTAAAATAATTCGTAACAAGATAAATAGTATTTATAAAATTTGTTTGAATAAAATAGATAGTCAAACAAGATGTCTGATATTTAAAACGACATTCTTTTTTACGGAGGGAGGGTTCCTGCGTACGCTTAGCAGGAGCCAAGAAAACAATCTAGTCTGGGCTGGGACAGGGAGATGCCAGTGTATGGATGCGCATCTGTTCCACATTTCGACTTGGCCAGCCAATCCCATCCCTTTCCGCTCCTCCCAAAACGGCCAAAACCCGTCGGGAAATTGTTTAAAGCTTTGGTTTCATTGTCACTACAGCCTGTTCTGACGCTGCATCTGCCTGTTACTGCTGATCCCTGCCGGACCCAGCTAAATCCTCCCGGAAAGAAACGCCCGCGAGCACATCATATATCGCTCGCCTGGAAGCTGGAATGACAGCTAAATCCTGGAAATGCAGCAAATCTCGTGACTAATCGTTTTTATTTTTTTTAAAGGAGGCTTTTCATTCCGAAGTCAACAAAAATTTGGAGGAAATGAAATTACGAAATGAGCGCAGTTATTTCACTTATTTGTGAGAACTGATAAATGCAGCACTGTCCGTCTGTTCTCGACACCGAACTGGTTCTGAGAAGCAGGCTGTCCGCTGTCAGTGCTAACTAAGAACTGATAATAATGTAACTGTAAGCGCTGAAACATAGGACGACAGGTGAGAAAACTGATGAAACGAGTTCTTCTAGTATAAAGAACTTCTAGAATGCCAAAAGCCAAACATGAGTTGGAGTAATCTTTTAGTAGGGAGAAAGGACAAGCGATTCCAACTCCTTTATTTTTCAGCACCAAAAAGACTGCATCAAAGCCAAGCAAGTCATTAAATTCTCTAATAATATAAAAGACACCAGTTAAAATTCTGCTAACCACACCCCACCAAAATAAACCTCCAGTCTATCTCTCTCCTAATCTTCGCTAAGCGCACTCTAAATCATGTACCAGGAATCCAACCACTTTTAATCCAACACTCTAAAGATACCCCTACCTTCGTATTCTCTTACTCACTCAAATCCAAGGGTCAGAGGCTCCGGATCTCACGTTATCCCTCGCCCCAACTCCCGCTCCCTGTCACGCGAAAAAAAAGGCCGCGCCCTTAACACGCCGCGATCTGCGCGCGGTCAGCCCCCGCCGCG
Source organism: Eremochloa ophiuroides (assembly GCA_038502445.1). Taxonomy (NCBI): domain Eukaryota; kingdom Viridiplantae; phylum Streptophyta; class Magnoliopsida; order Poales; family Poaceae; genus Eremochloa; species Eremochloa ophiuroides. Next base: position 79,867,716 of record JAHLJS010000006.1, read on the forward strand.
CGATCTGCGCCGCGCCCTCGACAGGTCGCGATCGCGGCTCCCTGCCCTCTCTGCCGCGACGACGCCCTTCCCTCGGCTCTCCACTCCCTTCTTCTTCCCTAGCAATCCTCCCAGGGTATCAGGAGTTATAGCCGTGGCCGGCCGGGCCGGCACCATGGCTGGTCCCACGCCCCCTTGGCCGGCTCCTTTGCTGGGGTCGCGGCTGGCCGGGCTTCCGCCGTGGGCGCCTCCTGTGACTAGGGCACAGCCTCCTGGCCGCAGCTGCTGCTGGCCTGGCTGGCCTGGCTAGGGGCGCAGGCCCACGCCGCTGCGAGCGAGTCTGCGTGGGGCCGCCACCGGGCAAGGTGAGAACGCGGCGGGGTCTCATCCTCCCCCGCACTCAACTGTTGTTTTTCGCTGGGGTTTCGCTGCCTGGGGGTTTGATCTGATGGATGTGTGCGCTTCTAGGTTTTTGGAACTTCCAGGGTTGGAGAAGTCTGGTGTGCTACCGAGATCTGTCTCCGCGGTTGTTGGTACGTGAAATCCCATCCCAGTACGGTTTTTAGGATTTTTATTCTAATTGCCGATGCGTTTTGTTTTTTGCACCGTGCAGTTGGGTCTATTAGCAGTTCGTTTGGATTTCGGTGAATGATGGATTGGGCATATTAGTTTGCTCGTCAACTAATGCAATGCAAGTAACTTACAAACTTTGTCTAGCTAATTTTTTTCCTAATTTTCTGTTACTCATTGCTCTTATCTTATTTTCAACTTATCATGTCTAAGTAACAATCACAGGCTGATCATATCCATATGGCCATATGGCTTCTAGACATCATGTTCCACAATTAAATTTTTCCCTTTTTTACAGAAAAATTGACCATGGAAAGGGAGGCTTGGCAGTGTTAGTTATTACTGCATACACCACTGCGTATGCCCCGTTGTGGTTGATTTCTACCCTGATGATGCTGCACGTGCCGATGGAAAATGTAGAAGGGGCGATAGATGAGTTGCACACTGTACCAGAGGATGAACCTGTTTATCCCTATGCACCTGAGGTGGAGAAAGGTCTGCCCCCTTTTCTTTTCTTTGTCTCATGGTTAATCTTATGATCTACATCGTTTCATTGAATGCACAACACCGAATTCTACTCATTTTCGTTCAGCATATAGAGAGAACAATCGTATGCTTTAGGACAGTTCCTGAATGAGAGGACCTTGAAGGGTTTGTACAATTGATTCTTTTGCAGTACCTGCAATTGGATTCCCCCTTTAATTTCAATTTTGTAGTGTGCTAGGTGATTTGCGAACAGCTGAGGGTAACACAATCATGTTACTGTGTTCTCGGTAGTCCATTTTAATTTTATTGCAGTTGTGGAAAAATGATTTGGTGTGATTATCCTGCAATTTTTAAATTTCGTATCGTAGTCATCCGTTGATCTGCAATTTTTAAATTTTGATACATGGGGATGCTGCGGCTCTGCTCGAAATCATCGCCTCCCACCTGTTTGCCTCGAAGTTGGAGGTGGAGTGCGCTGCGCGCAAGGTGCAGGTCGAGACCGCAGTAGCTACAATGGAGGGCGACGACATCCCCGTGCTGGACCACTGCTGTCGCTATGCGACCATGGTGCGTGTGCCCTCCCAGCTCCTCTAAGTACCCAACGGTGCTTGGTTAGTCATTGATGATGTACTACATCGCGTCCGGTTACCGTGTCATGTTATCTTCTCAGGTCCTGTCCTCGGTTCCTCTGCCTTTTTTTTTTACTTAGAATAATGGTTTGCATATTCAAGCACTCAAAACAGTAGGCTGCTGTTCATATATTAATTTGGGCACTCGAACCTTGTCATTGGACAGTGGAGAGCTTGACCTCATATCAGTTTTTTTTAATAGTAGTGTTCGTCAAACGAAGATTGCATGTTTCTGACAAAATTGTGGCTGCTTTTATATAGAGCACAAGCTAAATGATACATGCTTTGCTGTGAAAACTAACAAGTCTCTTCTTTTCTATGATTTTGTTAACTCTAAAATAATACGTTTAAATATATGGCTTAGAATATGCTAACGAATCTCTTGTAAGACCTATCTCCTTTTATGTTAATGGGTTTTGAGTATTGCTAATTTCTTGTATTATTTTCTCCATCTTGCAGTGTCGGATCAAGCTGGTCGAATGGGGATTTTAGCAAGGTCGCCAAGATGGCCATTTCGCGCTCAAGGACCAGAGAGAAGTTCCAATTAGTTATATCAGATGTAAAAGCTAAGGTACGTGATAACTGATAATTGAGACTATCGATTTGTGCTTAGTTGATCTTTCAAAAGAAATATCATAGCAAAACATGCCCGAAGCTTCAGATTGCACAGTATATGTAAAATTGGTAGTTAATCATCATCTTTTCACACTCATGGCTAATATGACATAGTTTGTTTAATTAGTGGATACATAATACTAACATTTTTACAAAAACATGATTAGTTGAACGACATATTTGCACGTATGTAGTGCAGTGTACCCAGTTATGATTCTCTGATCCGTGATCAAAATGAAGAAAGCATTGCTAGGTCAGTGACTCTTAACAAGTTAAATAAAATTGTGACATTGAGAAAAAAAATTTAGGTCAAAGTGAAAATAGCCAGTTTTAAATATGCATCCTGCCATATGGACAGATTTGCAAATTGTGAGGTTGTAATATTTTGCCATTGACTAAACTCGTGCTAGGATATTCATAGATCGAGGAAGGAGTGGTCAAGATCTCATTCAGTCTTTTGGAGTGGCAAATGATGTACAGGGATTTCGAAGCATCCAACATCGTTCAGGACACCGAATTGAAGCCCTTTCGATGCAACTATAATTTTGGATGCAACATCGTTCATGTCTATAATTTTGGACCTAAATAATGTGTACCTTTTGTTCTCTTAATGATTATTTCTCGGACCACAAGAAAGTGATACATATGCTATATAGGGATGGACCCCTAATAACTGTAATGGCTTCTCATAGAAGAAACTGAAACAGCAAATGAGAAATAAAAACAAACATTTTGACATGCAGAAGTTGTACTGCCTATGAATTTGTTGTAGACTAATATGTGAACTTTGGAAAGTGTTAGAATATCATATTCCAAATGAAATAGTCTAAATTATTAACTAGATTCCAGTTCCTTTCAAATGAAATGATTCAAATAGCCCCTTATAGTATATTTCGTCTTTCTTTCATTTCATTTATCAAAAACAAACAAATGATCCTCTTCATCTACAGGAAATTGGGAGGCTTCCATGTTTACAACTTCATAAAAACATGGACTGGCAAACGATTTTCACATATCAACAATGTAACCATATCTAATATCTTCTCATGTTTTAAATAGTATATAAATAAATAATAAGCTAAATAATAATCAACATCTTGAAGAGTGATCAAAATAAAATCTCTATTGATATCCCTGGAGAAATAAAAATTCTACTAAAGGGATTAAATATTTGTAATATCTGAGACATGACTTTTTATATTTCGATGTGCATCTGATCATAAATATGGTATAATACTATTGTTATAGACTTATGCTAACGACAACTATGGTCATTTTTTGTTTTCATGTACACCCCTAGAAATAATCCGTTGCAACGTACGGGTACTATACTAGTCTCATATCAGAGGGGCAATGAGAGAGAGAGAGAGAGATTTGACTAACCAAAATGATTAACAGAGGAGAGACGAACGGCAGGGGCGCAGGGCGGTCACGCATCACGTGCGCCGTGTCCATTGAAAAAATGGCGGCAGCAGGTTTTACGTAGGAGATTCTGCATCCCAGATAAAAAACATGGTAGGGGAGGCTCCAGTGGGGCAACCTGTACCTGGGTGTGCCATAAAACAGCACTGTATTGAATGAATTACGCATTTACGCTGCCATGATTGACCAATGGCCAGTGAAGCAAAAAAGGAAAAAAAAAGAAAGAAAGAAAAACTGTGATCAGATCTGCAACATGGAATCCTTCGGCAGCTCCATCCGAATGCTTTCTCCACTATCGATATCTCAGTTTGAGTGAATGAGACTTAACTCTTTTTATTCTATGATCTAAAGTTTAGTCACCAAATATTATACTACTTTAGACAACACAAATGAGCTAAAATGATCTACATATTTTAGTCCTCAATTTTAGTCGACTAAACTTTAGACACGAGAATTCAACCGCGCTCTTAGATTAGGGTCTGTTTGATACCAAAAGCTAATGTTAACCACTAAAAAAAGTTATAGATGATCTAAACAAAAAGTTAACAGGTGGACTAAAAATTAGCTAAGCTCTTGACTAATTATTGATAACCCATTAGAGCAACTTGAACGGTTTTGCATATTTTGTTTGGCAGAATTAGAAGCTTGCCAAGTCCCAAATGAATATGGAAAAAGTAAAAAGAGTCAATCTCCAACGGTTTGGCATTATTCACTTGGCAAAAAATGAAATTTGTGGACCCATATATTTTTCCCGTGATCTTTTCCACTTCGTACCGCGGTTCCGTTGTCGCGCCATTTTCTTCGCACGTCGCGGAGGGTCATCGCGCCCCTTTTCTTCCTTCACGTGTCGCGGGAGGGTCACTGCGCCGTCGCTAGGCCGTGACCTCTGTCGACCCTGCCAGCGTTCCATGTTTTGCAAGAAGCCCAGAAAGGCAGCGATGGGTTCCAGGTCACGATCCCTTCGAGGTCCTTTTGCGGCTTCGCGGGAAGGTCTGGTGGCGCGAGGTGGGGTTTCGAGGGAAGGAAACCCGGCAGCGCGGGAGAGAAGAGCGCGCACGGGAGTAGTGCGCGAGACGGGATGCCAAGCCGATCGCGAGCTTGCATATATGGGAGTCCATCTCAGGTTTTTGCCAAGTTAACAAAAATGTCAAATCCATTTGCCAAACCGTTGGAAATAAGATTTTCAGACTTTTTTACAAAAACAAAAATGTCAAGCCCATTTGCAAAACCGTTGAAGTTGCTCTTAGCCAAACATAATTTGCAAACAAAAGCTAATAGCTTATGCTACAAATGTATGTATCTATTAGTCAAGGATTCAAACATTCCATGTGGCCTTAATTAGTAGTCTTAGCTGATCTAATCACCCTAAAAATGATAATCCCCAAGCTTGTCCGTTGATCAATTTGGTAGGTTGTAATCTCAAACAAAAGTTCTCAAATTGCAGACTTATTTAACAATATTTTGAGGGTGGGGGGATCTCAATGGAAATAAATGTAGGCCCTATTTGTTTCAGTTTTTTAAGAGTTTTGGACGTTAGCTTTGGAGTATTCCAAAAGAAAAAAAAAACTCCCATGACCCAAAAGCCCAAAAGCTCTCTCGAAGGAGTTTCTGCCCTTAGGTCCAAAAGATCACAGAAAGCCCAAACAAATATGCCCTTAAACACCCTGCTTCTATTGTTGAAGTGTTGTTGTACCAATTGATTTGTAGGACATGTTTGGTTAAGACTTAAGAGTCTGGTAGACAGCTTCATGGCTAGACATGGAATTGTTAGTAGGCATCCATCTCTGCTATAATTGGATTCTCAAACAAAGATATGTCCACCAAAGAAAACGTCCCCCGCTGAGGACTTCAACCTCTGTGCACCCAGAAAAATATACACAAAAAATTATTTTTATTAAAAATCAAAGGCTATAAAATCATCTAACCATAATCACCCAGAAAGTTTCATGTGCGACAAACATATGTTTTAGAGACATAAGTGTTTTTCGAATTACATACACTTGTACATACGCAGGAAACTTAAACCATGGAGAAATGTCGACATTTAGTAGTTTTCATGTGCATCCCTTAAATAAAACCGCAGCGTTAGCGCGAGCCCTATACTAGTGTGTCCAAAATTGGAGGGCCTAGGTGTAGAAAGATATCGGGGGGGTTTCACTACACACCCAATGAGGGATGGAGGTGTGTATTATATATAGCCATGTACATAGAGAGTATAGCTTGTGATACAAGTAAGTTAGATTATATAAATGATCCTAATACTGGAGGAGGCCACAACTCCAACCAAGGTCGTTTGGCAATAAAGCAAACACACCCAAAGGACATTTGCTTCCCTTGCCATTGTTCATCTTGCTTTGCATTGTAGCTTGAACAAAGGTAGATTCAGAGCTCAAACCAACAGTGGTTGAGGCCAATTTAGCATATAGGAACCTCGATTCGGTGGCGGTGAAGGTTGATTCGGAGTTGGAAACTTCAAACCATCTAGTGGAGATCAATTCAGTGCCATAGAATCTTGATTCATCGATGGGGAGATTGATTTGATACTAGAAAACCTCAATCCGGTTGCGGTGTAGAACAGATAATGTGAATTTTAATCATGGGTGATAAGTGACAAGTACTTTTTTCCTTCTAAAATGTCTAGAAATTGTCACTGCAGTGTTCCTAACATCTATAGGCTGCTTTTTAATTACTCTGTTTGGTTGAGTAAAATTCGACTAAGTTAAATTTTACGGCTAAATTGTTGTGCGAAAAAATGTTCTGTTCGCTTGAACTTACCAGCCAACACTAGTTAGCCGTACAACAATATTTTTCTCACACAACAATCAGTCAGCCAGCCGTACTATCCAGCCAGCCGGACCCACAATAAGCTGACCTAAACCCTACAAGTCGAAACAAGCTGACCTAAACCATCACCGGGCGCTATCGGATCTCGTGGTCTGTGGTCAGATCCGTATCGCTGTCACGTTGTTCGTTTGGACTAGAGAGACCGCATGGTCCATACACAGAGGAGCAGTAAACCATCCTGTCTGCCTCTGCCCTCTGCCCTTCCCGGTCGTTGAACCCGAGGAACTCTGCTATTTTGCCCCGGTCACACATGCACATGCGCATGTGAGGACTGCGTTGGCACCGCGCAAGTGGCAGCAGTCTTGCCGTTGCCGAAAACGAACCGAACAACACAACACGATCCGGACGGCAGATTGGCAGTTTTGCCGAGGAAAAAGAGGCAATTTCACACGCTCAAACAACGGCAGCTATCAGAGAACCGGATTGAGAGCACTGCTGCATGCCTGCCGCCGTAAGATCCAATTCCTTCCCATGACAAAGAGAGCCAAGCTCAGGTGTTGCAGAAACATCTCCACTGATCGAAGCAAAGGGTTCTGATTGCATCGCAGTCGCAGGTAAGCATGGCCTTCGATTTGCTTGGTAGGTGGAGATCCCAATGAGAGATCTGGACGCATGCAGTACAGATCATGGTCCCATGTTATGTTACGTAATTTCGCCGGAATGGATGGGCCGAGAAAAACGGGAATAGGATGGATAAGTTTATCTGCATCCATTATGTATGATGTCTGAAATGTGTCATGTAGTAGTATTATTTTGAATCCAGCTTGAAGGTTTCGTGTCAGGAAATGATAAGCACAGCAGGAAAATGTCTTCAATGATTGATTGTGTAGCGAATATTCCATATTAGGGTGCATATGCCGTTCTTGGATGCCATTACCAAGCATGTCAGTCGCAGACACGGTAATTAATACTGTAACAAAGTGCCTTGCAGAAATTGCTAGGCTCGTGTCGTCCGAAGGACGTACTGAATCTGATTATCTGAATGGACGACCAATGACGACATCCTTCATCTCGTCAAAAAGAAGAAAAGTGATTATACAATCACAAGTATAAAAAAATCTTGAGGTTTCATGCCAAAAAAAAAGGGAAAAAATTCTTATCTCATAGCTTAAACTATCTCAAAATCTCCATGCTACAACTGAGCTATTCGTTCTCCGCAGGATGAGGATAGCCCGGTCTGTCAAAATGGTTGTTATACACTGGCGGTTAACAGTAAAGGTGTACACAGTGTGGAAAGAATTTCTATATCTATGTGCACCGCATGAGGGGCGCCAACTATGAACACAACGGCGAGCAACATTTTATGCGTTGAAGAGCTTGCGGAACGGCCCGTCCTTCCGATCTTTGGCCGCCTCCGTCAATGCAAGGAACCTCTTGAAACCCGTGGTGGCTGCTCCACGCCCAAGCGCGGCAGCTCGAGCAAGAACGTCCTCTTGGTTCGCCAGTGCTCCCTTCAAGGAGGCCATGCTTGGTGTAATCGAAACGGCTGGAGTTGCTACCGAGGGTACTATCTGGACAGATGATGCTGTGGCAACTGGTGGCGCGACCGTTGGAGCAACGACAGGGTGTTTGATGGAAGGAGCTGGGGCAGGGGCGTGTTTGTTGAAGTCCTCCAGGATAGCTTGTTGGTCTGCTTTCTTCAAGCCCTGTGACAGTAGCAACAACAGAATCAAACAACTGAGTTCCAGATTAGCCTGGGTTGAGGTTGGCATATACAAGAGGCAAATTTTAATGTAAAAACCTTGAGGTCAAGTATCCGCTGAAACTCGAGAGGGGTGCCTTCGGGGAGGAGGGCACGGTATGTGTTAGCAACAGAATCAACTGGTGACAAAATGACCTGCATGAAGTTATGTCATCAGCTTTGATACTACCTGGTGGTAATCATTCAGCGAAGTGCCTTTTCAGCAATCATTATAGCGTTCTCCCCAGTTTACCTTAAGTAGTGCTTCGGCTTTACTCATTTCCCGGCTGACAAATTTTGAGTAGCTAGCTGCACCTGCACTCTGTAACACACAATGCAAGGAAACTACATATAAGATACATACCATAATAAAAAATATATCTTCTCGTCAAGGCTGCAATCCAGCAACCACAAATTCGCTGCATTTGCAGCCTATGTACATAAGAATCAGATGATTTTAGCTGAACATGCACAGTTCCAGCACCAGATTTTATTCCACAGACTCAAGAATACATGAAACAGAAGAATTAGTCCACTTATCCTGCTAGACAATATAAGGCATGCATACAATTGTAGTTAGACAACTGTTCAGATTACAAGGTTACCTGTTTTCCAAGAGCTGGGATGTCTAGGAGAATAGTCTTGACTGCTTGGGTGTCCAAAAGCATCTTGGGGGCAAAATGCAAAGCAATGAGATATGTCCGAATAAGTAAGTAAATAAAACAAAATTAGCTTCACATGGTATTTAACATGTACCTGCTGTGCACCAGTTTCTGATATATGTTTGCACTTGTATATGTTGAGATAAAACCGAGGACCAAGAGACGCTGCAAGCTGGATCAGAACAAACAAACAAGTATAATTGACCATGCTGACAGCCAATATGTCATAACAAAGGATGAAAGATATGCGAGGTTTTAGCTAGCAATTACAAAGATGAATACTGTACTTACTTTGTCCAGGAAATACTGGAAGTAGGTGGGTGAAAGCAGGGTACCCAGCACAGGAATACTGCTTGACAGAATAGAGCTGATAACATTCACATATCTGGCATGCAAGAATGAATCCTATTATATATTTCTGTAATTGAAAATGTCAAAGAATGCTTATTAAGCAAATTGGATCCTAGCAGACTACCATATTATAACAAAATGCTAATAAGGTGCTGTTTGGTTCAGCAGGAAGCATGGGAACGGTAATGCAACCAGCTGACAGTGGTAACTCTTGCAGGGAATCTAAAAACGCTATCTGTTTGCTTTGGCTCTGGGAATGGAGCCATCGACGGAAGACCATGGACGTGTTGAGCATGAAGATGAAGTGGTCCAGCTCCCAGGGAAGTGGAGTGCCATGAATGGCTGCGCCGTGCTCCTGGTGCCGTCAGCAGCCGCAGCATCCGAGTCTGCAGAGGATGTGGCCTGCAGGCTTCACCTCGTTGACGGCGAACTGCAGTCTGTGACAACGCCCATTTATCTACTGCCTCACAGTCACGTCCGACATTGTCCTCCCGTTGCGCCTCGTGACCCTACCCGGCGGCGACCTCGCCCTCAAGTCGCGCCTCGTGGCCCTCCGCGGCGGCGAGAAGGAAGCCATGGTTCTGCACGCGCCCGAGGATGTGGGGGGCGGCGGTGCGGCGAAACTTCGTCAAGGGAGTGGATAACGCTGGTATGGGAGGGGCAACGGAGTTCTACCGGATTGGATCGATTTACGCTGCGATCGATTACAGACTAATCCATCCAAACATAAAACAGCACTATCCATTCACGCCGGGAATCGTTGGCGATCTGAAAACGTCGAATCAAACAGCACTTAAATGACATTTCAATGTACTATAACTGGAGCTAAAGGATTGCTTGAAAGCTGGAATCCCAAGTGGAATGGAACGGGGGGCCGGTAAGTCTAATTGATAACCTTCAGCCACCGAACTCGATTTGACTGCTTTTCACTTCATCCTTTAGCTATAAAACCCTAGATCGCATGCCGTAAAGGATGGGTGTGGAAAACAAATCAGCTACTTTGAAAAGACCAGAGCTCAGATACTGGAGAACAACCTGTTCAGTCCAGCAATCCACCATCTGCATTAGTATATAATATGCAGGCTCTAATAAGATAATTCACAGTTAGCAGACCTAAGTGAATCGAATCCTATCTCCTTTCCAGTAGAAAGACACTAACTACACCACAGCTAACAAATGCATGACATCATTGCTCCAATATGACATGTGACAGACTACCATATTATAACATTTCTCATCAAGGATTTGGACTGAACTACTGAAGTGTATGAGCTGAGAGCACACAGAATGAAGATCAGCAACAGATGCAACAGAATAACATAGGGATCCAGTAAAATCTTACTCTGATTGATCACCAACGCTTTCAAGGGTAGCCCATGGAACACGAGTCATTGCAACCATTTCAGCATCAAATTTGGTTTCAAGTCCGTGAACAAGAGTCATTAATGCTTTTGTGATCACGGCTGAGAATTCATCCTGCAAGTATTGATGTATTGAGGACTTCTCTCCAACAGCAATCAATAAATATTAACATAAGTTAGGAATAAAAACAATAAAAGATGAGTCACCTGAACTTCAGACATGTCCACCTTGTCAGCAAACTGAGGGTTAATCATCTTAGCAACATTCTCAGCTAGCTCACCCGACTGTAAAATTTAAAGAGAAAGCTAATAGTCAGTTTGAAAGGAACTCAGTCAATGATGTCACACAAGAAGAAAACATAGCCTCATGCAACAACCAATATACTTAAGCACTAAATGCCACAATCTGTTGAGCTGCCCATCTCCAGTGCCACCATTCCCAACCCAGCTTCAGGGGAGGTCTTACATTGAGGAACTAAGTGAGTGATGTCCATAGAAAAATGTGGACTAGTAACATAAACCTGGGTATTTGATTATAGGTCTTACATTCAGTAGCAGGCCAGGATGCAAGAGTTCTGATAAGGTGAAGATATGCAATGGGGTGAATTTAAATTATTTAAATTTCTATTATTTTGAAGACAAAAGTGGCATTTTGTGAACTTTAATCAGTGTCCACAGTAGCATATCTCAAAGAGACTTGCTTATAGTAGCATTTGCAAGCGAACTATGGCATACAAATGAAGTGGCTTAGGTCAGCAAGTATTCAATGAAGAACATATATGATCTCATGATTTGATTACATCACTTTCTAATATTTTACTTCTGTCGAGCATGTGGGAACTAATTCAACAATAAGTCCATATTGTAATCTCACTATATTTCCTGCTACATCAGGCTACCATAATACTTTAAGGGAAAGTTGGCTTACTGTCTGGTGACAATATTCAGCAGTGTTGACAATGTAGCATATCATTCTCTCGTCCCTGTCCGAGGTCTGCAGTAATGTAACAGAAACATAAATTGCTGTCAAACAAATGAGGAAACAAGAGTGGTTCAATTGTGACCATCGTACCCTGATCTGTCCATCAGTACCAGTGGCAGCTGCAACAATACCAGTTCCACCTTTTGGTAATCTGGCATATAACTTAGCCGCATAGGCCTTGAGTATTCTTTGAAATACCTACCAAAAATAGAGGGGCAAACAGTTATGAGTCCCATCCAGAGGCTATACTTTAGTGGCTCGTTAAAGCGATGCAGACAAACTACTCAAGAAGCTTATACGCAGTAAGTAGATTATAAAAGTGAATTGCATGAGCAACACACATCAAGGGACCATTTGAGCTTCTTCATGTTATTATTATACAATTTAAGTGAATTTTCATGATCTGAGACATTTGTGAGTGTAACCGCGTTTGACTAATATCCATTCTATTTGGTGTCTGATGTAAGGTGTTCCTATTTGTTTCCAAGCAAACATTGTAGCCCATACACAGCAAATAAGGAATGTATATAAAAGAGAAAACTGCCTACCTGAAATAAGTTGAACAATGTTTGGTTCTTTGTTAATGCGCTGCACCTCTTTAAGCTTTTTCTAATCACCAAGAAAACCTGCATAGGTGAAATAGTAAACCATATTAAGATGGCCTTTTAGTAAATTGCTGGGCACAAAATGATGAGTATCATACAAAACTGATTGGAGATCTACTAATCTACAGCCTAACTTGGGGAGGGGGGGGGGGGGGGGGGGGGGGGGGGGGGGGGGGGGGGGGGGGGGGGGGGGGGGGGGGGGGGGGGGGGGTGCAGAATTGCCACTTATAGATTTTTGGGAAGCATTGTATTATCTACCTGCATGCTGCTTGATAGAATGTTCGTCTGACTTCCTTCCTCTATTTCCCATCTTTCTTCCTGGAAGAATAGAAGGATGAGCTCAAGGTACAGATACCTCAACTACCATTGTTGCAATTTTATTTATGTTGTGTGTACCTGGACGAGTTTTTCTAATTGATCCACTAAAGATTTCTCCTCAAGTTCAATGTACACAGTCATATATGGTTCAAAACAAGAAGATATGATCCCATGGAAGTTGAACTGCAAGAACAATGGGCCAGAGTATGTGAATATGCAGAACAGGTCATCATAGAAACTTCTGGAAAACTAGTATACACTGCACAATAGCTGATAGAACACTAACCCCAGCACCGGGAACTGACAGATCTTTCTGCTTATCTTTGTCCTGCCAGTAAGGAGATGCTAGAAGAATTGTAAAATATATAATAAAATGAAAAAAGTTAAAATTAAATGACAGATACTTGTCCAACCTCATCACTGGGTGCTGCCAATTTCTTCTCATATTTCTTTCGTATGTCTGAAACAATTTTATTGTGTTCCCCACCCTCATCTTCATCATCACTTGCTGTCTCTTTATTTCTAGCATTTGTAGTTCCACCACTGAATTTCTCTGCCAATTCTTCCTCAAATTCAAGGGTTCTCTGGAACGCCTGTATTGCAAGAATCTCAAAATGTTCATTACAGATGTTCCACACGGCAAATGGATGAGTTCACATGCTCAACTCAAACAACCAAATATTTCAGAGATATCTCTATCACTTCAATAATTGTAATGCAACAACATCATGAAGTAAATTCTGTTTGTCTTCTTGATCATTTGCTACTTTTCAGGGAATGGAAGATCTGATAGAAATGGACCTTGAAGCAAAAATCACAAGGGGAATTACCAATAACAAAGTTGCAACATCTGGTTTTTCTTTAAGATTATTAAGGATGTCAACAAGCTGGGCCCTGAAAAGAAGAATTTTCACCGGCAAACTGATTGGTAAGGTGGAAGATAAGAATTGACCATAGTGTTATACCATAAATTTACAACTGAGGAAACAAAGAGATAGGTTAAAGAAGACGAAATCATTCAAAAACAAGTACTGATATAATACAACAAACAAGAAGCAAAATCAACTGAAAATGTTGTTTAAGTTCTATGCAATCTTAGTTTCGAGCAAGACCATTAACTGCAAAACTAGATAAGGTGAAACCAGACCTTGTAATCTTACAGAACTGGATACACAGCAGATAGTCGACATGCCAGGAAGGTGGAAATATTTTCCAGGTGTCTTCATTTGACCTTAGTCGACGTTTAATCCACGCATATCTTCTTTCTGTCTTGTCTAACTTGGCAAGTTCTGATTTTTACAATAACATTGAACTAGCGGAGTAAGTAAATTGGTACTAAAATTACAAACGAGACATATACATAGCATTTACAAGGCCAGACCTGCTCCTTCAAAGATCTGCCTATATGAGGTGAGTTCCTTGCTGCAAAAGTTCTTCACTAGTTCTTCCCTTACAGATGGTTCCAATGCATCAACCACCAAGCAAGCATCAGATAGCTGCTGCAATAGCATGGAATCTTCTGTTTCCTTCCCAGTTCCTAAGCTGAAAAAGTATAAATTACTGAGACTATTTCATCGTGCGAAGTAATAGGCATAGCATAACAACAGCCAACTGAATAAAACATTGAATTGATCTTTACGTGTTCCAAAAAAAAAAACAAAAAAAAAAAAACTGAATAGCTTGATTGTCTTACAATTGATCAGGCACGTAACATGCTCTGGGAGGCTGGGTTCCCAAACTGTTTGTTACAAGCGGGGAACAGTATTTTGTAAACCAAGCTATTTAGGGAACAGATATTACATTTTTCAGAGGATGCAAAAGACCGGAACCCTCTTTACATCACCAAGATATTAAGTTGTTTTAAAAACAGCTCTACCAGGCTGTGTATGAGACCCGTCTAGAAGAAACCAGTCCCCTACCTGTTAGCAGATGATTGCTGCCTGTAATAAGGCCAAAAAGGTTGTACAATCATTACTATGTGTGTGGCCTAACAGAAAGATGTTATCGATTTTAAAACTTCAATTACACATTGTTCCTCGCTCACCTGTTTCTAGCTGACACATGGACTCAAACGTCCGTTTCTTAGTTTACTGCTCAGGAATTAGCCAGAAATTGGTAGTGCCACGAACTGATTCTAGCCTGGTGCATTTTTCGCAATGATGAAAAAGTCAAATTGTTATGTACCTTGAAAAATCTGAAAATACATGAGATTTGAGGATTTTCTTGATGTTCTTGAATTTCTCTCTCAGTTCTGTTATCTTGGGCACATCTCTATAGGCTTCAAAATGACTGCATAGTTGGTTCACTGCCTGGAACAAAGTTATAAACTTGGTTGGAAATCATGTGCAAAATCATGCAAAACGATCACTACAAGTGTTAAATGTTTTGTCCATTGAAATCAATTCTAGAGCCTTTGCACGTTTATGAGCTAATTTAAATCATTATTACCTCCAGCTGTGCAGCTGCTTCTTTATACTGCCGTTTTGATGCCATAACCTGAAGTTGCTCAACAGCAGAAACTGTACACAAGTATGGAGCAACAAGATTTAGCTGAGGTTGATGTCCTTTGCTATACCATAACACAGAGAGGGAGGGGGGGGGGGGGGGGTACAGATGGAGAGAAACTAACCAAGCATAGTAAGACGGTGTAGAGCAGTTATTGTAGTTGTTATGTGCCTCTTAGCACAATCCAACTTTTTGATGTCGCGACAGATTTCTTGAACCATAGTTTCACTTTGTTCAGCCTTTGTTTTTATTTCATGTATCTTGTGCATTAATTCCTGATAGTACCAAATGTGAAAAGAACTTGTAATGCACTATTAATTGCTGCAACAAATCCAGAAACCAGATTGTTTTACTAATCCAGTTATCTGACCAGGCAGCAGGCACGATGCTTAATCAACTGATCCAGTAGCTTCATAGTGGGAAATCCTAATAGTGTGCGACAAGTGAAAAAAATTACCTGAACAGCATTTGTTGCAGCAGCAAGTTCTTCCTTGGCCTTGGTTCCCGAGTTGCTCTGTTAAGCAAAACAAACTTTCCATTATCCAGTGTAGCATAACCATGAGCAAAAGCATAATTTCATTAGGCGCGAATGCATCGACAATTGATATAGCACTGATCAAATTATGAGTCACGTCAGTTTGGTCAGTTCAATTTAACTGTTCCAGAACTAAGAGTATACACATTACAGATAGCATCACTGCATGACACAGAATGTGGGACAACAAGGCCAAACCTGCTGTCGGACAGCAGCGAGGATGCTGGCGTCCACTCGGCGAATCTCACTCTGTATCTTTTGCATCAGCGGCTCCACGCCCGACAGCGAAGCCTCTGCAGGTCACAGGAAAACCAGAAGCGAATTGTTACCCTAGGAGCTCCGAACAACAGCACAGCTGAACCGAGCGCATTGCCGCAGCACAGCATCACGAGCAAAGTCCCCGTGCGAGCGAGGAAACACCGATTCGGTTCGAGCGGGAGCGTGCGTACCTGTGGGGAACATCTGGTTGATGTATTCGAGAGCGCTGGACTTGTCCATTTCTCCGGCGAGATCTCCGCCCCGCGTGCCCGCGCTCGGAGGATCTGGTGAGGCCTACAAGGATCTGGGAGGAGGAGGGCGGTGCGGAGAAACTGATCTGGCGGGAACGGGCGTCGGGCTGCCCCTCGCGCTCGCGAGGGTAGGAGGTGGCGCGAGAGGTGGAATCGCCGGCGGGTACTCGCCGTCGTCGGCAGCTCGGCCGTTCAACGGGTGGTTTATGAGTCGGTTGCTGCCCGGTGCCCGCGGAGTCCAATAGCCCGCTTCCTACCTGCTGCTGCTGAATTTTTTCAAGTCCATACAAACCAATAAGTTGTTGATATCTGGCTTTGGCTCTGTTCGCTTCAATTAAACAGCACATATTTTTCAGTTCTAGAACAGTATTTCCTCTCACAACAAATCAGTTTCAGCGCAAATCAGCTCAGCTTTTCAGCTCAAGCAAACAGAGCCTTTATGAGTTTCTTGTGACTAATAGAGCAATAAATAAAGTTAGATTCTTAAATTTTAGGATCTGAACACCTCGCCAATTTTTTTTCAAAATCCAAATTTTAGAAACTAAGGGCAAAAACAAATTTCAGGAATCCGAAATTGATTCAAACAGTGTCTTACTCTTATTACAACTTTTAAGTTGAAGACTCAAACATCCATGACAATCCGGTCTTCCAAATTGATAGATTGATTTTTCAAATTTGGTGGTGGTACAAAAAACCATGAACAATTATCAGAATTGTAATATTCTTTATGCCCGAATTTTGAAGTAATGATTTTGCACGGCTAGTAACTACTCCCTCCATCCCAAATCGTACGTTATTCTAATAATTTTAAACAGTCAAAATATCTCAATTTTGGGCAAATTTATATAATAAGATAATAATAATTGCAATATCAATTAAATATCATTGGATATTTTATCAAATATATTTTTAATAGTATATTTATCTAGTGTCATAAATCTTCGTGTTTTTCTCTATAATTTTAGTCAAATTTAAAAATATTTTGATTTTCTGAGATTTTTAAAATAACTTACAATTTAAAATAAAGATAGCAGCGGACAACTCACAAAAAATCATTCATAATTGTAACATATCAAACAATAATAATTATCTCAACAACGACAAAAAAAAATCATACATACAAAACATAGGAGAAGCGAACAATTTTGTGGCTACTAAATATTTGTGCTATAATTTTTTTGCCGGAACATTCAAATTTAGTTCTCAGTGTATTTTAATCTAACCACAAACTCCAATGGGTGTTCCTATACTTCCCAGACATCTCTTAAAATAAAACTATAAATTGAGTATTAAAATTGTACAGTTATATCCCATTGCATTCTTCAACGACGTGTGATGGTGGCGTTAATTCATTCCTACTCGGATAATAAGGTTAAATGTAATGTAAGTGATACTAATGATGAGAATAAAAATAGCTCATGCTCCTATAAAAAAAAAAAAGGAAATGCTAAAGAGGGCACTGTAGTATTGAATTGGGCTAGCTGGGTCGCGACTCGGACTTCGCCCCCGCGCCACTCCACCCGCCGGCTCATCTCGCCGCCCCGTCCACTTCCCCGCCGGAGAATCACGTCTACGCCCGCCCCCACCCAGCTACTCCATTCCGCACCGCCGTTTCCTCGCCGCTTGCCACGGCCCTGGTGCAAGTTGGCCGTTTCCTCGCCGCTTGCCGCCGTTTTTTCGGCTCCCTTGCCCTTTCCCGGAGCCCCATCCAGCTCTCCGCCCGTCGGCCCGACCATGGGGCAAGCCTGGGGTAATCTTCTAGATAAAATCCAAGGTACCTGCCCCTTAACTCCGATAGGACTATTCGCATCTTATTTGCGGTCCAGTCTCGTGAGCGGACGAGTTGGTGGAGATGACCGACGAGTCGATTGGGTGCAGGGCGGCGGTGGAAGGAGCACCAGGTGAGGAAGATCACCGACAAGGTGTTCGACAGTCTCACGGAGGACGCCCAGAAGCGCGAGAAGGAGGCCCTCAGATTTGAGGAGGTCTACATCGCCGTCCTCTGCGTCTACAAGTACAACGGCGGAGCGAATCCTGTGCTAAGTTGGAATACTTTGCAGTTTTTATCTATTTCTGATCTGAATTGGTTATCGTTGTTCTTGTTGGTGGCAGTGACATCAACAAGTACTTACCGGGCCCGCACCATGATCCCCCGTCCAAGGAGAAGCTCAAGGCCATGATGAAAGTAAGCACATCTTCCCCTTCGTTTAAATTTTGTTGTTTCAGTATGGCCAATCGAATATCGTGTTCTTCCAGTTGTTCCTTGAACTGGAAGCAAAGTGTTCTTGGTTTATGTGTCAGTGGTTTGCTGTGTACTCCCTCCAGGCCTCAGGCCTCAAGTTCGTTCTTGTTTTTTTAGAGTCAAACACTTTTAACTCTCTTTAAATATATTAAAAAATATTGATATTTATAGTATATAAGATTGATAGATCGTTGAATCTATTGTTATAATCTAATATTTTTTATAATCTTGAGAACTTGAGATCCTCGTTGCTTCAGCTGCTACGGGTAGCTCTTGAGTTGAATCCAGTGTGGTTATCTTGGCTTGGTTTCTGCACAGGAGTATGACGTGAACCTGGACGGGCTCCTGGACCGCGAGGAGTTCGCGGAGTTCATTCGGAAGCTGACCCCAGATTCGCTGTGCTCGATCAGCGTGAAGCTGCTGATCACGTTGGTGGCGGCGCCGGCGATGGGGATGGCGACCAAGCGGGCGACGGAGGGCGTCCCCGGTGTGGGCAAGGTGGTGCGCAAGATGCCCAACGCGCTCTACGCCTCCGCCATCACCCTTGCCGTCCTACTGGTGCAGAGATCTGCTGAGGGCGTCGAGTGACTCGCACAGCTGAACTGCACTATCGCGTGCTGTATGTACGAGTAGATGCAAGCAGGGTGTCTAGGGATACGATCAAAGAGTTTAATATTAATTTTTAGTCTTCTCTAGCAAAAATACTATAAGAAAAACCCTTTCAATAAATGAGTCTTCGGAAGAGAGATCTCTCTCAACACCTAAAATAGATCTTCAATGTAGATACTTTGTTAAAAGTTATATATATTTTGTTGAAAACATATTTTGAATTTTGGGTTTGGTTTCCCAATTGGTCTCATAGGACGTTAATTCCGAAATCGAATTGCTGCCAAATTTGAGGTTTAGATGGAATTGGTTTCACGAACAGAACCATAAGTTGCTCTCTAAAACACTGTTTTTTTATGGAACACAGCCTATAACATGCACATGTTCAACTTGGAGTATACAGTTGAAGCATATTTATTTATTGAGTAAAATGCACCATAGATCCCTAACCTTTGACCTCTGTATCATTTAGGTCCATCACCTTTTAAAGTGTATTTTTAACTCCTTACCCTTTAGCATGTGTGTCATTTAAGTCCATGATCTTTGAAAGTGTAGTTTTAGGTTCGTAATCTTTGCATGCAGTTCATTGGTAGTCCATTTATACTGTAGCAGTGATGTCACCTTTTTGTTTTCTCCAAATTTCTTCCAAATTTGTGTAATAACTTAAAAAAGTTCCAAAATAAAATTTGGGCCAAATTTTATGCTCTACAACTTTGCTTTTTAAACTATTTCATATTCTAATTGTATTAGTTTTTGAATTTTTGAATTGGAGCTAAATTGGTCGATTCAATTGAGGTTTGCAATTCAAAATTTTATTTAACAACTTCAAAAGTATCCAAATACAAAAGTTTCACAAAATAATGAGATCTACAACTTTCATAGTTTAAAATTTTTTGAAGTTTCTAAACAAAATCTTGTGCAAAACCCTAAATTTGAATGCAAGGTTTCAAATACAAACCCTATTTTTAAAAATATTAAGAATTTGGTGATAAGTTGTTGATCTCATTACTTTGAAAAAATTTTATTTTCAGAGATTTTGAAGTTGTTAAATAAAAAATTTTAATTGCAAACCTCAATTCAAACGACCAATTCAGCCCCCATTCAAAATATCATAAACTAATAGAATATGAAAATATTTTAAAAACCAAAGTTGTAAAACATAAAATTTGGAACAACTTTTATTTTAGGACTTTTTCAAGTCATTACGCAAATTTGGGTGAAATTTAGAGAAAACAAAAATATGACGTCACTGTTACAATAGAAATGGACTACCAGTGATGCAAAAATTAGGGACCTAAAACTACACTTTCGAAGGTCATGGACCTAGATGACACACAGGTCAAAGGTTAGGGACCTGAAACTGCACTTTGAAAGATGATGACCTAGATGACACAGAGGCCAAATGTTCGGAACCTGTGGTGTATTTTGCTCTTATTTATTTATATACATCAGCTATGCGAAGACGTTCACATAAGGCTTACATAGAAATTATGCTACACATGAACTTCAAAATCCGGGCTAACTCCCTACACCTGTGAGCAGTAGACTACAGGAGCACCAAGCATCAAATTTGAGTTGGCCGTTGAGGCACTTCAGAACAGAGATTTGGTCACCACGCTTCCGTGTCTGAACTCTGAGGCTCCAGTGGAAATTTCCTTAGGAGTTTAGATCTTCTATTGTTCTACTGTTTCTTAGACAATGCAAGGACTTTAAACAAGTTCGATTTGGCCGCATCAAGTAGGGGATCAGATTTCAGAGCTTTCTCAAACCAGCTTCTAGCATCCTCCCAACGGCCCTCAGCGACAGATACAAGACCCAGGTTGTTGCTGGCTGGTGCATATCCAGGACACAGTTCCAACGACCTTAATAACATCTTCCTTGCAAATTCATAGTTCCTATGCTGCCGATAAAGAATTCCAAGATTAGAGAAGATTGCGTGCAGCTGCTGAGTTGATGATAGTACCAGTGCCCGCTTATATACAGTTTCAGAGGATGGATCCTCTGATAGTTGCAATGCAATACCTGCAGAAATTCTCAGATGGTGATCATACTGTGCATTCTCATTACTTCATTAGATAAATTGCACAAAAACAGAATATTCCACTAAATAAAGGATAGTTCCTTTATTTGGATGAAAGGCATGGCGAACTTATGATGAATTAGTAAATTAAGAAACTGTTGGGGCTTGAACATGACCATTTTTAAATATTTCCCATTGGCTAAACATAAAACATCAGTCTCCTAGCAAAAAAAGAACCTTGTTTATAGAATAGTTGAGAACTTGAGATTAATAATAAATAATCTTCATGCAAGAAAAAGCTCAGGTAAGTTCAATGTTGTTCAGTTCTACTCAATTTTGGATCAAGAAAAAAGGACTCAAGTGAGCGCAAAACTTACCAAGATTCGACCAAGCATAACTGCAATCCGGAGAACGAGCTAAGGCTGCTTTAAGAAAATTTACAGACCTGCTGAACCGGGTCATGCAAATATTGTACAGGCCAAGTTGATGCCATTGAACAGCATCATCTGGGTCCTCTTGGATTGCCTGTAATAGAATTTCAAAATAAGAACGTTTATTTCGTTACTTTCCCATGTCCAGGTATTGCACCTGCCAATCAGATTGAAGAGAATGAATTCAGTTCTGCTAATAGTTTGCAAAGCACCACCTGTTTTAGTGTAAATTGAGCTCGCTCTTCTGCATCATTAAGATTGATGTTTTCGGTATCATAGGCGGCTGCAATTTCATGTTGTGCCCTGTGAGCCATTGCCAACCCAGCCCATGCAATTGGGGCATCAATTGCGGAAGGATCTCCTTCTTTTAGAACTGTTGCCATTTCATTTGCAGCCCAAAGAAGTTGATCATCAGAACAACATTGTGACCTTACAGCATCTCTGATACGGTGAACTGCAATAGCATACCGAGCAGGCATATGATTGGGTTCCAATTTTGCTGCCTGCAAAGCATACAATACAAAAGAATATAAGAAAAATTGATCAGATACTTTTCCATCTTACAGCGAGTACAGAGTTTTCTGGCATATTTACCCGAGCAGAAGGGAACGGTACCATATATAGTTAGTAATGGACAGTTGTTATAGTGGTGGATAACTAGTGTTAATAGATAGATAACTGGGGATAGTTAGGCCTTAAGCTTTGCCTAGAGCTTCGGAGTTTGGGATGAGAAGAGAATCAGGCCTTATGCTATGCCTAGAGCTTCAGAAATTAGGAATAGGTTGGAGACTGGTTTCTTCATTCTTCTTTCCTTCCATAAGCTGATTACAAGCTATATATAGAGCAGCCAAGCCCCTGCTGGCGCACAGCCCCTGGCCCTTTCATACTTGAGGCCCCTTCAGCTGCTCCTTAATTGCTATTAATAGCCTTAATGACATTGACCCTTTCAGCCACCAGACGCCTTGGGCTGTGCCAGGCCATGCGCTGCCTTGGGAGCACCCCTGTCTGCATGCAGCCATGCACATGACAACAGTAGTGACTGGTGGTCTAGAATAAAACTGAGTGCTAGACAAGCAATTTTCAAGCTGACTGGCCATACTTTTCGCTTTAATTTAGAACCATATAGTGGTGGTGTAAGGCACACAGACTGGTTTAAAATAAGCAGTCAGGCAGGAGAAGTACCAAACGTAGCAAATAGTGTTTACTGCAAGAAACCTAGATCATATCTTCCTTTGGTAGCAAATAAGAACCAGATCCCCTGCTAGGCCACAGTTCCTATGGCCAAGTTGCCAAAAAGGTTGAGTAAATTATATCACTATACTAAACAATAACTTTTGCTGTACAGAGTTTGTGACATAGCTAGCTGTTAAACATAAATGTGATTAATTTCCAAAAGACCCACTTTGTGGACTTGTGAAAGAGAGGTCTACCAGGTTAGGTACTAACAGAACTCTGATAACTATGTCATTGGAATACTTGCTTTAAACCATCCAATCAGTTCTGGAAAAGTTAGTTCCTTGTGTCTAAAAAGTTATGACCTAAGCACCACCCCAGTGAAGCTCTGAGCTGACCACAAATACTAACAGGTCACTGGTCAGCTTTTGAACAAACACTTTTTGTCAATACCAAATCTCGAAAGGCCAGCCTTAGGATACAAGATGCTACAACTATGAATTAAAGGGAGCTTCTCCCTGTGAATAAAAAACAGCACACAGCAAATAGCGAAACTACATCAATCCATTACAAGTCAGCATAAAACAACTTATTGCGTTCTCATCATAGATATTTCTCCAGCAGATGACAAAGCAAATCAACACTACCAATGTCTGTGACAGATAATTTGAGTAATACATGTCAACAATAGGAGAAATAACAAAAGTTCTTACCTGCTCCAAGCACTTTTTTGAGTTCCGATGCTCACCATCCATGTAATATGCATTTGCGAGATTAACCCAAACTGATGCAGCTCTAGGATCAGCCTTCACTGCTGCAAGTAAGCACTCTTTTGCAACAACTAAGGCTTCTTTCTGATGCAGGTAAGGGCCTGTGCTGACATTCCCCCCTGCCCCTGAATTTGTAACAAGGCATGAGGCAGCAATTACTACTCATAAAATATATTTGATTTTTAAATTCAATTTTTGGAGGTTCAGCTCAACTGGTTAGGTGCGAGGTGTGCTCATGCACCCAATCACCCAGGTTCAGTTCTTCCCTCAGCTTGAATTTGATGCCTATTTTCCTTAATTAAGAAAAGCCTAGTTTCTCCTACGTTGGTCACATTTTTGGAGGGAAAATAAAAGCAAATGAATTGATGTAACGTGTCCAACAATAAGGTATGTGCTATCTAATTGTCGAGTGTCGCTGTTTTGGCTAGAGAAAAACAGCATAGGGATAAATGGCAAGTACTAGAAGATTATGGCAAACAAGCGTTCATGTACCTGAAGACAAAGATCCATATCTACAGAGAAGAAGAACTGCATAGTTCACTAGAGCAGCCGGGTGGTTTTGATCTTTTAGAAGAAGTTCTTGAAAGCACTTTGCAGATAGCTCTAGATCCCCACTGAAAGTTGATACATATTAAAGTCTGAAGGAAGACAATAACAACTGAAAATAGTATTTCGAACCTTTGAATGTATGCGACACCAAGATTCGCAAGGGAGTCCAAGTAATCTGGAGCAACAGCCGTGAGTGAAGATAGAACTGAGATAGCACTCTGGAGAGAGTGCAAAAAATCAGCAATTAGTTCTTTGCAGACACGGCTGCATGATCAATAGAGGGAAATGTAACAGTTTCAGCATATCATACTTGTATTTGGCCACCCCGAAGAAGAACTAAACCTAGGATATTCCAAACAGCTGCTTGCCTGTGATCTGACTCAACTGAACTCTTCAACTTGGCAAGAATGTCATCTACCTCACCAGTTTCAAGCTCTCCTTCAAAACTATCCCCCATGCTTGCTTGCAAAATGCACTGCATGAGGAACAAACTGAGTCAACAGGGAGTAGAGCTGCTTTATTTGATAGGCACACCCAAAAAGTGGAGCCGATGACCACATGAAAGAAAAATAAAACTAGAAACAAGGTAACTTTTTGTTGATCAAGCTGATGAACCTGTGCGTGGTGTATCCTCAATGATGAGAGTAAATCAGGCCTCCGCACTTCTTCTTCATCTTGTAGCAGTATTTCAGTTGACTTTTCATATGATGCTATTGCCTGAAAGGTTTCTGCAGCTGCTTGAGATTTACGCAAATGCTAAGCAACTTCATCAATTTTTCAAGAGTTGATTTACCTTCAGTGCCTGCCCAAGCCTTTGATACATCAAACCCAACATAAAATGTGCATGGGCATTCTTAGGCATTTTTCGGGCCACATGAACCAAAGCCTGAAAGAAGGAAGGTTACGCCCTCAATCATTTCTGTTAACCATACCAGTACCACAAATTAAGACAAGGGTAAAACAACATCAGGGTTCATACGGCATTAGATGTAATGTATTATAATACGGTGCCACATATCTATTGCATGCAAGATTAATTATTTCAAATGACATCAAAACCAAGAACTCACTACTTTCAGGTTGCTAACTTTTTCCTCACGTGGAGCAGAAGCCCCTTGACAATGTTGATCAACATCTGTTCATGAAGAATTGTAAGTAATCAATTTACGACACAAAATTTTCCAAACACTGCATTGCACATCGACTATCATGTTACCTTCACATTCAACAGTGTCGGTGTCCTTTGTAGCGATCACAGTTTTTGTCAAACCACCCTCCTCATTGCCACTCCTGCAAGTACATTTTTTTTTTATCAAACCACCCACCAATTTCATTGTCTTTCAGCGGCCGGAGTTCCAATGGTGACATCGTGACAATTGGAGCAAGTGGCGAAGGATGTCTTTAACACAGAATATCGGTGGCGATCTAGCCTTAGGATTGAATGCCACTAGAGTATGCTCAGAACATTTTTAATCCTAAGCTGTGTGCCTATCACTTAGGCAGAGGCTGGGAGGTTTGTTCCAAAATGTGCATCACCTTAGATGTACTGATCTTGGGATGAAATAAAATAATCTCTGTACCGCCCCCTCCCCCACCCCCCCCCCCCCCACCAAAAATAAAAAATAAAAAATCTAAGGACTCAACAGAAAACTTGTAACCTAGATGTCATCTCCGGATTATAAGATATATCAGATAACCTAACCTCATTTTTTTTTTATCAAAATAGAGCAGTACATGCTACCTCCTGTTCAAATAAATGACGATTATAATTTACAAGACTACTATTAGCAAGGAACAGCAAGAACTATACCATGTGGATAGCATATTTGTTGAATTCGTTACAATTTTCACAAAAATTGAGTTGCTACATGAACTCCGCCCCTATGAAAAAAAAAAGAATAACTCCATCAAGCCCTAGGTTTCCGGCTCCCACGAGCATGAGCCCATGGGTACTAACGCCCTAATTCCTAAGAACCGCAGCGCCACAATCAACTACTCAACTGGCCAAGTGCACAAGCGGCGGGAAACCCCTCACGTTCAGATCGAAGAGTATTCTTGGTAAACTTACCTCGTGGAGGAGTCAGTAGCGACCGCCGGAGCCACGGCGACGGCCACGGCGGCGGCGGTGGGGTTGGGTGTGGGGGTCGGTGGGCGGTCCTCGCCATCGCTCTCCGCCGGTTCGAAGTTGAGGTCGGCAAGCATCACCGGCCTCGGCGGCGGCGGATGGGTCTCTGGCATCGTCTCCGTCGGGGCTCCGGTGGCGGGGGCCTCTGTGAGCTCCGAGCTCCGGATGCGGCTTCAGAGCACTGGACTAGCCCTTGACTACTGCAAAGCATGGACGGGGGGAGCAAGGAGCACGATGGCTCTGCGACTGAGACTAAGGCCCGGTGTGTCTGGGCCACGATCACACACACCAGCGCAGCGGCTGTTACGGTCCACGTTTGAGTCGGGCCGGATTGGGTTAGGCCTTTAGGTTGAAAATTTTCGAGGCCCGATAACTGCTTCAAGAGATTTGGGTCCACTGTTTCTAAAAAAAGGCCCACTTGGCAGCGATGCGAAGTGTTCACGTAGGAGCTGGGCCAGGCTCTCCTGGGACAGGCTGAGCCCGTGCAAGGCTGTCGTGTTTGGTTGCTCGTATATACTGAGTCTGACTGAGAAAATATGTTGTTTGGTTGCCTGCATAAAGATATGTTGCATGTGATAAAAATATATCAAAATTATAATTATGATTTTTATTTTACGCAAATACACTTTTAAAGTTCTTATTTTATCTAACTATATCTTAAACATACCTAAAATATATTAGTATCATTTAATATTTACTAATCATACACTAATTACATCATTTATCGGGTAAGCAGCTGCACGGAGCGAGCTAGGCCCGCCAGAAACGGCCGATTCGCTCGTTCCTCCTCAGCCTGGCTGCGCTGCCCTTTTTGCATGAGCTCAACCTGGCTCGACCGCGCGAGCAGGCAACCAAACAGCGGCACCTTGCATCCCGTCAGCCTGGTTCACGCAAATGCAGCGAACTAAACAGCCCCTTGAACATTCCACGCTTGTTTCTACGAGCTAACTGTGTTCCTAGAAATATGCAGCAGAGTGGCTTTGGTGTGAGAAGTGGCTCCCTCAGGGGAAGAAATTTCACACTCTTGGCATTGCTGCTAATCTGCTATATGCTGGGCAATTTCAAAAACTAGAAACAAAGTTTGCTTTGAATGAATTTTATTGGAAAACCCTGTGTCAATTGTCTGTTATGCTGGTTCGCTTATGAAATACTAGGTAGGACTGTTTCTGGATGGAGAAAAGGAAGCCCTTGAAGCTGAAGTCAACACCATGCTGGAAATAGCTTTTGAGCTGTTGTACAATGATCGCCCGGAGGAGAGAAAGCATATGCAGCTGGAAGATGCACGGGACGACGACCAAAAAGAGTGATCCTGTTTTGAAGCCTGGAGGATTGTAGAGAGTCGCTACTTTTGTGTTCAGTTGACTGTGCTGTTTTACCCTTTATCTGTCCTTTAGTTCTGTCTCTTTTAGCTTGACAAACTTGTCGTTGGTCAGGGAAGTGATGTGAGTTTTTTTTTGGCCTGCTAAAGTAAGTGGAAGTTAGTAGCTTTCTAGTCCTGTCATCTCTATCGTTGCTGCCTCCCAAACATTGTATTTCCATTATGTTCGTAATGGAAGCGGGTTATCTCGTGTCAAAAAAAAAAAAAAAGAAAAGAAAAACAAAATCTATGTCTAAGCGAACAGGCTTGGGCCCGTGCAGTTTGTCAGTGGGCTGCAATGTTTTGTTGCAATGTAACCTGTGACTAAGCAGTACGCCCAATTGTGCTTTGATTCTCTCTAATTGCTCACTAACAGAAGTATTATTATTAGGTAACGTATATGCATTCCCAGCTGGTGCATTGCGTGTATAGTCAGTCCTTTTTTCCCCTCGTGAAGACAAGCTGTTAGCACCCGCGTGTATGCTGACAGTATCGAATATCCAACGCACGCACTGTTAGCACCTTAATCTATTCACTCAGTATCCATCAACGCGGGAGAACATTTGAGGTTCCTTCACCACCGGCCGAGGCATATACACAGCTTACATTCCTTTTCTAAAAAAAAAAAATATATACAGCTTACATTAGCCTATCCTAGCCCAGCGTCCATGGAGGCCAGGAAACGAACAGCGAGCCGAGTGGAACAAGCACTTTTCAGCTTGTCCTTGGCGTTAACGTGAGCGCCCCCTCCCTTACGCGCCGCCGACGACGAGCCAGCCAGCAGGTCGATGGGTCATCGGAGGGACGCTGCAAAGCACTCGTCGCCAACTGTGACGCCTCGAACTACCCCAACCTACCCGAAGAGTCCAAAAGCAAGCGTCGCCTTCCGTGAAGCCCCGTCGGCACCCAACCGTCCGTCGACAAACACCAAGCCAGCGAACGAGCGAGCGCACGAACGGGCACGGCTCGGCCAGCCGATCTCGCTGCACATGCAGGCTGCTGGCTGCAGCTGCATCCCTTGTCTGCACTCTGCACCATACCCAACCGTGAGAATCTGATCCGATCCATTGGTAGCCGGGGCTTAAAAAACAGCTCCCGGTTCGTCGCCGTCGATCAACGTGGCGGCTGCTCAGCGGGCGGAATCTGCTTACGAATCAGCATTAGAACATTGCTACTGTTCGCCTGTGCCAGGGAGCGCCGAGCGGCTCGCTTAAAAATACGGCACCGGAGGCCCAGCGCATGTGCTGTCCGACCGACGCTTCCGGCAATCATATTCATATGATCGTCGCCGGCGATTGCGAAGGTGGCGGCCCCCAGATCGAGATTGTATCTAGCCTCGTACTATTAGCCAGATGCATTCCACATTATCGTCGATCTACAAACAACACGCAAGCAAGCGCGGCTGCCGGCTAGGGGGCCAGGGGGCACCTGACACGCTGACGTGAACGGTCTCCCCTTCGTTACAGCATGCCCACATGCCGCTGTTCTCTACGTGCGTACGAACGCATGATCCTAATGCGTATTTCGGTCGTCGACACGACGACACGTCACTGATGCCGCTCCGCCGTGGAGATTTGATCCTTTGATAAGCCCCCGTTCTTCTTTGTTATGAGGTGGTTTGGGATAGCAGATGATTGAATTGAATTGAATTCACAACGAATTTTATCGTGAAATGAGCCATTCGATGGAAATTTTGCAGGTAACAAGCATTTGGTCTGACGGCTAGGTGCTTTCTTTGCTCGATCTTTGTCTTAGGATCCATGCCTTCTTCTATCTATCTAATCTTCTTATGTAGCATCCGAACTCTCCTTTTTCCAGTCTCTAGGTCCTGAGAGCTGTGTGGGCAATTCCACCCGTTCTAAATGAAACTAGCTAGAAACAGACATCGTGTAATTATTTCAGGCCTACCAAACAGTAAATTAACATGGCAATTTGGATTGAACAGTACTCTAACTGCTGCCAGAAAAACATACTACTACTGGTCGATGAAAGATGAATGGCTGCAGCAGTGTTGAACCGATCAGGGAGCCGTCCCGTCCGACGTCCGTAAGCAGCCAACTGCCGGGGGGCGGGCGAGCGATTGATTCCGCCGTCCTGCTCCGGCCCCGCCATTCATGCAGGCAAAACCGTGTTTGCCACCTCCCCATGTGCTGCCGCTTCCAACCGCCGCGGGGAAAAAAAAAGGTCTCAGAAAACCACCAGCCTCTGGGCCTTTTTTCAGCGCCTCCTCAGCAACAGGTGTCGTCTCCATCACAGGCCACCTCGCCTAATCCGTTTTTAATTAAGGAGCAGGGTCTTGGTCTTGGGGGTGTTAAACAAACACAGGTTATTCGCCAATCATTTCCGCACGGTGGCGGACGTCTCTCGCCCCTGTCGCGACTTTAACCTTCCTCCCGTTTTGTCCTCATCGCCCGCTTCTTCCCCCTCTTTAAAATCCCAGGCCGGCAGGCAGCGGCAGCAACCATCCACATCCAGAGCAAGTGATTCGACCGAGACAGAGACAGGAGTAGAGAGCAGCAGCGGAGCAGCTACTACTAGCCTAGTAGTAGAGGCCGAGAGCGGCGGCGGAGATGGTGAAGATTCCGAGCCCCAGGAGGCTGTTCAGGAGCCGGTCCAGGAGCACCACCATCAGCGGCGGCGCGGACATCTGCGCCATGGTCGCCGAGCACGAGAAGATCGAGTGGGAGGTGCGGACCCGGCGGGATGCTGGTGCAGAAGCGGCGGTCGCCCGAGGACGACGACGCGGAGCCGGCCGTGGAGTACATCCTCGTGAGAGTCTCCACCGGCTGGAAGTGGCACGACGTCTCCATCGACGCCACCGCAACCTTCGGTGCGTCGTCCATGCTCCGCGTCCGCGGCACTGCATTGCATTCCGTTGCGCGCTGTGCTGCCTGCTGCTCTCCAATTCTCCATTGCTGCTACTCCCTGTGCGATCATCAAACTAGTCTGCTAAATAAGCTGCCTTTGCTCCAACAATCCAATGCAGGCGACCTGAAGGTGATGCTGTCGCTGGTGACAGGGCTGTGGCCCAGGGAGCAGAGGCTGCTGTACAGGGGCAAGGAGAGGGACGACTGCGAGCACCTGCACATGGTGGGCGTCCAGGACAAGGACAAGGTGCTGCTCCTGGAGGACCCGGCCGTCAAGGAGAGGAAGCTCAGGTCAACCACCTTGGCGCAGCTCATGGGCGTGCCCTGCCACTCCTTCATCCAAGTGTAGAGGACAGAAATCCCCGGAATTTCTTGCCAGTTTTTTTTTTTTTTCCAGTTTGCCTGCGTGAGCGACGGAACTAAGGTTTCAGTTCAGTCTAACTGCAGTGTTCAGATTTCAGTGCCCGATGAGTTTCAGGGCTTGAATTCGGTCAATCGAATCAAGACATTTGCAAACGATAGGATATATATAAGATGATAAATACATGGTGTAAAATTACTGTAACGGGTCATGTATTCCCAGTGCCAGCGTGAGCCAGTAATTCTTGGTTCCTTACTCTGTATATATATTCTTTTCCTGAGACCAGCAATACAGTTCGGAATTTCATAGATGCTCTGTAAATTCTTGTCTTTTGCCCAGAATCTAGCCCCATTTCTAGTACCACATAGCCCCATTTTCTCCATCAGCTTGGCATGTGCTTAATCCAGAAATGCTAGAACAAGCTGTGGTTGCTCGATTTTCAGTTGCGATGTAGGAGTACTTACTTGCGTACGAATGCTGTTTCATGTTGCAATTGACAAAACCTAGCAGCAGGAGGTTTACGGCTGCCAAACATGTAGAAGAAAACTGCCAGCTTGCGCTGAACTGCAAAGGCTGGACAGAAACCTGCTTTAAACAAGCTGCCCCTACCCACCATTAACCACTACTTACAAAATCCTCGAAGAATCAAAGAAATTTGTTGGTACTACTATTATCGGGGGAGAAAAGGACGTGATCCTGCTCTCTCTCTTCTTCTTTTTTTTTTGCATGGAGAAAAGTCTGCACTTTGAGGATCAGCATATCAAAAGCAAAAATATGTGATAGGACAGCAGCTGATATCACGGAGAAAAAAGCCGTCGCTTTTAAGTGTTGATAGTCCTGCTGCTCTAATTATTGGCTGCGTTTGGTTTAGGAGGCAGTTGCACGATGCTGTGTTTTGTTCAGAGGGTTAAGGGCTTAAGGCCGTAATTAGGCTGATAACCCCTAGGGTGCAGATCGATGCCTGGGCATCAACCCGTCTGGGAGGGCAGTAAGCAAACAATACATGTGCCCTTCAAGTTGCCATTGACTTATGCCAAGAAAAGCATCAAGGTTTACGGTTACCAGACATGTATAGCGACCGCCAGCTTGCACTGAACTGCAAAGTTCGAGCAAAAGCTTTGCTTTTTTTAAGCTAGTTGTCAACCGTGTACCTGAGCTTTTAAAAAGTGATCGAGCCAGCGGTCTGCGCTCTGGAATGACTGACGACATCGAGCCAGTCGTAGTTCTCACTCGTCAGTCGCGAGGCAAAGGCTGCTGCTGTTTCTACCGTGTCCCAACTCCCAGGCTCCTCCTTTTTCCGGTGCCGTTTCGGTTCTCACGCGCACGCAACCGGCGTCTTATCTGTTCATTTAACTGAATAACAAATTAGCATCAGTCAAAATCAGCGCTTCACCTCAGTGGCTGTGCATCCTATCTATCCGATTAACCTATCATCAGGCTCAGGCATACAAAAATGCCAAACGGGCGCCCAGGCTCTGATGAAGCAGAACAGGCCCAGGGCCAGGGGGCAGGACCTGGGCCAGAGACAGGGACGCGAAATCTAACACGTGATTATCCACCAGGTGCGGTGCCGGTGCCCGAGCGAGACCCACCCAGCCCCCCTGAACTTGTGCCGGAAATGGAGGGCTGGATTGAATACCGGCAGGCGGCAGCGCGCCGCACTCACTCTCCGCGCACCGCCGGCCCTGGCTCGTGCCGATCCGCGGCGCATGTGCCGGCACCCAGCAGAATCAGCGCAGACGGTGACGCACGTACGCCCTGATGATCAACTTGCCATGTTACCCCGGTCCCCGGAAGCAGGTGGAAGGAGTCGCCGTCTCGCCACAGTCGGTCAGTCGCCGCGCCGTGCGGCTTATCCGAATGGGCGGCGGCAGGTCGGCAGCCGCATGCCCGCTTGTGCCTACGGATCGAGGAGCCATTGGGAATTGCGCGCGCGTATCCGGTGTTCGCCGCCGCCGCTGGATCACCGTTTTGGCTCGTGTCGGGGCGTGTGTGCTTGCGGGAAACGTGCATGGCCTTTCCTGGTACTATACCTCAAGCCCTCAGGATTTTATTTGAAGTGCTGAAGTTTTCTAAAAAAGAAAAAGAAAAAAAAGAGCCGGCCCGTTAAGGCCCATTAAATCATGAAGGTCGAAAAATATACTAAACGCACTCAAATTTGAAAAACTTTGACATCATTGGATTCTATAAATCATGAACTATTTTTAGAAATTTTTTCAGCATTTTTTTAAAAAAAAATAAATTTGAAATTTGAAAATGCGACCGGTTACCACCAAACCGGTCGGTAAACCGCTCAAACCGGCCGGTAACCGGTCAAACCGGCCGGTATACCGGTCCGGAACCGATTGAACTGGGGTTCAAACTTAAAATTTGAATTCGACCGGTTTCTACCGGTAACCGGTCAAACCGGACCGGTATACCGGTACCGCCGGCCGGCGGTTACCGGCTACCGGTCGGTAAAATTAACCCTGCCTCAAGCCCTCAGCGAGAACATGTTGCTGCAGCAGCGTTTGCTGCCCGCTACTTCTACTACATGCATATGAGAGTGAGACGTGTCCACACCTCCGGCTGCATTTGCACATAAGTTCACGCGCTGAAAAATCAGTTAACTCACTTGTTTAAAAAAACCAATTACCTTTTTTGAGCCAAAAAACAAAATTCAATTGCTTAGCCTGAGGAAATAGTATCAATCGAACGATGATTCCTACTCCTTTGCTGGGCCGGTTCCTCATCGCCTTTAGGCCTTTCCAAGTCCATCAGACCTGCGGGCTCTTTGACTGGGCCTTAAATGTAATCTATGACATCCGCAGTCTCGGCCCACAAGGCAACAACGCCTGTCCCTCTCCCCTCCCTTCGCAGGACCGTCCCACTCCGTCCTCTGAAGCAAACGACGCCGGCCGGACCTCCGGTCACTCGAGCGATGGCGGAGATCGCCGGCGACGAGGCCCCGACGCCTCCTCCCATCTCTGGCGAAGTCTCCGGAGACCCCTCTACTTCTACTCCTACCACTACAGGCAGCAACAAGCCGCCGTTGCGCACGACGAAGCCCGGCGTGAAGCGCCTCGTCCTCACCGCCTCCGTCCTCCTCTCCTTTCTCGTCGGTACTACCCACGACCTCCACGAGGAGCCATGGCTAGTGTTTTGTACTCATCTCTGTATAACTCGCTCGCATCTCTGTATGTCTCTTTTTAGGACTGCCCTTCCTGCTTAAATCGACCGAGATCCATCGTTCGCCGCTGCCTTCGGACGCAATCACGGCACTCGCCCACCGCCTCCACTCCACTCCGCCCTCCTTCCCCTGCGGCCTCCACGCGGTCTTCCTCCGGTCGGTTCCCGGTGGGTCTGATGCCTCCCTTCTCTCGTCGCCTTGAGCGGTTGATTTCGGCCCAGCTCCAGCTTCTCCCAATCACTTCTACTGCCGGTAATGTCTCGGTTTCAGTGACCGTTGAATCGGCTGATGGCTGCTCCAGCAGCAGCAGCAGCAGTGTTGGCTCAGGTTGGCAGTGTGGCATTGTGACCAGTGCAGACCTGGTGATTGGCAATGAGGTGTTCGATGAATTGCTGCACTCAGCTTTAGGCAGCGGCAGTGGGGATGGGTCTAGGGTTTACACTGTTGTGGTTGTGGAGGTTGATGATGCAGAGGGTATGAGGGTTGTCGTTGGGAAACACCGGCATGCTTGGGTCGTTGGAAAGGCCGATGAGGTTAAGGCTGTCTCAGTTATTGGCAAAGTATTTACCAAGTATTTCATGAATGGGGGGATTGAGGAGGGTGAGGCAGGCATTGGGAAAGGCGAGTTCATGCCAGTTGGATCAGACTGGAAATGTTGATCTGTCCTTTAGCTTGTTGAATGCTGATCCAAGTGATTGGGTGTATGACTGGTAAGAACAAAACTCACAACTCTGCTATACTTCTTTAGTTCTGTTCTTGCTTTAGTGTTGTGCTAATATTCCCTTCCATATCAAATTGCTAGACAGATTCAATTTTTTATGTTCTATATTAGATGTTTAAGTACAAGTAATGTACAACATATTAGACTGCATCAAGAAGGTACTTGTGCAAAACATTACTTTATCTTGACTATGGGGATATGGTATATTTCTTATTTACATCAGTTAGATGTCCTGTAGGCTATGCTTAGCTTCCTGCAAAAAGTGAAACCTATTTTCCTTTGCTGCTGCTGCTGCTGCTGCTGTTAGAATTTTCACACTTAGGCATTCTACATGCAGGGATTTTGAAAAGATTGGTGAGAGGATGTTGAGTCCTGTGGTTGAGGCACTGCGACCAATTGCAGAAATCAATATAGAAAGTCAGGTGCTAATTTGCATTAAACTAAACTACCTTCTTCCATTTCTTATGAAAATCCTGATATTTCTTTTTGTTTAATATTGTCGATTTTAATAAGTAATAATCCTATCACTTCTTTTCAGGTTTTGTACCACACTCCTAAGTCGTCCTATTCTTATTTTGATGATAAACTGGGTGGCAATGTCCTTAGTATGGGAGACATTCCTTTCTTTGTATGTGTCTGACTTGTCTTGTTGAAACCATTTGCTCTTGGTTGTACTACATTCTATTGAAAGCTTGCCACAATAATCTATAGTGATTAATTGTGAGTCCTAAAAATTTAATTGCACCATGAAAAATATGACATTGACAGGTAAACTCGAATGAGTGGCATTTGGATACATCAATTTCAGCTACAGGACGATCAAAAGTTCTTCAATTTGTGGTGTATGTTCCTTGGATCAACTTGATTATCAACCTCTATTTTTTTTGGTGTACATTAAACTTTACTCAAATCTCAAAACCATGATGTAATATAATTTGTTATCTTCAACAAAATTTCCTTCCTTTTTTACCATCACATCATCATTTTCCTTTGTTAAACTTCTGTTAGATATAATGTGTCCATGATGTTTGTTTTTTCTTTGAAAACTGATGAAAGCCTAAGAACACAATCCGTTACAGAAAATGTCATGTTTTCCCTATATTTCTGATTTTTAAAGTGTCAAGTGTGCACAGATAAAAACATCAGCTTGATGGTTCAGTTATCAAGTTTGCTCATTACTTGTAATCTGTAAACAATCCAAAATGCCAAATCAACACCAAAAGCTAATTAAACCATTACAAGCAAGAGAGATTAAACCAAGATAAAAGTTTGCTATTAGAGTACAAATGTTTTTTCGATGCTCTGCTGAACCATTTATTCAATAATCATCAGATACATTCCATCTGCAAGGGAATGCCCATTATATTTACAACTTCCTGACGGTGGGCTTTCAAAAACTAATGCATTTATATCCCCAGTAAGTGGTACTATACTGCTGTAAAAAAAAAAACTACCTTCTTTCTGTTACCCATCTTGCTGTTTACTTGACAGCATTATTTTGTCATAGATGTGGGGAGGTGTTCTTATCTGGAACCCACCAGACTGCTCACTTGTTTCCAATAAGACTCATGGTACCCAGAAGAAAATGTCATCTCAGGTATCATTTCATTGCCTCTTTGATATACTGGCATGTTTTTAATGCAAAGGCCACCCTTTCAAGTCTTCAAATACCCTTTTTGCAATAGCATTATTTGTTGAGACGCCTTTATGAAACAGGAACTTATGGAGACCCTCGAAATCTTCATTGGACAACTAAGGCAGTTGTTCGGTCTAAAACCATCTTATCTCTCACAAGATATGGACGTGCCAACTAAATTTGTAGTTAGTGAAAAGGGGTTCACAGAATGGTAAATATATTTTCTCAACTGGCTTACTATATTTAGCACAGCACAAAATTCATCTTTCTATGGTGAAGCATAATATCACATCTGTAATTTCTATCCCATATTCATCGCCCCATGGGACAACCTTTGGTGATAATTATTCTCATTCTGATTACACACTCTGCATATTCTCAAACTGTCAGCGCTATAGTTGCATCACATTGCTTGTACCTGTAGAACTGTGTATAAGTGCATAACCTCTTCCTGATAGTTTAAGCTTTTGGATTGAACTGGTTGGTGCGTGTAACTTAACATGGTATCAAAGCTAGAGGTTTCTGAGTTTGAATCCTGGTAGAGACAACTTAAGTCCTCTGCCCCTTAATATTTCCACGTTTGCGCCTCTCTCTGGCTGCACGTCAGTGGGGGTGTTGAAGTGTGTAAGAGTGCATTGCCCACCTCTTTCTTATAGTTTAAGCTTTTGGATTGAACTGGTTGGTGCGTGTAACTTAATAGTACCAATACATTATAGAATGGGACCATCTCACCCTTTGAATATTGAGTGTTAGATCGATAAGGGTGAACTGGGCCTTCACCCTGTTGACAGTTGCAAATCATGTGTTTGATTCTTTATGGTATGCATCCACAAGCAAGTCTGTTTGTCCCATAGAGTTGATTTTTGAACTTTTCATATTCTGGAAGTCCCCGCCTCCAAGAAATGAACATATAAAGCTCTAATGATCATTTTGTGTTTCTTACTCCCTCTCTTTTTCCCTCGCAGGGAGTTAGATTTATTATATCGACACCATGCATCTTCTAATCTGCTGTCGTGTCTCACCACGTTGGAGTCTCTATCCAGTCTGGTATGGCCATCTGGAACCAGTGCTTAATGATATACAAAAGGCTGATCTGCACGTGGGCGTCACTACTTACTAATAGTGTTACTATTTTCCAGGTTCGCTCTCTCCCTAGAATGATTGTCATGGATGAAATTGGAAGACAGGTTCTACCTTCTACCACTCTTGTTGGATGGGAGATCATTGATCTGTAAACTAGTTTTATCTTTCTGTCCTTTTGGCTATGCACACTTAAAGAACAGAAGTAGTCACATTCAGATAATATGTTTGTTTAATTTTTTCACTGGACCTGCATCATGTCATTCCTCTGTGTTGTTGTATACTTGAAACATTTGTGCATGGGTTGGTCTGATTGTTTGATTATAGCATATGATCAGTTAATAGTGAGCTTAGGCTGTGTTATTTTTCCTTACCTTGTACTTGTTTTGATTATAGCATATGATCAGTTAAGAGCAAGCTTAAGCATGTTCCAGTCATTTTCATTTTCATTTTCATTTTCTTTTTCTTTTCAGGTTGAGCTGTCTCTTGAAGCTGCAAATTTAGCTCAGGGAAATGCAAGTCTAGGAATAAGTGACTCTTCAGCAGGCAAGTTGATGATAATTCGTTCCTTATAATGTCCTTGCACTGTTATGAACATTTGCTGAGAATTGTGCTGGTGTACAGTATTCGCAACAAGAGCAAGGGCATTGGCTGAGGATGCATTTTTCCATCCATCCATTATGTCAATCAGTTATGCTTCAATAGAGCACTATTTCGCCATTTACATGGTCAGTACACTCTTGCAGATTTGTGTCAGATTTCCAAACTTTATGATGGTACATTGGTACTCATGATTCTCTTTAATCCTGAAAGTAAAATTTAAAAACCATTTATTCTTCAATCATCTGTTTTAAAATCTCAGAATATAGCTTATCGGTCTGCAACACATTTTGTCAAACTATAGAGTGGTGAGATGATAACTGTATAGGACACCCTGTGTGTTCGAGAAAAAAAAAAGATAACTGTATAGCATACATCAAAACCCATGCGCATGTTAATCAGTGATTAACATAATCAGTACTACATTGAAAAGGAATTCCTATTGAAAACTCCGTACTTTCTGCAGCCATTTTTCGCACCAGTTTCCTTGCATGTGCTGCTGGCGGCAATCAAAGAGCTGAAACGTTACAAGGCAGAGCGAGCAAAATATTCCGCATTTCTTGCTTCCCAGGCGACATCCTCCTGATCTGGTGGTGACTAGCACGGATTTGCATTGATATGTCTAAGCATTGATATGAAGCTGACAGTCGTTATTGGTACTGCACATAGTGGAGGGCGTGCAGCGTCACCTGTTCTGATGCTCACGGAAATGGTTAGGGCCCTGTTTGGAATGCGGGATTTTTTCCTGTTCATGTACTTTTTCCTGTGAAAATGAACTGATTCCTGTAAAATTCCTGCGTTCCAAACAGGCTCTAGGATGGCCAGCTGATGTCAAGCAGAGAGCTACACTTCGTGTGGTTGAGTATTACTGTAACATAGTCAAAATTTCTACCACTTGAAAAGTTCTTTGTAACCCAAATTTTGTTCTTAGGTACATCATACCTACTCACAACAAGGTTTTTTTTTTTGGTTTTTTTTTTTTTTTAAGAAAGTACGCACATTAAGATTCCAGATCGAAGTTGCGATTGTTAAAGCACTGCTGCGACATGAGAGCGTCTGACAACCGAACAAAACCGTGTTGCTTTAAGTATTATTATTACTGAAAGGTTTGGTGAAACATGTTTTTCGTATGCTTTGAACAGAAAGCTTTTGAATGCTCTTGTTTCGTGTCAAATGCAAGGAATTTGGATTCTTGAAACTCGTTCAATTTGTTCCCTAAATACAATGAAATTATTACAAACGATGAAGTGAGCCACGATCAAGGAACGATAGAACGTGTTCCTCTAACAAGGAATGGTATTCAAAACTGAATAAATAAGCTATAGAATTGACTAACAAAGAGGAACACACATGATTGAATGGCGCCGGACGATTGAATGCATAGAAGTCCTGGCCAGTAAAAAATTCGAATAGGTGTATCTTATTTTTGAACGCCACTGATGAAACTGTTGAACATCTTTTTCTTCCGACTTCGCATAGAGCTGCTGGAACCTGATTATTAACCTCCAAAGTCCAAACCCCAACTGATGGTACTCTTCTCAGTATTCTAGATGGAAGCTTTCAAGCAACACTGCAACAGCTGCGAATATCCTTCTTCATGAAAGTCATAATCATCACGAGTTGGAGCATCTGGTCTTCCAGAAAAGGATTTGATCTTCACAAGGTCTCCCGCTAAAATCCTGATGTGTACTTCGGTACCTGTCGGTGCAAAGATTACTTCCTGAAAGAGCTAACTTTGCTTTTGGATAGAACAAAGAAGAAACATATTTGTCGACTTCAATTATGGATAGGAAATCTTACGTACTACCTTATATCCTAGACTTATACATGTGCGATAAAAAAAAAAAAAAGAATGAAACGCTAAGGAAAGAATCCCCACGAAGGTTTCCCGTACATGCAATGGAAGAGATCGAGATCTCAAGGAAGAAAACGTGTAGCCTGAATGCCTGATTAGTAATTTACCCAGCATATGCTTCAATTCGATCCATTAAAAAAAGTTTGTTTTGATCCAACTCAAAACCAAAAAAAAAAAAAATGTCACACACACCATAGGAGCCAGCATGGAACTACGTGCTACAGCCAGCCAAACAAGGTGGACTGATACGATATCTATATGCCTCTCCATACGTACATATTGAACGCCCGGAGGCTGGAGAAGACAATCCTCGATCTACTCCTCTGTGGCTGCAGGCTTCTTCCATGGCGCCCTGACCGGCCTAGCGGGGCGGCGCTGCGGGTGCCGGAGACAGTCGCAAAGGCGGCGGAAGAAGTCGACGACGGGCTGGAGGCGAGATAGCAGCACGAACACCGGGGTCAGCACGCCGCCGGCCACCGTCACAATCGCCATCGGCTCCATGGAGGCTTTCCCTGCACCTCGATCAGATGGACTCCGGGCAATTGTAGTGCACGATTGTTGTTGTTTTTAACACTCTCGGCAGACCGCTGTGTTCTTGGCTCGTCCGGGGAGAGTGAAAGGAGACGCAGATTTTATGCGTAAATCGTGCGGTAACCACAGGCCGATCTCC
The DNA here is from genome assembly GCA_038502445.1 of Eremochloa ophiuroides. NCBI lineage: Eukaryota > Viridiplantae > Streptophyta > Magnoliopsida > Poales > Poaceae > Eremochloa > Eremochloa ophiuroides. The sequence continues at coordinate 79,908,002 of JAHLJS010000006.1, forward strand.
ACGTCTATTTTCGGACAGAGCAGTTACGGACGCATGGTTGAGAAAATGTGGTGGTTGTTACTTTGTTGCATTATTATAGTCCTTTATTTATTATTGATTACTGAGACGTTCGATTCTTAATAGTAATTAACACTTTATATATGGAAGAAAAACCTATAAGTTATTACATCTAACTGCTCAAAGTGTGCTATGAACGAGTACAGAAATACCAACTATCGTGCTACTGAACGAGTACAGGAATCGGTGCTTACTGCTTAGCGCATGCATATTAGGTTTTTTCCTTAGAGGCTGGCACAGCTCACACGGTTTCACAAGCTGTTATGAGTTTTTTTTTTTTTTTGCCAAACAATTTTTTTCTAAAACAGCTTCATGAGTGAAGCTATTTTTCTTCCTCTCTCATAAAAGGATGAGCTGTATGAAGCTGGAAAAAATAGCTTATTACGGCTCTTTTCCCTATTTCTCTCTTTTAATTTAATCACACATGAAGTTGTTGGTGAAGCTGTTTTGTCAAACAACATTCTCAAAATAGTTCAACTTCACCAAATAAGTTGTTCATAAAGCCATTTTCGAAAAAAGAAACTATGCCAAACAGGGCTTTATTATACTCTTTGTATATACCATATTTGATATTTCACGGAAGACCATGCATGCGCTGATCGGGAGGACATTGGTTGAGTGCTCAAATCCATTTGTGCAAGGTTGATCTTAAATTTCGTCTTCCATGAACAAATTAATCGAAGACTTAGCGAAATAGTTTTGGTTTTTTACACGCATATATAGATGTGCCCCAAAAGGGTGTTCGGCCGGCGGCGACGCTATGCGGCACTCTGTCGGGTGGGTCGCGATCGCGACTCGCGAGGCTTGGCGCGCCCGCCCGTGCTGGGGCCTGCGGATCGGAGCCGCTCTCCTGCTTCCACTTTCCGTACTGTGGACATGCATGCATGCTCGGAGTCGGAGACGCGAGCTCGACTCGGACTCGTGGAAAGAAGCGCCCAAGTCCTGCTTGCTCTATATAAGCGTACGTGGAGCATTGTCCCTAACCTAACGCCGTATCGATCGCAAAGCAGTCCCGAGCACCGCAACCGCACCACACCAGATCGAGCATCGACGGCGCTGAGCTCTCGATGGATCCCGTCGCACCCGGTGACTTGGACCACGACGATGGTGCCGTGGGTGGGCACATCAACGGCCCGGAGTCGGCGGAGCCACTCTCTGATCACGCCGCCGCCGCCGCATGCGGGCCGCCACGCAGCCAGAATCGCGACGCCATCCAAGGTAGCGTCGACCCGTGCGACTTCGACGACATGGCCGCCGTCGGAGCCGAGGAGGCCGAGCGCGACGACACGTTCTTCGGCGGCATGTGGCTGCCACTGGACCTCGACGACTTCCTCGGTCTCGCCTCCGCCGACTCCGCGCTCGCAACCGCCGACGCCAGCACGACGAAACCGCCATCGCCACGCGGCAAGAAGCGCGGTCGGGGCACTGCGGACGACGACTGACGACGAGGGCGGCGGCGGCGGGGCCCGTGGCGCGCCCCCGGCGCGGCCGGAGCATGAGCCCGTCGTTGCGGCGACCCCAATGGGATCTAGCAGCGGGAAGCGGGACGTGGCGATCCAAGTCTGTGAAGCCGACCTCCTCCTGCTACCGCCGTCTTCCCGGGCGCCGGCGCCGGTGGTGCGGGACGCGGCGATACAGTTTCCTGAAGTTGAGGAACCGAGCCTCGACGCCTTGCGGCGAGAAGGCTGGCCTGTGGAAGAAGTCCTGGAACTCGTCGCCGCGCCCGCGGAAGACTTCTTCCCAGACTGGGCGGTGCTGGGTGACGACTTTTTTGCACCTCCAGAGCTGGAAGAACTGGAACTGTTTCCCCTGGGACCTGGACCGGACCGATGAAGGCAGCGTTTCTGAAGACGAGCTGCAGCTGCAGCAGCTACCTCCGTTCCATCATTCCACTGACTTCACCGAAGCTGCAATTGATATCTTCTACTTGTAGTTCCAGGATTACGCGGCCCCAACGGAAGAGGGATTCATAGACTTCTTCGAAGCTTTCTGTCAGCGACATTGCTGATCCCTCCTACGTGCAACTAGGATGCACCGCCCTTGCTGCTGCTCTCCTCTAGTGCGCTGCTGGCGAACTTTACCGTGTAGGGAATTTGGTCCTCTGAATCTCTTGTGTGTCAATCATCGTATATACTCCATTTCTATGGGCTGGTTACATGTTTTCCTCTCCATGTCTTGACTTTGATTACTGGCCGTTTTTATGCCAGTGTACTAGTAGTAGCAGAAAACCAAATGGTAATCAACGCCTTCAACGCATCTGCAGTTACATATATCGATTAAGAACTGCGACTGATCCTTCAGCAAAACTTTCACGCGATTAGGACAATATACTTATATCAACTAAGAACTGCAATTGATCCTTTTGCTCAACGTTCTATTAATAGACCTGGGCAGGATTTGAGTGTAAGGGTGTAACGCTAAGGAAATAAGAATTCAAGACATTATAATACAACACCAAGCTTTTGCATTCTCATGGAACTGAGCAGAGCCGCTACACTGTTTCACATCAAGGAATATCTTGAGATCTAGAACTATAAAGTCTACTTAACCCTCGTTGATAGTTGTCTACTTCACCTCTCAACTATAAAACATGATATTATAATTCTGAAATTATTGAAAGCTTCCTAAATAATCCCTGAGGCGGTTTTCCTGACATGTCATATTAAAAGCCTATATAATCCTCTGACGAATGAAAAGTTGTTTGCATGACCTTCTCAACCATAAAACATGATATTATAGCACGTAAAAAATCTAATAATGATCAAATGACTCATTGGATTGTATCTTTAGGGTCATTTTAATATTATCCCACCACACTGGCCTAAACACACATGCTTGCGTCAAGGCTATTTGTTGCCTCCACCTCCCTACTCTTTCTGGATTGAGTCACCACCCAACATGCAGCATGTGAAATCTTTTCTTCTACTTCACTTCCCATCACTCGTCGATGGTATTAAGCTCACGCACGCCATGCTTACATGGTCATCATTTAACACTTACCACATCTCCCTATCCAGTCACCCTTTAATTTTTTTACGTAGCCATCGGAGGAGAAAGCCAGAGAGAGTGAGAATATTGGAGGAGCCAGATGACAAAGGCTAAAGCATAGTGCATATGGTTAATGTCATCGAGAAGTGCATTGCGGTGGGGTAGCAAACAAAGGTGATGTTCATCTAGTCACAAGGCCATAAAAGAATTCAGAGAGGAACACAGTTTATGACTTGCTTGCGAGCATGTGTGCTTAGACCAGTGTGCTAGGATAAGGTGTCAAAACAGCCCTACGTGGCCGTCATTTGAATATTATTAGATATTTTACGAACTATAATATCATGTTTTATAGTTAAGGGGGTCATGAGACAACACTCTATACGCTAGAGGGTTATATACTCCCTCCGTATAAAAAAAGATGACGTTTTGGAAAAGGTCTTGGTCAAACACTGCGAATATAAATCATGAATAACTTTTAAATTATTAAGTTTGAAAATATGAAAACTATATAAATAGATTTATCTTCAACTATATTTTCATAAAAATATACATATATCATTTTTTAATAAATATTTTTATAGAAATATGAAGTTAAAGTCATGCGTTGAAAACAGTGTCGTTGTCCTAAACATTATCTTTTTCCTATACAAAGAGAGTAAACTTTTGGTATGTCACATCAGCAAAACCACGCTCAAAACAGTCTTATGGGTTATTTAGATGATTTTTACAAGTTTGAAAGATAAAATACCTAATTTTATAGTGAGAGAGCGAAGTAAACCACCACCAATAGTCGAGCCAAAAACTCTTTCATGGACGACCGCGTAATTCACTCGCGAGGAACGACACATGCTTTTCTTTCTATTTATGTCACCGTGACTTGTGAGTAACTGAGTATATCCATTCAACTAGCAAACCTGAATTGTGATCCCTGCTCTGTGCTGACGTCAATGCTGATGTAGATGAAAAAAATACAAAGCATTTATTTTAAAATGGTATAACTTCTAAAAGGCGTATTTATTTTTAAATTCGTCTGCACCAGTGTGTTGCAAGCGACGATACGAACAAAACTGGATCCAAATTATATATGTTTTGAAGAATATTTTGAATAACGATTTATGTGTATTAACTCAGAATATATAACTTATGTATATAAGTTGTATTTGATAACTTTTGCGTATAAGTTGTCTTTTATAATTTTGTGTTTCTAAGTTTTAGTATAGGTATAAGTTAATTTATTTCTTTTTTGTTCAGTAATTTTGGCATTTATAAGTTTTGTCATAAGTTATAAGCTCATTCGAACCTCCGTACATAAGTTATGTTTCATAATTTTTTTATATAACTTATAAGTTGTAAATTAATGTATATAAATTGTTAATGAAATAAAATTTTCGAAACATATGCAAGTGTGGTCTAGTTTTGTTCATCTCATCACAAGGAACATACTGATGCAAACGAAATTGAAAATGGATAAACCGTTCAGAAGTTATATCAATTAGAAATAAATGTTTTGTTTTTTTAGTTTGCATCATGTGACGTCACTAGGAGTTGGAAAACGCGCGGGTTGCAGCGAGAGCTTATAGAAAGTTGAAAAACAGCAGGGAGCACACGGTTTGTCTAGAAATGAATACGGGAGGAAACACCTTTTTTGCCAAAAAGGGAAAATAAGCCGTGGTCGGAATATCGTCCGATTCCAAACGCCTGAACGTCGCTGTTTAGCTCAGCCGTAGAGTGAGTTAAGTAGACTTTTTTCTATTTCCTATTATCCTTCCTCATTGTCTCTCCGTAATTGCATCCAAGCCACAACAAAAACTTGAGTCATACCTACGCGAACATGAATGGCCTCCATCTCCCGTGGCACCTCCTTATTTTGATGCTAGTAACTCCATCGGCCACCGCCATGAATGGTGGACTAGGCTGAAATTTTGACCCAATCTAAAAATTTGGGCTGATCCTGCAACGATAAGATTGTCATCACTTAACTCCAATCTAAAACATACCAGCCAACAAACAATTCATCTTAGCACACTTCCAATCGAGCAAACTTAACTCCTAAATCCTAGCTACCACCTTCACCACTAAAAGAACAGAAGTCGTGCTTCAGGAGGAATTAAATAAGTAGATACAAACAACTATTGATACTTAGGGATACGTTAGATTATTTATAGAATATATTTTCATAACAAATATATTTGAAGATAACAATATTGTCTATAAATTAAGAATTAAGATTTGTCGTTAGTGAGGGTTCTATATATATTTTTTATTTAAGAAGGGAGTACATAAAACCAAATCTAGAGAAGAAAACGAAGAATTCCAAAATCTACTGTGCCAGGGAACAAGACAGTTGCCAGTAAAGGCCCGCGTTAACAAATTATTAACAAATTCTCAATCGCGGCGCCAGATATTACACAATCAAATCAATTATTAGCTGCCATTGACATCCACAGGCGTACGCCATGTAAGCCGGGGATTCATGTCCAATACACGCACGAAAAACCACCAACAAATATTGTCTAAAAAACACTAATTTTAACTAACGCTAATTTGTTGTAAAAAAATAGGAAAAATATTATTTTATATCTGAAAATAAATAAAAATAAAAACAATCGAACAGGGCTATGCTCACTCATAAAAAAAAAAAACAGTGAGCAAAAATTTTGCCAAACCACTCTGTAAGCAGAAAAAGCCGGAACCGTCCGGCTGCGGCGCTGCCGCCTGCGAGAGCGCAGCCCGCGGCCGGCACCGAGAGCACCGTTTCCCTTCCAGGAGCGCCATCAGCAACTGAAGAAGCGGTTGCTGCAAAGCGGGCCGCTCTCCCCCCTCGGCTTCTCCACTTCTACTCCGCTCCACTCCCGATCCCCTCCCAATTCCCAAAAAGGCCAAACCCCCCCCAAACCAAAGCCCTCCTCTGCTCCTCCTCCGGTCTGCTCTGCTCTGCTCTGCTCCGCTCCGACCAAATGTGCGATTAGCGCCGCCCGCGAGATCGATCCACGCGCGGCCAAGGACCGGCCCCGCCGCCATGGCGTCCTCGCAAGGGGAGGCAGTGCCCCCGTGGCTCAAGTCCCTCCCTCTGGCGCCCGAGTTCCGCCCCACCGCGGCCGAGTTCGCCGACCCCATCGCCTACCTCCTCAAGATCGAGCCCGCCGCGGCGCCCTTCGGCATCTGCAAGATCGTGCCGCCGCTCCCGCCGCCGCCCAAGCGCGTCACGCTCGGTAACCTCTCCCGCTCCTTCGCCGCGCTCCACCCGGACGACCCCACCCCGACATTCCCCACCCGGCACCAGCAGCTGGGCCTCTGCCCGCGCCGCCCGCGCCCCGCGCTCAAGCCCGTCTGGCTCTCCTCCCACCGCTACACGCTGCCCAAGTTCGAGTCCAAGGCCGCCGCCTCCCGCAAGGCGCTGCTCGCGCGCCTCGCCGTCCCGGCCTCCAGGCAGCTCTCGCCGCTCGACGTCGAGGCGCTCTTCTGGCGCTCCTCCGCCGACCGCCCCGTCGTCGTCGAGTACGCCAGCGACATGCCGGGCTCCGGGTTCGCCCCCTGCGCCGCCCGCCCGACGCAGCTACCCGCGGCCAACGTGGGCGAGACGGCCTGGAACATGCGCGGCGTCGCCAGGAGCCCCGCCTCCCTGCTGCGCTTCGTGCGGGAGGAGGTGCCCGGGGTCACGTCGCCGATGCTCTACGTCGGCATGATGTTCAGCTGGTTCGCCTGGCACGTCGAGGACCACGACCTGCACAGCCTCAACTACATGCATTACGGGGCTCCCAAGACGTGGTACGGGGTGCCGCGCGACGCCGCGCTCGCCTTCGAGGAGGTGGTGCGCGTCCATGGGTATGGCGGGGAGGTGAACTCCTTAGGTGAGTGACGCGCCCGCATTGCATCGCATCGTTTTCCCTACCGCCCCTGTTCTCTGCTGTTTTAACTGTCATTTGATTTTGCATTTCGGAATTGCGATCTGGGGTGCAGAAACCTTTGCAATGCTGGGTGATAAGACGACGGTGATGTCCCCTGAAGTGCTCGTGGATTCAGGGATTCCCTGCTGCAGGTGTTTCTACTGCTTCCTTCCTTTACCGAATGACTTCCTTTGATACCTTCGGTGGTTGATGAACGGTTGGTTGTGTGTGTCGAAACAGATTAGTTCAGAATGCAGGGGAGTTCGTGGTTACTTTCCCCGGAGCATATCACAGTGGGTTCAATCATGGTGAGCAATCTCAAAAGTTAGCCTCCATGAAAATCTTCCCTTTTTATGTTGCAGAGAGAAATGTAGGATAATTAATGCCTGCCTCATTTTATCACTAGATTTGTGGAACTAGATATGCCTTAAACAGTAAGGTAGTTTGGCAAATTTTATATCCACGTGATGTGGACTGATTTATTAGGAATGGTATGGCGGGAAAGAAAACTCCTTTTTTTTTGTTTTTTTGCTTAATCATTCAAATTTGGTAGATACGTTGCGTAACAGATACAATATGTAACGGAAGAGAAGAAAACGACAGTACCTCCAGATTGTTTGAGTTTTAGAACCGACAAGTGTAGGACATTTGCGCTCGTGTTTAACATTTTCCACTAAAAGGAAGCTATTTATTCTTTGGAAACTGGACTATTTCCTTTCTGGTAAAGTTCTTCAGTTTCGCCTTTTACATAGTAGGTTTGGTCATGCTACTCTGCATTGTTTCTTCGTAAATCCATGCCATATAGACTGACGGACTGGTGTGAAGTATGCAAATGCAAGGTACATGTTTGCCGAAATGTAGCAGTGCATGTGCATATGGCCACATTAGGATTTCCCTCTCTGTCACGTGCTATTGGAAAAGTAAGCTTAGGCTGTTATTTGGTCACTGCTTTGCTGTCTATTGTGGTTAGTCCTACCGATCCGCTTGTGAGGAAGTTTTTCTTTTGTATGCGGCAGGGTTCAATTGTGGGGAAGCATCAAATATAGCCACTCCTGGATGGTTGAGAGTAGCAAAAGAGGCAGCAGTCCGGAGAGCTTCCATCAATCGTCCTCCCATGGTTTCACACTATCAGTTGCTCTATGAACTTGCACTGTCATTGTGCTTGAGGTATTCATCACATTTTGCATGCTTCACAGTGCAGATTCTTTTTTTTTCTTATAAGATAGTTTTTGGCCTGCTGCATCCGATTCGGGGAAACAAAAAAGAAAGAAAAACTGATTTCACTGCCCAATTTGGCTGTAGTGCTTGTCTTTTCATGGTTTCAATTTCCATCATTTTATCAACAACAGTAATAGGTGTGCTATAAAGAACTTCCATCTGATTAGTTACTTACATAAGGCTCTATTCTCAGTGGTGTCTATGTCTGATATCTCCATTTGAGTTTCTGCAATATGAGGAAATAATTTGCATAAGATTTTCTGCTTTCTTGGATTACGGTAACCATGTATCTGTTATTGGACTTGCTTTCTTTTCTAGGTCCTTCTATGCTGCAAGAACTCTCTCATTACATGTGTATCTGGAACCTTTTTATTTGATTTGGTTTAAACTTGTACATTTCTAGGGATCATCCATCAAATGGAGCTATGGAACCACGAAGCTGTAGATTGAAGGAGAAGAAGAAAAGTGAAGGGGACCAATTGATCAAAAAGATATTTGTGCAAAATGTTATTGAAGACAATAAATTGCTTGGTCATTTTCTGAGTGATGGGTCTCCTTGCATTATTCTTCCAGTCAATTACAATGATGGCTCTCCGCTATCAACTTTGCTTTCAAAATTTCAGTCAACAACTGATTCCAGGATATCGCGTGACCAGTGCAGTAAGACAGAAGCTCCAAAAGAGACAAGACGTTTAACAATAGATGGGGCTTACAATAACCGGGAATTGCCATCATCCAACAAAAATTCATTGTCAGTCTGCTCGGGAAAGACAGCCCCACCTACAACATGCATATATGACTGTGCAAACGTGTCTGGCTCATCATACGCACAAAATGCAGAAAGTAACAAGGGGGGTATGAACAGTGCTGCTGGGATTTTAGACCAGGGTTTATTATCCTGTGTCACTTGCGGGATTTTGAGTTTTTCATGTGTGGCAGTGATCAAACCAAGGGAGTGTGCAGCAAAGTGGTTGATGGCCGCTGATTCTAGTTTGATCAACGATCGACTTGCTAGTTCTGGAGAACATCATATGATAGATGCATCACAAGGTGGGAGGACAACTGGTGGAACTTTACGTAAGTCATACTCTTTCAATTGACACTGGACACATGCTGTATTAATTCTTCTCCCATTGGTGAATTCTGGATGACCTTTAGTGTTTTTGTTCTGAGTTATGTCCTTTCATTTTCTTGTCATGGAATTGAATAGTTTATATGTGTAGCTTATGTTTCATTCCTCTTCCTGTGATATTAGTGTGTCTGCATGCATTTGGCTTCAAATTGCAGTCCCATCTTAGCACCTTTTGGTACATTGCATAAATCCATCTGATGCATGTATGTAATTTTAATGAAAATGCAGGATCAGATTCTGAAATGAATGGCAATAGTATAATTTCTGATGCTGATGCTGCGCCTCCCGATGGGCATTCGGCTCTTGATCTTTTGGTATCAGCTTATGGAGATCTGTCTGATTCTGATGAAGATGTTATGAACAAAAAAAATCAGGTCCCTAATTTCTCCAACGAATTAATAAATCATACAATCGAATCACAACCCAATACTTCAGATAATGGTGATTGTGATGGAACAAAGGTGTCCTCAAGTAGTAAAGAAAACCAACGAGGACCTACTTCCCAGAGCTCAAAGTGTATTGGTAACTCAAACACCTTGAATGGACCAAAAGGTGTCCGCACTAGAAACAAGGATCTACTTAAGATGGTGCTTTCTGAAGGTTTTCAACCAAAAGATATATATTCAGAAACGCATAATATGGTTCAGTGTGAACCATCAAGCTCAAACAAGACTTCAACAGAGGGCCCTTGTGGCACAGATTATCATGTTAGCCATAACAGTGCTACAATCTGTATGGACACCAATAGAGGCTCTACGACTATGGTGAACAACTTAGTTACATCAGTTGTGAAACCTGATAAGGATTCATCAAGAATGCATGTATTTTGTCTTGAACATGCTATTGAGGTTGAGAAGCAACTTCAAGCTATTGGTGGTGCTGATATTTTTCTTTTGTGCCGTCCGGGTCAGTCACTAGGCTTGCTCAGACATTACCCTTTTTTAATGCAACACAATATGTTCCTTTTTTATGTTCCAACATCCATTTTTTTCTTCATGGAGTGCATGACTTCATCATTGACCAAACTAGTACACTTTGAATACATTAACACATGTGCCATTTGACATATTGTCCTGCATTATCATCCTTTCTGATTTGAGAGCACATTATACTAAAATTACCTTTGGTGAAGTGAGAATAAGTAGGTTCAGACCTTCGTTGCTCCAGATCATAATAACACCAAATAACAATCTCAAAACCCTAAATGACATATTTGTTACCATTTGTACAGAATATCCCGGAATAGAAGTAGAAGCAAGATTGCTGGCTGAAGAAATGGAATTTGAGTATGATTGGAAGGATATTCTTTTCAAAGAGGCCACTATCAAGGATAGGGAGAAGATACAGGAAGTTGTGCAAGATGAGGAAGCAATACCAACAAGTTGTGATTGGGCTGTAAAACTGGGCATTAATCTTTACTATAGTGCTAATCTTGCTAAGTCTCCTTTGTACAACAAGCAAGTGCCATACAATAGAGTTATCTATGAGGCATTTGGCTACAGTTCTCCCAATGACTCACCAGTAAAGCTGAAGACTTATTCCAGAAGGCAAGGCAGGGCAAAGAAAATAGTCTTGGCTGGCAGGTGGTGTGGGAAAGTATGGATGTCAAACCAGGTCCATCCATACATGGCTGACAGAATCAAAATTCATGAGCCGGAAGAAATCAATGTAACCTTTCCTTCTGATCAGAAATCCAATGCTGAACCTGTTGAAGATTCAAGTAGAGAGGCAGCCTGCACGAGAAAGAGTAGCAGCAGAGCAATTGAAGGAAAAACAAGCAAGAGGGAGAAAGAATCATTGGAGAAAGCTAATGCCAAGAAGCCAAAATTTACTGAAGAGGACAATTCCAAATCGTTAGAGGGTACTGCAGAAGCCTCCACACAGAAGATAAAGAGCAGAACAGTTCTGGAAAAAACAAGAAAGAAGGAGAAAGAATATGTGGAGAAAGCAAATACCAAGAAGCCCAAACATACTGAAAAGCCAGAAAAGGTCTCAGACGCACTAAAATGTCCTTCGGAAGTCTCCTTCCCTGCACCAGCTGGGATAGTAGTCCGCAGTAGCTCTAGGATTGCCAATAAGAAAGGCATGTTGAAATCAAAGATGGAAGAAGAGGGTAATGGCACAGCTAACCGTGCAAAATCAAAGGTTGAAGACGACAAAGATAATCCTGCTGGCCGTTCAAGAGCAAAATCAATAAGGCAAAAGACTAAAGTAGATGCAAAGAAGAAACCAAAGGAAACTAGAGCAGAAAAGCGAAAGGCTCCTAGTCCAGTTTCTCAGAAGGATGAAGAAGAGGAGCCATATGATGTTGAGGGATGTTCTATCACTAAACAAATGCTGCCTTTACGTAAGAAGGGGGCTAAAATTGAAGAAAAGCAGCAGATGGAGAAATCCAGATACAGGGGAAAGGCTCCCCCAAGTTCTCCAAAGCAGGGAAAGGCTCCCCCAAGTTCTCCAAAGCACAAGGAAGAGTATATCTGCGACATTGAAGGCTGTTCCATGAGTTTTGGCACAAAACAAGCGCTGTCTCTGCATAAGAATGATATCTGCCCAGAGAAGGGCTGTTGCAGGAAGTTCTTCTCGCACAAGTATCTGCTGCAGCACCGCAAGGTTCACATTGATGACCGTCCACTGAAATGCCCATGGAAGGGCTGCAGCATGGCGTTCAAGTGGCCATGGGCTAGGACAGAGCACATGAGGGTTCACACGGGCGACAGGCCCTATGTTTGCCTTGAACCTGGGTGCGGACAGACATTCAGGTTCGTCTCTGATTTCAGCCGCCACAAGCGCAGGACAGGCCATGGTGCATCCAAGAAGGCGAAAGCAAAGAAGGCAAAGCAGCAGTAACTTACAGTAGTCTTGGAAGGAATAGGAGAAAGTTTGTACATTCCGTTAGCAGTTTAACACCCAAAACCCATGGTGGTCTCTACTCACAATTCTATTATTAGTTGCTTAGTTAAATGGGTTCTATGGAGCCCACAATTAGGTTGGTTCCCTGTCAGTAATTTGGTTATCATTAAGACATTAACTAATTCCCATATAGGTTGCCTTGCCCGTACCTGGCAAACAGGCGGGTATAGTTTACCTATCGTTCGTTGATCTTTTGCTGAATGATGTCTTACTTATGGTATAAGCACCTGTCTATCTCTTTTGCCTTTGGTGCTTCCGTTTCCTCTGTTTGATCCCGGAGTTTTTCTAGGCTAATAACTTTAAGATTCCACGTGAACATAGCAAGGGTTCATTTGCTGTCGTAGATCTGTTTCTGCTGTTAGCTGCCGCCTGCCAGCTTGGGCATGTTGCGTCGCTTTGCTGCTATCAGGGCTTTAGGTTGCATCTAAAATTGCCCGCCTGGTGCGTCAGCGTCATGTTGGAGATCCCACAGGAGAACATCTGCTGAGTGCTGACCAACCCAGACAGCTGGTATGGAGGCTGGTGAAGCAGCACTCGCAAATCAAAATTTCTTTTTCTCGCTCTATTTCAGAGCATTTCAGAGTATCCATTCATTCAATACTTATCTGCTTGTAGTTGGACTTTTTGTAATCGAATACGAGCTTTTGCGAGTTATTAAAGGGTAGCCTGTTTGCTTGAACGTTTTCAGTGTTTATTTTTATCCACGAAATGATATTTTTCTCTCAAAACAATTTATTTTCAGCTCAATTTTTTCGAATCTCGAATAGTACTTAAGACCCTTTGTTTTCGATTATTATCTAATAAATCTTTTAATGAAAAAAGATTAGCTTGTTATTAAGTTTACAATTTTTAGGATCTCTTCCCGAACCAAACACGAATGGAAAGTTCGTTTTTTCTGTTCAAGCCCAACGACTTAGCCTCTAAGGTTTCTTCCCAATCGTTTGTTCGTGGTAGCACTGCGATGCGGATATGCATCAATCAGCAATTCAGATTTCAGAACAAGGCGTCACCACTTCCGGTTGTTGTTTTTTTCCTGGCCGGCAACTGAGACTCTTGAGAGTGTGGGCTGGCTAAACTACACTCTACACGTAACTTGAATCTGTAGAGCTTAGGGACGCAATCTTGTTCCTGTACCGCAGTCGCAACGCCCAGAATCCTTATCGCAACCGACTTGCAACCATAGATTCATAGTACTCGTAGCTCCTCGGCCTCAGCGACCACCGCCATTAACGCCGCCTGGTGATCAGTGATCTCCTCGACGGCCATCGCACCATGGCTACCGAGTAGCATCCATAAAACTGCTGCACACATATCAATACGGCCGGCCCGGACACCCCCACCACGAAGGAACGATCCATGGATGAATCTAGCCTGAATCTTCGATCAACGCACCCCACCCCACCCCAGTGGGCAGCCCAAGAGCCCAGCCGAGGCAGCAGCCAACTTGCAGCCGGCCGCAGCCATCTTCCGGCCTCAATGCCCAATCTCAACTCCCGAGCTGAATCTGACACCATCTCCCCCCGCTTTCTGTTACCGCCATCAAGTCAAATCAAATCGTTCCCGCCGCCGCAAAGCCGCAAAGGCGGCAAGGCGCCCTCCGCGCTATAAATACGGCTCCTCCCTTGTCGTCTCAACCCATCAGCTCACACTCCAACAGCCGAGTGATCAAGCGAGCTCCCCAGTCGCTAGCAAGCACTTGCAGGATGGCGCAGCAGCTGGCTAAGACGCTTCTCGTCGTGGCCCTGGTGGTGGCGGTGTCGGCGGTGGAGCTGTGCCGCGCCATGGAGTTCGACGAGCGGGACCTGGCGTCGGACGAGGCGCTGTGGGACCTGTACGAGCGGTGGCAGGCGCACCACCGCGTGCACCGCCACCACGGCGAGAAGGGCCGCCGGTTCGGCACCTTCAAGGAGAACGTGCGCTTCATCCACGCGCACAACACCCGCGGCGACCGCCCCTACCGCCTCCGCCTCAACCGCTTCGGCGACATGGGCCGCGAGGAGTTCCGCTCCACCTTCGCCGACTCCCGCATCAACGACCTGGTCCGCCGTGATGAGTCCCCCGCGGCGGCGGCGGCCGTGCCGGGGTTCATGTACGAAGCCGCCGGCGAGCTGCCGCGGTCCGTGGACTGGCGGAAGCAGGGCGCGGTGACCGCCGTCAAGAACCAGGGCCACTGCGGCAGCTGCTGGGCGTTCTCCACGGTGGTGGCGGTGGAGGGCATCAACGCGATCCGGACGGGGAGCCTGGTGTCGCTGTCGGAGCAGGAGCTGGTGGACTGCGACACGGACGAGAGCGGGTGCCAGGGCGGGCTCATGGAGAACGCCTTCGAGTTCATCAAGTCCCACGGCGGCATCACCACCGAGTCCGCGTACCCGTACCGCGCCGCCAACGGCACCTGCGACAGCGTGCGCGCCCGGCGGGGGCGGCTGGTGTCCATCGACGGCCACCAGATGGTGCCCACCGGCAGCGAGGACGCGCTGGCCAAGGCGGTGGCCAACCAGCCCGTGTCCGTGGCCATCGACGCCGGGGGCCAGGCGTTCCAGTTCTACTCCGAGGGCGTGTTCACGGGCGACTGCGGCACGGACCTGGACCACGGCGTCGCGGCGGTCGGCTACGGCGTCGCCGACGACGGCACGCCCTACTGGATCGTCAAGAACTCGTGGGGCCCCTCCTGGGGAGAGGGCGGCTACATCCGGATGCAGCGCGGCACCGGCAACGGCGGCCTCTGCGGCATCGCCATGGAGGCGTCCTTCCCCATCAAGAACTCGCCCAACCCGGTGCGCAAGCCCCGCCGCGCGCTCATCTCCTCCAGGGACACCTCCTCCTAGTGAGCAGGACTCGTACTCGTACCACACACAGCAACTGGCACGTAAGTGGATATATACGCTCTGCATGCCAGGATGACATACTACTATACTACTGTTTGCTTGTACTATTATCGATTGGCTTGTACTGATGATGGTTTGATTGTGCCGGTCTCGATCAGAGACGATATATGCATGTATACTAGTAGAATAAAGTATAGCAGCGCGTGTGCGCAACAAAGTAAGATTAGGCGTGTGATATAATGTCAAACTTGTGCTTGTAATGTAATGCAATACGGTGTGGCATATGCACCGGGGTATATGGTATATTGAAAGGAGCTATGCGCAAGCTAGCAGTTGTTGCATTGAATTTGTATGTTTGGATTGGATATCTGCATGTGTTCTTCTTCCATCGGTGCCGTGTGAGCTACGCGTAGCTGTGACGTTCGCAGAGGATCTCCATTCAGTTCCGTTCCGCCAATTGAATCGGTAGTACAGTACCATATACTCCTTCCGTATAGGTCAAACATTCTAAACATAAATTATGAATAATTTTTAAATTATTAAGTCTGTAAATATAAAAACTATATAAATAGATTTATCTTCAAAAATACTTTTATAAAAATATGCATATATCACCTTTTAATAAATATTTTTATAGAAATGTCAAGTCAAATTCATGTTTTGAGACTGTGTCGTTGTCCTAAACGATATCTAAATCCTATACGGAGGGGAGTATAAACAGAAATGTTTAATTGGCGGAATTTAAACCAATCTATTTATATTTGACAATATATGTATATTTATGATGAGGCACATTTAATGAATGACCTATTGTTGACGCCAAATTGGATCTCTGCACAACACTCAGTATGGAGCTAGATCGCTCGAAGTAGGGCAACTCGACTTCGAGATCGGCCACAATTTTGGAAGCAAACAGCCCAAAGTCCGGACTCAAATTTTGGCAAAATATATACCGCTGTCCCTTTTTTACGGCACCTTTGGGGAAAAAACAGGTTATTCAAATCTCCACCGCCACTTTCCACAAATAAAAAAAAGACGTTCTTTAGATGTAGTTTACTTATAGTCAGTAACTAAATACTATTGAATCAAACATTCATGTGCTAATTAGGTATGTTATAAACATTGTTAATGGTATGTTAACCTTTAGCATATCCACAATAGGTTTGAGCAATTTTGTCAAATCCGTCTCGGTAACTAAAATAACTAACATACTATTAGATTAAACATTCATGTGATTTATTGTGGCTACGGCTGATTTATATGGATGATTTGTTGTGAGAGAAAAAATTATTTCACAGTTAAAAGTAGAGCAGATTCTGACTGATAAGATGAAGCGAATAATTATAGGAAGCATAATGCATATTTTATTAGGGCATTAAGAGCATTATATATGCTTTTGGAAGCCTTTAGATGTATCACACGTGCCACAACTACAAGAACAAGGTCTCATATATTTAAAGTATGTGTCAACCTTAAGATAGGCTTCACTTCTCAGGATAAAAGAAGGTTCATCCATCTCCTTTTTAAACAACACCCAGGCTTCCAATCGTCGTTGCTGGCTAGCGATGGTCCCGAAGGCCCTCACCGCTCCCTTGCCTAGCCTAGCGTCCGCGTAGGAGGCTTTTGTTGCTCGCCAAAGGTGGAGAACTCATCGTCGCTCACCTTACCATGCATCAGTATGGAAAGCTCTTGCAGTCATCCACCACTGGAGGTCATTACCACCGTCACCCATCCGCGATATCACCACCGTTAAGCCCGCCCACTCGCCCTCATGCTTGTGTTTTCCTCATTTGTCGTTTTTTTTTATCTCTTGAGGTTGAACCTCAAGCTTGGAGTTGACTCCAAAACCTTTGAGACTAGGGTTATGTATAAAGCTCTATGAAGTGTATGAGGTTGGCCCTGTGAAACTTGAGATCTCCTCTTTAACTACACACTCGTAATGCCCTTAATGTGGGTATCGGCCTAAGAGAGGAGTTTTGTGCGCTTTTTATGATAAGATCCATCTAGGCAAAGCATTGGCTGTTGTTACTTCCTAAGATCTCAAGCAAATTATGTTTTTCTACATAAGAGCTTCCGTAATATGCCATGTTGTAGTCCTAGCTATCATGTTGGATCCAAAGTTTCACGTCTGATCCAGTCACGGCTTTGCAAAGGTGATGAGTAAGTAGCATAGAAAAGCAACAACGAAGAAGGCAATTTCAATACATTTATGGTGATAACACATAGTAAGTTTTTTATTCATACATAACAAAATCAGACAATGTAAATTGGTTCACAAGAAAATCTCTTATGCTCCCGCCTCTACTTCCAAACACAACCATCAAATGTGCACAAAAAATCCAACCAAAATTAGAAATGGTACGTACATCATGCAAATTGGGGATGAAATGGGGGTTTTGTGTATTGAGAAACAAAAACGACAAATCCACATGTGAACACAGAAACACGGCATGAATCCGACCCAATAAATATGCTGATTTTCCTCTTTTTTTGGTTTTTTCTTGCACAAAATTTTGTTCATCCCCAAGTTTTGGATGAGCATGCATCCTTGCACCATCTACTTATTATATTTTTGGTTGATTTTTTCCACGCGCATTTTGAATTTTTATGTTTTTTTAAAAAGTGGGAGGGTAGACACGTTCTCACTGGACGTGCCCGCTTCCAGAATCCTCCGAACAAGAAAGGCAACCCCCGCAGTCACCGATCCATTTGATATCGGAACCCCTCTGCGCAGGTCTCCGAGGGGACTTCTCGAGCGAGTTCGCGAATCCAATCCTCCCATCGTGGTAAGATATGGTAGTGATCGAGCAGGAGTCCGAGGAGGCGACGCGCCCCTCGTCGCCGGTGGCGGAGGAGCAGGCATCCGCCGCGGAGGCAGCGCGCCCCTCGTCTTCAGCGGCGCCTGAGGAGGCCGCCGCCGCCGCCGCTGGCGGGGAGGCGTCCAAGGCGGCGGAAGAAGAGGAGGAGGCCTTCGAGGACGCCCTCACCGACGAGCAGCTGCGAGAGGTAGTGCCTTAACCGCCCCGCATCCTTATTGCATTTCCCCTCATGGTTGTCCACTGCGATGCTCGAATCTGGGCTTCAGTTGCTTGGTGCTTGAACTAGTTTTTTTTCCGCGACCGTGTCTTAGCACGTTTTTTCGACGCGACCACGAGAAAGCCCTCGTTGGGCAGATTACAAACCAAGCTAGTAGTAAGCGAACTAGGTTGGATTGATTTGATGCGTGCTTAGAGTTGGAGTATCGGAGTATTCCACTAGTAGTTTTGTGGCTAGATTGGATTATGGGTAGTGATGATGGACCCCCATAATCGCCTCTGATTTTTATGAACAGCTAATGATGGTGATATGTTTAGTACTTATCAGTGGCTGACTAGCTATGTTCCATCGATCAGACTTCATATATATTCTCTAATTTGTCAAGTCCTTCAGATTACCTGACGAAGAAAAATGCTCAATTAGAATGAAAGTGGACGGTTATACCATGCTTTGTAGGAGATGTTTATCAGTTGTCTGTTTTGTTATAAATAGGTACGAAGTGAATGAATGCAATAAAGGCAAACTATCTTCTAGAAAATATGCATATGCATATGCATATGAAATATTCAAAGCTGATGTGATCTTGTGTAACTGTTCCTTTTGCAAGATAATGATAATCCAGCTCTATTCTGTAAAATTTGCTAAGTTTTGCGGCGAAACTAGGTAGGAATGACTAAACAATTGGATGTAGTGTTGGTATATAATTCCGCTTTCAATAACTGCCACTACATAATATAGACAGAAATTCATTTTATTATCATCTTGCAACCTACTGGAGGCTATTGCTTGGAGCTCATTATATTGTAAATTATCTTTTAGTTTGGCTCTGAATTCTCTACAGCATTCTATCTGGGGAGATATATTCCACTTTGGTAAATGAGTACTTGTTCTACTTGTTGTAGAGAGCTAGAAGCCAAGCAAATGAAGCAAAAGCGGAAGGAAACAAGTTTTTTGGTGCTGGAAAATACGAGGAAGCATTGTCTCAATATGAAATGGCATTGCAAATTGCTGCTGAGCTGGAATCCTCTGAGGATATACGTGCCGCGTGCCATTCAAATTGTGCTGTGTGCTTCCTGAAATTGGTAAGCCATTAGTCTGATTGGAATATATCTTTGGTGGGCAGAGAAAATTATACATATTTATGGGCCATGATTATTCCTTATTGTTGTCGAAATTCAGTAGTGCAGTGTGGTTGTTATGATCTTTAGATCATTTGAGGGATAACCATTGCCAGGAAGATGGCCGGACAAAATCGGTGTGGAGGGAGACGAGAGTATTTGGGGAATTGGATTGTTTGTTCTTAATAATTCTTGCCTGTCCTTTAACGATCGTTTACAGAGACTTATATAGGCCGATTATCCTTTATCCTAATAGGACTCTATCAGCCCTTAACCTAATAGGACTCTATTTATTTCCATCTAATCTATTTCCTTCTAAATCCTAACCGACTACTGTTCTGCGGGCGTTGCGCACATGCCTCCTTCTGGTGTAGGCGTGGCCCCACATGACAGCGGTTATGTATTTTTCATAAAGATGGTGCCCACTGGCCTACTACTAATACTGTATCCCCTGATTCATATGATCTCTTCTTACTGTTTTCACCTGAGAGAGCTTGTCCTTGCACTCTTGTTTAAGTTTGCTAGCAAACACTGTTTTGAATGTGCTGCCTGCACTTGCTAAACTCGAGCTGTTTTACCTGGTGTCTTGGTAGTTGAAATCTTTGCTTCTAGTTTTGCTAAATATTTGCACTTGTTTAGTCTAGTTTCAAATTTATTGTACTATTCACCTTAATATCTGGATCACCACATCTGCGGAATAAAGGTATTTTTTTCTCATTACAAGCAGACCCCAATTCTGACTTTCGTGTTATTAGGGAAAACATGATGAGACGATTAAAGAATGCACAAAAGCACTTGAACTCAATCCAACATACCTGAAAGCCCTGCTTCGGAGGGCAGAAGCGCATGAAAAGCTTGAACACTATGATGAAGCTATTGCCGGTTAGATACTCTCTCTTATGTGTTTTTTATGTGTCAATTGCACATCATCGCCTTTCACATAAGCATGCATCAGTGCTGAAGTTCGTGATCACTGCTCATAGATATGAAAAAGGTTATTGAAGTGGATCCTTCAAATCAACAAGCCACGAGGTCTCTTTTCCGACTTGAGCCCCTGGCAGCTGAGAAGAGGGAAAAGATGAAGGAAGAAATGATCGGTAATATGCTGCCTTTTTTTCAAATATCACAAACAACATTATTGGTGCTTTCTTATATCATTGTGGAAAGCTATCGATATCGCTTCTGTAAAAACTTTTCTTGCTACACATGTTTGTTTCAGGAAACACTCGTGATGAAATATGAAGTGCTTAGGAGTTAGAATGCATTGTGTCATTGTGTGCAAGGAAAATGCTAGAGTTTTGCGTTGCTCATTAAAGCTTACCACTTAACAAAATTAATTTCAATGCCCTACTTTTGTTATCGGGATGTTTTTAGTTTTTGCTGATAATCTCTATGTGCCGTTGGGCATAGTGATCAAATAGTGGACATGTTTTTCTCCGTGTATCATTTTTCTTATTGCTACTAAATGGACCCATGTTATCTCTTGTAGCAAAGCTAAAAGATCTGGGGAACTCTGTTCTGGGCCGCTTCGGAATGAGTGTTGACAATTTCAAAGCCGTCAAAGATCCAAACACTGGTTCTTACAGCATTCAGTTCCAGAAGTAAACACGAGCAGCATATTTCAGTTGTAATTGTGCAAGGCACTTGTGCGTCACATACCTGGACTATATCCAAATCGATACCTGTAAATCGATCTGAAGGTCGGACATGGAAGAGGAATTGGGTTACTGCGTTGCGTTTGCACTTGTCGCACGGACGCACGGTAGACTGTTAGAGATGCTTCCCAAGTGCGAACTTGCATGCTCATTTTGAACTCTGGAATTTTGCTCAATATACAATGTCGATTTCTTATGTGTAACGATGCCTTCTCGTTTAAAAGATTGCATGGAACATCCCAGTCGATGGCGACATGGAAAATAGGAACGGGACAGAAAATAATAGAGGGTTTTTTGTTTGTTTGTTTTTGCGTAATCCGTTTTTATCTCGTTTTACGCCTTTGTACTACATTAATATATTGCTAATGCATCTACTGAATTACTGATAACTGATTACGCATGTTAACTGCGGCTTGGTTGGCTGCGCTAACTTACTTTCGATTGACTTCCCTAAAAAAAAAAACTTCCTTTTGATGGACTGGGCTGGTCACGGCCCAACGATGGAAATAGGACTGCCTCTAGCTGCTGACTGCTGTCAGTGCAACGCATAGCCGCATGGGCAAGGGAGCAGAAGTCCACGAACCCGAGCCGACCTCCGAGTCGGACGAGGATCCCGTGCAGTGGCCGCTATCACTGCCCGTTAGGCAGTGGGTGCAAGGAAATACTATGCAGCACTGTTTACAACAGTAAAAATACTGTTCATCACTTTTTGTGAAATACTATTTATCATTGTAGCATCAAAACTGGCCCGTTGGCTACTGCCACTGCGTTTGAGCCGAGTCCCTCCGAGTCCGGCAGGTCGCGTCCAATCCTCACGGCACGGACCCACGCTGGCCTGCGCACGCACAGTTCCACTGCACTGCGCAATCTCCTGTTTCGGAAAATAAAAAGCCCAAGGATATTCTGGCCATCAATCTCGAGCCACCATGGGCACAGTAGTGGTCACTGTGGGGGACTCGTGGCCGTGCCCGTGCCGGTGCGTCATCCCGGGAGGAGCGGGAGCCTACAGCGCGGTCGGCGTAGCAGCAGACGTGACTAGACGGACTCATGTGCCGACGCTGTCCATGTCTGCATTGGCCACACACAGGCCTGGTTGGGCTGGGCCGAACGGATTCAACCACTTGGTAAGATGTCGCTCGCGGCCCTGCGAATGTGCTGCGGCCTGCGGCCAGCTCTCATCACTTCCACCAGTTATCATCAGCAGAGAAAAATGAAGATTTGTTTAACTTTGACGCATTATTAAGGATGGAGCTTAAAGTAGAGCGCCCGAGTTCATCATCGCAAAACCTTTTTTCAGGGGGCCAGTATTCTCTGACACTTTTGGCGCAGGAGACGCGACCGCTGACAACATATACAGTATAAAGAACGGCAGGAGCTCAAAAAACGAAAGCTGCAGGTAGAGAGTCTCTCGACCTCCGGGACCGCGCGGCCCACGCATGGCATGCGACATGCGAGAGCTTCGAGTTGCCCACCGGTCAAGAACCAGGGAGTGCAGTGCCAAAACGAGAAGGATTTCGATCGATTCCTTCCAAGCACGCACGCATGCACACATGACATGGACATGGTTGGCCTGCCCACCCTAGCGTCTCTCCCTGGTCAAAGCCATGGCTGGCTGCCTGGCTGAGGGCCTGAGAGACCAACCACAAAACAACCCGGTGCTCAGTGCTCACGGTCCCCTCACCCTCACGTGTACTCAGTGCAACACGGTAGCACTCCAGGCCTCCGGCGATTAATTAGCAAGTGCAATCGGGTCATCACTTCATCAGAGGGCTATTTCTATTTGCACGTTGTTCGTTCTCGGCGGAGAGCTGCATGCTAGCTCCATCAGCTGCTGCACCGCACCGGTAATGTACTACTAGTAGAGTACTTTGCTAGGCGAAAGAGTAGTAGTACGTGATGAGGAGCCAGTTGCCCTTCTACAGGCAAGCACTGCGCATACGCTACGGTATAGGGTACGTGATGAGGAGCAGGCTACGGTGCAGCGTGCAGGGCCCTTTTTGTCCGCGTGCACTGGACTTGGCTCTGCGGCACGATCCATCAATCCATCCCTACCGTCCGGGGCAACTGGCTGGCGCGGGGGCCGTTTCCGCGTGGTGCTGTGCCGTGCAGCGGGATATATAAAAATTTACCTCTTTTACGGTTGACTTCTCTCCAGTTGTCCTTCTTATAATGACAATTAAAATTTTGTCCCAACAATTTCTCTGGTACTATAATTTTGCCCGTTTTGTCTCAGTAGCTGTCTAACTCAGCGTGCCACAGTGGATCGGTGGGGGAAAAAAACGTCCCTGTCCCTAGCCTTATTTTGCTTCCCCTGAATGCCATCTCCAACCATTGTTTAATAAAATTTTGACATGACATATATATATATATATATATGACACCATATATACACTCATATATTTATAAAAAATATGTTGAGCGGCTTCATAAATATGACACCATTGTTAGCACATTGTAGCAATAACAATCATAAATAAAAAATGTGCTAAGTCCTACCTTTTTTAGTTCCTGTCAAGCTACACCTTTAGCTACCTTGTCATATTTATAAATGTATACATGGTGTCATATATATATCATGTCAAATTTTTATTTAACAGTGGCTGGAGATGGTGTCCAGGGGAAGCAAAACAGGGTCAGGAACAGGGACGTCTTTTTCCCCGACCGATCCACCGTGGCACGCTGAGTTGGACAGTCACTGAGATAAAACGGACAAAATTATAGCATCACAGAGATTGTTGGATCAGATTTTTAATTATTATTATAAAGAAGGCAATTGAAGTGGAGGCAACCGTAAAAGAGGTAAATTTTTAAATATTTGTGCAGCAGGAGCAGGGTCCGTCCGTCCTCGTGCAACACCTCGCTCTGGCCCCCCTCTCGGCTGGCTTTCGCGTTCGTCGGCGGCCGCCGGGCCGGGCCGGGCACCTGACAAAACCAAAGAAACCCCTGCCCCGCCCAACGGCCAGCCGCCAGCGGACGTGCTCATCTCGGCTGGAGACCGACCGGGGCCGCTGGCCGCTGCGCCGGCGCGCCGGTCGGCCGCATGAGACGAGGGGTTCGTTGTTGCCCTACAGGCCTCTCCAGGAAAATGGGGCTTATCGTCTCCATCCCACGTCACGATAGTCGACCACACTGCGCCGCGGCGGTCGGCGGGCAGATCATCGTCGACTTGCGTTCTCTGATGCCGCTGCGCACGCTGTGGTGTACGCTGCTGCTGATGCTGCTGCAGTAGCCGCGGCGCTCAGGCCTCAGGGGATGGCTATGGCAGCATTAACATAGGCATAGCAGTGATAACAACTGTAATGCCTTTCTTTTACTGTACGCCGACTCTGTTCGCCGGCCGCCAGCACAGTAACATCACCCACGTCCATCAGACCATAATACAGGTAGCTGAGCGGACGCTGCTGCCAGGGCGTACTTCTACTGTTCTATACAGACGAATACGACGGTGACCCCCCCCCCCCCCCACCCTACACACACACACCTGGTAGCACTACTTTTCCGAGCCATATATAGCTAGGAATAGGAGCCGAACATGTCACTATGTCAGCCCTGTAGAATTGGGCTAAGCCCAATCCCGGTGGTATTCAGGCTTTTCCTTCTGCCTAACCTGAGATTCCCATATCGTTTACCAGCTGCTGACATCGTCCAAGACATGACGAACTGGCCTCAGTACCTCCCCTCACTCTTCTGCTTCTGCATGCCTGTGCCCTGCGCGAGATCGAACGAACGACGATGCCGGCATGACTGCGCCGGCGAGTTGATCGCTTTATACGCACGGCGGCACGGAGCCCACGTGGCAGCTGTGCCAACGAGCGTTTCCTGTCTCCAACCAGCAGCATGCAGCCGCGCCGCCTCCGTCCGTTCACCGCCGGGCCGGGAGTATCATCGTTTCGCCTCGCCCACGCCCAGCCGGAAAATTCTGAGGTCTCTCTCTCTCTCTCTCTCTCTGGTCTGGTCCGCGCCATCTCGGCCTGTCCGGCCGGCCGGTGGACGCGGAACGGACTGCGGGCTTGCTGGAAATCCATCCCGACCAGCAGATGGCTCCTTCACCTGCTACAGCAGCCGCAGCAGAACACAACCAACAGTGGCATCAGTTGTTTTTCTCCAGGGCCAATCCCTTCTATGCCATTGAAACTTATACTTATCCCTTATGTGCCATTGAAAAATACAAGTTCCCTTCTATGCCATTGCTTTATATTTTCTCTCCCTTATATGCCATTGCCGTTATATTCTCCGTCAAAAATCTCACGTGCTAGGCTGGGAACGGACGGGGATCTAGGATTAACACGTGTACATAAGTCTAAATTATAACACGTGTACGTCAAATGGTAGACTAGGAAAGCACTAGGATAAACATATTTACATAAGTCTAAATTATAACACGTGTACGTCAAATGGCTAGACAAATTATGATACGTATGTCAAATGGCTAGGCTAGGTCAGTCTTCTTGCAGCGATGTAGACATACGCGGAGTGAAAATAGTGCCACATATAGCGCTAACGAAGATTTTTGAAGGAGAATATAACGGTAATGGCATATAAGGGAGAGAAAATATAAAGCAATGGCATAGAAAGGAACTTATATTTTTCAATGGTACATAAGAGATAAGTATAAGTTTCAATGGCATATAAGGGATTTTCTCTTTTCTCCATGTCACCATGATCGATCCATGTGAAGAAAGGATCGATCCGTGGATGGATTGATCAGAGGACGCAATCACGCAAGCATATACATTAGCGAGAAGGCAACAGCCAACAGGAGGTGAAATGAAAAGTCCTGCAGTGGAATGACAATACAGGTGTCAGGTGCGGCGATAAGGATACCTACTGTGGCTAAATACACACAATATACACCTCGACAGGACCGGACATCCACTTACGGTGGGACCCACGTACGTCTAAACCCCATGCCACCGTTGGAGACCAGAGAACTAGCCCTCGCGCCGGCGGACAGCCTCCAGGGCTCCAGGCTCGCTCCTTTCTGCCTGTCTCCTCCGTCGCGCCTTTTGTCCCAGCCTCGGTGACGCCGGGTGCACCGTCTAGTGTGAGTGTCATTGTGTGATTAGATTAACTCAATTAGATTGAAAAAAGAGATATCTTTTCTCTATTATAAAAATGATTTTTTTCTCGATCACACAAAAGATTAACTCGCTCATTTCTAATGTTGTTTCACATTTTTCCTCTCAACAGAGAAATACATCCCTTGATCTCATAAAAGAGAAAAAGAAAAAAGGAGAGAAACTCATCCTCTTTCTCTGTCTCTCCCTCCCATGTTGTGATATATGTGAGTTAACTCTGACCAGGTGCCGCCTTTTTTCGGCCACCAACATCACAGGTCGTTACTGCTTGAGGTGGCTCATGTCAGCACCTGGAATGGGTGTTCCGTTCATAAGCGTAGCACCTCTCCTATTTTTATCCTTGTACATTTGAGCGATAAGGATTATATGATGGTCCTAATCTCATAAACTTTCGTAGTGATACAAAATCCACTAAATATTACAACCCATGTGTCACATGGCATAAATGCATAGCTACTATGTGCTTCTAACAGGGTGAGGTTTATATTCACCCCGTAGTCACTACATTAGCAAAGGTGGTCACGATCACCTAGCAGCTGCCGTATTTCGGTTTCGAAACTAAACACTCGTTGGTTTCTATGTCCCATGTTTTCCTTCAGAAAAATATAAATGAACGATACCTGAATACTACTTGTTGAAATGTTGCAATGCTACTTCTGTACATTTGCGAAATTCGTTTTCTAGTTGCTAAGAACCATCGAGGACAATATTCCTTAGTGCCGTTACTAAGGAAATCCAAATTCTTAGTGATGCCTCTAAGAACTCCCCAAAGGCACTTCTTGGCGATCTGGGGGCCACTTGTTTGTCTCCCAACTTCGTGTGGCAATGCTCTAGGTTTCTTGACAGATGATCTAGATTGACAGGGAGCGAGAACAGACGGCATGGGACAAGTGAAATAGTATCCGCACTAAGCCTACAATTACCACGCTAATCAAATGGTATAATACGACAATTGTCAGAGTTTGAACTCCTATTAGATTCTCCTATAAACAGCCGCAACTATTATAATAGGTTTTTTCTTTTTCTTTGATATATATAAGAAAAAGGAACAAAATCCGGCGGTTTGCACTTTGTAAGAAAAAGCTGGCTTTCAAGGCCAAGGGTTTTTGTTCATTCATTCTACATAATTAGTACTACAAACTACTTAATTAGTTCTATAAACTACTTAGTCTAAATATGATCCTCACTGTTAGAGCGAGAGCGCCATGCTCGCCTAGGAAGAGGCTTGTCATCGTTTTCGTCATTCTTGGCGACCTTGTCCTCAACTCCTCATCTTCCTCTGGATCCTCCATGTCAGAGCCTCAGAGAGGACTCCACCACTGCCGTTGTCGAAGGAGACATCCTTCTCGGAGGCCCGGTGGCACGGCAAGCGCCCTCGCCATCGCTAGACGACTCACTGCTCGGAAAACTTAAGAGTCTATCCGACAGTTGGTTTGATCGGGTTTAGGACAGATAGTGCTACTATTTATGGATTGTGTATTTCTTATTGCTATAAGAAATTTATAGCAATTGTAAAAAAGTTTTATTAAAGCCTAGAGGAGCAGGATTTTTTTTTCCATATATCAACATGTCCTTATATGTAATACAAATGTAAAATACTTGGAGAGATTGGCGGACCCAATATTTGTACCCGGAACATTAATGCATGGCATCTCGGAAAGGTAAAGCTAACTCCGAAAACAAACACACAAAATCCACCGGAAAAATCTCCCCAGCAAAGGAGCAGACGTGGGGCCTGTCATGTACGCACGGGGCATGACTCGTGCAAGAGCAACAAGTGCTGTCGTTGCAGAGGATCCGAGCTAAACAATCCAGCACACCACACGGCCTCTCTCGTCTCTCCTCTTCCCTCCGTACCGCTCGCCCTTCACCGTCCTCGACTCTTCTCCACTCCACCCCCTCCTCCTCCTCGGCTCCTCCTCCCGTCTCCTCTCTCTCCCCTTTGTCCCTGTAGAGCTCCAAATAAAACCCCACCGGTTTTCTTTTCCCGCGACAATTACCATAAAAAGAGCTCCCAATCTCTCTCTCTCTCTCTCTCCTCTCTCCGGCCCCTCTCTCTCCTTCGTTTCTGGCAGCAGTGGTGCGGTACTACCACTGCGCTCACTCCACACACATACCGAGTATACAGCTAAGCAGGAGAGAGAGAGAGAACGAGAGAGAGGGACGGGGTCCCCAAGTACAATTCTCGCCTGGTTCTTGATCGAAGGCATGATCAAGAATCAACAGAAAGTTCTAGATCTCGACGGCCGTCTCCCTCGGTTTCTTTTGCTCTGAGCTCTAGGCTCTAGCCATGGAGGGTGGGGGAGGTAGTGGAATGGGTGGGTTCCCTGGTGCCCCGGGTGGTAATCTTCTCGATGCCGCAGCTCAGGAGTTCCACCCCACGGTCTGTGCCCCCTACCCTTTACAGCCACTTCCGCACCAGCTATATTATCCAGCCATGCCGGTGCCTCCGCCGCCGCAAATGGCCATGTTGCCGCCAGTGCCTCCGATGGCGGCGATGCCCATGGCGCCGCCGCAGCCGGGGTACACCCTGCCCACGACGGTGCCGGTGGTCGACGGCCCGTCGAGCCGCGCGGTGGTGCTGTGCCTGGTGCCGCCGCACGCGCAGGAGGGCGACGTGGCGCAGGCGATGGCGCCGTTCGGCGCGATCCGCTCCGTCGACGCGTGCGCGGTGGCGTCCGAGGGCGTGGCCACCGTCCACTTCTTCGACATCCGCGCCGCCGAGCTCGCCGTGGCCTGCGTCCGCGAGCAGCACATGCGCCAGCAGAGCCGCCTCGGGCAGCTCTACGCGGCGGGCGCCGTGCCCCCGCCCCCGGCGGCGGCGTGGGCTCCTGCACCGACGCCCTGGGACTGGCCCCACCACCACCCCAGCGACGACGGCCGCGGCCTCGTCCTCGGGCACGCCGTGTGGGCCCACTTCGCCACCGGCGCCGACGACAGCGGCGACAACCGCGGCTCGCTGGTGGTGCTGAGCCCGCTGCCGGGCGTCTCGGTCGCTGACCTCCGCCAAGTCTTCCAGGCCTTCGGTACGCACGCGCCACCACCGAGCACCGACCGAGCCGACCAACCAGGCATTTCGTTTTCCCACGCTCGTTTCTTGTGTTTCCCGCAGCAATTGTATTGGTGCTCGCTCGCAGGGGAATTGAAGGATGTGAGGGAGTCGGCGCAGCGGCCCAGCCACAACAAGTTCGTCGACTTCTTCGACACGCGCGACGCCGCGCGCGCGCTCGCCGAGCTCAACGGCCAGGAGCTCTTCGGCCGCCGCCTCGTCATCGAGTTCACGCGCCCTTCCGGCCCCGGGCCCCGCAGGTAAAACAGCACCGCAGCTAGCTAGCCTTCCCATCACCATCACCCCGTGGGCGGCTGAATTTTTGCCGTGTGCCTGTCGGTTCGTCCTAGGCGCGGGCACGCGCCCCACCACCGCGCCGCCGCGCCGACTCCGCCGAGGCTGCAACAAGCGACGTGGCGACCGGCGCAGCCGACGACGACGTCTCAGCCGCCGGCATCGGCACCCTCCTCGTCGTCGTCCGGTTCCGTAAGGGCGAGGGAAGGAAGAGTGGTGCTTCTGAGGAGGACGAGCGATCAGTCCAAGGGAGGCAATGCCGGCACGAAGAGCAAGGGCGGCAAGAACGTGGCGCCGGCGGCGTCCTCGTCGGCCCCGACGACGGCGTCCGGGAAGCAAGGTCAGAAAGGTGCTGGGAGCAGCGGCGGCGGCGGCGGGAGCTGGAAAGGACGGAAGAGCGGGTGGGAGGCGCGCTTCCTGTTCAAGGAGCCCGAGGCTGCGGCCGGCGGCGGCGACACGCAGTCGGCGCCGGCTTTGGAGATGGACACGAGGACCACCGTCATGATCAGGAACATACCGAACAAGTACAGGTATCACTGCCAATCTCCACACATTGTTATTTCATGGGCGACGCACGCCCAGAATTGCGATTTCGCTGACGCCCCCGAGGCGTTTTGGTCGCAGCCAGAAGCTGCTCCTCAACATGCTGGACAACCACTGCATCCAATCCAACGAGTGGATCGCGGCGAGGGGCGAGGCGCAGCCCTTCTCCTCCTACGATTTCGTCTACCTCCCCATAGATTTCACGTGAGTTGCGCTGCTCGGCACACCCCTCCCACACAATTGCATAATTTAGCTGTTTGCGTTAACTTTATATTTTATGGTGCCCAATGCAAGAACACACGCTTTGCAGCCTGAATTCGGTTGTTTTTCTGGGAATTTGGTGCCTTCAAAATGGTTGGAATGGGAAATGTGAACGAGCCGGGAGCTCACAGTCACAGCTCTCACAGCTCCGCTGGAAGCGTGAGCTTCTGGATCAAGGTATCTTATATCTTTGGGTGCGTAGAGTACAGTGCAGCAGGCATAGGCCCTGTTTGGATCCTCCTCTAGCTCTAGCTTAGAGCTAAGCTAGAGGTTAGAGTTAGAGTTTAGCTGCAAACTAGCCCTGAACTAGCTCTAACTCAAGTGTTGTTTGGACGCAAGGGCTAGATCGATAGAAAAAGTACTTTTTTAATCATTTGCGTAGGCTATAGTGTGGCTAGATGTGAGGGGAAAGCATGGATCCTATCTGAACTTGCCTAAATAAGCGTCTCTTGGAGGGGTTAGTTTTTTGGGTGGGCTAGTTGCAAATAACTCACTCTAGTCTTTTTGTTTGGATACTTTTGAGTTAGTTGAGATCAAAGTAGCTCAAATTAGCTCTAGCACCGGATCGAAACAGGGCCATAGATGGCTATGGCGTTACTAGCTCAAATGGAAATAAATTTGGCAGCGGCCCAAGGGATACCACGCCAGATCCTTCTCGTTTTGATGCCCCCATGGATTCTTTGGTCGCATGCGCGCATCTGCTGCTGGCTGCTGCCGATGCCGAGGGGGCCTGCCTTCCTTTCTCGCCGCTGCCGCCGCCCCTGGGATCGCCTCCCTGCCTGCCTTTCTTGCTTTGCACAGCCGTGTACTTCCATAACAAGGCCAACACGTACAAAAGGAGCGGCACCGGTGGGGGAGTGTAGTGTAGAGACTATGTAGTAGAGACTATGGTGCAATTAGTTGTATCAATGTTGTGGCACATGCATGGAGCATTAAATGTAGACGAAATGTTTGCATGTTTGTATTTTTTGCATGAACATTACAAGACGAATTTTTTAAGTCAACTTGGGTCATGATTGGACAAAAGTTATTAAAAATAAACGAACGTGCTACAGTGCAGAATTGCAACTGCAACTGAGATGTATTTGACAAATTTTATCTAATCATGGTTCAAGTAGCCTTAAAAGATTCGTCTCGTGATGTACAAGCAAAAAGTATAAACATGTAAACATTTCGTCTATATTTAATGCTTCATGCATGTGCCACAACGTTGATGTGACTAGTTGCAATTATAATTTGAAGTGGATCTAAATAGGCCTAAATGCAAACAAAATATGCTTTCAAATGTGCTTAATTAATCACTTGCTTTATACCAGCAGCTTTTCTCTTGCACGAAGCAAGTTGAGAAAAGACCTATCAATGCCCAATGACGAGAGGACATTAGTGGCTGTCAAAAGGCATGCAGCTTCACATACTCCATGTAAAGCAGCTGCAGCATTATGCCAAAGTTTTTTTTTTTTTTTGTGGTTGTTGCTATCAATGCCCAATGTCTCAATTGTAGCAAGTCTTTAGTCGTTCCTCCATGTCACCACTCTGTATTTCTTGCTCTAGCATGAAATGAGAATTTTCTCGTGTTTGCTTGACACTGGGCTTTCTTCTTTGTTTATACAAAAATGAAAAAAAAAAACATAAAAATGCAGCAACAAGTGCAATGTGGGCTACGGCTTCGTCAACCTCACCTCGCCGGAGGCTGCCGTGCGGCTGTACAAGGCGTTCCACAAGCAGCCATGGGAGGTGTACAACTCGCGCAAGATCTGCCAAGTCACATACGCGCGTGTACAAGTACCTACTTCAGCTTCCTGCCCTTCTCCTACACCAAAGATATTTTTACTACTCCTATGTACTTGTTATTGCTCACATGTGATTTTTACTACTCCAATTGTCAAAAAAAATGTCAATGTTACAATTGTGTGGCTTGCGCGGTTTCGCCACGCTCTCGTTGTGGCGTTTGGGCGGCGGCGCATGCAGGGCCTGGAAGCGCTGAAGGAGCACTTCAAGAACTCCAAGTTCCCGTGCGACAGCGACGAGTACCTGCCCGTGGTGTTCTCGCCGCCGCGCGACGGCAAGGAGCTCACGGATCCAGTGCCCATCGTGGGCCGCTCGGCCACGGCGTCGTCGTCGGGCGCGTCGTCGCCTCCCAAGAGCCGGGAGGCCAGCGTGGACCTGCTTGGGCAGGAGCTGATGCCGGCGCCGTCGTCGTCCGCGGACGGCGCGTCGTCGACCACCGCGTCCACCCACGCGCCGTCCGAGCACGCAGACGACGACGACAACGAGGAAGACGTCAGGCTCGCCGGCGAGCTGCGGCGGCTTGGCTACGCCGACTAGCTGGCTCGATCCGTCGTTCCTAGCTCGGCGGCGATCATATCGGCAGGCGTGCGTTGTTTTGATCGAGAAGTGTGGAGGCAGAGCAAAGCTTTTCACTGATCCGTAGCTCCTGCACGCGCAGGCCCAGCAAGTGGAGAGTGGCAATTCATTTATGGCACATGAAGAACATAGAAAAGACTTGACTTTGGAAGGGAGCTGATGATGTTCGTTGGTTCGTTCGTACGTAGACGCTGCGCACAGCAGGTGTGGAGTCGTGTTCTTTTGGAATTTGGTTTGAAGTTTCCTGCTATTTCTAGCTTCTTTGAAACTTGGAGCTATAGCTAGCTTTAGGCTTAGCTAGGACTTGGAGGGGACGGGTGCTCGCTATCAATTCGTCGTTCGTCATGCATTCGTTCTTTACATTAAAATATGATTGTTATTAGTACAGCTTTACCACAATGCAGATTCCGAGAGAGCCTCTGATCTGATACATCACGAGTTGCTAGATTTCGTCAGATCTCTTCGATGGATCGTCGAACCAACAGATCTTTCTCCGCCACTCCACGGCTGCACCCCCTATCTTTGCAGGCTATTAATTGCATTGTCCTCCAGTCGTCTCAACCTTCCATTTTCTTCAATTTACATTTATACTCTGAAATGTTTCTTTTTAGTTAAACAGCCTTTTGTAATTGTTTCCTTTTTCTTGTGTTTTAATCAAATTTTGAGTATATTATATGGCTCAGTTCGCTTGAACTTACCAGTCATTCAGCGGTGTTTTTCTCTCATAACAATCAGCCAGCCAGCCGTACAATCTAGCCGGCCGAACAGAGTATTGATTTTGCATTAGTTTGTTACTTCTAGTACTGCAGAGAAAACGTCATGCTTCTTTCTTTTATTTATTATTCTTCTGTGACCAGAGATATAGAGAACTTATCCTTATCTTTCGATCGAATTCCATAATTAGATATATATTAACAAGATTTTTATGTACAGCATGATGGAGCCATTGAATGGGATATTAATTCGTTCTTCACTGAAAGGATCATTATATTAGATGCTCCCTTTGTCTAGAAATAATCACCAGAGGAAAAGACAAATTTAGTCTTAAAACTTGCCTCCATTTTAGGATTTACACAATGCAAAGCAAATACGTACACGTATGTACATTCATCCTTCTAAACGCACGCATGTAAACTCTACCCTTTAGCATCTTCCAACACTGGTTGGTTTAAAAACATGCCCGTTACTTATTTTAGCTATTTAATTTAAAGTTTTAAACTCGTAGACAATCAAACATAATACGTCTAAAAAATTGCAAAGCGACACTACTCCCCCTATTCCTAATCCTAAATATAAGTTGTTATATATATATAAAATAAATGAAATTATAATTTAGAACAGATAAAGTAATAGAAAAACATGCCCGTAGTTTGGAAAAATGTGTATGGTGGACAATATTGCACATCTCATAAGATGTACCTTAAGAACACTGAAGTAGTGAAGTTCCATGCTAGCGATAGTACTCAAGTTAGTAAAGGTCAATACGTCTCCTCCAGTGAAATCGACTACATATATGTCGGCATTCCATCTATTTCGCGCGGTTGTCTAAATCGAAGGACTTGAATATATGATTGTTGACCACAAACTGTGCCGCGGTACGTACGATACACACCGTGTTACACTCCACTTTGTTTTTGAACTCAAGAAGATCAGGATTTGATTTTTCTTGTCCGCGCCAACTCTGTATTATGGGAATTTTCTTTTCCGTACTCGTATACCGTCCTTTAATAATATATATTAAGTTGTTGTTTTTAAAAAAAGAACTTGTTTTGGTATGACAGGATTCCTTACCGAGAGCTTCCGTAGGAAAAAGGGAGGGGTGACAAACTTTAGAGGAGAGAATGTTTGGCCATGTGTTTTTTTACTTTGATCCAGCCTGGGAAATTGGATAATTTTCATAAGATTCCAGTGGGAATTTAACTCATTAGTCATTACCATGCTATTTCTATAGGGTATTATCTATAGTGGCTTGTTGCAGAGGTTAGAATTTTGCTTGCAGCAAAACTTCCTAACTGGAAAATAAAATATTCTTCGCTGCCTAGCATGCATTGTTTTTTGGTCACTAATTAGAGGAATATATGTGCTACTACTAAGCTGTTTCAATTTAGAGAAGGTAACGCAAACGAAAATGATTTTAGGCTCCTGCAGACGTTATTGGTTACCGGCCAGAAACACGAATGAACAATTTTCTATTACGTTTACGTTACTGTAGATGTTGCCACACAGTTCGTAAGTTACATTAAATGATTTATTTTGGTACATTTACTTGTAGACAGCTGGAACGGTCATGGACTCATGGTCTTTCTTAAGATTTTTCTAGTACAGGTACAGGTTCAAAAATACTACAAAACAGCAGTTGTCGACACACAAATAGGAAATGAAAATTTGGGAGCAAGCAGGAAAACACCTCTAGAAATTACTTCTGGGATATTATTACTCACACTAAGTATAACAAAGCACATACGTACACACACTTTTTGTGAGTGCTTGTGCTCCCCTGCGGCTCCAATTATGCAAACAAGACAATGGTTCGCCTTCCCGGTTCTGTTTTTGTGCTCCATTTATTGGTTGATGCACGTACCAATAGCAATCAGCCGGAGATGTACTTCACCTTATTCTTTTGACTGAAAAATAAGCGTTGATTTCGGCTCGTCCTGATTTATTGTGAGAAAAAAATACTATTTCGTAAATAAAAATAAGCGTTGATTGGTCAAAACAAGAAGCTACTTGTCTATATTTCATGTGTTGGACACTTGGACCTCGTCTTCCCGCTGTAGGACACTGCCCTGCGGGCCATGGCCAGCAGTGTGCTGCTGGCATGGTCACGGCCCCACGCCACACTCTGACAGCATGCATTGGCCGCTTTAACGGAGCCGGCCAGGGTAGCAGCTGTACGAGAGTGCATCGCATTGCATATGGGTCACAAGGATGCATTGCATGCATGGATAGAAACGGACAGGTACCGAGCCGTGTGGGTGCGCGTCGGTCGTAGGGCTCCATTTGACCGGCCGGCTGCCTCGCTTAGACTAAAACGACACATAGTACATTCGTGCTAATGAAATACTCCCTCTGGTCCCTTTAAACATACAACTTCGTGTTACGTGCTTGATAAAATAGTTTATGTTTAACTAAATTTCTAGTGAATAATATTCATATTTATAGCTCCAAATTAATATATTATGAAAATACATTTTATAATTAATCTATTAATATTTATTTAACATTATAAATATTTATAATTTTTTATTTATAATTAGTCAAAGTTAATACACTGAAACATGTTACTGTGCTAGAAGGATAGAATGATTGGGACGGAGGGAGTACAGTACGTACTCCAACTATAGTAGTATGCAAGTACAGTACAACAAAGCTAGCATAGAATACGGTGTGTATATCCTACGGCATTTACATGCATGGTGGATTAGTGGGCCAGGTCTTGCACACGAACGCGTGGAACGAGAAGCCGATAGATCGAGCAAAATGGCCCGTGGATTTGATTAAGGTAAGACCGGTTTCACTGTAAATTTTATGGGGTTCATGTAACATTAAGGGATCCTTTGGCCCTGTTTCACTGTCAGCTCCCGCGAAGTTCATTTAAAGACCTAAAACACAACTAGATTTTAGTGGGAACTGACGAGAATCACTTCAACATTATTTACACTATGATCTACGAGAAAAAAAGCTTTCTCTTCACCACTTTCCGTTGCTCCATATTCATTTATTATAGGAATCACTTTAAAATTGATTCTCGTCTACTCCTTGCCTCAATGCCCACTAGAA
Source organism: Eremochloa ophiuroides (assembly GCA_038502445.1). NCBI lineage: Eukaryota > Viridiplantae > Streptophyta > Magnoliopsida > Poales > Poaceae > Eremochloa > Eremochloa ophiuroides. The sequence continues at coordinate 79,944,197 of JAHLJS010000006.1, forward strand.
TCACTACTTCAAGAATCAAGAAGTTGAGCTAGAGAATTAAGAAATAAACCTCTATCAAAATGGCCTCAGATACTCACATCGTAAGGTACTGTATACTAACACTTTTTTTAACAAAAGGTACTATATAACATTAGCAAAAAAGATTTGCATGCATTGAGAAAGAGCTAGAAGGAAATTGTTTTATAAGGACGAAACAAGTGAGCGTTGGAAACATTTTGAAACCAGATTAAACCTCCCACCAAGAGTCTTCATTCGATTTATGGGGACAGAGTTGCTGCATGCACACTACATGCACGATGGGAAATAGAGGAAAAGAGAGACAACGGTAAGATTTACTAAAAGTTATAAATTAATTCTATTAAATTATACGATGAAACTATACACTGAGATTCATTTGATATTAAATTTTACGTCTTGATGCCACAATCTTGATGGAGAACAAGAACCTCAAGAAGGAGGTGCATGAGCTCAGTCCAGCTTTAAACAATGATTATGGTGGAGACGTCCACTTTCTTAAGTGTAAAGCCGTCTTCGTCCCTCAGAAGGGGTAGCCAAAGATTCTCCATTAAAAAGGGGATTTGGCTATACCTACAGGGTAGAGCCGCCTTTGTCCCCCACAAGACTACTTTTGTGAAGGGTAATGACGTGGTTTGCTATAATTGCAAGTAAGTGAGGTACAAGGAGAAATATTGCAAAAAGAGGATAATGATGAAGCAAAGCTAAGCTAATGTTTCATCTATTAGACTTGATTTTTGCTATTACCTAGATACACGCGTGCATATGGCAGAGATCAATGCAGCACAGTAGTCTATGGAGGGGAGATCAAGTAAATTTTATACCCTTTTGCACGTACGCTCGCTGCTGTGTGACACACTGTCGAGACGACCCAGCTAGAGATAGTGTGTTGGGTTTAGTTTATGGGAGAGTGTCGAGGCCGAGCGTTTTCGGGTAGGATTCTGTACACAGTCCAAGCCACCACCACCCAAAAAAAATGGTGTGGCCGCCGGATCCGGATGGATCGGAGCAAGTTGCAGGGTGCAGGTCCCGGCGGTGCTAGACGAAGCGAGCCAAAACCTGCGATTTGCGGGCGCTTTCGGGGTCACCGAGGCGCGCACGGTGGCGTTTGGTTCGGTTTGGCTTTGGCCCCTCTCCCCGCGAATTCCGAGGCACCCCCCCCCCCTGTGTTGTTGTGACTCGAAACAGTGGGGGCAGACAGTCGCATGCATGCAACCGAGGAGACCTTGTGCAGGAGCACGACAACACAATGCATGTCATCATCTTTGCTAGTGCCTAGTAGTACTCCGTTGTTGGTTGCATAAAACAATTTAGCTATGCCAACATCTTAATCGTTGGCTTCGGTCGTCGTTAACAATGGGCTTTGTGTATTTGTTCGTGTGCACAATCTATGTGGAAAGGTTAGTACTAGTACAAAGAGCAGGAGCAGTAGTACCAGTACCGCCGACCAACGAGAAGAAGCCTTTTTGGGTTTTTTTTTTTTTTTTTTTTTTTTTTTTTTTTTTTTTTTTTAAGGTGATGGAGTGGACCTTTTGTCTCCTGAAAAGAGCTAGTGCTCGGCCACACCCTGGTTGTACGGCAAGTAATTATCTACACTTTTGCTGCTTGATGAACATCTGGGGGACTGGAATGGTTGCTTTATTGAAACTTTGTCAAACACGGTCTTATACTTCCATTCCTTCTTTTTTCCCCCTTTTTTGCGGGAGTTTATACTCCCCTTCTATATTCAAAAATGTTTTTGATACAATGAGGTAATACACATGTGCTAGTGAAAGTAATAGTGGTGCACACCGTGTAACTGCAAAAGTGTCATGCGGACTTTAGTTTGGGATTAATATAATTGCATGTACAAATGCTAAAATCATATTGCATTTGTTCAGAAATGTATGGAATTTTAAATTTTTAATAATTTTGAAAGTATCATAAATTGAACACAGGTTATATAACGAAGGAAGTCTTATGTTTAGTGATGGAGGAGTAGCTTGCAAAAACAATGGGTTTAAATTGAGCATCGAAAAAATTAGATTAAAAGTGAAAACCTCCAAAACGATCGATCCTTAGACCATCCACGAGAAATTGAAAGAAGAAAGAAGTGCTTAAGTTTATCGGCCAAAATCAGTACTAGTTTTTAGGCATGAAAATATGTTTTTGTCTCACACCAAGCCAGACAGCCGGAGAGCGGCCGCTTGATTGAATCAAGAAGATCATGCTAGGCATGTCTGCTTCCAACATCGATGTGATGATTCAACTAGTATTCCGTAGGTGCAAAATAGGAACACATACTTTAATCGGGACGCTTAAATCAAAGTAGATAGAAGATCTGGCTTCGAAACATTAAAGCATATAATGTAATCTTCAGTTACTCTGTTTCAAAAGAGATCTGCGATCTTCCTTTAACACTTGGTTTCAGTTAATCCCTCTGTAAGAACGACTTTCTGCTTTTTAAAATTAATATATAATCTCTTTAGCACTGTGGGGACCTCCCCCACAGTCTTTTGCGTAAAAAAGTAGATAGAAGATTTAGATCAGCAGCACTGCCTTGAAATCTAATCGCCCGGTCCCTAGGTATCTGTCGGTATGGAAAGCGTGTTGATCAAAACCTTGGTATATGACTGGACTTATAGAAAAATAACCAACATTTATATCATTAAATACATTAATTGCAAAAAAGAATCAACAATCTATTAAATTATATATCATAAACAATAATACTTTTATGTATATTAGTACGACTTATAGGAACTGAGAACTACACACAAAAATAGAAGGGTTGAGTACTTCCTTTTGAACAAGCAAATCCACACATTTTCAATTAACTAAATTTCAAAATAAAAGAAGAACAATATTTTTAAATCCACACATTTTCGATATAAAAACATAATGATTATATTTATTTAATATTATAAATATTAATATATTTGAATAAATAGTAAAATTGATTATTTTGAAAAGCAATATATACACCCAATAATGCAAAGCAGCACATATGTGCTGAGCGCATACTATCTACACCGTTCAAACCTGTTCTGAGATTCGTGCTACACACTAGTTAATTACTATTCTGCATAACACGAATGTCGAAACGCAGAATAGACGGCTAAGATAGCAGGTGCTCCGCACATAGAGTCAAAAAAAACTGCTTCCATATACACCTGCTCCTACTCAGCTCGCATTCAATTTGTTTGTACAACTCCAGCTCGTGGCATACCATACGTCTACACCCTACCCTATACCCTATGATAGTGGCCGTCATATCGAACTGCCCTCTATAGTTCAAGTAACCGTCGTATCACCACATTTGTACATGTGGGCATGGCGAGCAATACGTCACATACGCATGATGCTAGTATGCCTCTACCCAGCTAGTACTACAGTAGTACTCCCCATCCACGCTAAAAAAAAGTACTCCCTTTAAAATTATAGGTCGTTTGACTTTTTTATGTCAAAGTTTGACCATTCGTCATTTCTTTTGTTATGTCTTGCTTTAGTAATGAAAGATCTTAAAGAATGACTTAAATTTGACTGTATTTACACAAATTTTTTGAATAAGATGAGTGGTCAAACTTAGACTCAAAAAAGTCAAACGACCTATAATTTAAAACGGATGGAATACTATTATGAAGTACAAAATTAAAAATTTTCAAAAACAGACATCTTAAATTTAACGAAGTACTTAACAGTTTCGTGATAAAAGTAATTTTGGCCTTCTTCAGGTGTGCGTTTTGGTAGTGAAAAGCACATTCTAGATCCTTATTAGATTGAGTGAAATCACTACGAACGCCGAAAAGGGAAAAATGTTTAAAAGAAAACAACTAAGGCTTGATCTCTCGTGATTTTGGATGTAGTTTCAATAATCCAGCGAACAAATAGCTAGCCAAACAATTCTCTAAAGTGATTATGGCTCTGTTCGTCGTGGCTTATTGCGGTTGCAGCTGATTTGTATTATTGATTTGTTGTGATCAAGAAACGTTATTTCTTGACTAAAATGTATGGTTGATCCTAACTAATAAACTAAATCTTTGCCAAACACGTCTTAAGCTACTCATAATATACATTTTTTCTTGTAAATCTCTATATCTCTTTAGATTTTGTTTCTTGTGCGCTACAACATTTTCACTCATTCTGAATTCTCATGTCAAAGCTAACACCAAAAATAATATGGGAAGGAGGAAGTATGTATGAAAACATACCGGTATGTGTATATGTAACATGTATCATAATAAAATATGTTTACATAATTAACATAATAGGATATGTAATATTAGTAATATTTTCCGTAGTTTTAGTCAAAGTAAAAAAAAGATATACTCTCTTAATTCCAAATTAAGTGCGCCTCTAGTACTTCGTGAAGCCCATCAATATCAAATTAACTAACAAATTTGTGGAAAATAATACTAACATTTGTAACTTTTAATTTATTTATTATGATAATTAATGGTATCGATAATTTGATAAGTTGACTTTTCAAAGATTGCGAAATCTGCACTTTAATTTGTAGTATAATTATTCCGGGAGGCAAGGAAGTCCAATCCAGGTCGCCTTTGTAAGGAGCAGAGACAAGAGACAGGGTGATCGAGAGAAAGGAGGATCTAATCGAGGCTGGAGGGAAAGGAAGAGTAAAGAGAGCTACAGCTACCAGCTGGTGGAAGAAATGGCGACGACCGATGGAGACTCGAGAGAAAGTGTGGGCAAGAGAAAGTGTGAGCAAGAGAGCCGACGGAACGAAAGAAGCACAAAAGGCTTCACCGCCGCACCAAATGGGGCGACGACGGTCAAACGCAATGTCAACGCAACCGTGTCTTCGAACATGTTTCTCGTGGCTCCCCTCGATATCGTGTCGATCGCCCAGCAAAGCAAACGCATGCATGCATGCGATCACGCAACACGTGGGACGCTGACACGCGGGCGCCACGTGAAGGAGGGCCCGCGCATCAGGAGGGCTGCACTGTCGTCTTCCTCCCGCCTCCCGACGTGTGTTCCAACGATGGTGAGGCCGTGGCGGCCGTGCTTGTAGAGAGAGAAACGATCGAGCTTTGGCTGGCATGGAGGAGAGAGAGAGGGTGTAGGCTAACCGGTTAGAGGTGCACCGGCCATGCAAAAGGGTGATGCATGTGCGGGACGAGGCGACTGTCAAGGGCATGCAGGAAATAAATAAAAAATACTCCAGAGGTCAATAAAAGAGGAGAGAGATGATTGCGTGCACGAATTACGAAGCCGCGATGGGAGAGAAGGAGAGGAGGAGCATGGCGCCATGGCGGGAAGAGAGGAGAGGTGGCACACTACCAGAGAGCGGCGATATGCCGAGAGCCCTGCACTTTGCCGAGGGAAGGAAATCGGGCACTCGGTGACTGGCAGATATGCTGAGTGTCAAATAGAAAACACTCGGCATTCTATAGACACTCGGTAAACCCGTCTTTGTCGCACTCGGCAAAATCCGTCTTTGCCGAGAGCTCGGCGCACGGCATTATCGCGACACTCGGCGTACAGCTCTTTGCCGAGTGCCTAAATCCTAGCACTCAGCAAAAGTTCAACACCGTTACCCTCCGTCAGCTATTTGCCGAGTGCTGGTGTCTAGACACTCGGCAAATCGTTTTTTTTCATTTACTCAGCCTCAAATTTTTTGTGTGCATCTAATACAACATTTGGTAGTCCATATTAGAAGTTGGTCCATTATTTTGTTTGTTTACGATTTTTCATAATTAATTTTGTTGCAAATAATTTTTTCAATCGAGTCCAATTTAAACTGCAAGTGTTAGAAATACTTAGAAAAAAATAGTAAAAAATTGGTACTCAGGTTATTCATGTTTGGAGGAGTCTATACCTATGAAACGAATAGAAATTATGATAAGCTTATTCTGGGACACTAGCCGGAACTTGTGGTCGAACGGTTTTTAAATTTTTAAAAAAGGCAAACAAACTCTGAAAATGTTCATATTTGATGTGGTGCCATTATATGATACACCGATGCTATGATAAAAATTTGAGACATTTTCGCACAAGTTGTCACGTATGTTGTGTAGAACTCCGAACATCTCCGATAGAGTTTCATAAAGTTGAAAATGATCTGATTAGATTTGTAACCAAAGTGACTATCAGTTTGGTGTTATGGGTTGAAACTTTTTGTATAGACATTAATGGACATTGATGGAATCATGTGAAATTTTGGTAATTTATTGGATAGTTTAGCAATTTTTAGTTAGTAATATCAATTACTAAACAATTTCAATTTAAGATTAAACCGCATGAAATAATGGCGTCCTTGTTAGGTTTTGACTTCAATTTTTTTTTTGTAAAACCATTATACACCATAGATTATTTCATGTAACATTAAGGTATTTTTTGGATCCGTTCCATATAATATTTTTTTTATTTGCAATTACACAACAAAGATTGGTTTAAATGAGTTTCGACATATAATCGCTTAAAATAAAATAATGGATTATTATTTGTTGCATTTACAATCTATTGTTTATGGAATTTGAAATTAAAGCTATGGGAGTATATTATACAATAAAATAGAGATCAATATTGAAAAGGAAAGAAATGAAAAGCTGATTTTTTTTTGCCGAGTGTAGGTACATGAAGCCGTCGGCAAACAAGGGAAAAAACAAAAAAAAATGCCGAGTGCACCCGATCTGGGCACTCGGCAAACCCAAAAAAACAGTTACGCACGCACGAGAGCCCTCAGTCACTCACTCACTTACTCCACTCGCTAGCTCACTCATTCAGCAGTACGCGCTGCCACCGAGCTCGCCACGCCGCCGCCGGACGTCGCCTCCGCCGCACCCCTCACCTCAGGCTGCCCACCCTGCCTCGCGCCACGCCCCACGCCGCCCCTGCTGTTCCACATCGCGGCGGCCCGCGCCGCACAGCTCGGCGGCCCGCGCCCCACCGGCCGAGCTCGCCGTGGTCCGCGCCCCAAGCCGCATCGCGCCCCACGCTGCGCCCAACAAGGCTGCGGCTGGCGCCCCACCGGCCAAGCTCAGTGCGCCCCGCGCCCCAGCCGCCCCCACTGGCCCGGCCGTAGCCTCTCCCGGCCTGGCTGTAGCCGCCCCCGGCCCGGCGCAGTCCGGCCACCGTGCCCTGCAGTGCCGCCCAGGCCGGCTCCCGGCCCCGCAGCTCTCCCGTCCGCTCGATGTGCCATGCCACCGACTGTCCGCTCGCTTGTCTCGCGCCGTTCGTGCCGCGTTGCCGTTGTTTTTGCCAGGGTGTGACAGAACCAACCAATTTATACGAGATTAAGTATGATTGCCCCCGTTTAATACGTTGGCACACACATACTCTCTCTTATATAAACCCGGTAGTCCGCCGAGTGTCACGAAGGACCTCGGTAAATCAACTTACAACATGATCGTACTAATTAAGGAAACATCATATTACAAGCACAGAATTCACAGCGAAAATTTATTACAAAACAGAGTAATGTAGTTATTACAATACCAAGTTCAAATAATATACATAAAGGTATTTGGTTTCGAAAACCATTTATTCAAATTCATAAACACTACCATACTCACTTTATAACTACATACACAGCAAAGGAGGAAAGTAATAAGATAAGACCATACCCTGTGGTCTTTACTCCTCTGTATCTATGGCAGGGTTATTACATATGAGGCAGTAGCCTTCATATAGCACATCACCTGCAACGTTGGGACTAAAATCCTAAGTACTCAATTGTACTCAGCAAGACTTACCCGTCAGAGAGTAAATAAAAAGATTCTCAAGGATATGTAAGGCTTATTTGGTGGAGTTCATGGGGTAGTAATATTTTGCGAAATGATCTTACTAGCTTTCTCCTTATTTCAGGTTTGGCATAGGTTTTAATAGTATGGCTATTATTAAGTTTGCATCTACCCTGAACAATCATGTCTTTGATCCAGACATGAAGTAATTCATAATCATCATGTTTACTATATCCTATAGGATCAACTATGCTTTTTCGACAGTGATCAAGTTTCTCACTGTCCGGGAGAGACGGCGATTCAAATCGATTTAATCTAGCTGGATAAAGCCCGTATCACACACCCTTACGAACCCATCCAAAAAGTTCGTATTTGTGTAGGGTACCTTCTCACTCTATTTGGGATACCGTGGTCTTGATTCACAGTGCAAGGCTCAGGGGGCAGCTGGTGGCAGGACGCTCAGGCTATGCCTGCCCTTGGTCAAACCCTGTCCCACCGCACATCCTTTCTTTCCGCCAGCAATGCACTGCAGCTCAAATCCCAGCCCGACTAGTAGTGATATAGCTTCACGGTCGGAACGACTTATTCGGCCGTTATGTGAAGGTACGTTCAATCTCGATCAAGGTTCAGACTACAAAATGATCCCAAATCATTTTTATACAGACGGGGATAAACAAGGATGTGTGCCTAACCGGCAATCAGGACCATAAAGGTACACTGCATCCCGTCTGTTTTTCATTATCACATGATTTCCTCTCCACATTAGTTACCAGTAACAATGGGTATAAGTAACTGTCTAAATCTTGCAGGTAACAGGGGATCACCTGACTTCTACCGGCCTAAGCATGGCTAAGCATAGAACGGTACTTATCTAGTGATAACAGGGTGTTATTTCTGAACAAGGTATATAATGCAACAACAGTTTCATTCAACTCTTATAAACGTAAATGCACATCTCATAAAGTAAATTTACTCAAAAGTAATTCAGAAATAGAATAGGTAGATATATAGAATGTCCGGGGTTTGCCTCAGCGAAAAGTGGAGGGTCCGTGGTTAGGACACTCTGGCAGTGAGTCAATATCGGGTTCTTTGCCTTCGGGTGGCAATTCCTGTGGATTCTCCTCGACTATCTCATATTCGACGAGATTTTCCTCTTCCAATCCTATATGTATGAATAGGATGTATATATGAAAATAATGCGCTATGATATGCTGTACGATGGTGACATGATAATATGATATGTGATGATAATGCATCCATGTAACCTTAGTTTGGATGATAGGTTTAAGTTGGTGTGGTTACATGAAATGATAGTTTTGTTTTTATTTATTTTACTAAGTACGTGCATATTTCTTCTCCGGTAGAGAAGTTTGTACTCCTACAGATCATTACTTAAACAGGCATGACATGATATTCACGATAAAGTTGCAAGACAACAAAACCTATCTTTATCTTCTTATAAAGCATAAAATGTTGGTTTTAATTTATAAAACAAAGTTAAACTAGCAAAGTACTACTATTGCCATGAAACAGTAAGGGTGGGTGTTTTATGGTCTTCACACAACATACCAAAATCACTTAATTTGGATATACATCATTTCCATGTATTATGTGTTTTATTTGCTAAAGAAAAACACTAATTATAATAGGCTTAAAATAATTATAATAGTGAAAGTTATCAAAACAGTACCAAACTTTTTGTGAAGGTAAACAGTGGCATTAATAGCACTCACACCAATTTTCAGAATGTTTGGAATAATATTTTAAGTTCCAAAAATCACTAAGTGTCCCTTTTATCAATTAAAAGATGATTTTTAGTTTCTGTTAAAAATACTGTAAAAGCCTATTTAATATTTTTCTATAATAGTACACACTGTACAGAGCATACACCTAATTTTTCATGATTTTATCACTTGTATTTATTTAGATATGAAAATAACAAAATATGTTACTATTCACTTTAAAAGGAAAAGGAATAAATCAAAATAAAAAGAGAAACATGCACGGGCTCGAATTCGGCCTGGCTTGGTCCAGTCCGCACAGGCACGGCCCAAGTTGGCCTCCCACGCGGGCGCTGCCGGTTTTGCAAAAGAGGACTGCAGTTTTTGGAAAAACAACCCGTGCTCCATTTTAAAACTATTCACATGAGTCTTGGTTTTCTCACATAACCCCTTGGACATTGTTGAATTTCTTTTCGGCGGACCTTCCCCTCTCTTTCTCTTTGACCGAACAACGCCGGCGGTTGACCGGCCGATTCCTTGCCGCCGGTGAGGATTCCGGCGAAGGAAAGGGTACCAATGTGCTCCCCTTGACCTTCCACACACCCTAGTCTAGGTTTCGGGGTATGGCGTGGCGGCTAGCATGCTCGCACACGCGTGCAGCGGCGGTCCGGCCGGAGCACCGCGGCGGCATGCCCTGTTCCGGTGAACTAAGTATGGTAACGTTTAAAATAAAGCACCAGAAAGCAAAGGTAGCTCACCCCTAGTCTACTGGTGTGCTTGGTTTCGACGGAAACGGCTCGGGGATGATAGCTTGACAGGGATAGGGCAGCGGCGTCGTGCACCGACGGTAACGATGGCGTTTCGGCGGCTCCTGCGTGGTAGCGTTCATAGAAACAGGCCGATAAGCATCATAGCCCGACAACTAAGCTAGAACAAAGGATAAAAGAACAATAACGGCTCTGGCTGAGGCTATGGACAGGTTGATGCTTACGGCGGCTCCGGTGACCGTGCGCGAGGAAGACGATGACGTTCCCGAAGATTCAGTCCACCAGAACTTGCACGGGTTGGTGCACACGGCGTGCAAGGAAGTGGATAAGCTGTCTGTGGATGCAATTTGGAAGTGGTGCAGTGAGGGTGGCGAATTTCTTCGGCGACCCGAGACTACCGGTGCCGGCCGAGGAGGATGGGGTGAGAAGAACGGCGGCCTCCGGTGATATTTATAGGCACGGGATGAAGGGGAGAGGTGGCAGACGAACTCGCAATGCCGTTCACGTGAACATGGAGGTGGCAAAGTGGCCGAGATGACGAGAACACGCCGCCGGCGCCACGGAGCTCCGGTGAACAGAGAGAGGGCGGCAATGGCGAGCCGCCACCGCGAGTTCAAGTCGTCCGGGGTGCTTCTTTGCGGTTGACAGCGAGGCTAGGTCTTAATGGCGCTAGAGCCGTGGCCAGAAGAGCCACCACGGTCGACGGCCTCGCCAGCGACACGGCAAAAGCCGTGAGCAGGCGGCGGTATGGGCAGCACATGGTCTCGCTACTGTAGCAGGGCTGATCTTTTTCTCCCCTTTTCAAATACTCCCAAATTCATATGGAAACTTGAAAATTTCCAAAAATAAAATTTGTTCAAAATTTTGAGTACTACAACTTTGCTTTGTGAACCATGTCCAAATTCTTTCTGGATTTTGAAATGCAAATTTGACCTAATAGAATTCATTTGCAATTCGATTTGAAATTCAAATTTTTGCTTAACAACTTCAAAAACTTCCTATATGAAAGTTGTTCTAAGTAATGAGCTTAACAACTTTTATTTTTACACCAAAGTCATATTCCCATTATTTTTGAAACTATGGTTTAACCCTTTGAAATAGGAATTAAATTGATTTTTTTCTTTTTAATTTAAAATTGAATCAAACTTGGGGTTTCACAATCACCTATTTGGGATTGATTTTAGCTCTAGGTTGTTAAACCAAAGTTGTAGCAAATATTTTTATTTATCACTTCTATTTAAGGTCCAACCTCGTATAAAGCTTAGAAAATAAAATCCCATTTTAAATCAACTTTAGGCTTTACAAATGTAAATATAATCCAAATGCATTTTTAATTCAACCAAAACAATTTCTAGCATTATTTGATGGAACAAAATTATTAACTTACTTAAATTATGAATTTGGGTTGATCAAAGCCACTCAAATAAATAAACCCTAATGTTCATATATAAACATCACATAATTTTTGGGAATAGTAAAAATGGACTTCTTTTTACTATGTGATCATGATTATGAATAGTGATAAATGCTTATGTGTGCAAATGCAAATGCTAATGCATGTTTAACACCTAGGGTGTTACACATGGCATCGTCCGCGCTGCCCGTGCCACGCCCTGCGCCCCAAGGTGTTTGTCGGCCCCTTCTGTGGCAACGAGCACTAAGGTATGTCTTTTGATGTCGGCCATCGTGCCGTTGGAATGGTCGGCCATCGTGTCGTTCACTTGCAGGTTTTGGAAACCTCACCGTGTAGGGGAGGTGTTGCCAAAATTTGAATTGACACAATTGTGGTTTTATGTGCAGGTTGGAGCTGTGGTTGACTCCCTTGGCTTTGACAGCTTTTCGTCCCACGTAGACAATGTAGATGAGTTATCCTTTCCCGTGCTCGTTTACAAATTAGTTAGTTGTGTATGTTAGTCTGTCACGTAACCCAGTTAGGCGTCTCCCGTTCGAAAAAGATACGGTTCGAAAGTATGCAGACATCTGCATATCTATAACCGTATCTCTTTCGAATTGTCCACATTTCTTGGACAGCCCGAGGATGCGTAGATGGGTTTCGTTCCCACGGTCTACTTCGATGCGAGACAGTGTTTCGGTAGCATCTCCCTCATGTTCTCTAGGTACACAATCTCCCTGGCAGAGTTTTGTGTACATGGAGAACAGGGGGGAGGTGCTGCCAAAATTCTTTCTCGGATCAGAGTAGACTGTGGGAACGAACCCCATCTACGCATCCTCGGGTGGGATTAGGACCTATCTTTACCTATTAGACAGTACAGGCATCGTGTAGAGGCAATTGAGTCTTATATTACTCCCTGATATGTTAGAGCACGGACGACCGTCAGTGGATGTACACGGGCCGCGCAAATGCGGGTTCGTTGAGCGATGAATGGATTGAGAAGGCCGAAGCCTTCATGGAACTAGCTTTTGCCAAGGTTAAAGGGCCCGTGCCACTTGGTGTCCTTGCAGCTGGTGTAACAACGTACGTAGGCAAACGAAGGCTAGGTTGGGTATACATCTTTGCAAGAATGGATTTACAGCAGACTGCACCCGGTGGATCTACCATGGTAAAGCCGAACGTACGAGGGATGAGGTCGCCAGACAACGTCTCGATGATTTTGATGCTGATGGAGGGGTAGGAGACATGTTGAATGACTTCCATGAAGCACACTTCGCTGAAGAACCCACGGAGGAAGAGCCGAATGAATCCGCAAAGGCATACTACGACATGTTGTCTTCAGCACAGAAAGCCCTTCACGAGAACACAAAGGTTTCTCAACTGGATGGCATTGGCCGCGTACTGGCCTTCAAGTCCCTGTATAGCCTAGGTTGAGATGCCTTCGATACTATGTTGACAGTTATTTGCAGCTTGCTACCGGAGGGTCACATTTTGCCAAAGAGCATGTATGAGTCACATAAACTGTTTCGTGCACTTAAGATGCCATATGAGTAGATACATGCTTGCCCGAAGGGGTGCGTCCTATTTAGAAAAGAGCACGCGAACGCAAAGTACTGTCCAAAGTGTGAATCGTCGCGGTTCCTGGCGGTAGACTCTGGTGATGGTTAGAAGAGACAGTCTTCTATCCCATTCAAAATCCTACGGTACCTTCCGTTCTTACCGAGGATCCAACGGCTGTACATGACTGAGGAATACGTGAAACAGATGACACGGCACAAGAATGGATGTCGATACAACCCTGACAAGATGGTACATCCATCCGATGGTGAGGCATGGACCCACTTTGATGAGATTCACCATGAGAAAGCTCTAGAGGCCCGTATTGTACGTGTTGCGCTAGCAACCGATGGGTTCGATCCGTATGGAATGTTGGCTGCCCCGTACACTTGTTGGCCCGTGTTTGTTATACCACTCATTCTCCCCCCGGGCGCCATATTCAAACGACAGAACGTATTCTTGTCGTTGATAATTCCTGATCACCCGGGGAATAAGATGGGTGTGTTAATGGAGCCTTTAATTGATGAATTGTTCACTACTTGGATGGATGGGGTATGGACATACGATAGAGCTATGAAGAGGAACTTCCAAATGTATGTTTGGTACCACTATTCACTCCATGACTTCATCGCGTATGGTATATTTTGCGGCTCGTGTGTTCACGGAAAGTTCCCATGCCCAGTATGCAAGGCAGCTTTGAAGTTTATCTGGTTGAAGAAGGCTGACAAGTATTCTTCGTTCGACAAACATCGGCAATTCCACCCTCTTGACCATCCATTCAGATGACACATCAAGAACTTCACCGTAGTGATGGACCCTCCACCGCAGATGATGACAGGTGCCGCGGTTCGTGCTATGGTAGATGCTCTCGAGGTGAATGAACATGATGATAGTTTCGTGGGATATAGTGAGCAACATGCATGGACTCATAAGTCAGGCTTGTGTTGTCTCCCCTATTATCAGGACAATCTTCCACATAACATTGATGTAATGCACACAGAAAAGAGTGTTGCCGAGGCACTTTGGGCGACAATCATGGGCATTCGCGATAAGTCAAAGGACAATGTTAAGGCTAGAGTGGATCTAGCAACACTGTGCGATAGACCAAAGCAAGAGATGAAGCCTCCTAGTCGCGGCAAGACATGGAGAAAGCCTAAGGCTGATTTCGTCTTGAGTAGACCCCAAAGGAGGGAAGTGTTAGAATGGTTTCAAACCTTAATGTTCCCTGATGGCTATGCAGCGAATCTGAGGAGGGGAGTGAACTTATCTACTATGAGAATCAATGGCATGAAGAGTTATGACTTTCACATTTGGATTGAGCGGCTTCTTCCGGTGATGGTTCGAGGATATGTCCTCGATCACGTATGGCTAGTGCTGGCAGAGTTGAGCAATTTATTTCGGCAGCTTTGTGCTAAGGAGTTATCTCGTACCGTGATTGCTGACATGGAAAGAATGGCACCTGTGTTGGTTTGTATGCTGGAGAAGATCTTTTCACCCAGCTTCTTTAATCCGATGCAGCATTTGATTTTACACCTCCCTTATGAGGCCCGAATGGGGGGCCTGTTCATTGCCGTTGGTGCTATCCAGTTGAGAGATGTCAAAAGCATCTTCGAAAAAATGTAAAAATAAAGCCAAAATTGAAGGTTCCATTGCAGAGGCATACATTTATGAGGAGGTGTCAAACTTCACAACAACATACTACAATGACAACCTGCCTAGCGTGCATAATCCACCCCTTCGTTACAATATTGGAGAAAATGAATCGACCCTCAGCATTTTCTGGGGGCAATTAGAAACTGCAAGTGAGGCTACCCACAAGACCTTGAAACATGACGAGTGGCGCAATATCATGCTGTATGTGTTGACCAACCTTTCTGAAGTAGAGCCGTACATGCAGTAAGTTATCATCAAACTTTATTTCGATTAGTAGTCCGCATCCAACCTCTTGTTTCTTGTTCGAACAGGGAATTTCTTCATCAATTCTGGCGTCGACCAAGAGAACCAACCCCGCAGGAAGCCGACACCCTACTTAAACTTGGTGCAGGAAATAGAATGCCTGATTTCATTTCTTTGTTCAAACATAAGGTATTGTCCAATTTCCTCGTACTACCTTTGACATAACAATTTACTCGTACGAGCGAATATAGCGAACAATCTTGCTTGACCGTGCAGGGGCAAACCGATGCGGCTATGAGTGCTAAGTTGAGACAGATTGGCGATGGATGTGCATATAGGGTCACGTCTTTTTCATATTATGACGTGAATGGATATCGGTTTCACACGACAAGTCACGATCAGAGTCGGGCCAATCGAAGGACCACAAACTCTGGAGTTTTTACGGCTGGTCAAGATGGGGTCGATTATTATGGGAGAATTGAAGAAATATGTGAACTCTCAAGTTTCATGGTTGCAAACCTCTAAATCCTATCATATTCAAATGTCATTGGTTTGATCCTGAATTAGCGAGACAAACCCCTAATCTTGGGCTAGTCAAAATTCAACAGTCCTCTGTCTTACCAGGAGATGATGTGTATATTGTGACTCAACAGGCCACACAAGTTTATTATCTACCATACCCGTGTCAAACCGATGAACGTCTTCAGGGTTGGGATGTTGTGTACAAGGTATCGTCACACGGCAAACTACCTGTCCCAAGCGATGAAGATTACAATTTAGACCCAAGCATAAATGATTGAGAGTTTTTCCAAGAAGAAGGGCTAGAAGGGAGTTTCATGATAGATTTAACCGAAGCGATCGACATGCAAGTGGACAATGAAACGGTTGTTCACGAGGACGTTGAAGAAGAGGTTGAAAATATGAATGACTTACAGTTACTTGAGCGGTTACAATTAGGCAATGACAACGATGAGAACATTATTCCTTTGGAAGGACATGTCGATATCGACATGGCTGATAGTGATGATGAAGATTATGATCCGACTAATCTCGATCATGATGGTTACTTCTAATACATGTAATACTATGTATTTTCTAATACTTCTAATACTATGTAGTACTTATTTTGCATATCTCCCTAAGTATTTTCTAAGTATGTTTTACTTATTTTGCATATCTTTGTAAGTACTTCTTATTTAATTATGCTTATTGCTTTACTCTTTTCAAATGCAGGTGATTTAAGCAAGATGGTGGGCGGCAGTTTGAGGAAGGTAAAGTCGCTCTACCAGAGACTTCGGCACAATGAACCTAGGCCGTCGGGGAGCGGGAGCAGGACCAAGAGCACAGGAGCGGGAGCGGGAGCGGGACCAAGAGCAGGACCATGCGGAATCTTCAGAGGAGGCTACAGCTGCAGCAAGAGCGTGAGCGAGAGGAGGCGCGGGAGCGTGAGCGTGGGCAGGAGGAGGAGGAGGAGTACGAGGACGAGGACGAGGATGGGGTGGAGGATGAGAATGTGATAGAACCGCCTTAACCATAGGGCCCACGTGCACCGTCATCGTCCCTAAGGACCCACGATCAGTCTGCAAGAGTTCCCTTGATCTAGGTGGCCTGCCGGGTTTCCTCGGAAACCCTAATTCACCTGAGGATCTTATTGTAAAGACTTTACAAGTATTACAACAGTTTATACAAATAATATAAATCAGAGTGAAGAGTGCGGAAGTATTACATAAACATAGGTTTGCAAATATAAATGACATTATCCCAAACCAGAGCTTCGTAGTGGAATAACATCATACAACTAGACACCCTGCCCAAGGGTTATATCATACACATCATCATCCATACCCGATCCGCCAAATGGCACGGTCTCAAGCAAAACTGTACTCTCGGCTCACCTGCAACAGGGGTTAACAAACCCTGAGTACTGGTGTACTCCGCAAGATTTGCCCGACTAAGAAAAAGGATTGAGACTGAGGAATGCAGGCTGAGGGAAGTCAAGGTAAGGCTTTAGCAAGAATCAAAGTATTTTACGGAAAAAGCATTACTAATCCTTCTTTCAGTATTTTACTCAATATTATTATAATCAATATCAATAGTTCTCAGTTCTTTCACATATATCATCATACTTTCAAATTCTTATCCATTCTCAAAACATCGTAGTTCCGAACCACTTTTCGGGGTAAGTCAGTGGATCAAGTCTCCATTAACCGAGGAGCAACGATGATTCGAATCGATTAGCACCCAGCTGGGGATCCCTATCCACACTGCATATGTAGCACTTAAGCTTGCATATACCAACCCCGTCGACACGGCTTTTCCAACCCCTGAACCGGTCCTGCACCACCCGAGAGCACAGTACTCCTCTCGTCTCCAGGCACGCCGGCCACAAGGGTACACGCTACTCTCGCCATCTCTCCACTCCCAGTGCGTGGGTGTCGGTTCAAGCAGTGGAGCCACCGGAGATAGGGCTTCCCGAAGTATGTGGCTAGTTGCAAAAAGTCTTGATCCAGCAGGCCTACAACGAACGGTCCCTAATCTTTTTCCATCGGTGACCATGCATTGGGACTCTAGCCCAAGTACACAGTTACCCAACGGTTTCCAAATCCATGCCTGCCGACGATAAGACAAGGGGAACGCCGCCCCATGTGCACATCAACCGAGCGAAACATTTTCCTTTTCCATCGGTGGTCAAACCTTGGGACTCTAACCCAAGAGATACAACCACCCAACAGAAACATCCCCTCTCGTCGGCGACGATGTAGTGATTAGGGGCACAGCCACCGAACGGGAACAGTACCAATTCCCTTTTCATGAATTAGTCAATAATATATCACCATAGCTTAGAAAATAGCATTTTGAGCAAAAACTAAATTAATTAAGCAGGGCTAAGCATTTTTCAAATATTTTCATTTCAACTCAAGTTTCAAGGGTGATATTCAAGTGGTCAAGGAAGGTAGTGCATCAATTGGATTATCACACAACTCCTATCAACTTAATACAATAGATTAACTCAAGTTATAAACATTTTATAAATCACAAGGAATGGGCTGAATGCACCGGGACTTGCCTGTTGCTTGGAGTAGATAGAACCCGGAAGTCAACCATCGAGAAAAATCCACGTCCGTCGAATGAAGACCTTACTCGGGACTTTGTTTCGGATAAGAAACTATCCCACGTTCACTACTCGTAAGAATAATGCATGCTTAACATGATGATATGTATGTCCTGATGCATGAAATACACTAAAGTGTGAATTAATATAAAGTAAATCCCACGTTCACTATAGTTTTTCCTTCATGCTAAAGTTGTAAGCCAACAACATCCTCTCATTGATATTATTAATTAGGGTTTCATTCAATTAGACATGATGATTATAATTGCAACAAATAAATTGTTACATGTCATGGGACAGCAAGGGTTAGGTGCTTCACGATCTTCAACACCAGCCAAAAGTAATCAAAGACTAAGCCAATCAATTCCCCAATTCATATTGTCTTTTATTAATATTTCAAACCCCAAAATTAAATTTGAATTAATTACTTAAGCAAACTTTATCAAAATAGACCTAAACTTTTTGTACAGGTTGTTACTACCATGAAATAGTAGCAAAACAAATTTCAAAATTTTTGGACTAATATTTTAGCCCATAAAATCATAGAACTCCCATTTATTAGTTAAATGGATTAATTTTGAATCATCCAGAAACTACTCAAAATCCAGGTTTTATATTTTTCATGTGTTTAGTACCTCTGACAGAGGTAACATAAAAATTTTCATACATTTATCATGTGCCAATAATTAAATAAGAAAATAACAAATCAGCACATGTTTGGGAATAAAGAAAATCAAATAGAAAAGGAAGAAATTCGGGCGCAAAGCAGCCCGGCTCGGCCCACAGCGTGAGCAGGCCGGCCCGTGCTCTCCCGCGTGGCCGGTCTGGCCCAATTGCGGCCCGCGCGTCCTGCTCGACCTTCCTCTCCCCTCCTGCGTTTACCCGCGCGTGTGCGGGGCTGCCGGTGCAGCGGCTCACCGCCGGTGACAGCTCTGGCGGGGCGAAAGTTCACCAACAGACGTCCCTCGCGAAGGCGAACCTATCTAGTGACTTGGGTTCTCGGGCTAGGGTTCACAGTGGGCTCGGTGGCGCTCATGGCGGCTCAGCATGCGCATGGCGGAGTAGCCGCGTTCCGACAATGGGGAACCTTACCAGACCTAAACTTCCACCCTCGGAGCTTCCAGGGACTCACCTAGGCATGGTGCGCACGTTTGTTGGAGCGGGAAAACACTAGAGTTCGGTGACGTCGTAGACGGCGGTTGCGGCGGCACGGACACGGTGATTTACCGGCGTTCCGGCAATCCTCGAGCACAAAATGGAAAACCAACTCGAGCATCAGCCTCACAGAACCAAGAGAAGGGTAAAACATAAGAAATAGGGAGAGAAAAGCGACCCGAGGCAGTGGGTCATGGCGGGCGGGTCATGGTGGCACTCTCGCCGGACGTGAGGAAGTACCTGGCCACACCGGTGATTCCGGCAACGAGGGGACGCGCCACCGAGTTTAATCGAAACGCAAGAAGGTGCTGGGGCTGGCTGAGAGATGGACAGGTTTGTGGTGACTTGAGGATGACGAATTTCGTCGTGCTCCGAGATGTTGCCGGCGGTGACCATGCAGGAGAAAAACAGGAAGGAATCCGACGTCTTCGCTGTTTTATAGGACGGAGGAGGTGGGCGAGACGTGGAGAGGGCCCCACGGCCCCGGCAGTGATGTCGACCGGACCTGGCCGGCCCCGGGCAACGCCGGCGCCTGGCGCGCGCACGCGCGGTCCTGCCCGCGCGCGACAGAGAGGACTGGACCCCCGGCTACTGTAGCAGATATGCCCCTAGGTCCTGTTTGTGAAATTAATTTTCATTTTTCATAATAACTTGAAAAATAGCCTTAATAGGAGTTGTGGTAAATTTTCAGATGTGGAACTTTGGTTTTTGGATCATTTCCAAACTCTGCCAAATTTTGAAACTGTTCAAAGGGGGTAAAAGGTATTTTGAATTTCAAATGCAATTCAGTCCAATTCTCTATATTTTTCTCAACAACTTGAAAATTTACAGATATAAATGTTGTTCTACTTGTGAAGCTCTACAACATTCATTAATAGTGTTTGGTCAGATTCTTGGTAGTTTTTGAGATAACATTTCAAATTTAAATTCCAAAACACACATTAGGGTTTAATTTGAAATCTCAATGCTTAAGTTCAAAATACCCAAGTATAAAAGTTGTTCAGCCTAAAAAGCTTTACAAGTTTCAGAAAAGGAGTTTTCCCAAATTCTTGATAGTTTTTGAAATGACATTTTAATTAGAATTGACAAACATTACTTGGGGTTTAATTTAAATTTTCACTGGTAAAATTCAAAATCTTCAAAAATGAAAGTTTTTCCATTTTAAAAGATCTACAACTTTTATTAAGGAACCTTCACCAGCTTCATGCTAGTTTTTGAATTTAGTTTTCAAACTTGAATTATAAAGCATAGATTAATGTTTATTTGAAATTATCTTTAGAAACTTCAAAATTGCCATAAACAGAAGTTGCTCTACTTTTAAAGATTTTCAAATTTTATTTAAGGTCCAACCCTTGATTCTATTTAGTTTTTGATTTAAGGTTTTGGGTCTGATTTAGGGTTTTTAATTGATTTCGGTTTGAATTTTTCTTTTTGATTTAGGTAACAATCAACAATACTCATACAAGAATAAAATTTATTTTAGTTAATGCACACTAAAGGGTTAAATGCGAAATGATTTACATGCAATCATGATGTTACAGAGAATAGGGAAGAGCAGGGGGAGGATGGTGAGGATGGGGAAAACCAGCGGGATGAGGACCGGGGGAGGACGCAGGGGGCCCGTAATCTGGTTTCAAGGCCTGTCGACCCTCCCGAGGCGACTGATACCTCTAGAGAGGCGCCCCGTGATTCGACCCATGGAATCTGGTGCTAGGTAAGAGACTTTAAATGTTATATCGACTTTTTCATTCGATATGGTTAAAATCATAATATATATACTAATGTTGTCATAATCACTTGAACAGGGGTTGGAAAATTCTGGTTCCAGGAGATCACAAGCGCGATGTCAATGGCATCCTTGGTATTTTGTGCAAGATGCCCTTCCCCGGAATGGTTGACGTGGGTGGCCGGCCTCGGCCGGCCTACAAGTGGGAGGACTACGCTACTGTCCCCGATGTAGAAGACCAGGACAGAAGGAAATTCCGCAACAAGATGGAGTGGGTCACAACTGAGCTTTGGGTAAGTCTTTCTCGCATACATCGTGTTCATTGCACATTCTTCAATTAATGACTTGATGCATCTATATGAGCAGGACTTCTTCAGATGCCAAGAGAGATATGAGGCCAAGGCGAAGTCTGCGGCTTACCAAACCTGCAGTAAGCTCATTAGGGACATGCACTACGTGGCGCGTGTCCAGGCCTTCGTGACATACAATGCTCACTTTCTTGGAGTGAAGATCAACAAGACTGCTGCAAGAAACATGAGTCTGATCCGGGAACAATACATGCAGGTATATATCGAACTTTAATACTTCACGCTTAACAAACATTCTTTGTATGGAATATAATTGGTGACATGTAGGCACCTCCATGGTGGTGTGCCCAGCATCTCCAGTCCTGGGAAGAGATGGTGAACCAGTGGTGCGGCGCCGAGTGGGAGGAGATGCACAACGCCTGTAGGGAGCGGCGTTTGATGATGCAAGGTGTTTCACACCATCAAGGCAACCGTACCTTCGACGAATACGCAGCTGCCTGGCTACGCGAATCCATTTCTTTATTACATCACTCAATTGTGCATCATTTGTAACCATCTTGCCGCTTTTTGCAGTCGTCGGCACATGGTGGCCAGCCTCGCTCCCAGTTGAAGGCCTAGGCTTTGGCCCACAAGGGGAAGGCGACGTCCGACGTGGATTACAATCCTGGAGGACCCTGCCTTCGGCGTACAGCAGTGCAACTATCCACAGCCGCCTCACTGAGTACACAGAGATGGCAAAGGTGGTCCATGGGGAGGAGTACGATCCGATGACCCAAGACCTTGATGGAGAAGTTGTCATGAGGGTGGGAGGAGGCAAGAAGCATGGTCGGCACTGGATTGGCGACAGCATCGTGGATCCGATCAGTACTCCCACTCTCTCCCAGATTCGAGCAAGGAGCACGAGCTCAAACCCGGCCATACGCCCGCGGCCTGAATGCTTCGATATCCCAGATCGTGGAGCTCCAGGTTATCTATGTTACATTCGTTGTTCATTGATTTCTGTAAACCTTTGCTTTTGCATTGTAACAAGCGGGCGAAATATTGCAAGCTAGGGTGCAGGAGTTGGAGGAAGAGCGGCGACAGAGTGTAACAGAACCTGCCTAAATCACGTGGCCCACAGGCACCTGTCATCGCCACTAATGACATCTAACAGCCGGGCCCGTGTTCTAGATGACCTAGGCGGGCTCTGTCGGAGCTACATAAGCACCCGTTATCTCCGATAGGATCCCATTGCGAAGACATTACAGGGTTACAACATTTCTTAACAAAATACATCAAAGTAAAATTTGCGGAAGAGTAAATAGTACTTAATACTACAGACCAGTGCTTGAATAGAAATTAGGTGCAGTTATTATAGACCATAAATTAAAAGGGTAGCAGTAGTGGTAGAATCAACAGTACAACAGATAGATAAGTATTACACGAACCCTGCCCACGTTCAACCTTATTCTTCTTCACTCTCCTGGACGATAGTGACACAGCACAGAGTGAGACAGACTTCGGGCTCCTGCTGCCCTCCTGCAACGGGATTAACAAACTCTGAGTACATAGGGGTACTCCGCAAGACTTACCCGACTAAGAGTGTAAAATTAGACTCAGGAATGCAGGCTGAGGGGAGGCAAGGTAAGGCTTTAGCAAGAGTTCAAGAGTTTTAGCGAAAAAGCATTACTAATCCTATCTCAATATTTTATTTCAATAATACTACTGATCATTAACCATATCTACCAATTTCTTTTTCATATATCAACACTCTTTCATTTGCTTTATCCATTCAAAAACAATTCTAGTTCCGAACCACTATTCGATGAATGGTCGAAGGATCGAGTCTCCATATCCGTGGAGCAACGACGATTCAAATCGATTAATACCCAGCTGGGAATTCCTATCCACACTGCGTATGTAGCACTTAAGCTTGCATACGCCAACCCCGCCTACTGAAACGACCTCGATTTCCGCGAAGGGAAATCCACAGGCTCGAATTGTAATTCAACAGATTGCTTGGGACAATCCATGAAATTACCCATATCTCAGTTGACACCAGGATCCATACAACGGTAATTAGGTCTTACATAAACACTTATTACATCGCCACACTGGCGGAATCAACAATCAGAGAAGCTTTAGAAGATGCGGAAACGATTCATCCTTCACGGCCAACTTGAGTGTAGCACGTGACCCTATTCCTCGCCATCGTCTTCCTCGAAGTCGTACTCATTCTCGTCACCTGACAGCAAATTTATCAGTACGATTTGTACTGGCCACGGAGCCCACCTATGCAGCATTTGCTTTGTGGAAAGTGGATGCAAGGCTATACAAGCAGACCTATAGGCTGAGGTTTTCCTATGCAGCTGTAATCAATGTTTATTTAGTCAAGTTTTATCACCAGTTAACACCATCATCCCTTTTCCCATCACCACATCTCACTTACCCACACCTCACTCTCATTCGACAGGCCCAACTCCCTCTCGGGCCTATCTCAGCGGCACACTACCACAATGGGTACACTGCCGGAAAAATGTCATCCAGGGGGAGAAGAGAACACTCACTACACTAGTAGAAGCTTCACAGGAAAGGTCCATAGCCAACGGGTTGGCATATGTATCGATCGATCAACCGTACACTCTGCAGAGGTTTCACTACCCACAAGATTAGCCATCATAGGTGTTGCGCAAACACCTAGGCAGAATTCCGGGTGCTTGCTTGCCTAGGTCGATGCCACCCTACCACTCAGCCCTGGGATATTCCGGATCCTACACCGTTATGCTGAGACTGGGAGACACAGTACCGGGCCCATCCAGTGGTACTGTGCATCTAGAACGGAACGGGAACCCATCGACCGTCTCCGCCCACCCTTATCACCTTTCAACCTAGCAGTAGTGGCACCGTCCTACCAAGTAGTCCAGCCGTCTCCCGCCCATCAGAAGCGAGTGAGTAGAAAAGGATTCCCATGAACCTGAAACTAGTCCATCCTAGGTTTGACCAAGCAGGCATCTCCACTTAGGGGATACTCTCCCCGTGCTATCACAGCACCTCCGTCCACGGGCTTCAAACCACCAAGGCTATCCCACCCGGAACCTCCTCAACAACTTTACCCGCCACAGGTATCTCGCTTGGGGATGCCCAGGTTGCACCCCCGGCACGACTTGCCCCATGGGCTTATCTCACATCCCACTTGGTCGACATCAACCCTTACCACGCACCCAAGACGCACGCAGCACTCTCTCCCAGTAGTTATAATCAGTTATACACCGTCCCAATTCCACCACATAGCATATAGCAAGTAGTAAGTAGTGGAAGAGTAACAGTAAAATAAGCAGCAGCTAACCTAGCAGCGGACAGCAGGGTAAAGTCTTATCAAGGCAGGGAATTCAAATATACTACCATGCAACCAATCCATACATAATCATAAAGCAATAGCAACAATGTCATTTGCAATGCGTAATAGGATCTAAGGATTTGGTGGGACGTGGCACCTTCGTAGTCGTCTCCTAGCTCCTGAAAGTACTCGTGGTCGTCCTCCTTAGTCAGATCCTCCTCCGGCTCTGAAATCGAACACGAAATAGTCGCGTCAGCGACTCTTATAGAGTATTTCAGAAAAATCCAATAAAATAAAGAGCCAAATGCACACAAACATAGTCTTAGATTGTAGATCTCATTATTCTGAGAATTTTAATATATGGTGCGCAATTTTTGGATATCATATGAATAAGTTATGAATTTCCGAAGATTATCCTATTTTCTGAAAATGGAAAATGGTCGATTAATCAGTGGCAGCACGGGATTGATCCACGTGGCGCGCGGGTTTAGTAGTGCGGCAAGTGGCGCCTCATCAGAACACAAACCCGATGGTCGCCCACCAGGTGTTCGATGCTGGTTCCCAGAGAGTTGCCGGCGTTGGCGTAGCTCGGCGTGGCTCGGCGGTGGTCGGGGGTAGCTCGGCTGTGGTTGGGGGTAGCTCGGCTGTGGTCGGGGGTAGCTCAGCGGTGGTCGGGGGTAGCTCGGCGGAGCTCGGCATAGTTCGGCGGGGCTTGGCTTAGCTCGGCGGGGCTCGGGCGAATCGGAGATTCGGGGCGCCGAGGGTGCCGTTCTCCCGAGGTCTCCCGCGGAGGTTCGGGCGAATCGGACATTTGGGCGCCCGAGGGTGCCGCTCTCCCGAGGTCTCCCGCGGAGGCTCGGGCGAATCGGAAATTTGGGCGCCGAAGGAGCTGCTCTCCCGAGCTCTCCCGGTGAGGCTCGGGCGAATCGGAAATTTGGGCGCCCGAGGGTGCCGCTCTCCCGAGCTCTCCTGGGGAGGCTCGGGCGAATCGGAGATTTGGTGCGCCGAGGGTGCTGCTCTCCCGAGCTCTCCTGGGGAGGCTCGGGCGAATCGGATATTTGGTGTTAGCAGGGTTCCAGGGCGTCTGTTCAAGGCGGCGGTGTCTCTCCGGTGCGGCGGACGATGACAGGGCGGCGATGACCATATTTCGGCAGGACAGGGCTCGGCTATCTAGCGGCGGTGCCGAGGCAGACTTGGCGAACCTCGGCGGCATTTCTCCGCAGCGCGAGGCGACCGGGGGTTCTCGGAACGGATTTTAGGCGAGGCGGAACGTGTCGGCGGCGATGTCATCGCGACTGTGAGGTTCTGGCGGGGCTAAGGAGGTCTTCCAGGAGATGTATACGCGTCCAGGGTCTATGGCGATGGTATACCAACTACCAATTTTGGCTACCGAGATTCCCAAGGTGCTCGGTTGTGGCGGCGGCGTGTCGCCGACGACGGCGGAAGGCGGCAACGCGGCTACGACCAAGTATTGGTTCAATCGAATGCGGTCTCGTCAAATTGGTGAGGCCAGAGAAGCATACAACACTCTGGTGGCGAACTTTAGCCATGGCATGACCTTCTTTTGGCGACGGCTCGCGGCGGCGCTCCGGTAAGGTCGCGGCGCACGCGGCCAAGGCGATTCAGGCTTCCTCTAGCGCTTAGATCCGCGTAGCTAGCTCAAGGGGTCGTGGCGGTGCTCCACGACGCTCTAACCTATACGGGTGCTAGTCGGATTGCTCGGAACGGGTGATTCGGCGTCGGAACGCGTCGGTGGTGAGCGCGCTCCGCCGAGAACGCGTCGTGCTGCGTTCTCGGTCTAGCAAGCTTGTAGTCCGGGGGTTTCGGCCGGTCGAATGAGTGCATGGTGCAGGTGATCTTCCCGAGCCGGTAAAGGCTCGTGCCTGCGCGTCCCGAGGGTGGAACGCCATGGCAAAAGCAGGGCAAGGTTCGGACGTGGCGTGCGATGGCTCACCGTGGTGTCGGTGAAGCTAGGATGGCGGTGCAGTGGCGAGTCGGAGCCGTGCAGAGCGATCGCAGTGCCGTGCCGCTCCTCGTCCGCAGCTCAGGCTTCTCCTCCGTGTCCGGCTCCGGCGTGCTCCGCGGCGGCGGCGCTCCGGCAGCTTCTCCTCCTCTGCTCCGCCCTTCTCCTACGCTCTCTCTCTCTCTCGGTCTGGTGCAGTGTGCCGGTCTGTGCTGCGGTGGCGGCGAGGGGAAATGAGGGTAGGGCTTCGGGGTGTGCTCCTTTTTATAGGCGAGCTTGGCCAGCTCCAATGGCGAACGGTCTTGATCGCGCTCGACCGATCGAAGGGCCGTGGCTCGAGTGGATCTAGGGCTCCGGATGGGCGCGGGTTCGCTTGGCGGCCAAGAAAGAAGGGGACAGGAGGGGGACAGCGGGGTCAGGGCTCTGCCATGCTGTCGGCTGTGGGACCGGGGTCACGCCATTCGCGTGACACCCCCGGCACGCGCGTCGCCTTCGTGAGGAAGAAGAACAGTGGGGGGGGGGGAGAGCGGCTGACAGGCGGGGCCGGGTTGTCAGCGGCTGCGGGGAAGCGGGTGCGGATGAGACGGTCGCGCGTGCGGTCGGCATCGCGCGTGCGCGTGGTGTTGGGCCGGCCCAGCGCGGGGAGGCGGAGTGGAGCGCGCGCGCGGGTGAGGTCAAGCAGGTCGGTTGGGCTGATTGGCTGGCCTAACTCTCTTTCTCCTTTTCTATTTTCAATTTAGTGTATATATACATATATTGCCCATTTTAAATATTGAGTAAATACAAACATAAATTGCAATAAATCCCAAATGTGATGCATAAGTTATTATTCTATGTGAATGGAATTAAAATGCAAACTACACTCCCTTATTACCAAATTCATAATGAAACCTATATGCTTGTACAAGAAAAATGAGTTTTCATAATAAATAAATGAAAAAATTTAATTGGTTGGGATTTTTAGATTGTGTGGATTTTTAGGGTTGTTACAGTCCTCCCCCCTCATTAGGATCTCGACCTCGAGATTCAGGGATAACGTACCCATCGAAGAGGTAAGGAAACATAATCCGCAAGTCCGATTCTTTCTCCCACGTAGCTTCCCTTTCAGTGTGATTGCTCCATTGTACCTTGCACATCGGAATGGTTTTGTTTCGAGTCTCCTTTGTATCCTGTGCCAAGATCTTGATCGGATGTTCCTTGTATTCAAGTGTGTCTTGTAGGTCTAATGCATCCGTAGGAACTTGCTCCTCAGGAAGCTTCAAACACTTCCTTAATTGCGAGACATGGAACACGGGGTGTACTCCCGATAATTCCTCCGGTAGTTCTAGCTTGTAAGCAACCTTTCCAACCCTTTTACAGATCTTGTATGGCCCAACATATCTTGGTGCCAATTTCCCTTTCACGTGGAATCTGACAGTGCCACGAAGTGGAGATACTTTGAGGTAGACATAATCCCCAACCTTAAACTCAAGCTCTCTACGTCTTCTATCTGCATAGCTCTTTTGCCTACTTTGTGCAATCCTCAAATTCTCTCTTACTTGGGCAACACCTTCCTCTGCTTCCACAATCTTAGCAGGACCGAAGAATGTCCTTTCACCCGGTTCTGACCACATTAACGGGGTTCTGCACGGTCTTCCATACAACGCTTCAAATGGAGACATCCTAATACTTGTCTGATAACCGTTGTTGTATGAGAACTCGGCGTGGGGTAGACAGCTCTCCCATCCTTCCTTGTACCTCAATACGCAAGCACGTAACATGTCCTCGAGGATCTGGTTCACTCTTTCTGTTTGCCCGTCTGTTTGCGGGTGGTATGCTGTGCTGTAGTCGAGCTTGGTCCCGATGGACTTGTGCAAGGATTTCCAGAACTGTGATACAAACTGTGATCCTCGGTCAGATATAATACTCAGAGGCGCCCCATGTAACTTCAAAATGTTTGATACGTACAGATCTGCCAGCTTTTCAGCTCTATACTTCCTTTTGACCGGTATAAAATGTGCAACTTTGGTTAGACGGTCCACTATTACCCATATAGAATCATATCCATGCTCGGATCGGGGCAGTCCTATTATGAAGTCCATGGATATGCACTCCCACTTCCATTCTGGTATCTCAACTGGTTGTAGCAACCCTGCTGGTCTCTGATGTTCGGCCTTGATTCTATTGCATGTATCACATCGGGCTACATGCCCTGCAATGTCTGTCTTATATTCTCCCACCAGAAGTGCTTCCTTAGATCATGGTACATCTTGGCTGACCCTGGGTGAATGCAATATTTGGAGTCATGCCCTTCTGACAGAATCTCTTCTCGTATCGCTGAATCCGTCGGTACACAGATTCTATCTTTGTACCATACAGTTCCCTGCTCATCTTCTCGGTATTCGGGGCCTCTTCCCAGCTTCATCAAACCACGGATATAGTCTATCTCAGGACAGTTCTTTTGCGCTTCACGGATCCGTGAGGTGAGATTGTACTCGACGCGAAGCTCATTTAGCATGCCATAGGAGACTGCCTCGAGCTGAAATGCGTCGAACTCTCTCCTGAGCTCAGGCGGCATAGAGTTGGTGATGAGGGTATGGCAGTAGCTTTTGCGGCTAAGTGCATCAGCGACAACATTAGCCTTTCCTGGGTGGTAATGGATCTCAAGATCATAGTCCTTGATGAGTTCTAGCCATCTGCGCTGCCTCATATTCAGATCTTCTTGTGTGAAGAAGTACTTCAGGCTCTTGTGGTCAGTGTAGATGTCACATTTGTTGCTCATCAGATAGTGTCTCCAAATCTTGAGTGCATGTACCACGGCTGCAAGTTCTAGGTCATGAGTCGGGTATCGCTGCTCATGTTCCTTCAACTGTCTTGAGGCATAAGCTATCACCCTTCCTTCTTGCATTAGTACACAGCCCAAACCTTGCCGAGAGGCGTCACAATATACAACAAAATCTTTGTGAATATCGGGCAGGGCTAGTACAGGTGTAGTAGTGAGCTTCTCCTTCAAGGTCTGGAAACTCTTCTCACATTCAGGGGTCCATATAAACTTGTTCTCTTTCTTCAGCAAGTTGGTCATGGGTCTTGCAATCTTGGAGAAGTTCTCAATAAATCTGCGATAGTATCCTGCAAGTCCCAAAAAGCTTCTGATTTCTGACACATTACAGGGTTGTTCCCACTCTTTCACAGCTTCAATCTTGGCTGGGTCTACTGCGACTCCTTCTCCTGACAGTACGTGTCCAAGGAAAGCAACTTCCTCAAGCCAGAATTCGCACTTGGAGAATTTGGCGTATAGCTGGTTGCGAGACAACCTCTCCAATACGGTCCTCAGATGATGTTCATGTTCCTCTTTTGTGGCTGAATAAACCAATATATCATCAATGAATACCACTACAAACTTGTCTAGCTCATTCATGAAGATCTTGTTCATCATGTTCATGAAGTATGCTGGAGCATTAGTGAGTCCAAATGAGACTACTGTGCACTCATACTGTCCATATCTAGTGACAAATGCAGTCTTCGGGATATCCTCTTCCCTGATCTTCATCTGATGATACCCTGATCGGAGATCAATCTTTGAGAAGTACTTGGCCTTACTCAATTGATCTAACAGATCATCGATGCGGGGCAGTGGGTACTTATTCTTGACTGTGACCGCATTCAGGTTCCGGTAGTCAATGCACATCCTCATCGTGCCATCCTTCTTCTTGACAAACAAAACGGGAGATCCCCAGGGCGAAGCACTAGGCCTAATGAAGCCCTTCTCCAGTAATTCTCCCAGCTGCTTCTTGAGTTCCTTCAACTCATCAGCCGACATTCTGTAGGGTCTTTTGGCAATCGGTGCAGTCCCTGGCATCAGCTCTATAACAAACTCCACATCTCTATCTGGTGGCATTCCTGGCAACTCCTCTGGAAATACGTCATTGAACTCACAGACTACTGGCACATCTCTGAATGTCAGCTCTGTCTTATCTGCTTTAGTCTCCAGGGCACATAGGAGGGCTTGGACTCTCTCGGTTTGGGGTACACATCGGACAGCTGTTCCCCAAGGGTGGGTTACCTGAACATATCTAGGTGAACAAGATATCACTCCCCGGTGTTTGGTTAGCCAGTCCATGCCTAAGATGACATCTAAGCTATTGGAGGGTAGTAGGGTTAGGTCAGCTCGAAAGTCAAGTCCCTCGATTGTGATTATCACTCCCCTACATATGTGAATGCTTCTGAAGGTTCCTAAGGGCGAGCTAGTTAGGATGGGGTTTGCTCTCGGGGTTACAGGTATGTTATGCTTTCGTGCATATGCAGATGAAATGTATGAACATGTAGCTCCCGAATCGAACAGAACTGTAGCCATGTTACCCTGAACTAGGAACGTACCGTACACAGCATCAGGTGCAGCTTTAGCTTCCTCAGCGGTCATGTGGTTCAGTCTTCCTCGGGTAGCAGATCCCCGGTTCGGTGTGCCCTGTGCAGCTGCTGGTGCGCGGTTGAGGTCGGGGCACACAGCCACACGGTGTCCAGGCTTTCCGCATCCGAAGCAAGTGAAGGGCGCACTGCCTGCTGTAGCTGTCGCAGGAGCCTTCCAATTGCTTGTCCTTGGCGTGTTGGTAGCGGGGGCGGGTGTGTTCTGCACAGCTCGAGTCGGCGCGGGGTAGGTCTGAGCGGGGCGGTGATAGTTGCTGCTGTTGGTACCACCACGGCTCATTCCCGAAGAAGGTCCCTGGCGGGTTCGGAAAGGCGGAGGTGCACCCGTTCGCTGTCTCTGGGGTGGAGCAGTGCGAGCGGGTCCCTCAGAGCGGCGCTTCTTTTCCTTGTTCTGGGCCTCGAACTCCAGACGTGCTTCCATGCGATCCTTCTCGATCTCAATACAGCGGTCAATCAGCTCTCGCAGAGTGTAGCTCTTGTTCCCTGACAGAGCCAACCTGATCTTGGTCTGAAGTCCCTTCCTGTAGTAGTACATCTTTTCCTTCTCGGAACTCACGCAAGACGCAGGTGCGTAGCGGAGCAAGCAGTTGAAGCGGGTGGTGTACTCGTGGATCCGGTCAGCTCCCTGGGAGATATTGCGAAACTCGTTCTCCTTGGCCTCCATGACTCCCTCAGGAATGTGGTGGTCACGGAAAGCCTCGGTGAACTCATCCCAGTCAATGCGGGCTGGGTCCTCGTGAGCGCTGGTGTAGTTGTCCCACCATGCTCGTGCAGCACCGGTCAGCTGGTGGCTAGCAATCCCAACACACTCCTCGTCGGAGCAAGTGGTCAGGTCCAGCTTCTTCTCCATCTCCTTAAGCCAATCATCGGCAGCGAGGGGATCGCTGTCGGTCCCGTCGAAGGTAGGTGGCCTCAGCTTCAGGAAACCCTCCAGTTTCCTTTGGAAGTCATTCTGGGGTGGCCCGTGGTGCCTGTTCATCCCAGTAGCTATGGCATTCAGCAGCTGGGTCTGCTGAGCCATCACTTCCGCCAACGTCGGTGGCGGCGGCGGTGGCGGTGGCGGAGGCACGTTCTCGCCTTGTGGTGGCGGATTGATCACCGGCGGTGCATCCTCTGCCCGGCGCAGCTCTTCTTCCAGGTTAACTCCAGCACGTCTGCCAGCTGGGCGTCCACGGTTGCGACCACGCCCACGTCCTGGCGCAGGCGCGGGGGAGGGCTGGCGGTTCTCCAAACGCGCAGAACGTCTCATCGACATCTGAAATTATTAGGTACGTGCTCAGTGCAATAATAATCTTGTAGTGGTTTAAGTAGGAGTTAGATGTTTTCAACGATTTAAATGAATTAAAACATTCTTCATGCTATCCTACACTCAACCAAAGAAGCATAAAGAACCATAAGAAGCATAAGATCCAAATGTCACTCATCACATGGTTATTATTACATAAAGGATGTTCCTAGCTGCTAAGAAGATCGTGCTATGCGCAGATAGCCAATGACAGGATAACTCATGGTATCACTAGTCTAAGGGCCACGCAGGGTCCCATAAGCTACTGGTGCATAAGGTCAAGTACGGCGTCGGGTATGCGGCTGTCCTCTGCCTCGATCTCGTCGTCGGTCATGGTCAGGCGCTTGACATAGTCGAGTGCTACTGCTAGCTCTGGAGTGGCCTCAATCTCTTGTATCCTTTGGGACGGACACGCTCTCAGGTTGAGCGTAGTGGGTGGTACGCGGAAGTCTCCCTCCCGGGGCTTCACCATCTCCAGTGGGGGAAGCGAACTCTGTACCTTCCGGACCTCAATAGCTCTCCTGGCGTCGGACTGCTTCCAAGCTGTCTCTGTCCTCTGTAGCTTGTCCTTTAGGAACTCCACCATCTTCACGCGGTCGATCAGAATCCCTTGGTTGCGGGTGGACTTGTCCTCGGCTTTCTCCAGCTGCTTTTCCAATTCCCTGATCCTGGAACGCAACGTGATCATCTCGACTACTCTGTCTCTGCTCCTCTGCTCCCTCTCAGCAAGTGCTCTCTCCTTGTCGTCCAGCCTCCTCTGTAATCCCAACACTCTGCTGTTCAGGTAGTCATTGCGAAGCCCAAAATCTCCGATCTTGTCTCGCAAGTCGGCGATCTCGGCTCGGTGTAACTCATCACGGCGCTGCATCTCCAACTGCAAGTCAGTGACTGCTCTGCTCAAACTCTCCAGGGTCTGAGTCCCTTTCTGCAAACTGTCCTCGACCTCTGCCATGCGTGCTCGGTCATGCCGCCTCCTTTGCTCCAATGAGCTGATGAACTCGTCCTGCTCCTGGAGGTGGTGTGCCACTGTGCGTAGGCAAGGGTCAGTCTCGGCCTGAACGATCTGGCTGGTGTACAGAATCCTCTGGATGGGGTCAGGGTGCAGCTCCAAGGCCTGAGGTAGCAGACGGAAGTGGGTCCCCTTAAGGTACTCGTATGCTGTGTACACAACTGCGCGTAGTACCTTGCGGGAGACAGACTGTACTCCGTCCTCCACAGTCTCTCCAGCAGTGTAGTCAGTAAAAACCGGCATTCCTGGAAGGGTCAGGCTGACGGGTGTCTCAACTCTGGTAGTGACAGGTCCTTCAAACCTCTCAGCCTCGACAAGCTTCCCTCGGTTGAAGTACTGGATCTGGTCAGATGGTGCTCCCAGTTCCTCCAGCACCTGACGTAGTACCATGGCAAATCCGCCGTGGTTCCTCCCATTGATCGGGATCTCAATAGTGCCGTCGTGCAGTGGACGAAGTGGTGGTCCAAGGCTGGTCATCTGCAAATTTTTCAAGAAACGGATTAGCAGGTCCTTATATTAGATAAGCCATTGCATAAAAAGTGAATGCAAGGTCGGTAATATAACCGAAAAAGAGTCTGGCTTCCTATTCTAACGTCCATTTTCTATGGGTCTCGTCCTACAGTCAAGTATGGCTTTGATACCAACTGAAACGACCTCGATTTTCGCGAAGGGAAATCCACAGGCTCGAATTGTAATTCAACAGATTGCTTGGGACAATCCATGAAATTACCCATATCTCAGTTGACACCAGGATCCATACAACGGTAATTAGGTCTTACATAAACACTTATTACATCGCCACACTGGCGGAATCAACAATCAGAGAAGCTTTAGAAGATGCGGAAACGATTCATCCTTCACGGCCAACTTGAGTGTAGCACGTGACCCTATTCCTCGCCATCGTCTTCCTCGAAGTCGTACTCATTCTCGTCACCTGACAGCAAATTTATCAGTACGATTTGTACTGGCCACGGAGCCCACCTATGCAGCATTTGCTTTGTGGAAAGTGGATGCAAGGCTATACAAGCAGACCTATAGGCTGAGGTTTTCCTATGCAGCTGTAATCAATGTTTATTTAGTCAAGTTTTATCACCAGTTAACACCATCATCCCTTTTCCCATCACCACATCTCACTTACCCACACCTCACTCTCATTCGACAGGCCCAACTCCCTCTCGGGCCTATCTCAGCGGCACACTACCACAATGGGTACACTGCCGGAAAAATGTCATCCAGGGGGAGAAGAGAACACTCACTACACTAGTAGAAGCTTCACAGGAAAGGTCCATAGCCAACGAGTTGGCATATGTATCGATCGATCAACCGTACACTCTGCAGAGGTTTCACTACCCACAAGATTAGCCATCATAGGTGTTGCGCAAACACCTAGGCAGAATTCCGGGTGCTTGCTTGCCTAGGTCGATGCCACCCTACCACTCAGCCCTGGGATATTCCGGATCCTACACCGTTATGCTGAGACTGGGAGACACAGTACCGGGCCCATCCAGTGGTACTGTGCATCTAGAACGGAACGGGAACCCATCGACCGTCTCCGCCCACCCTTATCACCTTTCAACCTAGCAGTAGTGGCACCGTCCTACCAAGTAGTCCAGCCGTCTCCCGCCCATCAGAAGCGAGTGAGTAGAAAAGGATTCCCATGAACCTGAAACTAGTCCATCCTAGGTTTGACCAAGCAGGCATCTCCACTTAGGGGATACTCTCCCCGTGCTATCACAGCACCTCCGTCCACGGGCTTCAAACCACCAAGGCTATCCCACCCGGAACCTCCTCAACAACTTTACCCGCCACAGGTATCTCGCTTGGGGATGCCCAGGTTGCACCCCCGGCACGACTTGCCCCATGGGCTTGTCTCACATCCCACTTGGTCGACATCAACCCTTACCACGCACCCAAGACGCACGCAGCACTCTCTCCCAGTAGTTATAATCAGTTATACACCGTCCCAATTCCACCACATAGCATATAGCAAGTAGTAAGTAGTGGAAGAGTAACAGTAAAATAAGCAGCAGCTAACCTAGCAGCGGACAGCAGGGTAAAGTCTTATCAAGGCAGGGAATTCAAATATACTACCATGCAACCAATCCATACATAATCATAAAGCAATAGCAACAATGTCATTTGCAATGCGTAATAGGATCTAAGGATTTGGTGGGACGTGGCACCTTCGTAGTCGTCTCCTAGCTCCTGAAAGTACTCGTGGTCGTCCTCCTTAGTCAGATCCTCCTCCGGCTCTGAAATCGAACACGAAATAGTCGCGTCAGCGACTCTTATAGAGTATTTCAGAAAAATCCAATAAAATAAAGAGCCAAATGCACACAAACATAGTCTTAGATTGTAGATCTCATTATTCTGAGAATTTTGATATATGGTGCGTAATTTTTGGATATCATATGAATAAGTTATGAATTTCCGAAGATTATCCTATTTTCTGAAAATGGAAAATGGTCGATTAATCAGGGGCAGCTCGGGATTGATCCACGTGGCGCGCGGGTCTAGTAGTGCGGCAAGTGGCGCCTCATCAGAACACAAACCCGATGGTCGCCCACCAGGTGTTCGATGCTGGTTCCCAGAGAGTTGCCGGCGTTGGCGTAGCTCGGCGTGGCTCGGCGGTGGTCGGGGGTAGCTCGGCTGTGGTTGGGGGTAGCTCGGCTGTGGTTGGGGGCTAGCTCGGCGGAGCTCGGCGGTGGTCGGGGGTAGCTCGGCGGAGCTCGGCATAGTTCGGCGGGGCTTGGCTTAGCTCGGCGGGGCTCGGGCGAATCGGAGATTCGGGGCGCCGAGGGTGCCGTTCTCCCGAGGTCTCCCGCGGAGGTTCGGGCGAATCGGACATTTGGGCGCCCGAGGGTGCCGCTCTCCCGAGGTCTCCCGCGGAGGCTCGGGCGAATCGGAAATTTGGGCGCCGAAGGGGCTGCTCTCCCGAGCTCTCCCGGTGAGGCTCGGGCGAATCGGAAATTTGGGCGCCCGAGGGTGCCGCTCTCCCGAGCTCTCCTGGGGAGGCTCGGGCGAATCGGAGATTTGGTGCGCCGAGGGTGCTGCTCTCCCGAGCTCTCCTGGGGAGGCTCGGGCGAATCGGATATTTGGTGTTAGCAGGGTTCCAGGGCGTCTGTTCAAGGCGGCGGTGTCTCTCCGGTGCGGCGGACGATGACAGGGCGGCGATGACCATATTTCGGCAGGACAGGGCTCGGCTATCTAGCGGCGGTGCCGAGGCAGACTTGGCGAACCTCGGCGGCATTTCTCCGCAGCGCGAGGCGACCGGGGGTTCTCGGAACGGATTTTAGGCGAGGCGGAACGTGTCGGCGGCGATGTCGTCGCGACTGTGAGGTTCTGGCGGGGCTAAGGAGGTCTTCCAGGAGATGTATACGCGTCCAGGGTCTATGGCGATGGTATACCAACTACCAATTTTGGCTACCGAGATTCCCAAGGTGCTCGGTTGTGGCGGCGGCGTGTCGCCGACGACGGCGGAAGGCGGCAACGCGGCTACGACCAAGTATTGGTTCAATCGAATGCGGTCTCGTCAAATTGGTGAGGCCAGAGAAGCATACAACACTCTGGTGGCGAACTTTAGCCATGGCATGACCTTCTTTTGGCGACGGCTCGCGGCGGCGCTCCGGTAAGGTCGCGGCGCACGCGGCCAAGGCGATTCAGGCTTCCTCTAGCGCTTAGATCCGCGTAGCTAGCTCAAGGGGTCGTGGCGGTGCTCCACGACGCTCTAACCTATACGGGTGCTAGTCGGATTGCTCGGAACGGGTGATTCGGCGTCGGAACGCGTCGGTGGTGAGCGCGCTCCGCCGAGAACGCGTCGTGCTGCGTTCTCGGTCTAGCAAGCTTGTAGTCCGGGGGTTTCGGCCGGTCGAATGAGTGCATGGTGCAGGTGATCTTCCCGAGCCGGTAAAGGCTCGTGCCTGCGCGTCCCGAGGGTGGAACGCCATGGCAAAAGCAGGGCAAGGTTCGGACGTGGCGTGCGATGGCTCACCGTGGTGTCGGTGAAGCTAGGATGGCGGTGCAGTGGCGAGTCGGAGCCGTGCAGAGCGATCGCAGTGCCGTGCCGCTCCTCGTCCGCAGCTCAGGCTTCTCCTCCGTGTCCGGCTCCGGCGTGCTCCGCGGCGGCGGCGCTCCGGCAGCTTCTCCTCCTCTGCTCCGCCCTTCTCCTACGCTCTCTCTCTCTCTCGGTCTGGTGCAGTGTGCCGGTCTGTGCTGCGGTGGCGGCGAGGGGAAATGAGGGTAGGGCTTCGGGGTGTGCTCCTTTTTATAGGCGAGCTTGGCCAGCTCCAATGGCGAACGGTCTTGATCGCGCTCGACCGATCGAAGGGCCGTGGCTCGAGTGGATCTAGGGCTCCGGATGGGCGCGGGTTCGCTTGGCGGCCAAGAAAGGAGGGGACAGGAGGGGGACAGCGGGGTCAGGGCTCTGCCATGCTGTCGGCTGTGGGACCGGGGTCACGCCATTCGCGTGACACCCCCGGCAGGCGTGTCGCCTTCGTGAGGAAGAAGAACAGTGGGGGGGGCGAGAGCGGCTGACAGGCGGGGCCGGGTTGTCAGTGGCTGCGGGGAAGCGGGTGCGGATGAGACGGTCGCGCGTGCGGTCGGCATCGCGCGTGCGCGTGGTGTTGGGCCGGCCCAGCGCGGGGAGGCGGAGTGGAGCGCGCGCGCGGGTGAGGTCAAGCAGGTCGGTTGGGCTGATTGGCTGGCCTAACTCTCTTTCTCCTTTTCTATTTTCAATTTAGTGTATATATACATATATTGCCCATTTTAAATATTGAGTAAATACAAACATAAATTGCAATAAATCCCAAATGTGATGCATAAGTTATTATTCTATGTGAATGGAATTAAAATGCAAACTACACTCCCTTATTACCAAATTCATAATGAAACCTATATGCTTGCACAAGAAAAATGGGTTTTCATAATAAATAAATGAAAAATTTTAATTGGATGGGATTTTTAGATTGTGTGGATTTTTAGGGTTGTTACACCTACCATGGCTTTTCATACCCCGGAACCAGTCCTGCGCCACCTGAGAGCACAGTACTCCTCTCGTCTCCAGGCACGACGGCCACGAGGGTACACGCTACTCTCGCCATCTCTCCACTCCCAGTGCGTGGTTGTCGGTTCCAGCAGTAGAGCCACCGGAGTCAGAGGCTTCCTGTAGTATGTGGCTAGTTGCAAAGTCTTGATCCAGCAGGCCTACAACGAACGGTCCCTAAACCTTTTTCTGACGGCGGCAGTGCATTGGGACTCTAACCCAAATACCCCTGTCCCTTCGGTTTTCAAATCCCGTTTCCGTCGGTGACAATTGTTGGGACTCTAACCCAATGCCACGATCACCGAGCAGGAAAAACCCTTCCTCGTTGATGACAGTGTAACTATCTAGGAACACTGCCAACCAACAAGGACATAACTAGTCCCATAAAGTGATTCTTGTGCTTTTAGATCATCACAGTTTAAAATATCATTTTTGCAAAACTAACATTAGGCATGACTAAGCATTTTGCAATACTTTTTAATAAATCAGGTTCTCAAGTATTGTCAGGTATTCAAGGATGGTAATGCATCAATTGGTTGTCACCCAACTCCTATTAAGCTAATGCAATTAATTAACTCAAGTGATAAACATTTTTAAAACAACAAGGAGAGGGGCAAATGCACCGGGTCTTGCCTTGAATTGTGTAGAGTGTCGGATTCCGGGTCAGTGCCACAAATATCAAATCCTTGCACAACTTCCTGAGCAGTCTCCTCAGATGGACCCTCAGACTTTACCTCCGGGTTCTCGGTCACTACACGTTTGCAATGAATGAGTGTATGAATGCGATATGCATGAAATAACAGATAAATTTAAAAATAAATAAGGTACACACATGATCAAGACCCTACCATAGGCTAGCCATGATTGCTCTAATTCACAGTGCCCTAGGTCATAAAGGTGATTGACCTAGAATCTCAAGCAATCCAAAAATCACACCAATCAATAATCATTTCATTTCCTATCCCTTTTATTAATCATTTAAACCAATATATAACTTAATAAATATTTGAATATTTTCATTTGATGTTAAACTTCACCAACAGTTAGCTCTAGACCTAAAATAGTACCAATTAAATTTTCATGATTTTTGGACTTACAGAGAATTTATTAAAAATCATCAAAGTTCCTTTTACCATTTAATGTGCTGATTTTTGATTAATACAGAAAGCACTCAAATCCTACCTTTAATATTTTTATTAAATTCTACACATCACAGAGAGTATCCACAAATATTTTCATAATTTTTTGGTGCAGTAGATTTATCCACACAAAAAGATTAAAACCTAACACTATTCATTTTAATTAAAAATGAAAAAGCTCTTGAAAATCAATCGGGAAAAAGAAACGCCCATTCGGCCCATTTAGGCGAACAGGCCCAGCACGTCCCGGCCGCGCCCGCGCGCGCACGCCCGCGCCTTCCCGAGCCGCTGACGGGGTGGCCCCACCCGTCAGTCTCTCACTCTCACTCCCCCTTCTTCCTCCCGGCGCCCGCGCGCGTGCAAGCACGGCGGCTCGCCGCCGGCGCCTCCTCCGGCGAGGGAAACACCGCCGAACAACGCGAACAACCCTAGGACACTACTCTAGGGATCCCAAGGGACTATACCCGCCCGGCGACGAGCTCGTCGGGGACCATGGCGGCTCGGCGGCGGCGGCAGGCCACACGCCGGCGAGGCTCAAGCTAGTAGCGACCAAGATTAAACGTGTTAAGGCTTCAGGGGCTCACCGCGGCTTGGTCTGGCTAGGTGGTTCGACCTGCGACGGTACGGAGAGGCGAGAACGGCGACGAAGGCGGACGGGGTGGCGCGAACTCCACGGCGAGGTCCTGTTCCGAGGTACCTAAGGCCCCAAACACTGGAACCCGCGGGGAAATGAGTATCACGGCACCGTATGGAGCACAAAACGCAAGCCGAAACGGGGAGGGACTCACCGAGACGGATTTGCCGCGTCGAAATCACCCACGGCGGTGCTCGGCCGGAGCAGAGGAAGAAAAGCGAGGCGCGCGGCGGACTCCGACTACAACCAACCGACCCAAACGGCTCAGGAGGTGCGCAATGGACCTAATCGGGCTACTGCACGAGGGAGAGGATGGAGATGGTCGGAGGGGCAACAATTTGGCCAGCGACCGAAATAGGATGGGAGAGGAAAACCGGACGCGGCAGTCGCCTCTAAGCGGCCAGGAGCTTGGGGATAAGGCCAGGAAGGGTCCGGGGCCCTCAGGCGGTCATGGCTGGATGGTGATAGGGCCATGCCCCGGCCGGACATCGCCGGCGTGCGGCGCGGCACGCGCGCGTACCCGCACCCACGCGGCCGGAACAGAGAGAGGGGGCCCCGGTATTGTAGCTCAGATAGGGTCAACAGCTAAAAATTTTCGAATTCCTCCTAAACCGTGCAGCTACAGTAGGTGCTCCAAAAATAAAAGTTGTGCCAAATTTTATTTAGAACTTTTTTGCTTTTTACACCATGTTCAAATTCTACACCAATTTGAATTTATACAAAAGGGGGTAGAATTAGGTTTTGAATTTCGAACTGAATTTTTAAAATTACTTTTGATTGTTCTCAACAACTTGAAAATTGGTAAACATGAAAGTTGTTCTACTCAGTGAGCTTGACAACTTCTATTAAGGAAGTTTTTGAAGATTCTCAATGTTTTTAAAATTGAAGTTTCAAATTTAAATTTCAGTATAGTAATTTGAGTTCAATTTGAATTTTTATAATATAACTTCAACAACTCTTGGGCTTAATTTGATTTCCATTGAAGTCACGTTTTAAAAGTTCTACAACTTTCATTAAGACACTATCATCAGATTCATTATAGATTTTGAATTAGGGTTTTAGGTCAACTCTAGGGCTTAATTTGATTTCTGTTTAATTTTTATTTTTGAATTTGATTAAGGACTTAATTACACAATCAATCACTAGCTAAAAACAAACCACTCAAATAGCCCTAAGCACAATCATATGCAGATGCTTAAATTAAAATATGATGACCTGGCAGGTTAATTAAGTTGTAATACCAGGGGTATTACACAGAGGGACGAGGCCGAGCGACTGAGGGTTGAAGCCGAGCGGGTGAGGACGCAGCAGATGTTTCAATGGATGCAAACTATGAGTGAGAGGATGGGTCAGCCTTTGCCACCGGAACTACTGCCTCCTCCTACGTCTACTCCAGTCAGTTTGTCTAGACCATCATCTGTCACTCATTTCTACGTAGGGCAAGTTAGAATGCACCACAAACTTTAGATCGTTCCTTACAAATTTAATCTCTAATCCTTTGTGCAGAATCAATCGGCGACCTCGGATAATCCTCATAACCCTTCTCCACAGACTGGATAGCCATCTTGGTGAATGATGCTTGTCATGTGTTGCACTGGTGGTGGTGTTGCTATGTTATGTGATGCAACTTGGATGACACTTGTTATGTGGTTGTGAATGACACCGAGTACACTTGTGTTGGTATTTGTGATATAAAGTGACTTGGATGCTTGTTGTGTGATATTTGTGTTAAATTGCACATTGTATTGTGATATATTGTGATTTATTTGATTGGAGTGCAAATAATGAATTGAATTCAGACTGGATGTACCATTTGTCGAGTGCTATGGCATAGACACTCGGCAAAGCGGCTCACCAGGAAATTCTGGGAAACTTATTTGCCGGGTGCCAATGCCATAGCACTCGGCAAACATCTCTTATATGCCGAGTGCATGGGCTCTGGCACTAGGCAAACGCTGAAGATATGCCGAGAGCATGGAATCAGGCACTCGGCAAACGTTGCAGATATGCCGAGTGTCATCGAGCGAGGCACATGGCAAACGTTGAACCTATGCCAAGTGTCCTCCGTTAGGCACTCGGCAAACCGTGCCGTCACCGTAACCCCTAACGGCCGAAACTTTTTTTTGCCGAGTTCTTTTTAGCACACGGTAAACTCTTTGCCGAGTGCCCGAAAAACGACACTCGGCAAACTCTCTTTGCCGTTACCCTAGTTGGCGACTCATCTATGCCGTGGGTAGCACTCGGCAACGCCTTTGCCGAGTGTCCGCGCCCGTTGACCGCCTCCGTACCACCTGCAGGAAGCCCATCGGTGATGGTCTCCTAGAAAGAGAGCTGCCTCACTAGACACACACCGGTCAGGGACTGAGAAGTGGCCCCATGCACACACTACTTCTGCTCAGGGCACCGGGTCAGTGGGTCCCTGTTTCATTGGCCGTATTAGTGTGTAGGTGTGCCACATTTACTCCAATTATTATTAGTTTTCAACAGCTCTGCAAATTCGGGCAAGAAATTACGGTGAGAGAGATGTCACTGTTTCACAAAATAAGATGAGCTAATATTTAGGACTATGGAATAATAGCTTCACCATTATATAATTTGTTGTTGTCATGCAATTTAAAATTTTACTTTTATTCTATGAGTAATTAAGAATTATGAGTTACTATAAAATAACTTAAAACACAATGATTTCACATATCGTCTATTAAATTGACTTAAAATTAAGTGGCCCTATAGGAAACCACCTACGAGATACCACCAATGTATTTTGCGCAGATGTGGCAGTGTTGCCCTACCGGAGCGGCAGTGCCACCCTACCATTTGATTTCGGTTTCAGTTAAATTTTTGCAGGCCTATCTTCACTCCCTAAGCTACCAGAGATCCTACACACTCTACCACATATACTTATAATACTAATTAGTTTGGTGCAAGATGTGGCAGTTGGAATCCTCCTATTGACTAATGAGTTAAGCTTTTTAGCTCATTTAATCAAGTTTAACCCGATTCTATTTATGCCATTTAACTGGTTTTTAATGCTTTAACAGTCTAGCCGTTTAATTCACTGTTAGAGTTTAAACGACACAGGTGGCCTTCGTTTACAGTTTAGACATTATCTAAACGAAATTCACTTAAATAGATGGT
Source organism: Eremochloa ophiuroides (assembly GCA_038502445.1). Classification (NCBI taxonomy): domain Eukaryota; kingdom Viridiplantae; phylum Streptophyta; class Magnoliopsida; order Poales; family Poaceae; genus Eremochloa; species Eremochloa ophiuroides. The sequence continues at coordinate 79,987,461 of JAHLJS010000006.1, forward strand.
TCTTTTGTTTGTGTTTTAGAAAGGTGATGAAATGCACACATGCACTACGGTATGAATGGGCTCGATTGGCTAGTGCATGACATGAGTGGTGAGAAGCCAACCCCAAAACGGGTATAGATGGTTACTCCATGACTTGAGGAGTGGTACAAAACCAATGTTGTGGTTACAATCTGAAAGCGAGAAAGGCGAGAGCGAGAAACAACATGTCGAAAGAAATGGGGAAATGAGAAAGAACATTTCACTCTTCAAAGCGACAATGGTACTATAGTTTTCTAGCACATTTTGATGACTGAACCAAGCTAGCTAGGATCCGCTTTCGACTCGGAGCCAAAAAATTTAGGTTGCTTTCATCCAAGAAACACGATTGACTGATATTGTTAAACTATTTGTTGAATTAGTATTTAGGAAGACTTTACCTACAATCTTATAGAAACTTTTTTTTGCGAACAAATAATCTTATAGAAACTGAAGCCATAGGTGCCCAAGACTCTTGCCAAATAGGGACTAGTAAGTTGGATTTGTGATAGCTAGTGTCTGGGTTCATGCTAGATCGTTGGTCTATAGTTTGGCAGTACCAGAACCCCCAGTCTCAAGTTACCAAATGGTCAGTCAATGCTGGAGTTCAGTGAGACAGGTTCACCTAGTATCAATCCATCATGCATGCCTCATCGTTCGACTGAGGAGTGAGAAAAACGGTGACATTTCAATCATTTTGACACAAATTAACTGATTCTATATACTCCCTCCGCCCAAAAAAAGAGTGCCATTTTACTATTTCAGACTTATTTATTTGACCATCCATCTTATTTAACTTTTTATAATAACTATTATTTATCTTGTTATGACTTATTTTATCGTTAGAGATACTTTAATAATGATATATTTATATTATAACTTTCATAATTTTAAAAATAAAATGAATGGTCAAATACAATATCCGAAAGTTAAAAAACAACATTCTTTTTGGGACGGAGGGAGTATACAGGTGCTGTGGACTGTGGTCATAATACTAGCAGTATTACAGCACCCCCTGGGTACAAAAAAAAATGCAATTCTAGCACAACTATTTATTTTAATGTAATAAGTTTCGCCAATTATATGAAATGAATACTGTGGACTAATTATGAATTATATTTTTTATAATAGATTATATTTGAAGCTATAAATATAAATACTATTTCCTATGTTTGCATTCTTTCTTAAGTAGTGGTTGTTCAGTTGGCTGAAAAATGCTGATTTGGTCGATGCTGACTAAGACTCTGTTTGGGAGAGCTCTACTCACTGATTACTGAATTTTATTGGATTCATCGGAGGAAAAAGGGTGAAGATTAACAGAGAAGTTAGTCTCATTGGTCCCTAACAAAATATAACAGGCGAGTGTGGGAATCAGGAGAGATTCAGCGGAAGTGTTTTTTTTTTTTTTACTCTATCACTTTTATGTAAAAAAAATAGAGTAATAGTTACATTGGATCGTGTAGAAGTTTAGTTTGTTGTGTGTGTGTGTGTTTGGCAACTAAAGAGCGATTCTTCTCGAAAATCTACTCCAGAGAGCGCTGCCTTGCGGGCCTAACCTCAGTGCAACACATAAAATGTCGAGGCGTCTTTTTTCCTTCTCTGAACATCGTTTTTTTGTTTTCCAGATGAAAGAAGGAAGGAAAAACTTGCTGTCCGACATCATCGGTGGTCGGTAATTCACGAAGCAAAACAGGCATCCGGGATTATGCGTAATGATTTGGGCCGTTGTGGGAGCTGGAAAGATCCGGTCCATTATTAATTGATTATGATATCTTTTGGCCAGGCGCTAGCGGTTGCTTTTCTGCAGACAGGCTGAGAAGACTAGGCGAGGTCGATGACACAACCGAAGTGGGTACCGGTGGGCCAGATGGGGAGTGGCCCGCCATTGCGAGCAGCATGGCAGGGGCACCCGCGCGCAGCAGCAGCAGCAAGCGAGCGAGCGGCCTGGGCGCCAGCCTGCGTCGATCTGCCATGCACGTACGTGCGCTGCTGCTGCTGCTGCTGCGTGTGCGCGCTCACGCTTGTGTTTGATGCAGTGCGGATGCAGATGCAGATGCAGCTGTGTGCGCATCATGCATGCGAGCAGCTGCAGCCTGTAGGCAGTGCTCAGCCACGCACAGTGCATGCCAACTGACCTGCCGGCTGCTGATGAGCCCGCCCGGCCGGCCGGGGCGTCGTCGTTTGCACTGTAACCGGCCGGGCCGGCGGCTGCCCCGAACTGGCCGGCAAACAGTAGCTATATCGGGCAAAGTTTTGCCGCGCCATTTCTGGCGGAGCTAGCGTTTTTTTGGCTTGGACGACGCGGACCGGACCCGTGTGCGTGCGCGCGCGCGCGTGTGTGTGTGTGTTGCTGCTGCTGCTGTGTGCCGCTCTGTTAAGCGCTAGCTAATGCTAGTACGTTACGTTGAGAAAGCGGCAACGACGACATGGGCGGAGAAGAAGAAGCTATCTACTGCGCTGCCGGCTGTGTGAACGACGACTGGGAAGTTTTATGTGCTTCGCACTAGTACACTCAAAGTTTTGTAATAATGCATACATTCAGAAAATTATTTGCGCCAACAAAGCATCGATGTAGGGCGTTAATAGTTCATTCACATTGATGCAATCACCTTTGAATTCCAGAGATTTATTTTTCTTCTTCTAGTAATAATTCTTTACGATTGTAAGGGGCCATTTTTAAATCCTATAAGGAGGATACAAGGCAGCACATCGTGTAGATTGAGGTTGAGGCGGCATTATTTGTTTGTGGCTTTGTGCGGTATGATATCATATCATATCATGAACACAGGCGCTTAGCTTTGCGTCACTGGATGGGGCAGGAACATACTAGCCGCCTACGAGCACCAACAGTAGCCGGCACTGTAGGGGCCGGGCTAGCTAGGTGGACGCGCGCGGCGGCGGCATGCGCCGTGCGAGGAGGGTGAGATGGCACGCACGCAGAGATGGGTGCTTGCGGCCACGCGGCTACGAGGGCTTGGGCGGGGGCGCCACCAGAGGCGTTTGTCGGAGGCTCTGCTTCCTGCTTGTGCGGTGCTTGGGAAACAAAATGATGCTTGTTGTGGAACACGTGGCTTCTCTCTGGGTGTGACCGTGTGTGTCTCAACGGCAACCTCGTATGTTCGGTCCCCGCCGGGCGACATGCATGAATACTCCTAGACTAGCCATCCGTGCCTCCGACCAGACCGCCCTACTGCATGCTCCTATATTGAGGGGTCGGGCCCCGGCCCCGGCCCCGGCCCGGACGGCTCTCCCATGCCATGCGTGTCTCCTGCGACAACGCCGCACTTCGTAAAACCCGGGGCATGAACTACGTGCGGAGTACTATAGTATAGGAGAACACCCTAGCAATATACAGTACACTATATATACTAGGAGTACTCATCATCAATTACTGTATAATACTACTGTATCCATGATCTCTTCTGATTCGTTTGTACTGTATAATACGTACTGTACAGACCACTAACACTGTTCGTTATGGGATAGAGGGGCCGCTAACTGTTTGTTATGAATTATCATGTCGAGCAAATTGCCACTGTTGTACTACTAGTGGCACGCGCATTCAGCAAATTCAGCATCAGCACACAGTTTGATCTGCATGCGTTGCCAATTTGCCATGTTGCGATTGCGGTGCAGTGCTTCGTTGCATGCATTAGATTCTGCGGCAGGTAAGTATAGATATGGCCAGTCCATGCCTGAGGGTACGCGGTACGGGCGGTGCTGATTTGCTGGCGCTGGCGTTGCGCCATAGTAGCCGATAGCTAGCGTGGTCCGTGGTAACATTATTCACAGCACAGCCACAGGCGCCAGCAGGCGGCTTCCATCGGCGCGAGTCCCTGTTCCTTGGTTTTGGATTACGCCTGGAATGACGTCCATGTCCATGTCCATCCACCATAACGCCGGCCGGGGAGGAGCAGCGGAGCGAGGGCCGAGGGGGGGGGGGGGGGGGGGGGGGGGGCTACAGCCTCTGCCTCTCCGCTGAGTCCTGTACATTTTGTCGTTGAGATCCCTCTGCGCCTGTCTTGCAGCAGCAGCCAGCAGGAGGCACCCCCCTGGCCGGTCTTCAGCCTCCTCATCAGTCATCACTTATGGCCTTATGGCAGAGCAGTGAGTAGGAGGACAGGACAAAGTAGCGGTCGCACCCGTATGCCAGTATGCGTGTGTCATGTGCTGTGTTGCTTGCTTCGTCTTGTCCTGTGTTTGTGTTCGTGTTTGCGTTTGTGTTTTGCCGAGCAACTGCAACTGCAAGTGCACTCCATCGTCGATCCGCTTCAGACGCCGGGCAACGCCGCGCCGAGCATTCATGTGTATTGACGACGGTGCAGCAGCTCGCTGCTCCCCCTACCGCCGCGCTACATAACGAGCCTGTCACTTGCACCGGTTCCGGGCTTGAGGAACTCAACACCCTGCACGGCGCCTGCACATGCGCGGCTGCGCCGGCGGCCGCGGCCGCAACTGCCAGCCAGCTGGAGCTGGGCATCGCCGCCCAATGCAAAGCGGCACGCGCGCCGGCAGTTCGCCGGCAGTTCCGGAGCTGAAGCTGAGCAGCTCTGGGAACGAGGGAAAAGGGAGGAGCCAGTCGTAGCGGTGTAGCCTTTCGGCGTTGCCGAAGCTGCCCCTTCACCAAAACAGAACAGCACTACTGTTCTGGGCTACGGGTGTGGAATTCTGGGGACACCAACACCGACACGCACCTGTATGAGTATGATTGGGGCGCACATTTATCGACCCCTACCATACATGGATTCTCAGTTCCATCCCTGTAGTGATACTTCAGCAGTTAAGAACCGTAGTACAGTGCAGAAGAATGGCACCAACAAAAAGAAGAAGAAGCTGGTCAACAGATAAGCTTAAATACTACTGTATAATCATGTGGACTAGATTAATCAGGTGAACACATACAGTTAGTTACAAGATGCAGGGAGTCAGATTAATGGACATGATACATAAATCATAAACCATGGCTGCAACAGCTCTGTTCTGCATTTCTGTTGCAATGCTAGGACACAGCCACAGTTTTGCCTGAACAAACACAGCAGCGCTTCAGGCGCAAAAGAGATCGGTTCACTGCAACTTGTTGGCCACGTAGAGGAGGTGGCTGATGTTCGTTGGCGGGTAATTCTGTAAGAGCTTGAGGTTGGAGGTGAAATCGCCGGCCAAGAGGCGCTTCCGGACAAGGATCAGCATTGCACAGCATATTCTGAGCAAGGTTTCCTGTGTCCGACAGATAAAAGTTTTGGTAAAGAACCAAAACCAAAGATCTTTCCGGAGTAGAAGAAACAGTGTACGCTCACCTGGGGGCCATCGGGATCACTTAATAGTGTGTCCCAGATGTGAATGGTATCGGCGAAGTTGAATTCCTGGGTCAGCAGTAACGTTATCCATCTGAATGCATAGAACTGGGGATTAACCTGTAGGGAGCATGTTTTTGTCAACGAAAGCTGCAGGCACCTGTCTTAAAACAGTTGGCATCATGCTTTAAAAAAGATGACACCCTAAAAAATGGTACAGCTAAACCATTTGAAGACAGTACACCATAAAGAAGCGCCTAAATTTCTGTCATTATTATCCTTGCAACAGATACATCATAATAAGAACTTTCAAGTTTATCCATGTCAATAAGTGACATGGAAGGCCAAACAGAAAACAATCCTCAAGACAGCAAGTAGCTTGGCACTGCATGTGAAGACTTACTTCTGTAGTTATTTCCAAATGTTGTTGGAGTTCTCCATCGTACTTTGCTACAAGCTGTGATAACTTGGACAGTGCACCTCGAATGCCAACAGCACTGTTGTCTAGTTTCTGGCAGAAGTTGTCTCTAAACCCACTAAGCAGCTCAACGAAGCAAAAGAATGAATCCGCTTCTGCAAATTTCTACAAGGATTCCAAATAGCAACATTTTGATTCAGAAGATGAAAGCGTTGGCTATCAACAGTACAATGAAGGGCACCAAGAACTTGGTAAAAACAATCTCTTACTCCATACAGCATTTTTGTCATCCGGATCACTCCGAAATACAAAGAAGAGCGGTGCCAAAATTTCATTCATCCCTTGTACATATCTTATTCCAGCATTCAGCTTGGCAAAGATTAGCAGTACATTTTTCAAAGATTCCTGATAAGAATAATGAAAAGAAAAGATCAGACAGGGATCTGACAACACTGTTTAAACTCGAGCGTGTGAAGATTGACCTGATTGGACTTCGCAAAAGATGAGTCGCCACAGAAGAAATGCATGTCAGGGTGGGTGCGCTTTACATCGCGGTCAATCTGCTCCATAATCTCTGAGTCCTGTTATGAAACAAAAATTCCAGACAGCATCAGTTACCAATAAAAAAGCAATAGAGGAGGGCAAATCAGTTCACACATGCAACGAACCCAACAGCATATGTCCAGGTACACACTGCAAGCATGCACGCTCAGACAGAAAGCTGTTTTTATTCCTGAATAAGCTGTGGAATAGTTGGCTCAAAGATTTCATACATCATTTAATTTTTCTCTAACCACAGTGAACCGATTGTGAAGCAGGCATAGTGAAGTAAACCAATTGCATTATCCAGGTCCACTTGATTCTGGCTAGGATCAAGTAATACATGCCATAGAAAAACAACGACGACTGCCATATGCATAGCTCTAAAACGAGACACAAGAAAGCGCGGTTACCAACTAGAGGTGAACTGAACTTCTAGCCATACTATAAACATAATAATAAAGAGTTATATAGCATCACAAGGCGGCCTTTATACCTCAAAAAACTGATTCCAAGCACTGGTCTTCCCAAGGCTTAAAGGGTGCTCCTCTCGTGTTACCTCTGACCTGTGCAGGAACCCATTGCCATCATCTGCTACGCTTCCGCTGTGGTGGCCTTCTGTTTGCACCTGTCGCCCTATTTCTACCTACCTAGCAAATTCAGAATTCAGGATCTCTATTTTCTGGAGAGGATCTAGTCAGGCATTGGTGGCCACAAACAAGATCCATAAGTATGACCTGAATCTGCAGTGACTTACAGGGTTTCTAAGGAACTTCATCTTTGAAAGCAGCGTACTGTCCTCTCTTCTTTGCCAGCTCCTGCTCCCACAGCGATCGGTCATTGGGCAGATAGCCCAGTAGCAGCTGCACAACAATAACATGCACTGTCAGTGACTGAAAAGGCAAAACCAAAAGCTTTGACTGCAACCTTTCCACTACTGACGGAACCTTTTGACGGAATCAGAATGCTTCTTCACCAAAGGGTGAAGAAAAACAGGTAGACAGTTTCAGCCGGCCATTAGCATCCAAAGCAAAATGATAAACTAAGATTTTCTAGATAAAAGGACTGATTAGAGGACAATCGTACAAATTAAGACCATCCTACAATTAAAACTTTTCGCTTCGCGGCAGATTACAGTACAATTGCCTCAATGAGGTTAGCTTTTCAATTCTCAAATACCAACACCTCTGATGCTCATACGGACCACAGAAATAGAACAAAGGGTACAATACAAATACCAGAAGGCGAGACAATCCAGTACCTTCCACACAGTCGCCCGGACGCCCGCCGCGTCTGGGACTCCCTGAGCCGCTAGCATCCTCAGTTCATCGAGATCTATCACCTTCTTGGACAACTGCAGGAGGCCAACCCCCAAGGACCCCTAAGCCAGAAGCCAACAAACCGAAACCAAGCAACATGCAAAACACAGGAGACCTTACCGCCGCGAAGAGGCGGGACTGCCGAGAGATCTCGAATTCCGGTGTAGGCGCCGGCGGAGGAGATCGCGGTGAGCTCGCCATGGATTTGGGCGTCAAGATGAACCCGTCCGTGTGGACGGTGTGGTGGCTTCACTCTTCAGAAAACGTGCCGGTTGGCCAGATACGCATCCGGATCTATCTCTGACCGTCAATTTGTAGGCCCCATAGAAATCTTACCATCCAGATTCGCTAAGGTAGGACCCACTACCAAATTCGCATCGTTACTGCACCTTTCACGGGATGGGCCTCCCTCGATCTAGAGGATCCGAAATATAAAGCCCAAGCGGCCAAGCCCAGCCAGTTGAAAATGTCTGTGGTATGGACCGTGTACAAACACAGGCCCATTAGCAACGAGGTTTGCGTTTTATTTTATCTTAGAAATGATTATTTTTTGGCGATTATCTTAGAAATGATTATTGATTACGGTCGCAACATATAGACGACTGAAGTTTGACCTAACGGTTGTTAACGTGCGGTAACTTTGCAGATAAAAATACAGGAATTATTTAACGGACGTGGCTAATGCACGGCCAGCTGTTTTTTAAACCATTCGCACGGCCTTGCCATTTTGAGTAAAGTGCAAATATTTTTTTTTTCAGCAACAATCCTGATTACTAGCTTGTTGGCGAGCGGACTAAACGTCTTCCACCATTTTTAGCTGGCTTGTTGTCTTGAGCGGCCCAGGGCTAGATACGGATCGCACTCACTAATGAAAAAGGCAAATTTAGGTCAGACATGCTCTCAAGTACCATATATATATATATGTTCACAAAAGAAAAATATATTCAGATTCAGAAAAGAAAATAATGCAAAACACATTTGTATCTGCAGTTTTCTAGAGCACAACACAGTACAATCCCAAGAAAAGCACACATTTATGTAGCTGCACATGGCCTACATCTTGCTCCTATGCACACATTTATGCAGCTGTACATGGCCTGCATCTTGCTTCTGTGTAGTACTTGGAATGCATCTTGCTTATGTGTAGTACATGGAGTGCATTCTGCGTGCTAAAAAAGGTAACATTTGTCATAAATTTGTTGTTGCATATGTTAAAAAAATAAAAAACCTTATGTTGCCTATTGGAAAAGATATTATTATCAGAAAGTAGTAGTGTTATTGCTTAACGGAGTGCTTATATTGCCTAAATCAGCATTGTTCTTGATGCCACGTGTTAAAAACATAAATATCATTGCACAAACACGATTCTCTTTTCGTTGTAGGCGACAAATAGCACTAGCATTATGGACTTAAATAACCTTCCACTAGAATTTGACTATGATTTCCTAAATAAAATGTTTCAAGAGCAAACAAATGCAGCTGAAACCTAATATTTTGCATTCAGCAATTACCAAACCACCATGATGTGCCTACTATGTATAAAATCAGGCTACAGCTTGAAGAAACAAGAATAGAGGATGTTTTTAGAGCCTCTATTGGTGGTTGTAGTGGATTGCATTTTCTTGGAAATTCAAGTGCCATCGGTTAGGCAACAATGTCTTTCTAATAGGCAATTTAGAGTATTTTACTGAGGTATTTAAAGATCGGAGCCTACTATACCACTTGGAGCTACCATACCACACATCAAGGTTGTATTTCAATTCATCACCCTTGTTTAGCCGCTGGAATATATCATGCACCGCCTCGACTTTTAATGCAATTAAGTCCATCCCAGAAAAGACTCAAAAGTCAAAACTTGAAAGAAATAACTAGCTCTAGGCAACAATCCCTATCAAGACAATTTAACTAAAAATACATGTCACACAAAAAAATCATGATTCAACTAGTCCTATGCATAAAAGCACAAAAACTGGAACATTTTAAATTAGTATTAAGAAATAAGTAATAATATGGTTACATATTAGGCAAAACAAGTTCGTGAGCTAGACAAAATATTATTAAGAATTAAGCAATAATATTGTTATAAATTAGGCAAAACAGTGTGGTTGATAAAAGAAATAATAGCGAGATAACCGTGGATATGCCAGATTCTCATAGATAACCCATGGAACACTTTGTGATGTAGCATCTCTAATAAAAATCTTTAGCGTATTCATGCTAACAAGTTAATAGATCCGTAGCTTTGATTACTAATATAATGGATACAGCATTACCCTGCCGAATCCAACTAACTTCACACATCTTTGTGCCATCAGAATCTAAAATCTTCAAAAATCTTGCAAGGTGCCACACCACCATCCTTATTAGTATGTAGTTCTATTCCTTCAAATACTTCTTCCAGCATACTAGCATATATCTTGTTGACAAATTCATGTCAATCAAGAGTGCCCGGAACAAAAGTTAACATTAAAAACAATAGCATTCTGATTACTGCTGTAACATAGATGTTTTATAATTGGCAAGCAGTCCATAGTGTTTACGGAATAACAGAGTAACAGGAGTCAGTACACTTTACTGTTGCATGGCACTATCTGAACCTTAAATCAACTTGAAATACATCATATGTGTTTTCCAGTTTCCAAGCATATATTTGAAGCTACAAATGATAATTAGCACAGAATACGGTCCACATTACAAAGACAAATGTTATTGCTGAAATAAGAACATATGAATGGAAGTGTAGCATTCAGAACCACAACACATATGCTACAGGAACAGTTTTTAAGTAAAAATACTTACTGCATTGAGTCATCCGAAGAACATGATCCATTACCACAGTTCGTAAATTTTTCTAGCCTTCTCAATTGCTTTATGCTCAGGTACCAAAGCTTCTTCATCAAAAATTAAATTAGATTTTTCAGATATCTTACATATCCAAACTATTTGGCGATAAAGATTTAGCCTCTTTAGGTATTCTCTGATTTGTTGTTAAGGTTACGGGCCTTCAGAACTTGCATTGCTAAATTACTTCCCTGCATTGCAGAAGGCACAAAAATCTTGTACCACCATTGGCAAAAAAAAAGTTCCAAGACAAACAACATCAAATTTGAGTGCAACAGCATCATTCAGAAAAGGATACTCATAATCTCGGAATATCTTGTTTGTGAATCGAATTTGGAAAACCTTCTCCTTTGAATCCAAGTCCTTTGGGGGCTCCAGTAAAGAGAAAGGTTTCTTATCAAAGAGGGGTATTTGGCCTACGATCCTGCCTGCACAAGAAAATAAAGTAGAACTTTCATTTCTCCCATAAAGCTCTTGCATGGAAAAATCTAAAACACTGCAAATAAGCTGATTAGTAATGTGATCTGCCAACTAACAGCTCCAGACATAAATGAGTAAGGAACAATTACAAGAGTGTATATAGTGACAGGACTAGCACTGTGTTTCTAGATCAATGGGAAAGGCAATTTAATGTAAAATCTAAGTTAGAGATGATTCTAGTAGAAAATGGAAAAACCGCCACACCAAAGCAGCATGTCGAAACTACTCGGCTGGCTGGTGACACTGGTCGGAGAGGCATTTCGTACGAGCACATGAGAGGCAAAACCATCCTAGCTATACTTGGGACCGGACATCATCAATCACCATAACTAGCAGGTGAATAGGTGCTTTTAGTAGCAGATCGGCAACACTGTATGCTTTATTCAACTAAACCAATAATTAATCGTCACAATTGCTAAAGCATGCAAATATCTAATTATCAAACACTAGATTAGAATTTGGACGAGACGGTGATGCTTGCTTGTGCCGGCGGTGGCAAAGTGAAGCGCGGAGGCCGCCGGCGGCTCCCAGTGTCCATGCCACACTGCCATTGTATCCTGTGTGTGCCCGTGCCAAGCTTGTTCAATCGCTCAGGTGTTCGGCGTGCCTACACCTCGCGCTTCGCCTCCGTTGCTCGTATGCATTTGCATCTTGTATTCTGCCTCTGTCCAACCTACCGCCCACAATCGAGCGCACGATGCACCGTCGTTCACGGTCAGACAAATGAGGAATCGAAGGAAAACCGCGCCAAATACCTCAATTGAACACAGGGCGGAGCCCCTTGCCGTGGTACAATCCACCCATGACAAACAAAGCGGGAGAAACAAGGAGCAGCTAGGGTTCGCGGAGCTAACTGACAAATACCTTGATTCAACACAGGTCGGTGCCACCGCAGGCAGGAAACGACCGTCGACGCCTCGGCGGCGGGGCATCCGCGCAGGAGCGTCTCAACCGGCGCTGGGGCGAGTGACCCCGACGGCGGAATAGCAGGCGGCGGTTGAGCTGGTCGAGCGGGCGCGGGCTGTGGGTGCGTTTTTGGGGTCGGGGTTGCGAAGAAGAGGAGAGAAGTGGTTCGATACCAGAGAAAAGAAGATGCAGGTCTATCCTCTTTGTTGGATCGCAGATGGATGGCGTGCGCGCGTTAAAGCAAACGCACGGCCGGCTGGAGAGAAGTCTTCACCTTATTTAACATAGGAAGTTTTGTTGTCAATAAAAAAAGAGGGTAATTATTTTCCATGTCTTAATCATGGTCTGGACGTGAAGCAACGAAACAGCAGTAGAGCGTGGAACTGAGCAAATGACAACATCCTGTGTGTTCCCGGTTCAGATCGACCAACCAACCACGCATGGGAACTCATAAATCCTTCTTTTTGCTGTGCAAACTTGTTTACATATAACAGAGGGTTCCATGATGGGGACGGCAACAGTATACATAACGAGCCTGTGATCACACAATCTTTTGTCACAGTCATGAAACAGTCAGTGCGAGCGAGAGGTCAGAAGCAGCGAGCAGATAGTAATGTCCATGTCCCGCAAAAAAAAAAGAAAAAAAAAAGGACAATATACAGCATATACTCCTAGTATGTCATAATAAGATTAAGATAACTTGTGCAGCCAAGTCATCAGAGGGTCATGGCCGATCTGGACATGTGTACGAGTACACGCATGCAGTTGTTCAGAGCTAGTACACAGATGTGCTGGACACCCCATAGAACAAGTCACGCGTAGTAGAGTGGATAATCCTTTTTTTTTTTTTTTTGCAAAGTTGCGGTGTATATTGCTTACCTGGAAAATTAGCCAATTTCATACAAAAGTACCTGAAAAAATAGCCAATGTCGTCATAGCAGAGTGATTCTATAAGGTATTGTGGATTGCTCAGTCACATACATACGTATCTATCATAGCCTTTTAAAACTATATCTTACTAGAAAATTACGCAAGTTAGCAATCAAATTAACTAATAGTGATGGGCAAATTAGTATTTTGTCAGAATCTTTGTTTGGTCATAAAGTTGCTAGGATAACTTATTTTGTCAGAATCTTTGTTTGGTCATAAAGTTGCTAGGATAACTTGTTTCAAGACATAGAAAATATGTTCTAAAATAATAAAAATCTGGCTTTTGATCTCTAATATTTCATGGTTTATTTTATTTATAAACAAGAAAAATATGAAGCCAATACCATCTCTTAAATGATATTTACTTCTGTATTATCTATATATAGCTATTTGGAACTAGTTTATTATGGTCATATTGCTTTATTGATAGTACTGATGCTCATTATTTATCTATAAATTCACCACAAACTAATAGTTAACATTTTTAGAAGAAAAGGTGGAACTATTTTTCTTATTGAAAAGTATTTAATTATGAATTTTGAAACTTCGGCTACATTTTTATTGTGGACAAGAAGAAATTAAAAATACTTTTGAAATCGGTCAGAGGATCGAATTTGTCCAGTTTTCGTAGTTGAAAGTTGAAAAAATAGATTTTACCCTAATTAAAATGTGTGTATCTCACACGTGCGCGCGCGCGTGTATGAATTCTACTATGAATTCTTTGTACATCACGATACCAATTATCGAAACATCTTCTGCCTTCAAAAGACTGAAATTTGTCCATTTTCACTCGGTGTCGCGATTTATTTATACAATATATAAAGACATAAATCCGATTGGATTTTCAGTTTGTTGGTACCGGAGGCTGAAGGCAAGCATATACCCGGTGGTATCCAGGTCAGGTCATATCTGCGTCTTCTAGCACGGGCATTTTCTAATCCCATGTGGGGATTATACAAAAATATAATGTTTCCGGTTCTGACGAACTATAGTGTTAGGTGCCCATCAACTTCACCTCTGCCTGTGAGATGGATGGACACTGTAAGATGAGTCTCATGCATGCACAGTATGACACTAGCGGGGAGCGCCCCCATAAACGGGAGGATGGTTAATTAATTAGGGTGACCCCAGCGCGTCATTGTCTCTGGCAATAGCAGTCGCTGCTGGCTGTGTAACGCACTGTGTGGACGACGGAAGAGACGGAGTGGTGCATGCAGGGGCTGGAATGGAATACCTCCTTCAAGGGGCAAACACACATGACAGAGCGTGTGGTCTGTGATGTGAAACGGCAATTGGCAAGGAAACCCATGCCACCGTGCCTGCCCGTTCGGTAAACGCAGTGATCAGATATCTGGAGAGATCGAACGATTTTTCAGGTGATAAAGAATAATCAGAACGAAGGAATAACGTTTTTTTTTTTTTGGCGTAAAGAACGAATGAATCAGTTGTTCGTCAGCTGGAGCCTCGCCGACATTGCATTGCATTGGCTCTGGGAATGCAAATCAAGACTGCGGAAATAGACACATTCTCAGAGACAGGCTGTGCACATAAACCTCGCAAGGGAAAGAACGATCGATAGCTACTGCCTGCCCATTGACATCTGCATGTGACGCAAACAGACAGCGGTCCAAGGTCCGTAGCAGCACTAGCAGTATAGAGATAAGAGCCTCGCAGATCCCCGCAGCCCAGGCGCCACGTCCGACATACATGCATGTGGCTCAGCCAAACCATGCCCCTGTTTAAACTAATCGCTGCCACGTCGGACGGTTTAATCCTAATGCTAGGGTGCTAGGCCCGCCGCTCGTAGCGGCTGAGGCTGAGCTGTCGCCTGGCTGTGTTTTTATCGGCCCAGGACTGGCCCATGCCGGCATACGGATGAGGCCCCTGCATGCGGGCCACGGGCGCGCCACGTCGGCCCGGTGGAAGCAACATGTGGCGCTTCCTCATTCCAAGGGCCGTTTTCGCATTTGCCTCCTCGTGCTCGCGACCCCTCGACCTCGCTCGCTCTTCGCTTCTCGCAGCGGGTGATCCAATCCATCCATCAGACGGTCGTCTTGCGCGATCCACCCTCCGTCACTCGAAATTTTCGTGCATCAGGAAACTTGGGTTCCCTATTTTAATTACTAATAATAACGAAAAAAAATACAGAAGCTTTGTCGCTCAATGAACCAATTAAAAAAATATATATATTCTATTTTAGCAATGCACCCACACAAAACAACACAACACAAACATAAGCTCTATCTAGCTGGCTAGATTGTATGACTGATTGGCTGAATTTTTTTTAAGAAAAAAACAGTGCTGAATTACTGACTGATACTAATTGGTAAATTCAAACTAACAGAACCTATACATACTTGATACTGCTGGTCGTTTTTAACATCGTGAAAAGGGAGAAAAGTGATGACGAGCAGCGGGAAAGGAAAAGGCATGTGCAAAGGCCAGCCCTGAAGCCAGAGGAGGTGGCAACTGGCGGAGGCCATTTGTGAGAATCGCATTTCCCCCGCGGGACGGTCGGGGGGCAGCCGCCAGCGCGGAGTTTCTACCTTGTGCCGCTCTTCCTTCCTCTCCAGGTCCCCCGGCCGTCTCTCTCTATAAAAGCGTTCAAACGGCCGCGGCAATTGGCCTGGCCATCCCCACCCCGCCCCAGAGCACGCAAGCCGCAGCTGCGACGTCTCCCTCCACCGCACCCGCACCCGCACCGGGCCTTCAGATATTTTACTCGGAAATCCCCACCCCCGCAGCTTCTTTCCCTTCGCTTTCCGTCGCGCGCGATTCGTTCGCTCGCCTGTCCACGCCGGCGGGAGACGAGGGAGGGGAGGAGATGTGCGAGGCACCGCGACTCGGCTACCGCGCCGGCGACGCGGCCGCCGCTGACGTCGACGTCGTCACCACGGGCGGCCGCCGGAGGATCCCCGCGCATTCCTCTGTTCTGGTAAGCGTCCGAAACGGACCGCGTCGTCCGTTCCCTTCCCTCTCCGACGACCTTGGCGCATTTTGCTCTGCTCGCCCGCAAACCATCTGAAGAGAGTTGTTCTCCGCGCGCTATAGGCCTCGGCGTCGCCGGTGCTCGGGAGCATCCTGGAGCGGCGGCTCCAGAAGGACAGGGAGAGCGGCAAGCCCGGCAGGTCCGTCGTCCGGATCCGCGGAGTCACCGACGACGCCGCGGCCGCCTTCGTCCGCCTCCTCTACGCCGGCAGGTAACGTCCGTGGACAACACCGACGTGTCTTCTCCCTTGAAATTCCTTTGCCTCCCCTCCCCATGGGATTGCATGAGCATGGCCTGCTGTTGCTAGTCTTAGTTTCGCACACGTCCGTTCCTTGTGATTGCGAGGCTGGGCAAGCCAAAGCCATAAGCCAAGCCAGTGGAAACAAAACACGATTATTAGCAAAGACTAATTCTGAGTTATTCTAAACGCACAAGGAGGGAAACTATGGCGCATGTGGGCTCCACGTTAACAACCCGGAAGATCAACTTTATTCATCAACCAGAAGCGTTTGTCTAAAAAAAAATATAGGGGTACTTTTTATTCTCTTTTTATTTCGAGTCGATTTGTTTCCTTCTGTAACAGTATATTTTCAGTATATATATAAACCTGCAATTCTGGGTCTCCAACATTCTAGGAATAGTTAAGTCCATGTGCTATAGCTTGAGTGACCAATTTGAAAACTTAGTACGTACTAGCTACCAAATTCAACCAAACCGATGACGCTTTCCGTACGAAAACCTTTGCGCTCAAATTAAACATTTCCTATATACTATATATCTATATAAAATTTGAATCAAAATGCATTTTGAACATTTGAGCATTTGTCGATTCAAGGAACCAGGACATGAATCTACTTGTCGCTCAAGACAGGTCCCCGGCCAGGCTTGATATTTTTCCAGCACCATCCAATCACCGAGCCGGGTGTGTTCGCAAGTGGGGGGAGGGGGGTGCCTGATCATCATTTGTCAGTGTCACGTCCCGGGTCGGCGGCAGCCACGTCGCCCGGCGAACCCCGTCAACTAAACCAGAGCCACACAACACATCCCGCGCCGATCTGCCAAACGTCCAAACCCCGTGGCGGACACTGGAAGGAAATCGCCGAAAAATATCGTGGCTTTCCGGCAGCGAATTGGCTGGCGAGTCGGCGAGGAGGGAGTAAAAAAGAAAAGCTAAAGCGAGGAAAAAAGCGCTGTCCTTTTTTATTTATTTCCCCGCCGCCTGGTTGCCTGGTTGGTGTGCCACTGCGGGGTTGTGGGTGGCGCCTGCCCGGTTGCACCTTCCCCGCGCTCTGGGCCGAGCTCACGCACGACTGGCTAGGGGCCGACCGGCCGAGCCGTTGCTGTCGCGGACACGTCCGGCACGGGGACGCACCGGCGGACTACTGGCCGCAGCTGCTGTCGTCGTGGTGTTGCTCGCCGTGGATTGGAAGTTCTTCTCGGCCTACGTGGCTACTTGTGGATCCCGAGAAAGGGACCGCCTGAGCGATCGCAGCCTCGCCTTGGGCGAATGTTCTTGTTCTTGTGGAGCCGGTCGAAGATTCGATTCTTGTGCACACTACTAGTACTATATGATTTGTTATCGTTACTTATAAGATTCTTCAACCACACTACTAGCACATGAATTGTCAGGTTCTAACTAAACAGTGTCTACCCGGTTGTATGCTTTTTAAAAAAATTAAATGATGACGAACGAACGTACGCACGATCCTGCATGTGCGAGACGGCGCGCTTATAATTAACTAACATGGCAACAACAAAAAACCATCGGCAGGTGCGGCGACGGCGGCGAGGAGGATGAGGACATGGAGAAGCAGGCGGTGCAGGTGCTGGTGCTGGCGCACGCGTACCAGGTGCCGTGGCTGAAGCGGGCGTGCGAGGGCGCCATCGGCGTGCGCCTCACGGCGGACTCGGTGGTGGACGTGCTGCAGCTGGCCGACCTCTGCGACGCGCCGCGCCTGCACCTGCGCTGCTCCAGGCTGCTCGCCAAGGAGTTCGCCGCCGTCGAGCGCACCGAGGCCTGGCGCTTCCTCCAGGAGAACGATCCCTGGCAGGAGCTCCACCTCCTGCAGCGCCTGCACGAAGCCGACATGGTACGCTTCTTTTTTTTTTTTCTTTTCTTTTTCTCCTTCCTCCTCCACCGGCCGGGCACTGGCCACGATCCATGTAAATCTGACAGATGCATTGCACGGACCGCACCAAATGGAAGTGCGAGTGCGAGTGCGAGGAATCATGATGACGCACGCCGGCCCGTCACCGTGTGTGCGCCAGTGACTGACTGGGGAGGGAGCATGCTTTTCTTTAG
The DNA here is from genome assembly GCA_038502445.1 of Eremochloa ophiuroides. NCBI lineage: Eukaryota > Viridiplantae > Streptophyta > Magnoliopsida > Poales > Poaceae > Eremochloa > Eremochloa ophiuroides. Next base: position 80,005,492 of record JAHLJS010000006.1, read on the forward strand.
CGCCAAGCTTTTGTTCCAGGAAATGGAGGACATGGTCGGACCTCCGTGTCGCGTTCGTGCGTGTGTAGGACATGACGCGAGTGTGTTTTTTCTATGTGGTTGGTGCGTCTGTTTGGGGGCGGCCCGTCCACGCCGAATGGTCGGCGAATGTTCGCATCTTAATTTCCGGCCTCTTACCTTTCCCCCCTCGGTTTTGTTTTCAAACGCTTTCATTCGGGTTAGACAAATCGTGACCGGGAACACAGTTTCCAGGCCAACTCTTTGTTAAAACTTGAGACCAAAGTAACCTTGTGACTTGTTGGCGGCTGCTCGATCAGTTCCATCTTCCAACAGTCTTCAGTCGTAGTATAGGATTAATTTCAAAAGTCGCACGGAGAATCTTTCATTCACTCATCATGTTTACAGTACGTTTGTTGGACAGTTCCACGATGCACGTTTTTTTTTCTTTTGTTGTTGTTTTTGTTGTTGTACCGGCCCAGCTTCATGAGCTAAGCACTGACCGAAATGTGCGCTCGACGTGCAGCGGCGGCGCAAGTGGCGGCGGAAGCGCGCGGAGCAGCGCGTGTACGTGGAGCTGAGCGAGGCCATGGACTGCCTGGACCACATCTGCACGGAGGGCTGCACGGAGGTCGGCCCGGCGGGGCGGGCGCCGGCGCCGGCGCCGTGCGCGCGCTACGCCACGTGCCGGGGCCTGCAGCTGCTCATCCGCCACTTCTCCCAGTGTCACCGCAAGAGCTGCGCGCGGTGCCAGCGCATGTGGCAGCTGCTCCGCCTCCACTCCGCGCTCTGCCACCGCCCCGACCGCTGCAACACCCCGCTCTGCATGTAAGCAAGTGTTGCTTCGTTTCGTTGCAGCCATCCATTACGGAATGTGAGCCCGCGCCTGACATTGTTGCGGTTTGTGCCGTGCAGGAGGTTTAAGCAGAAGGAGCAGGAGAAAGCCGGCGATGATGGCGACAAATGGGGGCTTCTGGTGAAGAAGGTGAAGACTGCCAGGGTCTTCTCTTTTCTGGCCAACAGGAAGCCGACGAGCACCTCCACCCAGTGCTGAGCAAATGCAGGAGCAGACTGGGACGGTTAGGGGTAGCTATAGATTAGTGAGTGTGAGATTGGAGTGAGCAGTTTTTTTTGGTCCGTTCTCAAATGTCAGATTGTCACCCTGTGATCTTCGTTGGTAGAATTCTTTTAGCGAGGTGGGAGTCACTGAGCCGAAAGTCGATGTAAAAAAAGTGCATGTATGTTATACAATAGGCAAATATGAAATAAATAAATATAGCCTCATGGTTTCTTTCAGTTTCAGGATTCTGGCACCCTGATCAATCCATAACGACTTGTACGCAGAATGGACGCCTGCCACTGTTTTTTGTTTGTTTGTTTCCAACCATGGTTTCATGATCCAACTTGCTCTTGATAAAGATTTGATAAACTAATATTTCGTTAAGCATAAAGAAGACCAGGCCTTTATGAAATTTAATTTAGTTGTACGAGTTGGGACTTGGGAGACATCATAATAAAAAGGCTATCTGCAAGCGAACAAGAAAATTGGCTATGGCGCTATGATTACGAAAGCTGCTTTGAATCATCAGAGAGCCCGTGCGCAAGAGAGAGAGAAAATAGTTTTTTAAAAGAAATAAAGATACTGCTGCACAAGACGATCAAAATACACCAGGGCAGAAATAGCACTACATATATTAAATCAACAAAGTAATATGTAACCAACATGCTGGATGTGTATGCCTGGAACAAAGTAATATGTAACACTAAGTCATTAAACCGCACCAAGCATTCTTCTTTTCCGACAAGGGTTTCGTCAAAAACAACACCTTGTAACCAGGATAACAAAAAAGGAGAGTCAAGTTGTGTTGTTCTGAAATAAGAACAAAAACAGCAGCAAACCCTTTTGTTCCAAGCAAGCTGGGGCAGGTTCTTGCAGTTCTGCTAAGTTACAACAATTCAACATGAGCATACCCACTTGCATTCAACAATGTTATAGCATCTCTCGCTTTATTGGAGGCGCTGAGCATACATCAGTCAAGATATCACTTGAAAAATACAGCAGATGAAATATGATAAAGGAACTGCCTGAAACCATTGGCTAAATGATAATCATGATTCATTCTCTTTAGCTTGGGCCAGTAACTCTGCCTGCATTCTCTTTATCTCCAGTTCCCTTTCCATCCTCTCTTTCTGAAAGAATAAAATCACTATAAGCTGCTTTCATAAAAATAAAACATCCCTAAGTATAGCAAATTGTAGATGCTGACACTGCATGTATTTTGCATAGATGGGCATAGTAGTTTTGGTGGTCAGGTTTGTTTATGTGTGATGAACAGATGATGGTGTTCTAGGTAGAAACAGAACATACAGAAAGTGATTCTATCTGTGTTTGATTCTAGCACTACAAAGGTAAATGCTGTCATGTCCTAACATCATCTTTGAGGCAGAGGGATCCAAAAAGTACTAAACATGCCTACAGAAATAAATGCTCTGCGCAAGGGAAACACAACCACAGCAACTTTCCATCTGGTGTGTTTAGTTCACAAAAAAATTTCTCGTTCCCCATCACATCGATTGTACTTTTCGCCTGCATGGAGCACTAAATGAAGTAGCAGCTATTGCATATTTGTACTTTTTGTCTAGCTAGCTCGAGATGAATCTTTTGAGTCTACTTGTGCCATGATTGGACAAAAGTTGTCGCATACAAACGAAAGTGCTACAATGCACTTTTTCCCAACGTTTTCCAATCTAAACGCTACCAGAATGAACCTTTGGGTACAATGGAGACCAAAATAATCATAGCATCAAAGTGTCATGGATTGAACACACAATTTTTATCACACATGATGTGTTTTCAAACAGGTCACAGGTTTCCCTGGCAATGTACCTCTCAATCTAAATGGCTTTGGAACTACAATCCAGGCTTTCAGGATTCAGAACAAACCAGAATCATACAACCTTAGAACATGAGACAGCTAATGCAATTACGATTAACTTTCAATTCACATTTTATTGGAGCCATGAAACACTAGAACTATTTTGATAGGTATAGACCTGAATGATAACGGAAGCAAAACCCTCAAAGGTGACATATGCTATTTCTTTCCTACAGTACATCCATTCTATTATGAAATGGGCTACTTCCAGATAGTGCAGGTTTTCTTCTGAAGTTCTTCGGTTACACACTCTAAAATTCTAATGATCTGGTGCTTAATTTTCCCTAGTTTCTGGTTCAGTAACATCTGAGTCCGCTTTTTTACTTCTATTCCGTATCCGTCTTTATATGACCTGTTCTAATCTAGCCTACGAAAACGAAACTGGTGTCTCCCAACAATAAAATGCAGTCCTTTTTTTATTTCAGATACAGACAGACACGCGGCCGCGAGAGTATGCTTCAAAGCATCATACTCAGAATCTCAGATATGCCAGAAACTCTTCCCGGATCCACAGTTCCATCAGGTCATGTCGGATCTAGCATATATGCATTCGAAGATTCATGTGGTTCGAGCAACTGCTAATCAAAAGGCATACACAGACCAGATCTAACAAGCTAAGGAGATAATGGAATCCATAAGCTACGCCCGCATACTAAGAAATGGATTTAAATTCACAAGGAAAGAGAAGAGGAAGAGATTGTGCCAGAGAAGCGGCTTCCGCATAGTACCTTTTCGTCCTGGTGAAGGGCGATCCAGACGTGGACCCTGTCCATGGACTGCCAGAAGAGGAACGCCCCGAAGGTCATCGCGAAGTAGGTCGCCACCCGCACCATCTTCTTCCCCTTCTCCGATCTCTCCGGCACTCCGCTGTCCCTCTCCGCCGCGGATTTGGGGATTTTGCGATGGCTGCGGCGTCTTCTGGACACGAAGGTACGTCCAATGGACGGGCCGGGATTCTCTTTCCGCCTCAGATAGTCAGATGAGTTATCTGGGCTGGGCCTCCAATGGACGCACTGAAATATGCTTTATTGTACATAAAAAATGGAATTAACATGTCTAGCAAAAATAAATTCATTTACACAGGGATAATAATAAAATTTACAAAAACTCACTTTTGCATCAGGTAAAAAGTATTCGTGACCAAGGAAATGGTACATAATGCCACGATAGCATGGCTAGAATTAAATCTTTACCGTGATTCACATCTATGTGTTCCTAATACTAACGATTATTTCGGTAGGATATAAGGTGCTCCCTCCATCTCAAATTGTAAGTCATTTTAAGAATCTTGTAAAGTTAAAATATTTCAACTTTGACAAGTTTATATAATAAGATAATAATATTTATAATATTAACTAAGTATTATTAAATTCTTTATCAAATATATTTTTATAGTACATTTATTTGGTCCTCATAAATCTTTATATTTCTCTCTATAGCTTTAGTCAAAGTTAAGATAGTTTGACTCTCCCAAATTTTTAGAACAACTTACAATTTGGACGGAGGGAGTAGTACCGAGTTCATGAATCTATAATACATTCTATAATAAATAAATAAATATAAAGTGTCTAATAATTTGAATAAGGTTTAAAGCTTAAGGCCTAGAGTTCTGTTAGGGCACTTGCAATGTAGAAACTATCATAATTTTTATATACATTAATTACTCTATCACGTAGACATTTTGCTGATGTGAGAAAAGAGAGCAAGATACCAAGAAACCGTGTCTAACTAAGACTCGGTGTCTTCACGCATTTTGAGACGATAGATATCATCCTGTAGCGCGTTGGGAAGTTCTCCGTTAGTTTCCATCAGTTCATACGGATCTTGTGTGCCACTGCAGAGCTACGCTCGTGCGGCCCGCTGTCACAGCTCCCTCACGAGTCACGAGCAGCACAGACTTTCTTCCGTGTGCAGCAACACCCACACAGCATACTTGCCCGCACAGGAGATCCGATGGAAAGTGGAGATAGGATTGGTTTGATCTTTTTTCTTACCACGTTAAGAAATGCTGCATTGGGGTGTATAGTTTTCAGAGACAGTGTCTTGTTAGTTTCTATATTAGGAGTGTCCTTATGTAGCCTCAAGAAGGTTGTATAGCGTCGCAAAAATGTGTTTGTATAGCAGAGCCAGATGATTTGTCCAATACCCTTGTTAATTATTAGCCGTAGTAGCTGGTCTATGAATTTGATCGCCAACTAGACGTGGGACTTGGTGCCGCGTCCGTCTGGTGGCAATATGGTCACGAGCAGGTGGATTTGGACACACAAGCGTCGGGCTGATGGGTCCTTGGAGCGCTACAAGACCCGCTGGGTGCTCCGCGGCTTCACTCAGCGGTCTAGAGTGGACTACGACGAGACCTTCAGCCCAGTGGTGAAGCCTGCGACAATCCATACTGTCCTCTCCCTGGCACTTGAGCGTTCCTGACCCGTGCACCAGCTGGATGTCAAGAATGCATTCCTCCATGGCACTCTGATAGAGACTGTGTACTGCAGCCAGCCGGCCGGCTTCGTGGATCCTTCCCGTCCCGCGATGGTCTGCAAGCTCAACAAGTCCCTGTATGATCTGAAGCAGGCACCTCGGGCATGTTACTCCACCTTTACTTCCTACCTGCTGACTCTTGGGTTTCTGGAGGCCAAATCGGACACCTCGCTCTTCATCTACAGCTATGTGGGTGAGACTGCCTATCTGCTGCTCTATGTGGATGACATTGTCCTCACCGCCTCCAACGAGTCCCTGCTCCGTCGGATCATCTCCTCTCTGCAGAAGGAGTTTACTATGAAGGATCTCGGTGTACTCCATCACTTCATCGGCGTTACTGTCGAGCCCCGACCTTCAGGCTTGTTCCTCCACCAGAGGCAGTTCGCTCTGGACATCCTGGAGAGGGCCGGGATGACTGACTGCAAGCCCTGCTTTACGCCGGTCGACACGCAGGGCAAGCTGTCAGGGGCAGGTGGCTCGGCTCTTGGACCAGAGGACTCCACCACTTACAGGAGCCTTGCTGGTGCACTCCAGTACCTCACCTTCACACGGCCCGACATCACCTATGCCATGCAGCAGCTGTGTCTGTACATGCATGCTCCACGGGAGCCCCACCTTTCTGCTATGAAGCGGCTCCTCCGGTACCTTCGCGGCACCCTCAGCTACGGGCTGCTCCTCCGTCGGTCCTCCTCGGCCGAGCTGGTTGTCTACACCGACGCTGACTGGGCGGGCTGCCCGGACACCCGCCGGTCCACCTCCGGCTACGCTGTCTTCCTAGGCGGCAACCTTGTCTGTTGGTCGTCCAAGCGTCAGCCGGTAGTCTCGCGCTCCAGTGCCGAGGCAGAGTACTGCGCCGTCGCCAACGGCGTGGGCGAGGCTTCCTGGCTCCGCCAGCTGTAGGGTCGAGATGGCGGACTAGAGGGGGGGTGAATAGTCCTTTATAACAACTAATCGCAGCGGAATAAAACCTAATCGGTTCTAGCGACAATTCACCCCTCTAACTAAGACTCTAAACACCTTGCCAAAGATCCTAGCGAGAAGCAAAGGTGCAAGTCTAGCTTGAGCTTCCCAAAACCGTTCTAGCGCAAGATCACACAAACTTAAGCGCTAGTACTTTAAGCACCGGGGAAACTCCTATTAACTAGTAAGCAAAAAGCACTAAGCACCTAAGCTCACTACTTGCTCAATGACAAGGATACACAATCCAAATCAAAGGGCGCAACTCACTTTAGCTACACAAACTAAGTGAGAACTACTTCTAAGCTACACAAGCTAAGAAGGTGAGTGGCAAGCTACACAAGCTAACCGGTCTCACAAGAGCAACTACAACTACACAAATAAAGTAATGCACAATATAAATAACTTGTGTAGAAGGGAGCAAACCACCGCGAAGGATGGGAAGATGTTGACGCGGTGATTTATTTCCCGGAGGTTCACTTGTCGCCACAAGCTACGTCCTCCGTTGAGACAAGCTCCAAGGTTGCCGCCGGTCCTCTTGCTAGTGGTGACCCGCAAGTCACACTCTCCCACGTGGAGTGCTTACCACAAGCTCTAGCACTTGACTCGGCCGGACCACTTGTCGCTCTTCACGTCTCGCTCTACTAGCGATGCTCTTTGCGATCTCCCGCGGGGTGAGCTCCAACCCCTCACAAAGCTTCTCCGGAGCTAAGCACAATCTTCTTGCTTGCTTCCACGGAGCCTCTCGCCACCAAGCCGTCTAGGAGGTGGCGACCTCCAAGAGTAACAAGCACCACCGGCTTGCAACTCGATCACCTAGTGCCACACGATGCAATCTCTCAATGCAACGCACTATCGATCGATCACTCACTCCTCGATTGTGAATTCTATGAGCACAAGTGAGTTGGAGAGCACTAAGCCATGCACAAACAAGGGAGACACATTCCCAAGGTGCAAGACGCATCCAACAACCGGCCAAAACCCTCTATTTATAGCCCTCAGCTCAAAAGAGCCGTTGCCAACTGAAAACAGCCGTCGGACCGACCGTCGGACCGAACCAGCGCGCCACCGTCGGACCAAAGCCCACGGTCCGACGCTCTCGATGGCCGCCACGTGTCACTAGCCGTTTGAAGTCGAACGTTGGATCACAACGGCTATTTCTCGCGCTGTTTTTCCAACCGTCGGACGCTCAAGCCGATGGTCCGACGCGCGCACAGCTCCAGGCGTCGGACCGTCCGACTCTCACAGACGGGCCACAGCCTGGCCACCGTCGGACTCTCGCGCGGTTAGCCGTCGGACCAATGATCACCACGGTCCGACGCTTCCAGAGAGCTCCCCAAGCGCTCAAAACCGTCGGACTCCAGTCCGACGCTCACCGTCGGACTAAACTCTAGCGTCCGACGCTTTCCCGAACGCCACGCGTCACGCCGACACCGCTCGCCACCGTCGGACCGAAACAGGCAATGGTCCGACGCTCGTTAACCGACCGTCCGACGCTTCCACGGATTTGCACAGAGCCTGGGACCGTCGGACCCTTCACACCAATGGTCCGACGCCTTGTCCAAGCCAGCGTCCGACGCTCCTTTTGAGCTCCTTTCAACTCCAAACTTCACCACCTTTGCAAATGTGCTAACACCAACAAGTGTACACCTCATGTGCATGTGTGTTAGCTTTTCACAAACATTTTCACAAAGGATTTTCTCTCTTTTCACCGCGCCACTCGATCCTAGCACGTATGCAACGTTAGATCACTCAAGTGGCACTAGATGACCGATATGCAAACAAGTTTGCCCCTCTTGATAGTACGGCCATCTATCCTAAATCCGGTCAAGCACTTCTCTACTCAACCTTAGACCGGTGAAATGGAAATGCCTTAGGTTATACCTTTGCCTTGCGCTTTCCATTTCGATCACCGTATTCATCACCGTCTCCGACACCATCGATGCCGGTGCAACACATGCACCAACACCTCATGAATGATATGATCCACTTCATATCATCACGTGGCTTTTGGTTCATCGATCCTTGACTTGCTTGCTCTTCACCGTTGCGTTGGTCCATCGGCGCCAAGCCATCACCCGACTTGCCCTTCACACTTGCAACCGGTCCATCGACGCGAAGCCTCGTCTTGATCTTCTCCACCTAGCCACATGACTCCATGTCATGTCTCATGCGTTTAGCTCCTTCATCTCCATATGTGTGAGCTAAGCAACACTCAACACGCCATATCCACCTCCATGGCATAGTTGCTCACACACATGTACCTGTGGACTAATCACCTGTGTAATCAACACTTAGACACATATTAGTCCACCTAAGTTGTCATTCAATTACCAAAACCAAACAAGGACCTTTCAATCTCCCCCTTTTTGGTAATTGATGACAACTCTACAAAGATATGGAAATTAAGCGCATTAACCAAGTTAGCTCTTCACACAAGTGTAAATTACTAACTTGGGTTGGATTTTATGTTACTTATCCATCTTTAAGCTCAAATCTTTAGACTTGGATAAGCTCCATAAAATCCGACTTGGTAGTGTTAACTCCCCCTACATGTGTGCTCAAATGGTTTGGTTTCAAATTTTCACACATGCATAAATATGGAATTTGTGGGAGTGCCAACACTACTAAGTGATGCTAAGGTGTTTAGAATAAACCTTTAAAGCTCGATACCACATGTAGATTGGCAATGATCGTGCTTGATACCAATTGCTTCATGTCAATTGAAGTTGCACCATTAAGTTTACCCTTAGCATCAAGATTAGCTAGACAAGCAAAAATACTAGATACCCCGTGAGATCAACATCAAAGGGCAAGGTTCTAGTAAATACTTGATAAACACAAGTCTAGCTAACAACTTATGCATGCTAGTTATCAAATCATCATTCAAACCTATACTAGCATACACCACACAAGTAACATACCATGTGTAGAAAACTAAGTGCAAATGCAAGCAAGCAAATGAATATGCACATTTCAAATGCAATCAATCATGTCCATGAGCTTGCTCCCCCTACTTGTGTGCTTCTTTTGTCCAAGAATTTTGATCCCCTTGTAATCTTCAATCTTGTGGATCATCCTTCTTGTTGGCCTATTGCTCTCCCATCATCGGCCTTCATGATGGTTCATTGCGTACTTCCATCCATCTTGATTATCTCTCCCCCATGATCATGTAATCCAATATCTCTTCCTTATCACACAATTTCATATCTTTGTCCAAATCTCTCCCCCTTTGTCATCAATTTCCATAAAAGTCAATGCTCTATTGTGACAAAGGTGTGTGATAGGGATGTTGAGGGTAGATTCTTGCACATTTGATGGACACCACTATTTTGAGTTGGAATGACACCACTTGAAAACCATCCAAAGAATGAGATACCACATGTAGGACCTTGCATCTCTTGATACCAAATAAATAAGTATCTCCCCTATGTCATGTGATCGGTCATCCACTTGAATTTTGAGCTCTTTTGGTGTGGGAAGTCTTCATCTTGATGATCACTAAAAGTTGAGGATCAATTGCACATCTTGTCGGATATCACTTGAAAGTACCACGTGTAGATGAATATCACGTGAAGAAATAACTTGATATCCATTTTTATTGTTGTCTTGTGCTTCTTGAACTTAGATTGTTTTCAAGAGCTTCTTTCTTGATTAGTTCAAACTAGCAAACTTGCACAAGTAATCGAACTCGGTTTGAACCAAAGACAAGCTTCTTCACTCCACTAGGGGTTATCTTGCCTATGTTGAATTAGATTCTTTTTGCTTATTTAACTAGATCAAACACTAGGTTCACATGCTCATGAACAAGTCATATTTAGCCACTAGATCAAACAAAACATACAAGCAATAGTGGCAACATATGAACTTAAAATCATTTGATTTCTTTATGAATGCTCATCTATGTATGACTATATGCTCTAATCAAGTCCTTATCAAAATATGGATGCATATGCCATACAATGATACCTTTGCTATCTCGGAGTAGAGGATAGTCATTTTTAATCAATCTCCCAAAATAGCAACGGTGAAGTTCATTTGAATAGCTTGGTGAAGACCAATCATCATCATGAATTCCATTCTTCACCCATATGGTCAAGTGCTAGCTTCAATGTTGTGGTTGACTTGCTTCTTTTCTTGATCAAGCTTAAATGAGAGAATACCACTTGAATAATTATTAATACCATGTGTATGTATATGAATTTTCTTATTTGGTTTGTTGCTTGCTCTCTAGATCAACCCTGTTGATTTGCTTCAACTAAGCATCTCCAATGATTCTCCGGATTACCACTTCCATGTTAGCCATCCAAGCATCACCCACTTGGTTTACCTACAAAAGGCGGCACACCCCGACGATCGGGAGAAGTGACCTCTCTCCAAAGAAACATCTTCAATACTTACTTGAATTGCCTCTGCTTGATTGATCTAAGGACTTAACATGATGATCAACTTGAATTCCTTCTTTAAGTCCTTTTCTTTCTACTTCTTTAAGTCCTTTTCTTTCTACTTCTTTAAGTCCTTTTCTTTCTATCCAATTGTTCTCCAATCATCACTAGGACTTAAGCTTCATCTTTTCTTTGCTTGGTCTTGTCCTTCCCTTTAGTACCAATATCCATGATACAAAACCAAACAAATGACTCTCAACCACTTGTAATTATATTTCCAACTTGAGAGCCTTTCAATGCAAGAGATACCAAAGATTTGCAATAATTCTCTCTTGTGGACAGATTCTATACACTTCAGAGAATAGATCATAACTGCCAATGTACTTGTCCAATGACCATAAAATTTTGTGGAGATGACCTTATTTGAGTCTTGATAGTTCATGATCATCCATTTGCAAGCTTCAACTCAATTGTTTGCAAGTCATCAAATAATTATCCAAAGAACCACCCACAACTTGAACTTTTGCACTTGTATGTTATAGCACTTGGACTTCACTTTATTTGACTTGGCATTGGTTTGAATTTACACTAGGTTTCATGACTTGACTCAATATATGAAGATCAATAAGAATGCCAATTGAATCAAGCCTCCAATGCCATGGTACCTACACGCAATCATCCACTTTTTGATGGTACCCAAACTAGTTTGGGTCCTCTCAAGTTAGGAGCAACATACTTAGGCATTGCCTTAGTATGGATAGCGGGATGTTTTGTAATAGCAACCGATGAGGTACCATTGTCATCCTTCCTAAGCAAATTATTTGCATGAATTGAAATAGGCTTAGGAGTGTTACCTAGGGGACATGAATTAGCCATGTGTCCCCTTTCCCGGCATGAGTAGCACTTTTGCTTTGCTTGAGCCTTCTCTTTCTTGCTCATGTTGTGCTTCTCATTGCCTCGCCTCTCTTGAGTTGCTTGAGCCTTCTTCTCAAGCTTGTTAGGACACTTCGAGGCAAAGTGACCCATGTCTTCACATTTGAAATACTTGATGTGAGCCATCTTGTTCTTTTCTTGAGTCTTGCTCATCATCAACTTGGCATCATGAATATGAGTTTGACTCCTTCCTCTTCCATTACCCCTTCTTGTTTTCTTCTTCTTCAAGTCACCATAGCATACTTCATGGTTGGTCTTGACTTGATCTTGGGGTGTCTTGTCTTGTGGCTTTTGTTGAGGCCTCACAAATCTCTTGTATAGGCACGTAGAAGGGATATCACTTCTAGTGCTACACTTGGGACATTGTGGATGTGTGAGCCTCACTTCTTCTTTCTTCTTGGGCTTCTTTTTGGTAGGGCATGACAAAGCTAGATGACCCATTTCATGGCATATAAAACACATGAAATGAGCAAGTCTTTCTCGCTCTTGCTTCTTCTCATTTCTAGCTCTCTTTCTTTCACCTTTGGTCATGTCCCATTTCTTTTTGATGTACCCAAGGCCACTCTTGTCACCGATAATTTTTGTATTCTTTAACATGTTATTGAGGGTGACACTTGAGTTGTTCCACCTTTCTATTTTGTCACTCATGTTCTTCACTTGACTTTTGAGCTCATTGTTCTCCTTCAAAAGGTTAGTCTCACAAGACATAGAAGTAGAACAAGTATGTAAAAATGAAGGACAAGGCATATCATCACATGAGGAGGATACATTCTTCATGCCTACATCACGAGGGTTAGTTGCAATATGTGATTGATCATTTGACCCAAGTGATGAGCTCTCACAAGTTTTAGATTTTTCATTGGAAATTTCCTTAGTGAGAAAAGCATGGTCTTTTACCAAATTCTCATGAGCAACACTAAGTTCCTCATGAGTCAATTTTAGCTCCTCATGTGAACAACTCATGACATAAAGTAGATGCTTTTGTTGTTCACATGTGTCCTTTAGAAAAGAGTTTTCATTAGTCAAATTCTTTGTTTTATTCATCTCATTTTCTAAAGCATTAAAGAGTTTGCGCACAAGCTCGAAATTTGTATCATCACAATTAATAACCATATTGCCAATTGATACCTTGCCATCACCAAGTGATGTGTAGCAATGCGATGAGGATGAAGAGCTTGTGGATGCATCACTCTCATAGCCATCATCAAGTGAGCTTGAGGTAGCATCATCATCTGCATCACTTGTGGCTTCATCAACTCCCTTGTCAAGTGATCTTGGGGTTGCATCATCATCACCATCACTTGACCAAGCTAGGGAGCAACTCTCCACAATCATGGAGTTGTGAGGGTGCTCATGATCACCAAGTTTTATGTCTTTGACATCATCTTCATCTTCGGGGAGCTTACCATAGTTCTCATTGAGATATGCCCAAATCTCATGAGCAGTCTTGAAATGCACGATCTCTCCAAAGATGTTATAATCCAAAGCTCTATAAAACATGTCAATGGCATTGTAATCGAGTTGTAAGCATTTTCCTTGCGCTTCGGTAGGATTTTCCTCATCAATCGCATGGGAAAAGCCTACATCTACGATCCACCACATTTGAGGAGAAATGAATTTAATATTACATTCCATCCAATTTCTCCAACGTGCAAAGTGTGTGCCATCAAATGTGTATGGACAATCAACATCTAGCCCATAAGTCGCCATCCTCTCGGGTCGGTTAAGACCGCAATTGAGAGACCAAGCTCCGATACCACGTGTAGGGTCGAGATGGCGGACTAGAGGGGGGGTGAATAGTCCTTTATAACAACTAATCGCAGCGGAATAAAACCTAATCGGTTCTAGCGACAATTCACCCCTCTAACTAAGACTCTAAACACCTTGCCAAAGATCCTAGCGAGAAGCAAAGGTGCAAGTCTAGCTTGAGCTTCCCAAAACCGTTCTAGCGCAAGATCACACAAACTTAAGCGCTAGTACTTTAAGCACCGGGGAAACTCCTATTAACTAGTAAGCAAAAAGCACTAAGCACCTAAGCTCACTACTTGCTCAATGACAAGGATACACAATCCAAATCAAAGGGCGCAACTCACTTTAGCTACACAAACTAAGTGAGAACTACTTCTAAGCTACACAAGCTAAGAAGGTGAGTGGCAAGCTACACAAGCTAACCGGTCTCACAAGAGCAACTACAACTACACAAATAAAGTAATGCACAATATAAATAACTTGTGTAGAAGGGAGCAAACCACCGCGAAGGATGGGAAGATGTTGACGCGGTGATTTATTTCCCGGAGGTTCACTTGTCGCCACAAGCTACGTCCTCCGTTGAGACAAGCTCCAAGGTTGCCGCCGGTCCTCTTGCTAGTGGTGACCCGCAAGTCACACTCTCCCACGTGGAGTGCTTACCACAAGCTCTAGCACTTGACTCGGCCGGACCACTTGTCGCTCTTCACGTCTCGCTCTACTAGCGATGCTCTTTGCGATCTCCCGCGGGGTGAGCTCCAACCCCTCACAAAGCTTCTCCGGAGCTAAGCACAATCTTCTTGCTTGCTTCCACGGAGCCTCTCGCCACCAAGCCGTCTAGGAGGTGGCGACCTCCAAGAGTAACAAGCACCACCGGCTTGCAACTCGATCACCTAGTGCCACACGATGCAATCTCTCAATGCAACGCACTATCGATCGATCACTCACTCCTCGATTGTGAATTCTATGAGCACAAGTGAGTTGGAGAGCACTAAGCCATGCACAAACAAGGGAGACACATTCCCAAGGTGCAAGACGCATCCAACAACCGGCCAAAACCCTCTATTTATAGCCCTCAGCTCAAAAGAGCCGTTGCCAACTGAAAACAGCCGTCGGACCGACCGTCGGACCGAACCAGCGCGCCACCGTCGGACCAAAGCCCACGGTCCGACGCTCTCGATGGCCGCCACGTGTCACTAGCCGTTTGAAGTCGAACGTTGGATCACAACGGCTATTTCTCGCGCTGTTTTTCCAACCGTCGGACGCTCAAGCCGATGGTCCGACGCGCGCACAGCTCCAGGCGTCGGACCGTCCGACTCTCACAGACGGGCCACAGCCTGGCCACCGTCGGACTCTCGCGCGGTTAGCCGTCGGACCAATGATCACCACGGTCCGACGCTTCCAGAGAGCTCCCCAAGCGCTCAAAACCGTCGGACTCCAGTCCGACGCTCACCGTCGGACTAAACTCTAGCGTCCGACGCTTTCCCGAACGCCACGCGTCACGCCGACACCGCTCGCCACCGTCGGACCGAAACAGGCAATGGTCCGACGCTCGTTAACCGACCGTCCGACGCTTCCACGGATTTGCACAGAGCCTGGGACCGTCGGACCCTTCACACCAATGGTCCGACGCCTTGTCCAAGCCAGCGTCCGACGCTCCTTTTGAGCTCCTTTCAACTCCAAACTTCACCACCTTTGCAAATGTGCTAACACCAACAAGTGTACACCTCATGTGCATGTGTGTTAGCTTTTCACAAACATTTTCACAAAGGATTTTCTCTCTTTTCACCGCGCCACTCGATCCTAGCACGTATGCAACGTTAGATCACTCAAGTGGCACTAGATGACCGATATGCAAACAAGTTTGCCCCTCTTGATAGTACGGCCATCTATCCTAAATCCGGTCAAGCACTTCTCTACTCAACCTTAGACCGGTGAAATGGAAATGCCTTAGGTTATACCTTTGCCTTGCGCTTTCCATTTCGATCACCGTCTTCATCACCGTCTCCGACACCATCGATGCCGGTGCAACACATGCACCAACACCTCATGAATGATATGATCCACTTCATATCATCACGTGGCTTTTGGTTCATCGATCCTTGACTTGCTTGCTCTTCACCGTTGCGTTGGTCCATCGACGCCAAGCCATCACCCGACTTGCCCTTCACACTTGCAACCGGTCCATCGACGCGAAGCCTCGTCTTGATCTTCTCCACCTAGCCACATGACTCCATGTCATGTCTCATGCGTTTAGCTCCTTCATCTCCATATGTGTGAGCTAAGCAACACTCAACACGCCATATCCACCTCCATGGCATAGTTGCTCACACACATGTACCTGTGGACTAATCACCTGTGTAATCAACACTTAGACACATATTAGTCCACCTAAGTTGTCATTCAATTACCAAAACCAAACAAGGACCTTTCACCAGCTCCTGGTTGAGCTTCACCGCCCCCTCGCCAGGAGCACGCTCGTCTACTGCGACAATGTCAGCGCCGTCTACCTTTCCACAAACCCTGTGCAGCACCAGCGGACCAAGCATGTGGAGATCGACCTCCACTTCGTCCGCGACCGTGTGTCCATCGGCGACGTTCGAGTCCTCCACGTCCCGACCACCTCCCAGTTCGCGGACATCTTCACCAAGGGCCTTCCCTCGTCGACTTTCTCTAAGTTTCGCTCCAGCCTCAACATCACTAGTGGCTAGTTGTGGCTACGGGGGGTCCTGTTCTTGGTGTTCTTCTTTCTTCTTGTGTTCTTCTTTCTTCTTGTCCAGTCTTTGACTCCGCTGCGCCGGTAGTCCAGACTGCGGGGGGGTGTTGGAGTGTGTATTCAGCCCATGAGGTTTAGGCCCATGAGGCCCATGTATCCTAGTATGTATATCTCTAATTTAGGGTTTGCAAGGTATGGAAATTAGAATCTAACAAATGGGTTATAGTTGGTGGGTTAATACTACCTCCGAAATTTAAGGGTGAAGGGGGGTGGGGGAGGGATGATGGCCACTTTTTAATTCTTGTCACTCTAAATGTAACACTTCTAGTTAACTTTGTACACGAAATGAGGAGCATAAGAGAGGTGACGCATATGCAGACTCAATCCAAATGGGAGATGGCCCATAAGTAACTTTTAGCATGGAGTGTTACGAGATTGACCGATGCAAAATTTGGACATGAAGGCGTTAAGATAGATCAAATGCACGAGGCATTCAACCATGCTTAAATCACAACGAGTTTCTTACTATTATAACAAATGATGGATAAGTACATGGGATTGCTGCTTTCCATAAAAAAGCCTCTCTAAGCCAAACCTACGTGGCTACACTCCGTTTTTGACAAAATTACTACTATTCTTCCTAAGACAATATTGTTGAATGCCATACGAGGATCAATTTTGGTCACAACAATCCAGCCATAGAATTCAGCCATGGACAAATTCAGCTCAGCCAAACACAGCGAATAACCCTGTTCCAAAAAAAAGTACACCTCTTGCTTTCCTAAATCTATATAAGAAAATATTATCATCTCCGATATCAAATAAGTATTCATTAACCCAAAAATATATGGTCATAGTAAATCGATTCAAAGACTTAAATATTAATTATTATAAATTTAGTTAAATTTAAAATTAGTTGACTTCTCGTAGAAACGAGAAGTGTTTTTTTTGCATGGAGTAACTATGGCCCTGTTTAATTACACTTAAAAATTCTAAGGTTCCCGTCACATCGAATATTACGGCACATGCATGAAGCATTAAATGTGATAAAATTTTTACATATTTGCATAGTTTGCACGTAAATCACGAGACGAATTTTTTAAGCCTATTTAGACCATAATTGAACACTTATTGCAAAAGATTCTCCGGTCAAAATTGTAAAACAAAATGTATCTAAACGGGGCCTATATTGCAAGCATTTTGACACTCCTCTCATTATGGCTATTGCAGCTTTACCACAAGATCTTCGTGCAGACAAGAGTTGTTGCAGCTTTATGATGTACTACTTCATTTACATGTTACAGGCCGCCAGATACAGTTACAACAATTACAGAAATGATTACAACAGCAAGAGCAAAAACCGCACCTAGCGTGGCAAGCAAGTACAAAATTACTGAGCTGCCATGAAAGGTGAGGCCGTGAGGGGCAACAAAATTGTACAGCAGTTTTATTTCACACACATTACCAGCTCCTAGTGGTACACAAGATGCTTCTTTCCCAGTATAGTGGAATGAGACGTGTTATCTGGCAGCAGTATGATCGAGCTGCATGCCAATGCAATCTCTCACTTTGGAGATTTTTGTAACCCAGTATTCATTGGGTGCCGAACACTCACCTCATTGCAGTAATCCACTTCTCTTTCCCCAACCCATGGCTATGATGTACAAAATCACGACCCCAGCAACGGTCCCGAAAGTAGTTTCCCAAAATTTCCTGTTTGCCGCCCGAGTTTCCTCCTCAGTTGTTGGGTTATAAAGTGATATGCCAATATTCATACCAAAAAGACCAACTACAGCTACTCCAGCAGTAATGACAACAGTAGCAGTTGAGAGCATAACTCCCATCTGCAGCAGCTGATTCTGCTTGTCGTCCAACATTATATTGATATAATCTTCGGTGTCATCAACATACTCCCTCAGCTTCAATCATAGAGAAGACATTTAAAGAATCAGAAACACGTGAATAAGAACTATTGGTACATGTTACATCAAAAGGAAAAGCAACAAAGAACTATTGGTAATTAGGGGCAGAATAAACTAAGCCATTGATATATTGCTAATTCTATGCTTTCTTACGATTAGCTTGCTTAGATAAATGGATGTCATTACTAAACCAAAACAGAAACAGCTTGTTTATTAAAGAAATAGTTAAATAAGTATACAACAATAATTAATGACAGGGAACGCTCAATCAAAGCAATCAGATACTTTGCCAACATTTAAAGGCGCAATATCTTTTCACAATAGAGAAACAACACTTACAATTCTTAAATTTGTTTTACTTGTGGAAGCATCTGTTGTTATATCTTATTTGTAACAGCATCATCTCAACACAAATCAAATACTTTCACCATAGTTTAGAAATTCGGGTTAAAGTGATATCGCACTTCAAGAAGACATTTCCTATTACCAATAGTACCTCCTTAACAAAACAATATTGGCAGCAATGTGAGCAAGAGGTTACATGTGATAGCTTGTTAAGTGTGCCATCAATTTGCACAAAGTAAGCCTCTAGAAGCATCTCTAGTTCTTCAATATTAGGCTTATAATCAATAAAACTACCATTGCTTCCATCTGGCTCACTTCGATAATCTTCACCCCTACACACACACCAAAAAAAGAGGATAAAATACATTAAGAAATTGGTACGTGCAAATTTGCAAGAATAACAAATGGAGCATTCTTGCTCTGTTCTTTCAAAGAAAAAATAAAAAAAATATCTTGCTATGATACTTGCCTATCCTCTTCTGTCTGAGATGGATTATCAGCCTCAGCTCTAGATGAAGCCTCACTGATTTCTTGTTGAGTAAGCTTCTCTGTCAAGTACATTTCAGCCATATCCATTTCATCATCCAGTAAATGCTCTAGCTCATCCCTCACCTTGCAGAACATGAAGTTTTCACAAGAGAAAACTAGATTAGCAAAGCAAGTTTCTTGAAAGGAAACTAAAGTGGGCACCAGCTTGTTTGAAAGGAAACTAAAGTAGCACTTAACAACAGAATATGTTTGATGGTATGCACGCACCAGATACCCCGTCATTTATCTCACCATAAAAGAAACATATATAGGATAATACAATCAGCAACAAAGACCGACATTGACAAATCTGAAAGAAGATTGACACGGAGTATATCAAAGAATTTCAATTGACTACCTTCTGTACTCGACCAGATATCGCAACCAGGCGACTCTTGATTTGCCTAACTCGTTCAAGGTTCAATGTACTGATCTTTGATGTCAACTCATCTAATGCTGGATATGCCTCTTGCTCCAGAGTAGAAGTCTATGGAAGAGAAGAAAAAGAAGGGATGTTAGTCAACACAAGAATCTGTAAGGAGGCTATGTTTGGTTTATTTGTGAGAACTACTTAGGCCCTGTTTACTTCCCAAAATTTTTTCTCTTTCCCCATCACATCGATTGTCCTTTACGCCTGCATGGAGCATTAAATGAAGTAGCAGCTGTTGCATGTTTGTACTTTTTACCTGGCTAGCTCGAGATGAATCTTTTGAGTCTACTTGGGTCATGATTGGACAAAAGTTGTCAAATACAAACGAAAGTGCTACAATGCACTTTTCACCCCCTTTTCACCCAACTAAACAGCCCCTTAGCTATCTTAAAACTACTCCATAAGCTTTGAAACACACTACAGAAAACATAATAACTAAAGGTCATAAGCTATTCCAAAAAAGTCAACTTCCACAACAAGTATACCTCTATCCTGACGTTTAAGAAGCCCCCCTCACCACATTTATGACAAACTAGGCCAATGAAACATTTATAAGAGGGCTCCGAATCCAATGCAAACATGTCTGAAGAGATTATTCAATATTCTAAGAACAACAATGCTGTAGTTCCTGAACACCCTATACAATGAATGAAAGCATACTAAAGCATGGAATACAGCTTGTTAGAGAGATGAATTAAATCGCAGCCAGATAAGCAGCATATAACCAGACAAACAATTCCAGATGCAAGTACATACTTCCTCTTCCAAAGATCTGCAGGCTGACTCAAGGCACACTTCAAGAGCTCGAAATTCGAAAGGCAAAAGCTTGATATTTCCATCTTTTGCAACAGCTAAATTGGGCATACTGCTGCTGCTAGTCATTTCAGGCACAACAGCAGTAGTCTTCTTAGTCATCTCCATTTCATGTCCTTTGGATGAACTTGGTACAGGAAATGGTGAAGCAACCATAGATGATTCACCTTCCATGTCAGTGAGCTCAGCTGCCTAATAGATAAACAGGAAAACTGATTTAGTGATATATCCTCAATCACTGTGTCTTATAACATTTAGTGATCAAAATATAGCAAGTCAATCCATTACTTTTATCCTTACACCTACATATCACCATTTTAGTACACTTTGAAAAACTATCCCCCAATTGCATGAACTCCCTCTCCCAAGATATATCCCCTGATTGCAGTATCTTAAACGTAACATTAAGTGATCAAAATATAGAAATATTAGATGACGATGTTGGTATCTTCCAAAATATCACAATCCTGCTGACTTTGAAAAATTATATCCATCCATTGCATAATCTGCATACTGTAACCAAACTTCAAAACCGACTCACCAGTACAGTGCCCTGCACACATACTAACAAATTTCATACCAGAATTCCTACTCCCTTACCAAATTTTTGGTCCATTTTAGCTTTATCCTAAAGTCAAGCCTCTCTACCTTTGACCAAGTTTATCTAAGAATGCACAAACATCTACAAAAACTAACAAGTTTAATTAGATACACCATGAAATGTATTTTGATAGTGCATTTATTTAATGTTATTTGGTCAGAGTTTGAAAAGTTAGACTTACAACAAAACTAAAATTAAGTTGAAATGGAGAGAAGAGACTACTCCCTCCATCCGAAAAGAATGCAATTCTCGATTTTTGAGTCAAACAATTTTAAGTTTGGCACAAGAAATCATTACCTGGTCCGACGAAAATGCAAGGATGCGGGTCTGGAGGTCGCGGACGAAGCGCGCGAAGGCGGGATCCTTGGTGTTTGGAAGCAGCACCTCCGTGGCTGTGATCAGGGCTTTGACGCGCTCCAGGTTGACGACGATGGCGCGCTCGCGGCCCAGGATCGTGGACGGGTACGAGAGCAACGGGTCGAGCACCCTGAGATCACGCGCGGGAAGCCCCGTACGCGCCATCACCGCGTGTTTCCCGGCTTCCTCCACCCGGGCCGGGCCGGACGCCGGCACCACCATCCACTCCCGGCTCGCCGCAGCAGCGGCAGCCCCCGCCTTCCGCCTCCCCACGCCACCGCCGCCCGTCCCCGCCGCGTGCGGCCTCATCGTTTACCCCTTGGAATTACGGCTCGGGTCGGGATCGCGGCGGCGGCGGGGAATCCGGAACGTGCGGCCGTGCGCTCGTGGCGGGTTAGGTGCGCTCGGAGAAGATGCTGGTGTTTGCATGAAAAGAAATGACCTGAGGGGCTTTTCGGAAAATTCACCAAATCAAATCAAGTACGGTGTACGGATGCTATCGCGGCCCAATCTGATAAAACCCATGAGGCCTGTCTAGTTGGGCCTGAATCGTTCTCCTCAAAAAATGGAGGAAGGACGACTCACTTCGTCCTTAAAAACAGGATCTCCGCTCATGACGGAAAGAGCGTCTAGAAAAATGAAGCGCGGCGCGCCGCCACCTGCTCCCTCGACGGCAACCCACGAAGCTGCGAAAGAAGAAGGGCAATTGAAACCAAGTCTAGGAGAAGTGAGCGGAGGTAGGAGAGAAAGGACAAGGGATTTGGACATTGGCGGATCTGAGATGCCAAGGTGTGTTTTGTTCTTGTATTTTTCCCCTCCCCTTTAGATTTCTATTCTTCATCACTCTCCTCCCTACCTTTGGCGAGATCTGTCTATATTGACGAATCTTGCACCGGATCTGGTGAAGTCAGATCTTATTGTGTATTAGCATGTGAAATTGAACTGATTTCTGTAATTTTTCTATGATTCATGTGAATTTTCAGTGCTCGCCTTAATCTTTTAAAATTTTTGGAGTATAGTTGGAAATTTAATGAAAGGAGGCCCTCCTAGGGTATGTTAGGGTGTTTGGTCTTTTAGACTAAAATTTCATTGTCACATTGAATGTTTAGATGCTGTTTAGGAGTATTAAATATAAAATAATTGTAAAACTGATTATAAAGATATAAAATAATTATAAAACTGATTATAAAGATAGACTATTTTGTGAGACAAATTTGTTAAGCACAAATAGCTTATGATGTGACAATTTGGTGCTACAGTAATCATTTGCTAATGATGGATTAATTAGGCTTAATAAATTCGTCTCGCAAATTAGTCTCCGTTTGTGTACTTTATTTTATAATTAGTCTTTATTTACTACTCC
The DNA here is from genome assembly GCA_038502445.1 of Eremochloa ophiuroides. NCBI lineage: Eukaryota > Viridiplantae > Streptophyta > Magnoliopsida > Poales > Poaceae > Eremochloa > Eremochloa ophiuroides. The sequence goes on from JAHLJS010000006.1 coordinate 80,027,999, forward strand.
TAAATAGCACATTTGATGTGACATGTATTAACTTTTGTCGCTGGAACCCGACATCTTCTTAGATCTAGCGAGATTGTGCTTTTCTGTTGAGATTTTGGAAATTTTTTATTTGGGAGGAAGGGTAATGTTCGGCTTGAGGACTTGTAGAGATTGGTAGGCCCCATTTGGATTGATTGGGTAGGGATTTTTCTGAATTAAGTACTCTTCCCTTCGAAATTGTAAAATGTTTTGAAATTTTTTCCATACATTGATTTTACATGTATCTAGAAGCAGTGTACATCTAAATGCATAGAAAAATCTATATACTTAGAGAAGGCAAAATATATTGTCTCTGTTCGGCTGATTGAATTGTACGGCTGACTGACTGATTGTTGTGAGAGAAAAACACTGCTGAATGACTGGTTGATGCTGGCCGGAAAGTTGAAGCGAACAGAGTCATTATAATTTGAAATGTAGAGAGCCCTATTATTTGAGTTTGGTTTTGGGATTTTGAGAACATGCGTGTTGCAATTAGTGGTGAAGCTAGAGTAATTAGAATTAGAGAGGATGCACCTACTTTGTGGGTGCATGGTTCATAAAAAGGGCAAACCCAGTGTAGAGAGCTTCCGCTTTGTGCAGGGTCTGAGGAAGGGTGTCAGTGGCAAGCCTTACCCTTACCTATGCAATGTGAGAAGACCAAACACCAATTTTGCATTATTGTGTGGGTTCATCTGCACCCCCTTTCTACCATATAGATTACCCCTTGTTGGAATGCCCCCAAACCTAGGGGTTTTGTTTAATCCGATTCTTAAGAATCTGTTTTATAACAAACGGGGCCTTAAGTATTTGTGGCTTTGGCGATTTATCAAACTAGATCTTGGAGAGTTAACTGTAGTGGTATATGGATGCAGCGGCTTTGCTTAGGTAGTGGATGATTGTCAGAGAAAGGGTTGGGTTAGGAAAGTTTGCTCTAAACAGGTTAGCTTAGTAGGTTGGCCTGAGCCCGTAGCTACTGGCACGACTTAAGGCTGACCACACCTTGTGTCGTGCTTGGGTCAAGGGCAAGGCATGGCATGCCATCATGAGCATAACCCCATTAACCGTTGGCCCCTTAAGGGCCTGACGTCACCCTCAACCAATCAACGCCTACACATGTATATGTGGCTATTGGTGGCACCATAACCATAGCACCTTAGTCCCTATTTCCTAAACTCGCCGCTTCGCATGCTCATTGCAAATGCACGCTGTATGCGACTACTCTCATCTTCCTAGCCACCAAACTCCACTACCACGACTCTCTTCAACACCACCCAACTTCTCGCGCGAGCACAAGTAGCAAGCATGTTGGGGTGAAGGTTGGAGGCTCTATCATGGACGAAAATTCAAGGGGATGGAAGATGTATTTGATCTCGGTATGTATCAATGTATGGATGATGGATATGTGATCTGTGCATGCATTTTTGGTTCATTTGTGATGTTCTTTAGTATTGATATCTGTGGCCAACTATTGGGTTGGAACGACCAGGCGAACTGTTGAGCTAATCGGGCCGAAACAACACGGTTAACAATGCCTATTGTCTTGCCTAGGCTGCCGAGTAAGCAAATGGGTTGGCATGGCCTTTGAGGTGGATTGTGCCTTGTTGGGCTCGTGTTGTGTTTGGCTAGGTCACTTGTTTGGCCATTTATAGCTACAATATCATTCAAGCTGTGGGTATTCTCATTGATGATGTGAATTACAGTGTGTTGTTAACTTTTGGTCTTGGCTTGTGCAGTCGCTTACAATATAGAAAAATGCCAAGGAAATCTTGCGAGGAAAATGATTCTAATGTTGATCGTTTGGAGCACTACAAATATGTTCTAGCTAAATTGTTGTCAGAGAAGAATGACCCTTTTTTAAAAGGAGTTAGTAACGAAGCTCAAGGCATTGATACTCGATTTAAAGAGGGCCATGTTTGCAATAGAGGTTTACCATTATTTACGGAAAAAATCAGTGGCCTTTCAAAGAATGATAAGGAGGGAATAAAATATACGCTTCACGAGACTATTACAATCCTCAATGATGATCTTGATGAGGTATAAACTTGACATTGTTAGCATATTAATATCCATCGTAATTTATGAATTTGGTAAGTTAGATTCCTTATGGTACCTTCTTGAAAGTGTCCGTATTCTTTTCTCATATCTGACAATAAGTGGTCAAAAGTTTGACTATAAAGAGTAAGTTCTCTTTCTAGTAATCAAAATGCTAAACAGTAAACATGCAAAACTAGAATTTGGTGAATGGTATTTAAAAATGTTTTTGTCACACGTTCGATTTCGACCTCCACGTTAGGCCAATCGGGCCAAGCAAAGCCCAACACAAGGCCTTTTATCGTGGGCCAGGTGTATGTATGCATATCTTCAACCAAACATCGTCAGCTCCTTTGACCATTCAGGCAGGGTGCCATGTTAGCAACCTAACACGCTCTGAATTCTACATCTGCCTGGCCAGGCAATTTCATAGCTGTGTACAGATAACCCACGATCCGATTAGTTTGAGATTTGTTTGCATGAGTGGTTAGCAGGTTTCTAGGCTCATCTATATGTACCCAAATACTTTGTCATTATCTTTTTTTTTTTTGCGAATTGACACAGTACAGACACAGACGCTCATAACGCACGCACACACCCTGTGAACACATGCACGCAAACCTTACCCATTAGCTGGAGATTGATATCAATCTCGCCCGCTCCCTCCTTTATTTTGGTATCTCCCTGTCTCTGCAGGCTCGCAGGCGTGTCCTAGTTGTTGTATGCATGCCGGGCTACGGCAACATTCCTCTGGTATGCCCCCATTGGCATCCATTACGCATCCATTACAATGGCACCACTGCCTCCACCATAGCGGTCCCCTGATCGGTGTCATTCCCATCCTTGTCGTCGCTGATCCTATCCATGAGCTCGGCTATGGCCCACACGCCTACGAGTGGCCGGAGACCAGTGGACAGGTGTGCCGCTTCCATAAACTCTCCTTTTCGGCCTTAGATGGCAAGGATGACCCGCTGGGCTGGTTGAACCGCTAGCAACACCACTCCCGTGCACAGCAAACCCGTGACGCTAACAAGGTTTGGCTGGCGTCCTTCCACATGACGGACATGGTGCAACACTGGTACTACATGCTAGAGCGCAACACCGGTACTCCGATCTGGGAAGAGTTCAAGGCCCTCTGCACCTTGCGCTTCAGGTTGCCTCTCTACACCAACCACCTCTTGCGTGTCTGCCATTACGCGGCTCGGTCGCCGATCCTGGCGCGCGTGGCCGGCCGTCTGCGCTGGATTAGCAGGTCAACCTCTTCACCGGCGGCCTTCCCGACTATGTCCGCATCGACGTCGAGCTCCACGAACCTTGCGATCTTCAGCGTGCGATGAGCTTGGCCCGAACGTTTGAGCGCCACAAAGCCGCCTCTGTTGGGGGTCCCGGCCTTAGCCATGCTACCACTAGTGCCAGCTTCACAAGCGACCATGGTGGCTCCCTAGGTCCCCTTGGTCTTTCCGCCGTCTCTCGCCAGCGGAGCTCATCGAACATCGCCGCCAGGGGCTCTACTACAATTGTGACAAACAATATGTCAAGGGCCACTGCTACCAACGCCTCTTTTACATCTAGTTAGTCTGCAATTGGCGGTTGCATTTAAGACGAATATGCAACACATGACTGGCTTAGCCTGAACAAAAGAAGGGTGACTTTCTAGTGGCGGTGAAAGGGACATGATAAATCATGGGAAGTTAATGTATTTTGTGTTGCTTCTATCACATCTCGAGCTTTGTATCACCTAGATGATTGATAAGGTTATCGATGCTACATAAAAAGTTGGTTAATAGAATTTGCTAGTTATCCTGATTGATATGGGTCATCAATCAAAATGATAAGAGTCCTTAGGTTTAGTTAAAGAGTAATGCTTATTTATTGATATTATACTTAGATCATTAGGGTAAGCATTGCTAGGAAGATATTTGAGTAAAATTTTGAGGGTCCTCAACTGATTGTCGTGCCTCCCAACAACCTTATTTAATCATCTCTAACTAACCCTATCTCTTTAACTAAATAAAATTACTCCTGGCCCCTTGACTAATGCCCCCACAACATTCCCACCTTTGGAGCCAGCTCGAGGGCTCATCGAATGTGCAAACATACAACATGATGAAAGAAGTCCTTTACATCTTAGCTTCATTCTCTATGCAACTCCTGGATTCCACGGAAAACCACTAGCATAGCACGCAGGACTCTGCCGCCTTGAGCAGGAGTAGTGTGATGTGGTGTGGTAGTGTAGTGTAGCAGAGCAAGGTTTTTTTATGAAGAGCTAGACCGTTGGTGCCACATTTCAGTTGTGGAGTAATGGGCCATGGCCCTAAGAGCATTTGTAAGAGATGTGCTAATTTTATTTTGGAGTCTATTTTAGAGTTTAAACAGCAAAAAATCTCCAACAGCTATTCTATCCTGGTTTCTAATTTGGCAAGCGAGCCATCCCATCTATTCCGCTGGCCATAAAAGCAAGCCTGCTCGCTCGCCATCCTCCGATTTCCGCTCATGGCTGCATGTTCCTACGTGCACGAGCTCCCTCCCCACACATCGATTTGGACGCGAAGCCTCTGGTTCGTCCGATGGCCCCGTTGGGCCAGCAAACAACAACAGCCACGAAGGGACAGTGAGCGGTTCAGATTTTGATCAACTATGTGTCCATGTGGCAAGTTTAAATGTAGAAAAGCAAAAAAATTAGCTAAGCTGTCGAAGTAGCATTTTTTTGTGGACATTCTATTTTACATAATGGCTAAAATATAGAATTTGGCTAGTGTTTTTAGAACTCTTGGAGATGCTATAAGGTTGAAAACATACAGGTTAAATCTATCCTCTCCCAGTCTGTTTTCAACATTTATCCTGCATATTTTCATATTTGTGGAAAAATACAGAAATGTTCTAGGAAAGCGAGGATGGGGGTGGCAGTAGCACCATGTCTACCTTCAGGCGTCTTTCAACAGGTGGAGTAGCGTATTGTGGAACCAACTCTTATGCTTGGTAGACCATGCGCCACGTTTTCTTTTGGCCTTTACAACAGGAAAAAAAAAAAACCTTGACATAGCTTTTATGTTGTTTCTACCAGAGGATATCTTCATCTTAGCTATATTTTCGGAAGACCAAATGTCTTTTGTGACGATGCGTAGGATGCAGGAGAGTTTCTCACTTCTGTGATCCTCACACCTGATTATCCCGCAGTTACGCAACCAGATTTATTTGTTACTCTGCTAGGTCAAATTACAAATAAAAGTCAGCCAATTGTGGAAGCTTGTTCACTTAATCTTTTCTGCTTGCAGGTTGACCGAGATATTCGTGGAATGCAAGAATGTGATGAAACATGTCAAGAGGATGTAGAGAAGTTATCTGCTGGTTTGTTGGGAAAGGTATGCATAGCTTCAGCTTGGGTAGATTTTCTAGCAATAATACGTCAGTCAAACTACATTGTAAGAGTTCTAAAGTGAGGTATTTCTCTCTTTTCAGCTTGGCAAAATGGCACAAGGTGTTGATGACTTGCTAAATACAGCAGCATCCAACTGCAGGTGCCATACTTTTGTCATATGAAACGAACTATGTGCTTCATTATGTTACTTTTGAGAACTTGAGATCCTGCGATCTGAAGACTACAATAGCATATTTGAGTACTCACAGTTGCATATCATTTTCCCTCCCCTGCAAAATTACAAATCAGTTATTTCTAGTATCTGGCATTACACCATCCTTTTGTTGAATTGTTCTATATCGGAAGACCTATGACTACTGAGGAGAAGATTGAACTAGGGAAGCGCATCCGAAAGCTCCCAGAGGAGGCACTTAATCGTATCGTGGAGATAATTACGGCTAGGAAACTGGCAAGTCAGAAATCTGATCAAATAACCTTAAAGCTGGGAGAATTGGTATGTGACAAATATTTATCATTTTAAATAAACACTGTTGTGACTCATATGCCTTGAAAACATAATTGGTTTCTAAATTATGCAAACCTTGTCGCCTCATCATATTTGCACTGACCCTCATCTGTTTTTGTTTGGTTAGGATGATGCAACTTTATGGAGGCTGTATAACCATGTGGAGTACGTGCTAAAAGAAAACAAGATATGATTCTCCATATGTTCCATGGCCATTGCATCCAGGTTCAACCGCGTGGATTGCTAGTTTAATGTCCAGCGTAAGACCTACCCACACCTTTGAGAAACACCTGTAAGCTCGTTGTGAACTTGGGCACAGCACATCGTAATCCCCATTGTTTTGCAGCATTCACAGCTAGGTGAACCATCAGTGCGTTCAACTTGTCGGCTGTAGCGACATCTATGGCTGCATGGACATTGGTGCTGTCAGTGAGGCATTTAGTATTCACAACGGCATCATGAATAGTGTGTACCAGGCCAAAAAAAATGTCTTGAGTTGGAGAAAAAAGTGGCAACGCCCCTAGGGCAGTGGTGGCAATTTCGCCCCCATGCCATGCTGTAAATTTGACAAGCTCCTCCAGGGTGTATCAGGAATGGGGATTGTTGCATCATCCTCGCACGAAATGTGAATTTCTTACCTGAGGGCCTGGTCCATTGTAGGCATTAAGCCTTGGTGATTGAACATATAAGAGGATAATATGTTACCATTACACCACACTAGCGAACTGTGATGGTGGATGTTCAATCAATCAAATCATCCCTCCTTGTGCCATAAAGTAAATTTATCAATGCTATCACCATGTTTTCCCCCTTTGCCTTTTCAAAAGACGGTGTGTGTGCATTGCACCGAGATAATGGTATTACCACTTATCAGAATGAGAGTAACAGGATATCTAATGATGGCGTCCAATCATATTTTAGTGTTGAAAATGAAGTTGTCAATCACATGAATGTTATGGTCATTGCCGTTATCATGGAATTAGGTCCATTATTAAATTACCTCTGCCTTTATAGATCTAGTCGAATTTCACGAATAGAAGCACTGCTGACATCCTGGAGCTAGTGATAAAATGGACCGAGCTTCCACTTTCTTTATCACCTGCAATCTAAGCTCAGCTTTTGAGTCAATTTTAGCCAAAACGCCTGTGTAGGTATGTATACCTGAATCTATTTCGGTACTATAAATTTATTTATACTGGAGTCATGTGCACGACTATTGGACTAAGGCCATGTTTAGTTCTCCTTCTAAATTCAAAAAAAAAATCTATCACGTCAATATTTAAATACATATATGAAGCATTAAATGTAGAAAAAAAACTAATTAAACAATTTGCATGTTAATCCCGAGACGAATTTTTTAAATCTATTTAGGTCATGATTAAATATTTATTATAAAAATTAGCACACGTGCTCAAGTGTCATTTTTACAAAAGTTTTGCACGTTAAACAGGCCATAAGCGGAAACACCGGAGGCAGAAATCAAGTGACGTAGTACCTGACTGCCTCCCCACCGGTTTCAGTTACTCCTCGCCACTGCCCGAAAGCTGGCACCGGTCAGCAGATGGGCTAGCGGAGCCTCTTCTTTGCCGTTGCCTGATTGCCTCCGGCCTCCACCGCCACAGCACCTCATCACGCCGCTGTATCTCACACAACTTTCTTTTCTTCTGCCACTCAGCTAACGGCCGGACACGGAAAAGGAGGAGACGGCAAGTTGGCACCGAGGACGACGACACCACTCCTACGTAACAGCAGCACGACGTCATTATATTGCAGCACTGATGAGATGAGGCTGCCGGCCGGCGCGGCAGTGGAGACCGACCGCGACCGGCGGCAGGAGAGAACGAAATCACAACCGATACACTAGCCCTTCTTTGCTGTGTCGTCTCGTGCCTGAACTTTCGAAACCAAAGGCATTGGTGGCTATGTATCGGCCTTTTCTTTTCTTTTCTAGCTTGGATAGCTTTTTTCCCGTCGAAATCATCCTTTTGTTTGTTTGTTCTTTTTTATTTGTTATAGAGTAAAATGTGCTGTGGGTCCTTAAGCTTTTGTCCACTTCTCATATAGCTCTATGAACTTTTTTTCGCTCATTTGGGTCTATCAACTTTTTTTACTTCTCATCTAGGTTCAGGTACTTTTTCTTCGCTCATTTAGGTCCATAAACTTTTTTCTATTTCTCATCTAGGTCCACAGCAGACCACATAGGACTCTGTTGTCTACGTGGCCGCTGATGTGACACCACGTGCTCTTTTTTTTTAATTTCATAAATTGGCTGAAACCTTGAAAAATTGTATAAAATCACAGAAAAATCATAAAAAGAAAAATTTAGTTTTGTTAGACTTAACATGAATAGATCTATGCAATAGATATATAATATGATATGCTTTAATTTAAAGTTTTTTATGTAGCTGTAATTCTATGTAAATCTATATGCTCCTGTATTTAATTCATAACTGCAGCTCCTGTGCTCCTGAGCTTTAGATTTATCTTTACATCACATGATTTGTTACAATTAAAACTTGTTTTTATTGTAGTAATTAATTTACTAATTTTAGGTATGTAATATTTTTATACTAGCCATATTTTGTTATCATCCATCACCATAAAAATCTCAACTTCAAATTAAATGTTTGATACACCAACTATTTATTATGAATTAAATATAGAAACACATAGATGTACAACTATAATAAAATTTTTAAAATAAAACGTGTCACATTTTAGTGCCACATCAACGGCCACGTAGGAAGCAGAGTCCTATGTGATCTCTTATGGACTTAGGTGAGAAGTGGGAAAAAGTTCATGAATCCAGATGAGCGAAGAAAAAGTACCTGGATCTAGATGAGAAGTGGAGAAAAGTTCATGGACCCAGATGAGCGAAAAGAAAGTTCATAGATCTAAATGAGAAGTGGACAAAAGTTTAAGGACTCACAGCGCATTTTACTCTTTGTTATATACCCCAGGACGAATCTTTCCCATCTTCGTTCGTTGCCTGCCTATATATATATATATGCATCGCCGTATCATCGGTTATCAGTGCAGTGTATTGGCCCATGTCCCTCCTGGGCCGTGCAAGTAATTTAGCTTAGCTTAGCTCGTCAGGAACAAACAGTTGGCAAGAGAGGACTGGAGCAATGGCTGGTTCTTCAATGGACACTGAAGCTGCAGGCCAAGAGCTGAAGCAGGGCAGCGGCTACAGCATCCCGGCTACCGCTCATGCGGTGGACACAGGTATGATTATGAACACCGATCGAAACATGCATGCATATGCGCTGTTCTCTGATGCGGTGGTGGTCGTGCAGACTCGTGGCAGCAGGTGGGGCTGCTGCTGGTGATCGGCTTCAACTGCGCCTACGTGCTCAGCTTCTCCAACCTCATGATGGTGCCCCTGGGCTGGTCATGGGGCGTCGCCTGCCTGCTGCTCGTCGGCGCCGCCGCATGGTACACCAACTGGCTCCTCGCCGGCCTCCATTTCGTCGACGGCCAGAGGTTCATCCGCTACAGGGACCTCATGGGCTTCGTATTCGGTACGCATGCATATACTGTATGTTTCAAGTCTGATTTAATTAATGAAACTGCTAGATGTTGGTAAAGATTGTCAGAGTTCAGCTAGTTTGACAGCACAAAACTAAAACGACAATTTGAAACCGATGGAATGGAAGTATCTCATCTCATATGTTCTATGGTTTGTTCTCAAGGGAGGAACATGTACTACATCACTTGGTTCCTGCAGTTCGCCACTCTACTTCTCTGCAACATGGGCTTCATTTTACTAGGCGCAAGAGCACTCAAGGTACAAATTTATATCGGGACAATGTATTCAGAATTTCAGATATATGGTTACTTAGTTAGTAGTAAGTATTCCCAATAAGGAATCAGCAGCCAGCCAATTAACCCCATAAGTACCTCACACTATACTCGTGGCCATTAATTAACAACCTGCAGGCAATCAACACGGAGTTTACCCACACCCCTGCCAGGCTGCAGTGGTTCATCACGGCGACGGGAATCGTCTACTTCGCCTTCGCCTACTTCGTGCCGACGATTTCTGCCATGAGGAACTGGCTCGCCACGTCGGCCGCGCTGACATTAGCTTACGACGTCGCTCTGCTGGCTATCCTGATCAGAGATGGTGACCACCTCTTGCATTGAATTAATCCATTTGAGTATCAGGACAGTAAGTTACAAGCTCTGCTGTTTCTCGTTAGGGAAATCGAACAAGCAGAAGGATTACAACGTCCATGGGACCCAAGCCGAGAAGGCGTTCAACGCGTTGGGTGCCGTCGCTGCCATCCTTGTCTGCAACACCTCCGGGCTGCTCCCGGAGATACAGGTCTGTCGACCCTCGATCTCTTCTCTGTTGATGTCTGTTCTTCGTCGCTCGTTGCCGACACCGGCGTGATACGATCGATTTCAGTCGACGGTGCGGGAGCCGGCGGTGCGCGGCATGAGGCGGGCGCTGCTGCTGCAGTACACCGCCGGCGCCGCGGGGTACTACGGCATCAGCGTGGCGGGGTACTGGGCGTACGGCTCGGCGGTGTCGGAGTACCTCCCCAACGAGCTCGGCGGCCCCAGGTGGGCCGCCGTACTCATCAACGCCACCGCCTTCCTGCAGAGCATCGTCTCCCAACACGTACGAGCTTCCTTAAATTTTAATTTCACGTGCCCCGCCGGCCGGCCGCCGGCGACACCGGCAATAGAGACGACGTACGGCAATACGATAGCTAGCTAGAGCTAACAAGGCGGCGGTGCGCGCATGCAGCTGTTCACGGTGCCGATCCACGAGGCGATGGACACGCGGCTGCAGCGGCTGGACGAGGGCATGTTCTCCCGCTACAACCTCACGCGCCGCCTCTGCGCGCGGGGGCTCGTCTTCGGCTTCAACGTCTTCGTCACCGCGCTGTTTCCCTTCATGGGGGACTTCGTCAATCTCGTCGGCTCCTTCGCGCTCGTCCCGCTCACCTTCACCTTCCCCAGCATGGCCATCCTCAAGGTAACAAAAGCAGCATAGCATCCTTGCTCATGTGTATGATATGCATGCTGAATTGGATGCATTCATTTGACATTGCAGATCAAAGGGAAGAGCGGTGGGAGATGTAACAGACTCTGGCATTGGGGCATCATAGTTTTCTCCTCGGTTCTCTGCGTCGCTACCACGGCCGCCGCCGTTCGTTTGATCTTCAACAATGCTAGGATCTACCACTTCTTCGCTGACATGTAGTGACGAGTAGTCCAAAACTCAACACGGTGAGATGATGTCATCACACGATAAGAGGTGATATTGGCACCTCTCTCAAATTTTTGTTTGGTTGAGGAATGGAAAGGTACGGTACGGTCACCTCATGTTTGATAAGGACATGTATGATTAATAAGCATCATGTAGTCATCCTATCGAAATTAAGAAATGAGCTTATTGTGATGAACCACCTCCTCAAACCAAACATCTCTGTTTTCTGTGGAAGCTTATTAGGCTCTGTTCACCTATCAAACATCCGAACCTGAAAACCGCTGAAAATAAACGCTGACGCTAATTTCTTGTGAGAGAAAATACTGTAGGACTGAAAAATAAGCGGTTTTAAGTTCAAGCGAACAGTGCTGAGGGTGTTCTCTTATACACCACATGTGACTATCAATTAATGTATTTTTAATTAATGTTAATGGGTTAATGTTGACTCCTGTGGGTTGTTAACTTTGATGGGCCAAATCAAAACGGGCTATGGATGGTCTTGGAAACAGTACCGTGTATGAATGGGAAAATGGGAGAAACAAATATTGCATCAGGCCAAAAAATCAATAATTTTAGTTGGGCCGGGTTTATAAATTAGGCCCAGACATTGGGCTTGGCCTATATATGATAAAGCATGTATTTAAACAGGTTGAACTCAATTTTATAATGTCTCCTGAAATCTACCATGTCAACACCATGCCAACAGTACATCCTACATGGCATCTATTTATGTGGTGAGGTCTAAAAACATGTGACATACAAGCAGATTTCATAAACATTTATGACGTCTAAAATCAATGTCATAGTGTTATGACATGAATATCTAAAGGTCACAAGTTGGCGATTAAGTTGCTCATCTTTTGACGTTTGATTTTTCACCAACTAGGTATCATAAATGGTGACATGGGACTTTTTTTTTAGGTATTATGACATGTGTATATCAAATGTCAAAAGATGGCACATTTCTTATAGTGAATGGATTGATGAATTTATAAAACTACAAGCATATATCTTGTGCGTTGCTGCGGGAATTTGTCAATGATTTCAATAAAATTGGACTGTGTGTAGTAATTATTTATATGATGGGACAAACCATTATAAAATAATGTTTGTAGATGGCATGGATGATGTGCCTTGAACTCTTGATGACATGTATATCATAGTTGCATAAGGTATGGGCTATAATTGTATTTGATTGTTGTTAAGGTGTACAACTTGCATGTTGAGGTAGAACTTCTAGTTTTGGATTATAGGATAGAAGTATATCTCGTGTGTTGCTACGTGATTTGCAAATGAATTTTTGTGTATGTTGGATATGTTGGCATGGACAACTAAACGTATGTTAGTGCATGGTGTGACTTCCTTACGTAAGTGGATAGCTTGTATAAATAGGTATATGTGTCATAGTCGCTCAACAAACTCATGCCAGCTGACAAGCGTGTCAGGATCAAACTCTCAATCTTCTTTTTAAACACGGTTCGGAGTACTGACATATTTCAGGTAAGAACTCATGGGAGCACCATGTGCACTACGCGCTTAAAGATAGATGAAGCTGCGAGGCTGCCCGACCACACTCGGAAGGCACCTACCAAGCACCTTTGTTTTGATTCACAAAAAAAAAAAATGTGGGGATTGAAATTTTTACAAAATTGCAAGCAAAGAACAAATAAACATATATATCTCGGACGAAACTAAAAGCACGGGCACAAATAAAGAATCCTCTAAACCCGACGTCAGACAAGATAGGCGCGAATTTCGGTATGTACAGCTAGAGTTGCAGGTTAGAGAAGTTGCGAAGGCACCAAGGTGAGTTACGTCTCCTGGCCCGACACGCAATTGTCTGCTCCACCACACCACTACTTTTGTGTTTTCCTCTCTCTTTTTTTTTCTTTTTTTTTTTGGAAGCTGCGATTCGGGTCATTCCTGGTGGATATGAGCGATGGATCAACGCTGCAATCGACAGCTCCAATCGATCCATGCCTGGCCCTGCAATCCTTAGCTTTAATCGCTCTATGGAGCGGATGTTCTGATTGCTAATGTGCTGTCGCGATCCTCCAGTGCGAGTCATGGTGGCACCAGTATACTACCCACTGGCAATGATACAAGCCACCACTTGCTAGTATAGCTTTATCCTTGTGGTGATTGGAGTGCGACAGATTGGGCACGACTCAAGACTCTGTCCGCAGTCACAGCAGGTCTGCAAAGAACATCATTTGTTAGATATACAATACGAAGCTGACGTTTCAACACACTTCCACAACTGAAAATGACTCGTCCAACAAGGCACTAATCTATCTTAGCATCTTAAGAAACAGCAATGGCATACTAGTCCCTCATATAATAATAATAATAAAAGGTGTAGACCAACTGTAACATAAGAGAGAGGTAGGAGATTCACCTGGTGTCCACAGCCAAACGCCATGTCTTTGGGGTTCACAAGGCAGATAGGACAAACCTAGAAGACAGATAAATGTTGACGATCAGAGACAAATGCTTCACAAATACCTCTCTAAGAGACATAACTTAGATCAAGCAGAATGAAATATTTTGTCAGGGACATGACATGAAACTGCACCTGGTTGTCATAAGTGGACGAAGGCGCGGCTGAAGTGGCTGTATGTGGAGTTTCATAGTGAGGATATGGTGATGAGGATGAAGAACTCTGAGGGTAGGTGGTTGGTTTGCTAAAGCTTTTAGATGAATAGGAATAAGGATCATGACTTCCGGTAGGGGGAGGCAGAGGAACTCTATCAGGAGACTTGTAAGAGCGACGACTGCAGCACATTGAGACAAGTCAGGAGGCAATTAGAATGAACAAATAATCAAAGCAAGAATGAGGATATGATTCAGGGAAAGAAAACATACCCTAAAATTCCTAATTCCACGGTTGCTTTATACTGTTGTGGTATCTCCATCAATGCTGAAAGAGCAAATGCAGCCTCTTTCCTTGATTGTGCCATGTTCTTGGACATTATCTCCGAAAAATTTACAAACTAGACAAGCAATAAATTCTCAATGTCAGGGAAAAATAACTCACCATACAAAATACACAAACATGTTTAGTGACATCAATCATCACAGACATGAGCTATTAGGTTCGGCGTCAACTTACTTGGAAATTGTCAAAAGCTCGAGCAGGAATGTTGTCATCAAATTCCTTCATCATGTCCCAGGGGCCATCACCAACTCCTACCAACACAATGGACAAAGGCAGTTCACTGCAGACAAAAGGTAAAAGCTGAAACAATCAGAAGTGTTCCTGACACAGGAGGCCAGGAAAATCATGAAACATGATGATGCTGTAGCTGTAACTAAATGTCAAGACACAAGAGAATTTTAAAACAAAGTAATGAAGGACATAAATGTGGGTGTTACCTGGCCTTCACAATGGCATCAACAGTCTTTTGCTCTTGCGAACTCAGCTGTCCAGATGCAGTATCGACACTCCTTGTAACCTGAGTAATATACAAATTGACAAGAGAGAACTATTAAGCCAAGCAATACACCAACGAATTACACAATAACAGCAAATGTGAACTATTCAGCCAAAGGTTGCTGCTATTGTCACTACTCGCTACTGACGAGAGGATTCATAGTTGCCGACTAGGGGGAAAAGGGAGAGTATAAGTGAAAGACATGACATAGAAAACATTTCAAACAGATATTACGATACTATAAATGCTTCAATTAAAGAACAAAATTCTATTCAATTGATGCAAGTACTGACATGCTAGATTTGGGTAATGGCAATATAGAGGTAAGGAAAAATGACTTGAAAAGGATAGAGTATTCACAGCCATCAAATTACTTGCATAACATCCCAACAAGAAGAGTTAACATGGTACCTGCCCATCTGCAATTATCAATAGGACGTGGTATTGCCCCCCACTTTGCTCCACAATGGTCATAGCCATCTCAATAATTGGTGCAAAGGATGTTGGTCCTGTTAAGAATTAGTGTAAGCAGAAGATGGGGCGTATCAACAATCCAATTAAATGAATGAACAAGGCATAGCAGCTTACCAGCTAAGCGCAAATGTGGCACAAGTTCCCTATATCGATCGAGAGCTTCTTCAAATCCATTGCAAGGTCTCTCGTCAGGAAAGAAACAGAAGACGTCTTGGTCATGTGTTGATGCTGAAAGAAAAAAGTGCATGGTGAATTAGGATTTAGAGATGCTATTGAATAGTGTAAGAAACTGTCCACCGTGAATGAAATCATTACCATCTCCAAATCCAAAACATGGAATCAAATTATCTTCATCGAATTTCGATAGTGTTCGCCCAATAATCGAGATGGCTTGTTCATATGGATTTGGTGTGTTGCTAATATGATGTAGACTACGTCCATGGAAAGAGAATTTGCCTGATAGAAGGAAAGAAATCATTAGCATCAGGAGGCGAGGCGTTTCATCAAACTGTAAGGCGATGAAATAAACAAACAGTCAATAAATGCTAACCTGTCCACTCGTTGCTCTTTGTGAAATCAATGCCAACAATAAGATTTGATGATTCAAGTCCTGCTTGAGCTAGAGCATCAGTAACCTGCGAAAGCAAAAGGATTGGTCTTCAGGAAGACAGCCCACAGGAAGGGGAAAGTATCTATAGTTCTTATATAAATAAACCCCACTAGGTGAATTCTCTTGACATGCAAGCTGTCCACATCAACAATCCACTAGAACTTACAATTAAAGCCAACTAGCACATGTAATTATGATAGCTATCTCTTCATGTAACATTCATTTAGTTATCCACATCAATATGTCAAACCATTCACCAAAATTAATTTAAAATAGTTTAATTTATATAACTATAAATATATAAGTCTAATATAAATTATCTGGAATCGCCGCAGCAATGCGCGGCGTATTCTTCTAGTAACTGAAATGTGACCAACCGAGCAACTCTAACCTAACACAAATGCCTTCAATAATGTCAAGCTGCCAACCTTACAAAAAAAAAAATGTCTGTTCTACCAATGAGCTGTGAGCACTGACCCTGCACTAGACATCTACTTTCGTGTGCCGTGTGAATGAATCCTTCATGATTCATAAACAGTAATTGATGGTTGACTAACAAATACAGCCACCACGTTCTATATCAGAATTTGCAGAGCCTCCCATCGTTTGACCAACGATGGGGCATCTTAAATCTCCTTTGAAATTTCAATCTACTGCAGATTGAGAAACTACGAAGAACAGATCGGCCATGTTCCCTAAACTTCGTAGCAAGTTGTGAAAACTAGGGGCTCATAGATCCATGCAAGGCGTAAGCAAAGCGAAATCGAGTGGATTCTCTGCTTCCACTGTAACTAAGATCCAACACCTCGCTACGAACTACCAATGGCATATCAATCGCACGCGTACCTGGTCCACCGAGTGGAAGTCGTCGGCAATCCGCGAGTACCGCCGGTCCAGCTGCCGCGGCCTCGCGGCCTGCGGCGGCGGAGCAGCGGCAGCGGTGGGCTGGTACGCCGGGGCCGGGTACGGCGCGGCGTACCCTCCTCCCTGTTGTGGCACCGGCGCGCCATAGTAGCCGGCGCTCGTGTCCTGGGGGTAGTAGCCTCCCCACTGCGCCGACGTCTGGCTCTGGAAGGAGCGCTGGCGCCGCCCGTTGTTGCTCCCGTCTCGAGAGCTGTTTTGCCCCATGGCTGGCCCTCGGTGTGTGTGGGTGGCTCGGCCGGTCAAATGAATCCCGCGTGCGGCGGGCGATGGGCGAAGGAACACGAAGCAGCAGCAACCGCCCACCCCTGGGGCTATTTCTGCAGGAGTATAGACGACGGCGGCGGCGAACGAGACCAGATGTGGGAAAGCGGCTACGCGACGGCGCCCGCCGCCTCGCGAGGTTGTGTAAGGAGAGGCGAGGGGAGGGGGAGCTTCGCGTCTCCTTCCTCCAGCAACCGTCACGTTTTGGATTTGGCACGGGCAGGGACCAGGGTAGAGAGCGCAGCCCCGGTTGGAAAGGGCCAGTAGAAGAGGAGGAAGCTGTGCACGCCAGCGTGGAAAAGCTTTTTGGGCCGCTGCGTATATAACACGTGCAGAGAAACGAAACTTTTTCTATCGTGTACCAGAGGAGACGGCGGTAAACGATTTCGTGGAAAGTACGAATTTTAATGCATCACGGCTTGCCTGTCCACGCGGAAATTCTCAGTATTTCCAGCGAGGAGTTGGATTGGTAGCTAAGCGTCCACGGTGAGAGAGATGATCTTTTGGAATTTGTCATGATTCCCTTTCATAGTGTATACTCATCCTGTTAACCATGTTGATCTTTCACGTGATGGCATATTTGCTTGGTACCGGATCCCTTTAGTTCCGGTTGATCCATGTGCTTTATGACTTATTGGTGCTCACTCAATCTATGACCATTTTGTTGTCAAAAACAATGTGACCATTTTTTGTTTCAATACTATATTTGCTGGCTCGCTGCCATGTCTTAGTGCTTTTTTATCTTAAAATTAGCATTATGTTCGATACTAATAGAAAAACTAAATGTGAACTAATTTTAAAACGCTGGCGCCCCCCTCTCCCACCCTTGCCGGACTCTGCGCTAAGAAGGGAAATTCGCTGAGGGGCGTGGATTTCACGATACAAGGTCGGTAGAAGCCGCGCGGGCTGCGTGTAGAACACCCCCGATTGGCCCACGGCCACGGACCAGGGTTTTTTTTATCGACCGAATACCGCGGTAACCGGCCGGTTACCGGTCATACCGGTCCGGGCCGGTACCGGTACCGGCCGGTTTGAAAAAACCAAAATTTTAAATTTAAAATCGGAGGAAAAAATGGTAAAAAAATTCCTAAAAATACTTCATGATTTATAGATTCCAATTGTGTCAAAAATTTTCAAATTTGACTACATTTAGAATTTTTTTTAAGTCCCGAAGTAAAAAAAAAAGGCCCATTAAGGCCCATTAAATCATGAAGGTCGAAAAATATACTAAACGCACTCAAATTTGAAAAACTTTGACATCATTGGATTCTATAAATCATGAACTATTTTTAGAAATTTTTTCAGTATTTTTTTTAAAAAAATAAATCTGAAATTTGAAAATGCGACCGGTTACCACCAAACCGGTCGGTAAACCGCTCAAACCGACCGGTAACCGGTCAAACCGGCCGGTATACCGGTCCGGAACCGATTGAACTGGGGTTCAAATTCAAAATTTGAATTCGACCAGTTTCTACCGGTAACCGGTCAAACCGGACCAGTATACCGGTACCGCCGGCCGACGGTTACCGGCTACCGATCGGTAAAAATAACCCTGCCACGGACCACCTGCTGGTTCCATCGCTGCCGCTGCGTCCTCCACCTGTTCATGCAGAGACGAATGGGCCATGGTCGGTGGGCCATCGCGAGTCCGGGCTACGCTCATGCTGCATTCGCGTCCGCGCCCACATTTGAGAGTCCGCGACGATAGGCTTTAGTCAAGTAGAGCCATGCAACATTACGTTTCGGTAGTTTGGATGGCTTCCGATATTTACGACAACTATTTAGGATTAGTAACATTTTTTGTATATATATATATATATATATATATATATATATATATATATATATATATATATATATATATATATATATATCCTACATGCACGAGAGTCTATAGCTTCCTTCTATATATGTCTCATTGCGTGATTAATCTATATAAGCTAATAATGTCGGCTACGCCTACCGTCTCGGCCAGAGAGCGGAAGAGGGAACTCAGCGGGTTGAAGGTGCAGGCTTGCAACATATGGCGTGCCCGCGGTTCCCTTTTTTGTTGCCGGCTGAGCACCTGCACCGAGCGCCGCCGTGGAACGACTGGCCGCGAGCGCGAGAAATCGTAACATGGCTGCTACAAGGGTTGGTGTGGATTTACAGTAGGAGGAGGAGCCTTCTTTCCTCGTGTATGCTATGTCGAACCAGAGCAGCCTCGCCGCCAGCGACGAATACCAGAAGTAACGTGAGAGCCCGCGCCCAGCTCTTGTTCTTTTGACCAATTAGCGCTTATTTTCAGTCACGAAATAGTATTTTTCTCTTACAACAAATCAGCACGAGCTGAAATCAACGCTTATTTTTCAGCCAAAATAACAGACTGCATGTCTGCATCGTCGCCGCTGACACACCTGCCTGGCTCCAACAGTAGGTGTAGGCCACGACTACCCCGTCTGTGAGGACCACCGTCAACTCACCAGCGTCGACAGGACGACAGCCGAGCCGACGACGCGATCACCTTAATTTCGTGAACGTCGCACATGCAGCAGCAGCAGCAGCCGAAGGTGGCGGCGGACGAGCAGCTGTCGACGCACGAACGGACGGTGGCCACCACTGCCGCCAGCCAAACGGACGGTGGAGCCGTGCAGGTGAAGATTAAGGAGGTTCCGGCGGAGCTGTGACTAAACGGCAAATTCGGCAAGTTCCGAGCACGAGAACGTGGCCGTGCGGCGGCCGAGGAACAATGGGTGCATGAGTCACGACGTCGCGTTCAGTGGCGTGCACACTGTAAAGTTCGGTAAGCTATATATACGTTAATGTTGGTCTTTTCTAACTTTTTTATTTTCATTTTTCTATTTTTTGTTTAGTTCATTTTTGTTTCGTCATACAACTATCATCGGTCTTGGTGGGGTTTCTTCCCTTGTCCGGTTCGGTTTCACTCTAGCTCATGATCAGAACAATTCATATCTGGCCACGGCTGTTTTTCTTTTTTAATCTCCGTTTCGAGTATGCTTGGCTCACACCATATTCACGTGACTCTAACCCATGACCAGAATAACACATATTAACGATATTACAGAGTTCATATATATTAAAACAACTTGATATAAAAAATTAGATTATATTTAAGAAAAATATTAGAGAAAAGAAAAAAAATGAAGTGAAGTAATAGAAAAAAGAATATGTGCACCAGGAACAAAAATAGATATGAATCCATGATAGACTCCTAACATATATGGGAAAAAAATACGTAGTGCAATTAATGTACTTCCGTCACGGACTCTTCTGGTTTGTAGAAAATAAATAATGAACTCTGTCACGTACTCCTCTAATTTGGGACTCTTAAAAGACCACATAGTGCATCGAAAAATAGCAATACAAAATAAAAAATATATAACACTCCTATCCTATTAATATTTATTTTTTTCCGTTGCAACGCATAGGCATATTTTACTAGTTACATAAACAATGACGAATACACGTAATATATTAAGAGAAGAAATCTTCTCTTTCTTGCTTTGTTTATCTGCCAGTTCATTCTATCTCACATCTCATGGCAGGTTGTCTAGGTGGCGTGCGACAAGCGGCGTTCCATCGTAAGGTACATATATATTTGCTAGTTTATTATATAGTATTATAAGTTTGGTCATAATTAGATGACACTTGGGACAACAACAACTTACTAACTACAGGTTAAATTTATTGTCTAAAATAATGAATGACACTATGAACTGCAATAATGCAACCTAACGAGGTGATTGGTTTATTTATAATTAGAAGCATACTTCGTGCGTTGCTGTAGATTTTTTAAAAAAAGATCTATTATTTATATAGCATTACTATATAGTATTTCGTGCATTGTGCCTGTATTTTTACAAATTTGACTTGCATATCGACAAGCCAGTGGAAAAAACCAGTAGAATATTTGATCACATTATAGAACACGTTATGAAAAAAACAAGGTTTATAAATAAACTTATATGTTAATAGATTAAAGGTTAAAAATATTACACATAATAGAGATGACATGGATATTTTTATAATAAATAAGGGGTTACATAGATACCTTGCATGAAAGAATTGCAAGTTAATAGATTAAAGTTTAAAAGCATTATACATAATAGAGGTGATGTGGATTGCTGCGGAATTTTGTATTGTTGTCTTGTAGAGAAGAAAGAGGATTCATGTCGTTACAAAACCAAGGGTATCTGTGTATGTTTGGAATTCAGTAACTGTGTCCGTATATTGTGCTGGTGGGGGTCAGGATAATCATTCACGGACTGAGCTGGTGACAGGAAAGGACACAGTGAGAAGAAGAAAAAAAATTACGAAAATTCGAAAGCAATAAGTATAGGAACCAATAAGATAGTGATAGTAAACTATGCCTCGTATATACTCCATCCAAGAGAAATATGCTCCAGTGAAATTTTACTTTATAAGAGTATATAGATCACTTAGAGATGACTTGTCGACTTGGGCCCGGTATCAAGGTAAGTCTTTGCCTGTAGTATTAGTATTATACTGTATTAATCTAAAGGTTCCGTCGACCAATTAAATTTAGGTCAATGCACAATTGTAACTTGCATTGGCCGTGTTACGCCACCTTGTGCAGCAGTGGTCGTCATGGATGGACGTACCTGAGTACCTCATCATCAACTAGGCGCCGCGATTTATTATTAGAGAATCGTTCAAAAGAATGACTGCGCGATAGATACTGTGATATGACGCATACTGCCGATCTAGATCAAGAAACAGTCGAAGCCTGGTGAACAGGGTATTTCCGTGCCCAGTGCATGAGAATGGGGAGAAAAAGCTTCTTAAATAAAAAAAAATTAAGAAACAGTCAGGAGGTGCCCCGTACGGCACTGCATAACAGGGTGAAAGAGAGAGACTACAACTTACATACACTATACTGATTTTAGGCTAGAAACAAGCGCTGATTTTAACTGATGCTGATTTATTCTCTGATAGAAATACTGTTTCGTGACTAAAAATAAGCACTGATTTGTTAAAAACAAGGTATTAATACAAGAACTCAATTTGATTTTAGTGGCCAGTAAAATTGAGGAACTCCAGATGGAATCGAATCGAACCTAAAACTTAAAATGCTTTGCAATCACTGGCTACATGGACTTTCATCCACTACTAAAAAAAATCTTTTGCGAGGCGCTTTTAATTTATTTTCTGAGACGGTTAAGAAGGAAAACCACCTCGATTAATACTGTCATTAACCGAGGCGGTTATTTTTTTATTAACCAAGGCGGTTATAAAAAACCGCCTCGCAAAATAGATTTACCGAGGCGAACAATTTAAGGTGCCTGTCGCGGTTAATATTTATTAACCGAGGCGGTTATTATAACACAACCGCCTCTTAAAATAGATTTACCGAGACGGATATTCTAATTCAACCGCCTCGGTAAATTAAGCCCAGCCCGCTAGCCCACGTTAGCCCATAACCGTTGCTAATATACTAACCAAACTTGAAACCCTAGCACTCCACTCCACTCCTCTCCTCACTCCAACGCCCCCTCCCCTCCAGCCGCCGCATCCCCTCCCGGCCTCCAGCGCTCCCTCCCAACCTGTCTCCTTCCCGTCTCTCTCTCTCTCTCGCTCTCTCTCCTCTCTCTCTCTGGCTCGCATTGAGGTCAAGGCCATGGCGTAGATCACGACGGTGGCCCGGCCTCTGCAGCTGGCCAGGGCACGGTGGCGGCGGATCTGCGCGCGGCCGCGGCGGCCGGCTAGGGCACCGGTGGCGACGGATCTGTGCGCGACCGCGGCGGCCCGGCCTCGGCACGTGCGCAGGGCGGCCATGTGGTGGCGCTCGGCGACACGGCGAGCTCGCACGCGGGCTAGCGCGAGACGGCGGCGCAGCGGGCCCTCTCCTTCAGATCCGGCGAGGAGGGGCCTAGATCCGGCGAGAAGGGGCACGGCTCCGGCGAGCAGCGCGGCGGCCCGTGCATGGGCTCGGTGGGCTCACCAATGGGCTCACCGGGCTTTCTAGGGTTTTTTTATTTGATTAACCGTGGCGGTTATCTTAACTCAACCACCTCGGTTAAGGCCACGATTAACCGTGACCTTAGGTCCGAGACGGTTGCTAAAACCGTCTCGGTTAATAAAAAACGACCGCCACGGTTAAGTTTTGTGTAGCAGTGATCTTATACCTACCTTCAACCACTAATTTTTTAAAGGGGCTTCAACGACTAATTTGATGCTCGTCCGAAGAAAAACAGGTATTTAATGCTTTGCACGACACAGCGTCAAACGACTACTCCCTCCGTTCTAAAAAGACTGTCGTTTTAAACTTTCTAAGCATCACATTTGACCATTCGTCTTATTTAAAAAAATTTGTATCAATATCATTTATTTTATTATAATTTGGTTTATCGTTAGAGATACTTTAATAATTATTAATTGATTTTATATTTTGTACAAAATTTTTAAATAAGACGGACGGTCAAACATAGTTTTTAAAAAGTCTAAGATAACAGCTTTTTTTTTGGGACGGAGTTGTTGGAGAAGGAAACGACCTGAAAACTCCGATCGATTTTCAAATTTCAAGCCACAGCTGATCGCTCAGTTCTATCCACCTGTTTGCCCCTAGTTTAGCTATCACGTTATCGGCAGCCGTTGCCGCGGGATAGACGCATCATGTCACTGGAAGGAACCTGTGATTACCTGAAAAGTGCTGCGCCTTTGGGATCACACACGCTCACACGGCACACGGGTGGGGTGGGCGCCTGCCTGTCTGGCGCGGCGCGGACGGCACGTGGTAGTGGGCGCGGGTTATTACGTGCCGTCGCGAGGGATGACGGCTGACAGGTGATGAGAGGTTTTGCGATCACGATTCATCACGATCACGCGGTCGCTTCTGCAATCTGCACGCGCTCGCTTGCCTCGACGGGCTCTGGAAGAACCCGCGGGCTGGGTTCTATGGATATCTAGGCGTCGCGTCTGGCTAGACTCTTTTTCTTTTTTCGAGAGGGAGGAGAACGTTTGACTGCACAGGATGTGGACAGGCCCCGGTCCTGTCCACGTTGATGTGCCTTATCTTCCCACGAAGCTTCCGAAGTCGTGAGCCCATTTTCGTCAGCAGCTTGCGCTTGTCTGCATGTCTAGATGGTCGTCGTGGAAGCAGTCAAGCAGACTCTGGCCATGTACACTGCACAAGCTCTTACAAAGGCGCTTAAAGGGAGAGAGAAAAATTAATGTCAGCAAGCGTCTCTCCAAGAGTTAAAGCTACAACATGAAAAAAAAAAATTAAAGACGCTTAGCACGTCTGTTACGGACGTGACGTCCGGCAGCAAAACACTCGCCACTATGGGATCGCACAAGAGCTGGTCTAGGAGCCGCTGCTTCACTAAGCATCGCTGCCATCATCTAAGCGTCCGATTTGTCCACGCTGGAGTACGCGCTGGCAAAAAAACAGTCAAACGGCCCATAGGCGCCCAACATTGTACGTGGCCTCATAAAAATCCGTCCTTGTGAAGCTTTGGGCCCAGAAATCTTCTCTTGCCTACTTTGTTTATCTGTCAGCAGCTTGTGAAGCTTGCGCCATTCGGACTGCGAAGAACGAGTACGAAGTAATATGAACGAAAGGAGTTTTTTTTTTTGAACGCAAGGAGTTGAGAAAGCCCAGCCCAGTTAGAATAGTTTATTTTCGTAAGAAGAGGAAAGGAGAGAATGATGGGACCCAAAGGCCTAAGGACCAAAGCCCGATCCGCTTATAGGATGTCATGGACCGACCATCAATGACCGTCCAGCGGATGAGCGGACAGCCGTCGGATCGGAAACCCTAGCCCGGGAGGCTCTCCCTAAACCCACCTCGCACCCCGCGCGCGCCGCGCAGTCTTTTCCCTCTCCGCCTCGCCTCGCGGCCTCGCCACGCCGCCGCAGCACATCGCTCTCTCGATCCCAGCCATGGCAGAGGTGGATCAGCAGCAGCAGCAGGACGTGGCGAAGCTCTTCAACCGCTGGACCTTCGAGGATGTGCAGGTACGCGAATGGCTCTGAACATCTCTGCTTCGATTCTTTATCCGCGTAGCTGCTAGCACCGGATCGAACTTGTGTGAATGGAAAATCTGCAGGTGAACGACATCTCGCTGAACGACTACCTGGCTGTGTCTGCGACGAAGCACGCGACGTTCCTGCCCCACACCGCGGGCCGCTACTCCAAGAAGCGGTTCCGCAAGGCGCAGTGCCCCATCGTCGAGCGCCTCACCAACTCCCTCATGATGCACGGCCGCAACAACGGCAAGAAGGTCATGGCCGTCCGTATCATCAAGCACACCCTGGAGATCATCCACCTGCTCACTGACGCCAACCCCATCCAGGTGGTCGTGGACGCGATTATCAACAGGTACTGTCTTGCTCCCCTGTCCTCACTCCCAATTCTCTGCACTCTACCTGTCAGGCTAGTAACCACTTGTAATTAGTGTTACAATGTAAACCCCCTTTGGAATTCGAGGAGTTTTTCGTGAATCCTGAGTTTTCCCTGTGTGATTGAACTGATGCCTACGAAATTCATGTATAATTCCTTCTTAAAGGGAGTTTTCTTTGACAGGGCTATGGTGTCAAGTCTTAATCAGTTCCATTTTGCAAAGTTTTGCTAGGCGCTAGGCGATATCTAGGCGACGACCCTTAGCCTAGCAACTAGTCCAGCCTAGGCTAGCCTAGGCGATGCTAGGCGTTTTGCTAGGTGCTGGCTAATACATGTATATATACATTTTTTTAGCAGAATACATGTATATATACTTAAAAGAAAAGAAAAAAAAAGATCAGTGGTCATGGAATGGGGAGAAAGAGAAAAAAGGCCCATTAACAGCCCAACTCACCCACCGGCCACCACAAGTCCACAACCCTATCCTTTCCCCTGCTCCTTCTCCCTCCCGACGCCCGCTCACCCGAGCCGCTGCTCCCCTGCGCCGCTCGCTTGTCCTCATCGCGCCGCCTTCTCCCACCCCGCCGCCGCCCGCGCATGCGCCAGCGCCCGCCGCTGCCCGCGCCTGCGCTCGCGCGCCCTCCGCCGCCTCTCGCGCGCGCGCCCGCCGCCGCCCGCACAAGCCCGCGCGAGCACCCGCCGCCGCCCGCAGCTCCTCCTCCCCCACCGGCGACCTCCGCCAGGCGCTCCTCCATCCCCACCGGCGCCGCCGACGAGCCGCCGCCGCCTAGGGGTCCGCCTACCCCCATAGGAGAGGCGGACACCCTCCGACTACGGATTAGGCGCGCCTAGGCGAGCCCTAATCGTCGATTTTCAAAACTTTGCCATTTTGGTTCCAGCTACTCTTTTACATCTGATAGCATGATCGTGGGCGAAATGCCCAGATGTTGAAATTTGAAATGAATGCCATGCCACAATTCTCCGTTATATCAGACTGTGCTGTTGTTCATGTTAGATCTTCGAAGCTGCTTGACTCAAAATGTGAATTTAGTCTGGTGTACTATCTAAGAGAGTACTTTCATGTGCATTTGTTTTCATGGTGCGTGTTAATAGCTATTTAATTGTTATTTTTTATGTCAACAATGCTCCATTTAGTTGTATACACTGTGCCAGCCAAAATGATGTGTTTTGAGATGTCAAACTATTGTTTACATGTTGTCTCGAGTGTCAAGCTGACGTGATGTGCTGCCATTATCTTGCAGTGGGCCTCGTGAGGATGCCACCCGTATTGGTTCTGCTGGTGTTGTGAGGAGGCAGGCTGTGGATATCTCACCCCTGAGGAGGGTGAACCAGGCCATCTACCTCCTCACCACTGGTGCCAGGGAGAGCGCATTCAGGAATATCAAAACCATTGCTGAGTGCCTTGCAGATGAGTTGATCAACGCTGCCAAGGGCTCTTCCAACAGGTATATATGTTGTCTAGCTACATCTGGGTTGCTTCTTTCCTATCTGTAATTGTTTTCAGTCGTTCCATCTAATGTGAAATTGTGCTCATTCATGGCAATTCTTGTTACAGCTACGCCATCAAGAAGAAGGATGAGATTGAGCGTGTTGCCAAGGCCAACCGTTGAGTGGAGCTTGTATCCTGGTGCACTTGCACTGGAACTATTATGTCGCTGGCAGTAGTACAGGTTTTGGTTTCAGTGAACAATGAAAATTACCGAGAAATGTAGTTGTTTGGGGGCAGAAATGCCCAGGTGCCTGATTTATTTATCGGACCCCGAGTTCTTTTGTCATTTTCTTATTCTAGTATGTATTATGCATGCACACAGATGATCCTGCTTGTGAATTGTGAGTGCTGAGTTGGTGTCAACCCGTTGCCTGCGATGTGTTGTGGGGCGTAGACAATATTGGTTAAACTTCTAGAACTAGTTTTTCAATCAAAATATGAAGGCTCTATTTTTTAAAAAAAATAGAGCAACAACCTATTTGAGGCTTAATCAAGTTTTTTTTTTATAAAAAAATCATCCTTCACACACTAAATGCTATATCATTTTTGCCTATGGAAATTGTATATTGAAATCACGTTGGCCAGTAATTGACATTTGGAGAATCATTTTCTGTGATGCATGCAGCTTGAAATCGTTCATTGTCATTGCATTTTGTTCATATTATGAAATCGTTTTTTTTTTTTTTTTTTTTTGCACATCATGGAAACAACGAAGTCTTTAAGGCCCTTCAGTTCCGTTTTATAATAGGGTGATTCTAGTCATTTCGCATGACACGGTGTTAGGGTCCAAAAGTGATGATCGTGTCATATATAGGGTACTAAAATTCGAACAAAGGGGCCATACAAGGACTTTTGAAGTTTTTGGGGCCATAAAAGGTACTGTATACGGACAACTCTAAGGTTGTAACACCCTTTGTCCGATTTCCAACTCTAACATTGCAACACCCTTTGTTCCAGGTTGCAGTTCCGGCTATGCTATCTTTTTTTTTCCCACAACGGTAAAAATTGAATTTTATTACCAAAGCAACAAAATTACTGGCTATGCCATCTAAATTAAAAAACAAGAAGGCTCCAGATCTTTCTGGTGTATCTAAAGCACACTACCATTTGATGTGTTGTTTGTGTGTTTTGCCTACATAGCGAACCGGGCTATGCCCCGGTCACGTCGTGCCAGCCTATCATAGGTCCATGCTCGTTTCTAAGAGTCTGTTTGGATCGCGGGAAAAAAATTCCTGATCTTGTGTTTTTCCTGTAAAATTGAACTGATTCATTTGAAATTCATGCGTGATTCCTCTAAAATTCCTGCATTCAAGCAATCCTAAGTTATGAGCGAGATAGAAAATTTACATTTGGGGTGGGGGTGCCTTGTGAAGTTTTTTTTTGTGCATTCGATGAACTGATCCTGCAGGTATGCAGAAGCAACGAGTATTTTTTTTTTCTTCTTATTTACAGTTAGTTTCCATGTGAAACAATCAGTTAGTAACCATGTGATCATGGAATGTTGTCGTTGTTATATTGCTAGCGACGTGCAACTGTGTGTTAAAGGTGAACCAAAGTGGATGATACCTATACAATTGACACTAGGATGTAAATCCAAGATTTCATGCTAGTCTTTGCGTGGCTATTTATTCAGTCGCATAGTTAAAACTTAAAAGTATGTAATGGATTCATATCAATCTCAATATCTGTTATTTCCAGCCCATAAGGCCAATATTCTTAGTTGAGTTCCCGCAACAACAAAAAATCTTAGTTGGGGAAATGTCAATTAGCATAGTTCGTCGTCCTTTCAATAAGCTAATCATACCATGATCTCATAAAATTTAATAAGCTAATCATACCACGATTCCATAGAATTCAATAAACTAATTTGAAGTTGTAAATATTGTTTTTTCATAAAAATTGGTTAAAATAGAAAGTTCAACTTAGAATCCATAAACGGATAGGCTATAAATAACTTGTGCGAAGAGAGTATTTTTGTTTCTATCGAGTTGAGAAACTAGATCTATACAAAGTCCCATGTATGCACCAGGGTCGTCAATCTCAGTTGGCATTCTATTCTAGACGACCTAAACGAAGCCAGTCTTTGGATCAATACGAATACAAGCCATTTTTCATGGCAATATTGAGCTGCATCTTGCTGACAAGCAATGGATATGAGACATCATTGCACTGCCTACAATTCAAGCCATTGCCCAACCCAATACCTTGAATTGTGGCAATACATTGGGGGTGTTTAGATTCAACATTTTGCAAAAATTTTTAACTGTAGCAACGTGCTAACTTTTGCAATAAGTGTCCAATCATGAACTTAGATTTAAAGATTCGTCTCGCAACTTTTTGCGAAGCTGTCAAATTAGTTTCAATTTTCATCAGCGTTTAATGCTACATGCATGTGCCCAAACATTGATGTGACAGAACTTTTGAGATTTGAAGGTGTATCTAAACAGGGCCTAAGATGTCTACCTACTTATGTCGGCATCAAAGACAGCATCACTTAGTGATGGTTTTCTCAGTGACATCTCTGCAAACTGAAAACAAGATTTTCTTCCAAGGTTTCATTGCCTTCACTAGAGCACAGCCAATTTAAAAAGCTTGGGCTGTTGGGCACAACTAAAAGTCAAATATTTATGCAAGTAATCAGATAACCACATATCTTCTGAAGTGAAAAGATGAGGTAACGTCTTCACTGCATAAACAGATTCAATATCAATTTGTGAGACAGAATAGACCTGCAACATTTCCAGTAAACATTTCACAGTTACAATTAAGGGTTACTCTCTGCAAGCAGCAGCATAACCTTCAGACAATCTTACAATAATATACGGTGGAAACCATTCATGAGCTGTTTTGCATTGAGAAAGCGATCAAATGCATGAAACATATAGCAAGAGGAAAGACAGCACTTGATGCAGTCATTTCTGATTACATCCATAACCTAAAGAACCTGATAACTGGCTGAGAAAATGCTAATAGACCCATAGTTCGTTGATGCTCACATAAAAACAGAACCATGACAGAATTTCTGAGCTAACCATATCATTCTGCGTACCAGTAGCATGAGTCGAAACATATTATGCATACCAACAGCATGAGTTGAAACCAATGTTTTCAGGTCGGCTGGTCGATCTTGGTCGACCTGGGACCGACCAGGCGACTAATCGTGATTAATCGTCGACCAGTTCGATTAATCGACCCTGGTGGACCCTGGTCATGCCCTGGTCGTCCAGGTATATCAGCTGGTCGACCTATATATATACCTCTATACATACACTATATTATACACAATAAAGGAAGCATCAAGACTGCATTAGTGTTCATCTGGTGACTTTCTTGCTATATGTTCTAACCCTAACAGGCCAAGATGTAAGCCCAGTAGTCCACATATCTGCCCTGTTAAACAGGCCCAAAAACAGAGCAAAACCTGGTCGTCCATGTCCTAATCGGACCATTAATCGTGATTAGTCGATCGACTAATCGGACGACCAGGTTTCTGGTCGACCTAATCGAGTCGGATCCCCTAATCGAGCACTCCTGACCGACCAGGACGGCTAATCGCGATTAATCGGACGACCTGAAAACATTGGTTGAAGCATGATAAAATTCATCATCATCATCAGAATCCAAAACAAGGTATGAAATTGACCAATAGTATACTGAGTTTATGCAATTCTGAAGCTATGCCAAGTACAGAGCTGCAGTCTTGCAGAGTACACATCAGGCCATCAGGGTATCCGTGTTGAGAATGACATGAGCTGCTGCCCATATAGCCAGTTTGCTGGAATCATTTCATAGCGTGCCTCAGATGGCTATTTTCCCATTGCAAGCAGATGCGTATGCATCGGCAAGATTAGGAAGAACATCCTTATGAGGATGTACATACCTGAAGCAGAACACGTTATCAATAGGTGTGACCATCGTGTAGAAGCTCAGATCTTTTCGGATCAATCCTTTGTCCTGGAGCATCTTCATCACGTAATGCCGGGGCACCAGCCGGTGCTCCAGACTGTACATCAGGATTCCGGGTCTGCCCTGAATGTACTCGGTATCGACGCCGACCACTTTGGTCAGGAACTCACAGATGCGCTGAATCATCTCCCTGGAACGCCTCAGCACCAACGGGTTCCTTTGCACCATTCTGGCAACCACAGCGTCTGAGCACTCCAGAATATTGGCCATCATCTTGAGCTTAGAGGCCATGGTCTGGTCTCTGGACCGAGGCCCGACACGGCGGTCACAGCCTGCCTGAACAAAAGCGTGTTACGGGGCACGCCAATGTCATCGGCACGCACGAGGATGGCCCTGGTTCTGTCCGGGTTGCGAGTGAGCAGCCTCGGGTTGGCCATGCACATGATGCCAATGTCCTGGACAGATAGACCGCACTCCTGGAGCAGCCGGATGTTGGTCTTCACCACCTTGTCGGGGCCGGAGTTGACGAGGAAGAAGTTATGCCTGACGATGCTGAGGAACCTGTCGGGCGAGCCGAGGATGGGCATCCAGAAGCCGAGCTTCTTGTCGACGTTGAATGTGCGGAAAGAGCACGGGGCCACGCGGACGAAGTTGCTGATCTGCTCGGCGGAGAAGCCGTAGCTGCGGAAGCGGTCCACGCGGACCCGCAGGGTGTTGTCGACGCTGCAGTTGAGGATGCGCGGGTCTTTGGCCACGAGCAGCGCGATCTCGGCCTTGGAGAGGCCGACCGCCGGGCCGGTGAGGAAGGACAGCACGGCGTCGGCGTTGGAGGACGACTTCCAGTGGGAGATACACTTGGCGGCGTTCGCGGCCTGCTCCCGGGTGAGGCCGCCGGTGGAGACAAGGTAGTCATCGGCGGCGAAGTGGTCCGGAGAGGAGTACGTCGCGGTCGCGGCGCCGGTGGAGAGTAGAGCGCGCTGGAGGGAGAGCTGTATGAGGGAGGCAGAGCGGTTGAAGGGAAGGAAATGTTCTTGCAGGTGAAGGTAGAGGTGTTTTTGGAGGCGGAGCATGGCGGCGGCGGCGGCGGCGGTAGTGCCAAGCTCCGACCTCTCAATGCGCCCCTCTTCCTCCTCCTAGGCCGCGCCTACTCCTGGGCTCAAAGCACCACAAAAGGCCTATGCCAGTGCCGGGATTTCGGCCCAATCCAAGCGGAGATCACGTGCCTTCAAACGGAGGAAGAGAGTAACCCGTTCGACTCGCCACGCCAACGCGCGGCGCGCCGCCTTCGGCCCTTCGCCAGCTCACCCCCACAGACCACAACCGACGCGTCGCCGGCTCGCTGCCACCGCCCACCGGTCACGCAGTCACGCTGTCGCCGGTGAGGGGGGTAGTCAGGCGCACCGTGCGTCGAGCCGTCGAAGCCGCCATGAAGCTGGTAAGCACCAAGCACACTCCTCTCAATCCCAGGTCAAACCTTCGTCCTTCGGACTCTGACCCTAGCGCGCGCCTCCTCGCAGACCTGCTTGTCCGCCAGCGGTGGAGGCGGCGGCAGCTACCACGCGCCGGTTAGCCATCTCCTGGAGCTGGAGGGGTTCCGTTTCCTCCTCGACTGCCCCATCGACCTCTCCGCCCTCGCGGCCTTCGCCCCGGTGCCCCTCGCTGGTGACGCGGGCGGCCTCATCCGCGCCGTGCCGCGCTTCTGGTTGCCAGCGGCCGCAAAAGCAGGCGGCGTGGATGCCGTGCTCGTGTCTTCCGCTACGGGGATGCTTGGACTCCCCTTCCTCACCGGGCTTCCCGGATTTGCCAACACCAAGGTGCTTGCTTCCCCTGCTTCTGCTTCTTTCTCGTTCTCTCTTTGTGTAGCATATTAGTACTTATTAGGTTTAGCTTGATTATGCTCAAAAAAAAAAAAAAAGGTTTAGCTTGATTGCTTAGGCAGTACTCTTCAATTTTCTGGGAAGTGGGATAGGGATAGAATATCCCACTCTTCAGAGGGTAACATTGTATCCCATCCGTCTATTTTCACATCTCATTTGATCCTAGCCGTTCATTTATTTTCCTTTCCCAATCCCACCTCTCATTTCCCAATATCCAAACGCCTCACAAGTTTTGTAAGAGATGCCATATGTTTAAAGCACAGTGTTTGTACAAGCTAATAGCTATTGAGATGTGTAACAATATAACTAAAAAAGAACTTAATCCTGCAGGAATACAATGTACATAATCATTTGCCTTTACTCCACTTTGCTGACAGACAACCCTTACTCCACTTTGCTGACGGACAATTTTCGTAGGCAGTAGGCAGCAAGGCACAAAGTGAAATATATTACCGGGAACATTGAACTTATGTTTTTCATAAAATAACAATGGGAACATGTTTCTCTTTTTTAAATTCAAGGGATAGAAACCTAACCATGTTGGAGATGAAACCTAACCATTTTGCTCACTGTAAAATGTTTTATGAGATGAGACCTAACCATTTTGGAGTCTTTGCTTCTTCTGTATGGGTAGGTATATGTGACAGAGGTAGCAGCAAGGATCGGAAAGCTAATGATGCAGGAGCTGGTGGAGATGCACCGCGAGTTTGTGAGGTACTATGGGCCAGATATGGATGCGTCACCCAAGTGGATGGAAGGGGAGGAACTCAATGAACTCATGTCAATGTTGGAGAAGGCAGTGATTGAAGGCAGGGAAAATGATCCGACTTCTCTGGTGCCTCTATACAGGTCCGTTACAGAATCACGAGCCTACGGGCTTGCACATCTGTGCCTTCTCTTCCTGTCTTCCGGCAGGGTAATCTGTATGTCTGAAAGCTTGAGATAGAGAGCATACCTGTTCTTAACTTTCGATGTTGGCATATCTAACTCAAAGACACTAATTAAAGTATCTTAAATCTCAGGAGTGTAATAGGAGTTAATAATATCCAACCATCAAATCTGCAGAATCTAATAGGATATGAGTTGGTAAGGAATACTGTCTTTTAAGCAATATTTTCCTCTGTCAGATGTGAATCCAACCTTGATCTGACTCATTAACCAGTTACTATTATCACAAGTTGATTTAACGAAACTATATCAGTAAACAGCGAATTATATTAAAACCATAATAAATGGCCTTAAAAAGTGAACTTGTTTTTCTTTATATGTCCATCATTTGATCTGTGGCCTGTCAAATACTCAAATATCTTAATCTTGGTTCTGGTTTTTGCAACTTGGGCATGTTGCAACTGTTTTAATTGTAATTTAGCTGTTTACTTCGTCAAAAAATTTATATCCGATTAGAAAAAGAATGATGTATGGAGATTCATTGTAATGATGCCATCACTAATTCATATCACTGCTTTGTTATCATGGTTTTTCTTGATTTAATTGAATTACGTTTACTTGGCAGTCCAGGAAACATAGAAGAATGCATGCACAAAGTACAGCCTGTTAAATATGGAGAGGAGGTTTGCTTCAATGGCATATTTATGCTGAAAGCTTCTAGTTCGGGCCTTGAACTTGGCAATTCTACCTGGACAATAAAAGGTCCAAGAGCTAGCATTACCTACCTACCAAGTTCAGTATTTGTGTCAGCTCATGCATTAGATTTTGATTACAGCTCTCTGAAGGAAAATGATGTGATTTTGTTTTCGGATTTCTCATCCTTGAATGAAATGGATGAGGATAATGAGAAACTGAATGAGCATTCAATGGATGAAACAGACTCTTCGCTAAGTCGCTACTCAGTGTTGAGGTAGCCTGTACATGAAATACGTGTGTAAATATATTTCAATGCTTCTTTGGGATGAATTGTTAAACTTGAAATCTTCCAGGGATGACGGTGCTGATGCAGATGAAAAGATGCTATTCTTGTGCAACAATGATGATATCACAGAGGAGATTGAGAGAATCAACTTTATATGCTCTTGTATTTTTGATGCAGTAAAATCTGGAGGCTCTGTTCTAGTACCAATTGGCCGCCTTGGTGTTATTCTTTTAGTTTTGGAGCTTATATCAGAAATGCTACATTGTTCCAGCATGAAGGTAATTGTGGCCTTGGAATCATATAGTGAATTTTCAGATTGGAACATGTTATTGTTGGCTTAATCAATTTAACATGTGAGCCTCAGCTTGAGGCCATGCTTATGGTATGATTTTTTTTCCTAATTTGGTCATGCAAGATGTCAGTGCCTAATTTGCCATGAACTGCCTGTAAAATTTTTAGCGTTTAGGGACGTTTAACTATGCATATGGTTCGAGTATCTTAAGTTATTAACTGATAAGGAATGGGTATTTGAGTGTCTGACATAGTGCAGCTTGTCTACCCCTTATATTCTTTCTATCCCATGAAATGTGAATATTGTACTAAGGTTCTGTAGCAAACTAGTAACACCACTTTTTCTTAGATTTTTCCCCCTGTTTTTAGCTTATTGTTGTTTTTTGTCTGAGTCAGGTACCTATATTTGTGATTTCTGAAACAGCAGAGGAAATACTTTCTTTCACCAATGCGTTGCCTGAATGGCTATGCAAGTCACGTCAAGAAAAGGTTATTCACTTTGACAATTCTTGACTCTTGCCTTGAAATTTTAGATTTAAATGACCTCACTTCATTGCTGGTTATGTTGCAGCTATTCGCTGGTGAGGCTTTGTTTGGCCATGTTGAGCTTTTGAAGGAGGGCAAATTATTTTTATTCCCGCATTTACACTCAAAAGGCTTGCTGTAAGAATTTGATGAAATATGAATTACAGCTAATACATAGAAAGACTTAGGACATGCTTGGAATTATTTCTCATCTTCTTATAAATAGTCACTAAAGGCTTTGTTCTTATGATTTTAATCTAGCACAATTTATTGGGCATGCATCTTATTTATCCTATATCCATATGTGCTCACTTGTACTTGGGTTGCTGTGTGATAACACTATACTCTTGACAGGGCAGCATGGAAGGAGCCTTGTATTGTGATCTGTCCACACTGGAGCCTTAGGCTTGGCCCAGCTGTCCATTTGCTTCGTCGCTGGCATGCAGACAAACGGTGCCTTCTTGTTGTGGAGGTAAAAAAATTGCCCGCCCCTTGCCAAGCCTAACAGCTACCTATTACTGATTGCTGTTGCTCTTTTGCTAAACTGCATAAATCTTTGCTTGCAGCAAGGAAATGATGCTGAGATGAGTCTTAAGCCTTTCATGCCCTTGGCAATTCAAGTCCTTGAATGTTCTTTCCTTTCTGGCATAAGGTATGTTATAACTTCAAAAGGTTGTCTCTGATATCATAGATTATATGCTGAAAAAAGACAACTTTTCTGATAACAGGGTGGAAAAAATTGATCCATTATTGGGAATGCTCAAACCGAAGTTTGTAATGGTATGATAGTCCTTGTTTCTTTGAATACAGAGCTAGCTAGTACCTTAAATTTCCAATCCTTACCTTGCGGCCCACTTTATTATGCAGCTTCCTGAAGGTCTGAAGTCATGGCGTTCAATAAAAGAGGTGCCATGGTCATTCTTTTATTACTCCAAGGGCAAGACAATCGAGCTCCCAAATTTACGTGAAGATTTTGAGGTGCATCTTGCAACTGATGTTGCCTTCAGATTGCAGCCTAGGCAACTGAACGAAACCACTGCAGTGGCGAGATTGAGAACAAAGCTGCTTGTAAGCAGTGGACGGTACCAGCTGGCTTCTGCAGAAAAGCAATCAGATCAATCAAATCGTCACTTGCTACACTTTAGCACTATTGACCCTAGTCGCTTGCTGTCAGCGTTGCAAGAGAAGGGGATGGTATGTTCATTTGCTGCAGATGCTAGCTCCACTGCTAGTGAATGCTCAGTTCTGATTACTAGTCCTGGAGATGCTTTGGTGAAGATAACATCCGATAGGACTGTTATATACTGCGACAATGAGAGAACATCCAATCAAATTTATGATACACTTAGCAGTGTTTGTAAAGGGATCTGACTGCGCCATACACTCTCATACATGTTTAATTGTTATTCGTCATGAAATTGTGCGTGTGTTAGATTGTGAATTGCCATGAGGTGGTTTAGTGATTGAAAAAGGTTTCAGTTTTCTCTACTAATAAATGAGGGGGAAAGTCGGGAGGTTTAGGTTTCAGTTTGCTGGTTATAGTAACTCCTCAGTTCTGGGCTCATGGAATCTGCTTGTTGGGCCATCATAGCCCGTCTCACATACTCCTGGGTCCTGGCCTGGAAACCTGAGGCGCGTCCTTCGAGCGAACTGTCGATCCCAACTCTCAAGTTCCCAACCTTTCACGGACACATTCCACCGCCGGTCGATGGCCGCCTCTCGCCGCCTCGCGCGGAAGCTGCCGTCGCTGATCTCCCGGCATCAGCGCCTCATCTCCCCGGAGACTGACGCTGACGCACCTGAACTCGCCGAAGCTCCCACCGCCTCCGTATCCATCCCGCTCGACCCCTCACTGCCCGTCCTTCCGCTCGCCGTCTCCCACCTCTCGCCGCCTAACCCGCTCCCGACGCTCCCCTCCGCTCACGCCTCCTCGCCCGCCTCTCTCTTCCGTCTCCTCCGTCGAGCGCGCCACCACCCGCGACTGGCGGCGCTCGACCTCCATATCCTGCTGGCCGCGGCCGACGCGTCCTCCGCTTTCCGACCCGACCACGCCCTCACGTCCCTCCTCGCCGCCCGCCTCGCGGCTTCCCGCCGCCTCCCTTCGCTCCAGCGCCTCCTGGAGCTCGTCCTCACCCGTCCCTGCCCCTGCGCTGACGACTCCATCTTCGCATGCCCCGAGCTCCTCCCAACCTTCCGCAAGGCTATCGTCGCCTTCGCCGCCTCCGGGGACATCCCCGCTGCATCCCAAGCCCTCGCCTCTCTCCGGCGCGTCGCTGACTCCCCACTCCCTGCCGAGTTCTACAACATCATCCTCCATGCTCTCTCCCGACTCCGCCGCCACGACGATGCCATCCGCTTCTACGGCGAAATGACCTCCGTCTACCGCGTCGCCCCTGATGCCTACACTTTCAACATACTCATCAACAGCTCCTGCCGGGCCGAAGGCGTAGACGCCGCCATGCGGTGGTTTGGTGAGATGCAGCGCCGGAGCTGTGCACCGACGGGCGTTAGTTTCAACACACTTATGCGCGGGTTCATCAGAGAAGGCAGGTATAAGGAGGGAATAAAGGTCGCACGCGAGATGCTTGAGCTTGGAGTCGGGCTGTCCGTTGCATCCATGGAGATTTTGATCAGCGGATTGTGCCAGGGTAGCGAGCTTCTAAACGCAGCTGAGGTGTTTGTTGAGTTTTTGGAGGATGGAGTGGTGCCAGAAGGCTTTGATTGCTTTGAACTAGTCGAGGCTCTGTGCCGCACAGGGAAGGTGGACAGAGCAGTGGAAGTGGTGGACATGGTATTAGAGAGGAATATGAAATGCTGTCTCAGTGTGCCTGCTGGCGCTACAGTTTTGGAGTGTCTGATGAAGGCAGGGAAGCTGGATGAGGTTTGCCGGTTGATGTGGAGAATGATTGATCAGGGGATTGTTCCGGATACAATTTCTTGTAACTGCATCTTTGAGGCGCTTTGTGAATCTGGGAGGACAGCTGATTCCAATCAGTTAAGGATGTTCGCTAAGGAGAAGGGTTTTGGGGCTGATGGTGAAACTTATCGTGTGCTGGTGCAGGGATTTGGGAGGCAGGGGAAAAGAAAGGAAGGGAAGGCTGTGTTGGATGAAATGCTTGATTTAGGATTTATACCAAATATTGCCTCTTATAATAGGCTTCTTGGTGGCTTGCATAAGTGAAGATCTTTGTGGTTACATGAGAGCTTCTCGGGGCATGTGAAAGCACCAGACTGAAAGTATTTTGCTGGGTGATGCTAGATGGAGATGCCTGATGAGCCACTAGTGTACGTAGCTGCACAGATATAAGATTGGAATTTTGAAATGAGGTATTGTTTTTATCATGCGCTCCTATTGCACATAACATTATTTTATTGCGTTCCTATGCATTCTTTTGGTCTTGTTGGCTCCACCGTATCTACAACAAATTATCATTGAAATTTCCAAGCTTCCAACATGACATTTCCGTTATTTCTTGAAACTAATTTGTGGTGAAAATGTTTAATTGCCTCGGATTATTTTTTGAAGGCCTATTTGTTTGAAAGCAATATCTATTATGAGATATTTGTGTAGCATTTGTCTGACAACTTGCCAAACCATTCATTGCGAAGGTCTGTATGGATAGAAAATGCCACATTCCATCATTGGTTTGTGTATGTTTTCACAGAGCTTAATCAACGTTGCTTACGTTCCAATTTCTATTGGCCTAACTAGATAGAAATAAGGTACTAGGACACTAAAACCTGAATGACATCGTTTTACCAAACTATATACCTTACCGGCATCTTTCTCATGCCCGGTGCCCCCCAAATATCATGCCTGCCTGATCTTCTAATATTAGGGATTTATGATATTTCAATGAATTAGATCAAGAAAAGTAATAGTAAGGTGGAAGATCAATGACGTCATTAGGATACGGTCTTCCTATTATTTTCTTACGTGCAGCCTCTGAACATATTGAGTCCACCTAATGTCCGAGTTGGAGTCTTATACTGTTATGATATTTGGACACTAGATATGACGCTAATATGATTGCCACAAAATTGCATAAAGAGGAATTTCTACAGTGGGAGTGGGATTGGCTTTCAATGGAGTCTTGCAGCCATCACTGTGAAATGATCTAGGATGGTGTCTTTGTGAAATATTTGAGGAATGGTCTACAAGAAAATAATTTATTGGCGTGCAGTGAACATTGGAAGAGAACCTTCTCAAGGTTTGGATTGAGAGATCTCTTGGATTGATCTGTCTAAGGTTTGTGCCTTTGTCTATTTGAAAGTTGAAAATTCAAAGGGATTAATGTTGCAGGAAAATTCTGTCATACAAATTTTATTAATAGTGTCTTTGGGGGTGCCTTTTTTCGGTACAATTGGCCTGTTTGGTTAGTCTGCTGGTGAAACTGCTAAACTGTTGTAATTCCGTTACTTGGAGTAATGAAATTTTGTTCTTCCGTTGTGGGAAAAAAAAAAAAAACATTAGCAACCATCTGCCCACAGATCTTATTTTCTTGTCTCCACTCGACACTGGCCATCTTTATCTTCATATACGAATTTTAACAAGGTATCATGTCAACCAGTGTTCGGAAATAACTACCATCGATCGGAAATCCTTTTCTATCTGAATAGATGTGACATTTCACACCTGTTCCCTCGTTTTACATTTTTGCTGTTATGCCATGCTTGGGGCCCGTTCAGTTTTAGTATTGTTTTGCAGAAGTTCCGTTTGCGCGTTGGCCTTGACAGACGACGACGGAGGACTCAGCGGCACCACGGGATAGCTTCACCTGTAATGTCGTAAGAACTGCTTCCGGAAGGTTCTCAACCAGAGAGGTTTCGCAATTCCAGTGGGATGGTACGACATGGTTACCAAAGATGTGCGTTACTGGAGGGACACTCAGTTAGGGACAAGTTAGGGACAAGGTAGGTATCTCTCAGTTTGACAAACCGGGAGGCAATGACGCAATCTATTGCTGGGCATCTCTCCCGCAAAGTATCTTCTCTGCATTGCAGGCGAAGACAAGTCCCAACCGAGGAAATTTTATCATTTTTAACCCTTTTTAAAAAGAAATTTTCAAAATAACTGCACCTAAAAATATTTTGCAAATCTAGCTCGTTTTGGTCGCGCCAGTGTCGTTAGCGCGACAAAAACACATTGTTGCACCACATGCATTGGCGCGGTAACATTTACGGACGTTAGACGGCGTTTCTGACGTGAAAAACCTTGTCGCGCCACCCACACTAGCGTGACAATACTTTGTTGTCGCGCCACTGGGTGTGGCACGACAAGACTCAGTTTTTAAAAAATCATAACTCATTCATACGACATCGGATGAAGACGATTTTTATATGAAAAGTATAGAGCTCGATGAGATCTACAACTTTCTAATTTTGAGTTTTCACATTTGAGAACGTTAAGATGCTCAAAAAAATTAATATATATTTTTAGCACAATAATTATCGCGTACTAGCGTTTGACACATTAAAGAAAAACAATCTTTTTTATATAAGGTCAAATGAAGATACTTTCTACACCAAAGTTGTAGCCCTCAATGAGATCTATAACTTTGTAGTTTTGACTTTTTACACTTGAGGCCGTTACGATGCTAGAGAAAATAATATAAAGTCTCAGCAACATATTAATCGTGTATAAGTCTTTGTCACAATATGAATTTTTTTTTGTATGGTATCAAATGAAGATATGTTTTATATCGAAGTCGCAGTTGTCGATAAGAGCAACAACTTTTTAGTTTTGAGAGCTTTTATAAAATGGTCAAGATGCTCAAAAAATATATAAAATTAAGGTGACGGTATTGACTTTCTCTATAACACCAGTCCAACCAAAAGGTCCAACAATTACAAAATCGTCTACTGGGTTGGCAATTTGGCATGTGTGCTTTTCAATCTATAGTAGATCGAGTTGTGTTTTATATATATATATATATATATATATATATATATATATATATATATATATATATATATATATATATATATAAAAGCTTTATTGTATGCCTGAATGTTAAAGGTTATCGTCTTAGAAAAGTTATATCTTTCAATAAATATATATTATATAAAAGGTTTTCATAAGGCATGTATTCTTTATTTGACTAATATTTTATGTGACCTCAAAATAAATATATTACATTTCTAAAAAGACAAGCTCGACTATAGAATTAGCATACACAATTTTATCTATTTTCTAAGCATCTTGACCAGTTTGAATGAAAGCTCTTAAAACTAAAATGTTGTTGCTCTCATTGATAACTACAACTTCGATATGAAACATATCTTCATTTGACACTATACAAAAAATATAATGTCATATTGCGATAAAAACTAATGCAAGATTAATATGTTGCTGAGACTTTATATTATTTTATCTAGCATCGTAACGGCCTCAAGTGTAAAAAGTCAAAACTACAAAGTTATAGATCTCATTGAGGGCTACAACTTTGGTATAGAAAGTATTTTCATTTGACTTCATATAAAAAGGATTTTTTTTCTTTAATGCGTCAAGCGCTAGTACGTGATATGGTGCTGATAACTTATATTAATTTTTTATCATCTTAACGTCCTTAAATGAGAAAACTCAAAACTAAAAAGGTGTAGATCTCGTCGAGTTCTACAATTTTCATATAAAAATCGTCTTCATCCAATACCGTATGGAGAAGTTATGATTTTTTTAAAAAAATTGAGTCTTGTCAGGCCACTCCCGGTGGCGCGACAGCACAGTACTGTTACGCCAGTGTGGGTGGTGCGACAAGGTTTTCGTGGCAATTTGTTTTTGTCGCGCCAGCGGCACTGGCACGACCAAAACGGCCTATATTTACAAAATATTTTTAGGTGCGGTTATTTTTAAAATTTCTTTTAAATAAGGTTAAAAATAATAAAAAAAATCCACAAACCGACAAGTCGACAACACACGAGCAATAATAATAATGTGGATTCACTTGTTCATCGCTCATCAGGTCCAAGCTGTTGCCTGCCTTGATTTCTGGACACGTATGTCACTGGCTTGTACTTATCTGATTCCATTGGATTATTTAAAAAAAAACTGCAAAAATCCCAATTCCCAAATGTGTTTCTCAATCAAAAAATAGCTACTGTAGAATCCAAAATACACAAAGCAATATCTGTTCTTCTAATATAAAACTCTGTAGTGTTCGGACTTTGGAGCACGCGCGAAGCTTTCTTGTTTTGTTTTTTTGGCATAATAACTGATGAGGATCGGTTGCTTGGCGCATGTACCTGAAAGTCTGAAACAGCCCTATTGATTTGCACAGCGCGCCCTGCGCAGCGCGCCCGCCGGCGGGGGGTCGAGCCAGAGCGCGCAGGTGGGCCTGACCGTGTACCTGAACGGGAGCCAGCGGCCGAAGTTGAGCTGGACTTTGAACTTGCCCTGGAGGTGCATCTCCACGAGGCCGCCGCCGGTGGTGGCGTTCTTCCACACGTCGGCGTCCTCCTGCGTCATGACCACCTCGCTGACCACCAGGTGCACGCTCCGGAGCGCGGAGTCGCCGGGCTTCTCGTACAGCGGCGGCCACACGGCCTGCGTGCCGATGAGCCTCCCCTGGAAGTAGAGGTCCAGCTGCATGTAGCGCAGGATGACGTCGAGCTTGGTGTTCGGGTTGTAGATGGCCGCCAGCACGTAGAGGTCCGAGTTGAGCGCCTTGCCCAGGTGCGGCGGCGGGAGCTCGTCGATGTAGCCGGCGTTGAGCGTCGCCGTGCTCACGTGGATCCGCGGCGCCTTGGGGTGGTACAGCAGGTACACCACCAGGATGGCCAGCCCGATGCAGACCACCAGGAGCCAGAACAGGATGCAGCACAGGGTGAAGCACACCGCCAGTGGCTTCGTCGCCTTCTCCTTCTTCCTGATCAGCATCGGCGACGCTCCAGTTGGCCTCTTCGCCAGCGGCGACGAATAGACATTCGGCACACCCGGCTGCTGCTGCCGAGGCGGCAGACGTGCCGATTCAGCTGCCGGCGCCGGCTCTGGATTCCCACCGTCCTGTACTTCCGGTTGGTTCAGCAGCGTGCTGACGCGCTCGATGCCGCCCCAGCTCACCGATGATGTTGGCGCCGGCGGGCCGCCTCTGCGCGCGTTCTCTCCGTACACCTGTGGCTGCTTCTTCTCGATCGCCGGCGGGCCGCCTCCGCGCGAGTTCTCTCCGTACACCTGTGGCTGCTTGTCGATCGCCGCCGGCTCTCGTGCTCTCCTCTGTGACATAGGCGTGTAGGTCGGCATGCGGCGCTGTGTAGGGACCTGCCCCTGGGGCCGGGCAGTGTCGTCCCCGGCACCACCATGGCTTTCCATGGTCACGCCGCCGTAGCGAATGAGGCCGGTCCCTGGCTGAGATGGCGCCGCATCGGCTCCGCGAGCACCGCTGGACGGCTCGCCGCCGCCGCCGCCGCCCCTCTGAGATGTCACCGCCGGCTGCTTGCTCATGGCTATAGCTGGGCAGCAGCAACAAGCAAACGGAGAAGCACCAGCGCTATGCAAGAAGAAGGGAGTGATGGAATGGAAAAGGAATCAAGGAGTGGTGCTCCAAGTGAGCGAGGATGCAGTTGGCACTTGGCACTTGGCACTTACAAGAAGAACAAGAAGAAGAAGAAGCAGAGGAGGAAAGGAAGAAGAGGGCGGCGGGCGGGAGCGAGAATTTTGGAGGGAAAGGGGGGCAAGCAAGGAATCGTTTGATTTGTAACCGGGGCAAGCAACTTAAGCCATGCGTCTGTGCTGCTTAGTTATACTAGTAGTAGTAGCACCACAGTGTAGCCAGGAATTTTGCGCTGGCTTGGCAAGACGGCTTCCTTGCCATCGCCGAAAACTTTGTTCCATCTGAGCACTCTGCTTGCAGCCAAAAAAATGGCTGCGAGCATGTACTGCAAAAAGCGCTTTCTGTCGAGTAGCGGCCTGACGGCCTTGGGATCGCCATGATCCCTGGAAATCGTACTGCTTTTCTTACCATGTTTTGATGCAAGGCTAGACGAATTGAGCGATAAAAAATACTCTGATTGAACTTATGTTTTTTTATATTAAAAATAAATTGATGTTGAATGACTTTCGACTTCGACTCGACTTGTTAGGCTCGGCTCGTTAAGCTTGACTTGAAGTTGGGTCTCAAATAATTTAGGAGACCGATAAATAGATTGTGTTAATTTCAGAAAAAGCTCGAAAAAAATGTATTTGGCTCGATATCCAGCCCTATTTTGATGCCGGTTTTCTTCGCGGTCTCGCTTGACAGTTAAGGTTGTGTTCTTTTGTTTGGGACACAAAGGTTTTGTTTCATTCTCTCTTTTTTTTGGAACAATGTAAGTCGAACTCCATTACTCAGAAACAATATTTGGTAAACCAACGAGGCATGGAAGCCTACTGCTACTGAATCCTGTAAACCGACAA
Source organism: Eremochloa ophiuroides (assembly GCA_038502445.1). Lineage (NCBI taxonomy): Eukaryota > Viridiplantae > Streptophyta > Magnoliopsida > Poales > Poaceae > Eremochloa > Eremochloa ophiuroides. The sequence continues at coordinate 80,072,591 of JAHLJS010000006.1, forward strand.
AGGATCCTGATAAACATAGAGCTGGTCTTGCTAGCAATGAAGATGATGACTGCGACGAAGATTGTTGGTAAGAGGGCGAATCGGGTGATGCTGAGGATATAAGGGGAACATACTGGTGAGAAGTGGCACATCCAGTGAAGTACTTTGCATGTAGTGGTGCTGCTAAGAAGAGTGGCCTGATCCATGTTGCGACCTATATACATCATCAAAGCAGGTGAAGAATACTCGCTCAATCATTGACAGGCTGACAGCTCTAGGCAACTCACTGACTATGCCTGTAAGTCGTGCAGCAAGTAATTTCAAGCCTCTTGCATCAGGACGTCCTTTTCGGTTTCATGACTTTCTACTGCTCGGTCGGTCTGAAAATTCATTTCAAGGTGAAGGACAGTGCTGTTTAGGCACAGTGCTAGGAAGTTCGGTATTTAGGCAACTGAATTGTGGCGTGCTTTTCTATAAAAAAAATAAAAAAAAATCTGGCGTTGGAAAGGGCTGTAAAGAAGTGCGTTCCATGCCTTTGCTGCCAAGGCAGCATCACAATGTCTGAGCCCTATTGGTCTTCTTGAACATGTCAGTGCAACGCTACGTTGCTGTAATGCTGTTTTAACTGATTTTCTGCCAAATGGCTAAGAATGATGCATTGTCAAAACTAATTTGCTACTCCCTTTGTTCTAAATTAACATTTCTAGTTCCATATAACTTTTACAATGCATCTAGACATAACATATATCAAGCTACAAATCTATAAATATCGAAACATCTTATAATTGTAACATAATTTATGACAGTACGATAATCGAGATATAAATCCGTCATGTTCTTATGTAAGGCATACTGGATTGGAAGGTACAACTTTCCGACAGCTAGAAAGCAAACAGGATTAGCAAAATAGCAAGGCATAAAACAAACAAAGTAAAAGCAAGATGTTAAGAGCATCTCCAAAAGTTTGTCTAAATTTACTTGGCAAATCTTATGATTTGACAACTTCCTAAAATATATGATAAGTAAAAAAAATACCTGGACTTGGCAAATTGAAAAAAGAGGCCCACGATCTCTTTTTTTTTTTTCCGGCCTGTTTCTGTTACTGTCGTGAAGGCCTGAAGGGCGACTTCTCCCTGGCCGCCTGGCGTCGTGACCTATCGAAGGGCGCCGCCGCCGAGCGCCCCGCCGCTTCCTCCGCGACACGCCGCCGTGCTCCTCCACATGCTCGTCACACTCCCTGCCCACCCGCCGAGATGGGACGACCTCATCTGCCCGCTCGCGCTGCTCCACGGCCGCCTCGCGTTCCTCGCCGCCGTCGACCCGCCACTCGCGGACCTCGCCGCCGCCTGCTTCGAGCTCGCCTGGTGCGCAGACGCTACCCGGCCTCGTGGCCCTGGCGCTCACCTCCGGCCCCAGCGCCAGGCCGGTCCTCCGCCGCCTCTTCACGCTCCGCGACGCGCTGCCGCTGCTCGAATACGACGACGAGAGCATCTCCAACTTCAAGATGCTCCTGCTGCGATGCTTCGCCTCGCCCTTCTTTCTCAAGGCCGCGGAAAGGAGACGCGGAAGCACGGGAAGAACGGCAACGTCTGGCGAAAACGCGATGGCAAGTCCTATGCGCGCGCGGACGGGGTAACAGCAGGTTGATAAAAATAGCAACCTCATTTGACAAACTGTTAAAGATAGAATTTTCTTTTGCCAAATTTTTAAGGATGGCAACCTCATTTCAGGTACTCTTGCAGATGCTCTTAACAAGCGTGAAAAAGATACTACTGATTTGCACTAAGCAGCACCAGATAATAAAGATTCCCTCACGGGTCACATGCTCCATTCAACATTAGCATCATTCAACGACGACCAAAACTGGGCCAACAGGGCCTGTTCTAACCTTGACACATCCCATGTTCATAACAAGAATACTGGGTATGTTCTAAACGTGACATTTCCCAAGTTCAAAAATAACAAGACCACTAATCAGATGACTACTGGGCAAGTTCCCAACTTGGCAATATCAAGTTCAAAAATAAGACCACTTGTTTTGATAACTCAAGTAGTGGTACAGCACTACCGAAACATCTAGGTACATCACATGCTCTAGGCTTCATGCTTCTTTGCCTTCTGATGAGACTCAAGTGCTGACGCACTGCCGAAAGATCTGGTCCAACAGGATACTATTAGCAAACTGTATAATATCAAATTATAATTCACAAAAAAAAGACAAACTATAAACTATACATACTTGTTGCATGACTTGCACACATGGCTACCAGATTTGGGGGACTTCTTGTCAGCTGTGGGGGTCTTTGTAGATTTGTCTGCAGGAGTCTTGCTAGACTGCTTAGCAGAATGAGAAGTTGAGACCTTGTCACCTTAGGTAAATGAAAATATATATAGATAAGCATTCGCATGTTAACATTACACATCCATTAGTTGAGCTTTACATTACGGTAAATAAAATATAGTTAAACATCACGTGATGACCTTACAGATCCATTAGTTAAACATTTGCCTGTTAACGTTACACATCCATTAGTTGAGCTTATATTAGGTAAAAAAAAAATTACACTTAAACATCACATGTTAACCTTACACATCCATTAGTTGGGCTTTACAAAAACATAGACTTCACATGTTAGCGTTACAGATCCATTAGTTTGGCTTTACAAGAACATAGACTTCACATGTTAGCGTTACAGATCCATTAGTTTGGCTTTACAAGAACATAGACTTCACATGTCAGCGTTACACATCCATTAGTTGAGCTTTATAAGAACCAAAAAGGAGTAGCTCACCTGTTTTCTGAGCAGATTGTTCAGACTTAGCCTTCTTGCCAGAAGGTACCTCAGCTTCAATAGCTCTCTTCTTGCCAACTACTACATCAGGTCTACAATTTAAAGAATCAGGAAAATTAATAGGGTGAGACATGACTGCAATAAGCACCAGAGGAAAATAACAACTATCTATTGCAAACCTTCTTTGGGGTAGGAGTCTGTTCTTCTGAACCAGAATCATCACTAGAATCTGTACCACTTGACAAATCATCTTCATCACTGGAGTCATCTTCAACAGATATTCCACTATCACTCTCACTAGCAGTGAAATCATCATCATCACTAGAAGATGATTCAACCTTTGCCCCAGAAATTTCTTGGAAAACAAAGAACAAAATAAGTGACACTCATGTAGTAAAACTCATTTTGTACACTCGTTATGCATAATGAAGTTTATAATGCAATAGAAAAAGAAAAGTGCTTACTAATTTCATTATTCTGCCCTGGAACTTGATCGGTTTCTAGCTCTTCATCTGAACTATCTTCACCATAATCAGATGTGAATAAAACCAATTGCGGTTAAGAAAAAAGAGAGTTACCATGAAACAGAGTCCATATTTAAACATAAATATTAAATCTTGATAATCCTAAGAAAGGGCGTAAATCTTAAAAACCATAAGAAAGGATATCCAAACAGAGTAGAAACAGGGGACTTGTAGCCACAGAAGAAAACACTTGATACTTTTGAATTGTGTGACAGCTCAAAATCTTTATCAAATACTATATCACAAGAGATCTGAGGATGCTTCTCAACTGACAAGGTTCCAAGCACTAGTTTCTTATCATCAATTTTGACATGCACAATGACATTCTCATTCTTCTTTGCTTCAGCTAGTGCGGCCTAAAGAAAAAAATTAAGTCAGACAAGAACTAAAAAAGCTCATAAAAATTACAATTCAATGTAGAATCAATTGAGCCAAGGGACCTAAAAAGGGTTAACATTTGCAATTACAATGTGGAATCAAATCAAAGGAATCTAAAATTTAGAGGGGTAAGGTTGATAAACCTGTGAAAGGTGGATAACCAAACCATCATCAACTTTGCAAGAAACCGTAGCTCCTGGCTTTACTTCTTTACCTATATATATATATATATATATATATATATATATATATATATATATATATATGATTATAAAATCAATTCTTTAATTTAGTACTGCAAGCAAATAAAAAAAAATAGAAAGAAAAAACTACTTAATTACTTTCTACCAAATCCATAAACCAAACAGTGATAGCCAGCAAGTGCCTATCAGATACCAAAGCTTTCTTTATAAATAGGTTAGCTAACAAAGACACATAACAAATGGCACCATACTGGCGGACAACCACAGAAATCTAACAAATTGCACCATACTGACTGGCAGACAACCAAAGAAATCTAACAAACTGCACCATACTGACTGGATGGTCAACCACAGAAATCTGACCATACCTTCCACACATGGCAAAACAGATTGGCCAAGTAGGAAGATAGTAACTAAATAAGATGCGCAATATCCAACCATGGTTAAGTCAGTACATAGCCTCAGCAGTGCCCGCCAATGACGTAACATACACGTATCAACAAAATATAATCATTCTCGAGAGGGCAAAAATAGAACCTCCATGATAACTGCCCACGAGACAACAAACTCATAAATATCCTATCCTACATCAAAATTCTTACAGCAACTGTAGAAATTGAAATCCAAACAACATACTTCTCAACAGGAGTGCTTTACACAATTAAAAAGAAGACTAGCTGTATGATAAATGCCTACAGCCAACACAACAAGCTGAATCTAATCTAATTCTATCGAAACTTCAGTTCAATTCCAAAAGCAACATAAAGCAGTATTTTATATATAAACTAGCATCTAGACCGGGTATCACAGAACAAAGGCAATCGGAGATTACTAATGGTAAACGGGTCACGGGGGGCGTCTAGAAGCGAAAACCGCCTAGTACGCGTAAGACGCGATAACAATCAATCGATCCCTCCCGCACTGACCAGCGGGGAGCAGTGGTTGAGAAACCAAGCCGCGAATCGCACTAAGCAGACGAGGACAGTATAGCGAGAGAAAAAGTGCGAAGAGGTTACCCCAGAACTCCATTGCGCCGACGAGGAAGCGGCCGCGCAGAACCCTAGCTGGTGGGAGTAGCAGTCGGAGCGGGAGGCGCCGGTGTGCGGGGTTTAGGGTTTAGCGGCGCAATCGAAATGGGAGAGAGGGAATAACGGGGAGGGGCGCTCTTAAAGGGAGGACTGATCATCTGGACCGTCCGATTCGTGCCTTGGGGATCTAGGCCGTTCGTTCTAGGGTGTTTTCTTTTCTTTTTTTCTTTTTTTTGACGCCTCTCATATATGGGGGCGTTGCCACTTTTGCCAACTTGAATAGGAGAGGAAGAAGAACAAAATTGGGTCACGGAGTTCTTCACCTTGGGCTTGGACTCCAGGCCTTACCCATGCTGGGCCCAAGGTTCAACTCGATTCTGTTTGCCCGCCCGCCCTGCCTAGGCGTGTTTGGAGACCTAGAAGCACAGCTTCCATTGAAAATTGAAATGGTGTAATGTGATCCTAAAAAAGTGTAAAAATAAAAAAAACACAAAAAGGTGTCATGTACTCATGCATCGTCCTGGGCTCGCTGTCGCTGGGTGCAGAGCAATGCCAGTATTGCGTCTCTAACGGGTGATCTGCACGGACAACACTGAGATGTCAGGGTGGGCGTTCGGTCCTCGGTTCGGTTCTTTCGGTTAGGGATGAAATTCGGTTCCTAGAAAATGAAACCGATCGGTTCCAAAAAAATTTAGGAACCGAGCATTTCGGTTCTCGGTTATTTTGGTTCGGTTAACCGAATTCTTTCAGCACAGGTTAACAAAACCAAAAAAATACAAGTTTTAAAGAAGAATTAGGTAACACTACCTCTAATTTAGATAATAATAAGTGATATGAGAACAACATCAATATAGTAGCACAAATACATAGCAATTTAATATGAGAAATCACAAAAAATCAGTCCTAATCTACAAAATACAAGTAATTGAAGTATAATTCATGAATTTTGGTTCTTTCGGCTTAATTCGGCTCCCCGAGAGTAGGAACCAAAATTTTCTCGGTTATTTCGTTTCCTCAAAAATTGGAACCGAATAAGAAACCGAATTTCTCGGTTTCGGTTCTTTCGGTTTTGTTTCGGTTCTTTCGGTTCAGTTCCTCGGTTTCGGTTAATTGTGCCCACCCTGACTGAGATGTGCTTCCATCTCTATTGCCAATGTACCGTGCTCACATTTACCTCTTTCTGGCATGATGTGTGTGGCACGGGGATGACATAATGGCAGACAGGTTGCTTGAGTTGTACAGCCACTGATGCGGAAGTTAGGCTGCGTTTAGTTACCAGTTGCAGTTGTAATTCTGCACTGTAACACTTTTCGGTTGTATTTGACTAACTTTTTTCCAATCATGGCCAAGTAAGTTTAAAAGATTCATCTCGTGATGTACATACAAAAAGTACAAACATATAAATATTTCGTCTACATTTAACGGTCTATGTATGTGTGGTAACGTTGATGCGACTAGTTACAATTACAATTTATAGTGTAACTAAACAGGGTCACGATCGTCAGGCAGGCCAGTGGGGGTTTAGGCCTTCAGACCTGCCTGGTACCTCGGAAACAGCACGCAGCAGTGCAAGTGGGCCGTTTTAGGCCTTCCAAGTACCTCGGAGAACAGCAGCAGTGCAGTTGTCTCAGGCAAGTAGGCAACCGAGATCATCGAGAGTCAGCAGCTAGGGCCTAGGGAAGGGCAAGGATCAGCGTCACAGCCCACTACTCAAATGAAATGGTGAGCATTCAAAAATAACGGATCTAATCCGGCGCTTATTTTTAGCCACGAAATAGTATTTTTCTCTCTCAACAAATCAGCACGAGCTGAAATCAGCGTTTATTTTCAGCCCAAAAGCACGAGCCGCAGATCCCTAGACAAATTTTGTCTCAACAAGGCGCCTTGAGTGAAATTCTTCTGCTTGGATGCTATCACAAGGATCCAATGCAAGAGTAATCTGGCAAAGAAAGGAATTGTGGAAAGCGCAGAGTGCGATGTCTGTCATGAAACGGATGAAACGCCGGACCATGTGATCTTCGGATGCCCGGCGGCAAGACAGTTCTCAGTTCTGGGAGGCTGTTCGGATTCAAACTGATGCCACCTGGACAGTGCAAAAGCTTCAGGATATCACGCCACCTACACATATCAAAGAGAGACATTTTCAATCCTTCCTGCTTTTATCCTCCTGGCACATTTGGAAAGGAGAAATAACAAGGTATTCAGGAATGATCGGACTATGCTGGATGGAGCGCTGACAGCCTGCAAATCGGAAGCTCACATGTGGTTCTGTAGAAGGCCCGCTTGTCGAAAAAAGACAGAGAAGTTGCTGATATACGGTGTTTAGCTGCGTTTAGTTTGTAAATTTTGGGAAGCTTTGTAATTGTAGCACTTTCGTTTGTATTTGACAACTTTTGTCTAATCATATCCCCAAGTAGACTCAAAAGATTCATCTTGAGATAGCCAGGTAAAAAGTACAAACATACAACTAGGTGCTATTTCATTTAGTACTCCATGCAGACGGAAAGTACAATCGATATGATGGGAAGAGAGAAGGAAATTTTATGAACTAAACGTTGCCTAGTATAAACGCAATGTAAAAGTAATAGCCTTGAATTCGCTGCCAAGTGCCCCTGGCACCCAACGATCGAGCCTGGCCTTTGCCAGCCTTCTTTTCTTCGCTGACGAGTTGTACAAATGCTTGCAATAGCCTATTGCCCCCCCCCCCCCCCCCCAGGTCAGTAATATTTTGTACAGTATAACAATATCGTTCGTACATCATAAGGATAGCACTATAACCTCGAAGGGGAGAATAATGCCATAGGGAAAAGCTGTTTGCAGAGCACGGCCAAATATATGGATAAGAGTATCTCGTGAAGATTGGCAATTTCCTGATAAAATTAGCATGTACGCATAACATTGCCTTGGGTGACAATTTCAGACCATAGATTTTTGCCCAAGTCTGGAAACCATTTTTTTTTAGAGCCTCAAACTTTATTGCAAGTTAGTAATATCTGAACTTACATATTAAACTCACACCACACACGCACACCCCTAATATATAAGCTAGACCTACAATTAGAGTACAAGGTTTACATAAACACAAAGACGACTTCGTGCGTGACGAAAAACCACTAATCTATTCAGAGCATCCTTATAGAGACGAGGCGTAGACTTCCAGTACCTGAAACAGATAAAGGAAAAAGGTTAAAAACCCCGTGAGACACGAGTGTCGAGCGAGGCTCAAACCCGCGCGGGCTGCCTGGACGCCGCCAGCGCTAGCCACCCGAACCGCCGTTCGGTTCTCAAGTCTGGAAACCATGTGATGCTTATTACTGCATGTGTACACAAATCACGAACACGGCGGACATAGACGCAGCAGTGCCCTCCCAGGCTCTTATCGGCATGCACCTATATATACAGATGAAATGTTTGTGGAACAAGAGTAACCTACACGGCTACATTATTTTCCTACACCAGTGCAGCGGCCAACTAAGGGCAGGCTGGTTTGGTGATGACATTATTCCAAGATGCCTAAGCAAATAATCGCCCATAACAGTACGTCTTGGTAATGGAACCACGAATCTGTGGTGATTCCTCATACTTCTTGGACTTGGAATCTCCCTAGCCGCTGCAGCTCATAGAGCATGAGCAGCGCAGCAGAATCCTGTGAGCTCTTCTTATCCGCACGCCCGTCTCCTGTGAGGGTGATGACATCACCATTTGGTATATGCAATGTTATTGTCGAAGCAAATGTGAATCCTTGGGGTGCAACCTTTTGTGAGGAACCACCGGAAGAGGAGCACACGCTGGTATTTTCAGAAGAGGAAAGATTAGGTAGTAGTTTACAAAAGCCAACTGCAAACCCAATCTGAAACAGTAGTACCTTGGTTCGACTTTCACAAAATCAAATGTAGGCATCGGCCACTGAAGCTTTCTACACAACTCGTACAATGATATACGAGGTCCTCCTTTACTCAACTTAACCTTCACAACCACTGCACAAATAAGACAAATGATTAAACTAATGTGAACTTCTATACATGATATGCATAGATGTGGACCTGACAAATTTAGGATAAAAAACAAAACAAAACAACTGAGCCAAACACGTACATGGTTCATCAAGGACAGAGCCTGGAGCGGTACTTGACACACTTAGTTCCTTTTGCCTAGATGGTGCTACGTTTTGTGTGTCCATAACATCAAGCAAGTTGTTGCAATGTTTTGTAGAAGTCTTTCCAAATTGTTCCACTCTGCTTGTATTATTTGGAATTATAAGTCCTTTTTCCTGCCAACAAGAATACATGTTGAGCTGCTAATGCCCCAAATCAACCAGCATACATATAGCATGAATTACCGAAAGAATGGAGTATAAAAGGAAGTACCTCTAGATCCCTGAGCAATAAGGAAGCTGCGTGTGCCTTTGCATCTACTTTGTTCTTCCCACAACCTTGCCTCACAAGAAGCAAGTCCTTAGTTGTAAGTTAAGAGTAGCCATTGTGTTGTCTCCTCGATTTTCACACTTAATTCCAATAAAGTACCCACTTTTGGCACACCACTCACTAAGTTCTCTGAATGGGGGTAACTCTAAATTCTCAGGTGTGACAATTGGGGAAAGAAGAGGTTTGAAAACCCGCCAAACTAAATCCAAATCAAGTTTGCTGTCAATAAGAATAGCACCTGCAATACTTTCTACAATATCACCTAGAACCTGTATGAAAGAAGACAAAGTGAAATGTCATATTCTAGTAAACAGTGTTTCAACCAAGGTTTTAAAAACTGTGTTTCAACAGTATCTTTGGGGTCGAACAAAAATAGGGATTATTACAGCATGGTGGACTTACCAATCACATTTTGCATTTTTACTTTCAATATTTTAACAGTTGACAATTTCAAACTAAATGAAAAGCAAGTAGAACCAGATATATGTCCTAGTTTCTACCATAGAAGTCCAACAGGCTGTAAAGGATTTTAACAAATAGTGAACCAATATGCTACTCCTAAACGAAAGCACATGGCATTCGTGGGATCTGGAATCCACAGGCTGTAAAGGATGTAAACAACTCATATGCTACTCCTAAACGAAAGCACATGTCATTCATGGGATCTGGAATCTCATATGCACTAGCGTACAGAGAGGAAGGGAAAACATACTTTTGGCCCCCTAGATGGTCCACTGGATAAAAGGCTGGCTCTGTCCATGGATGAACTTTCCAGACTATTAACATATTCAGTGATTTGTTCTTGTAGGAGCACAGAAGAATGTTCTAGAAACTGATGGAGATTGTGCTTTACCGCAACTTGTGCAAAATTCTCATTGTTTACTGATGCAGACCGTAAATCTGTCAGCTCCCCCTCATCTGTGTCTTTATGACTAAGGAACAAATGGCGAGTTATTAAAATATCCAAGACTGCATCGCCAAGGAACTCCAAGCGCTGAAAGTAAAACGTCTTCCATTAGAGAAAATGAGAAATAGAATAAAAAGCCTTAAACTAGCCCAGTTCAAGACAAATATCAACCATACCTGGTAGCAGTATGTCGCTCCAGATTCTTGGTGTGATGGGTGTGTGAGAGCCTCTACTAACAAACCTTTCGCTTTAAAAGTGTAGCCTAGTTTTCCTTCAACCAATTCAACTACATCAACTTTTGGAAGATAATTTCGCACTGAAGCACTCGACAGGGCTTCCATAATTAGCTCTTCCTCAATATCAGTCTCAATTTGCAACCATTTGAGAACAGCAAAAGCTGCTTTTAATCCTCCTCCCACATAATAGGCCCCAATTATAGCCTCAACACAATCAGAGATGGTTTTGGAACATATCCATCTGTGTCCCTTGTCACACGCCTTGCCTATAATTATAGATGTGTCACCAATCCTATAAATATCCTCAGTTACAACCTCAGAATTTACTGGGCATTCACAAGGACAGGGACGGTTGGACAGCTGTCCAGGAGCAAGCCATCGACGAGGATCAAATGCAGCATCACGTATGTAACCCTATGGATGAGATTCCACCAACAAGAAAGTTAATTACAATAGCATAGAGCTCATTTTTTTTTGAAACAAAATGTAGCTTGTCAATGTTGCCGACGAAGAGATGTAAATTACCTGTATCCTACGTTCAATACCAAGCCTATAAAGTGTGGCATTACATATCGTTTCTTGCCTTCTGGACGATAACTGCCCCTCGTGCTTATTAATAAATGTCATGAAAAGATGGGCACTCACTGCGTACTTAAGAACAGAATCCCCCAATAACTCTAAACGCTCCATAGAGAAATCCTCGCAGCATCTAAGCGTTGTAATAGCTTCTAAAATCTGAGGAAGTGTAGAGATTTGGATGTCACGTTACATTTTAATAAGAAATACTAGCATAATACTATGTATAGAAATACAAATATCATACCACAAAGCTTGATATATCAGAATCTGTGTACGCAATTTCACTTCTTAGTTGGCTAGCTAACATTAGTGACTCAAGACGATGCATCAGAGATGGAAACAAATAGAATACTCTCAAAACATCAACAGGCAAATCAAGGGGAATCAGCAATTCTGGAGGCATGTGAACAAGGCTATTTGCCCTATTTTTATTTTCCACAACATTGCCTACAAAAAAAATAAAGCATAAACAATTTATATATTATACAAAATTATCAATTTTACAGTTAAAAATAAAAACAAAATTCAAAGTCAGAATATATACCTTCATCTCTATTCTTTGAGGAAAGAAGATTGTGAGGATTATGGGTTGGTTTCAACACTAGCAATGGTTGTAAAGGATGACAAAGAAATATATTATACCTGAAAATGAGATGTTATTAGCTATGTATTCTTCAACAAGCATATGAATATGTAAAACATTTAACATACTTCTTCTCGAAATATTCTGCAAATGTCCGGAATTTTGCTTCTTTCTTGTCAGATGTACCATCAAATTTACTATTGGCACATAAATCAGATACAGCAAGAACAGTGTATATCTTCCCAGTGTGAATTGCTAAAACCACCATATTTTTAAGATCATCCACCTTGCATAACTTGTTGGCCAAATGAATAATATCTCCACCATTTTTTTCTTGATTAAGTATATCACTTCGGTTATATTTGTCATCTGAATAAATGTTTTTCATGAGTCCAACAGTTGTTGCTGCTGCATCAATTACACTCCAATTGATACAAACACTTTTATTCGAATCCAGAGTGGAATCCACAGGTAAAAGCAAATACATATTTTCTTTGTTCCAAAGGAATACATCATCTTTCTTGAAAATGAACTCTCTTGGGGTTTTTGATACTTTTGATCCAATGAATAATTTTCCAAACAAACCGTTAAAGAGAAGTGCTTGAAATAGTTTCGTTTGTTCCATCTAAAAGAGAATCAAAAGAAATCTTTCAGATAAGAAAAAATTACTATCTAAAAAAAGTAGATGAACAATGTACTTGACCAAACCTGCCGAGAATCCAACTCAAGAGCTCCACAAGGGGAAACAGAAGCTTTCACCATCTTGTCATGCAAAAATAGATCAATATCTAAAGTAGCAGCTTCTTTTGTTATATTTGCATCAATTAAAAGGACAAAGTCAGAGTATTTTTGACCAACTTGATCACAAACAAAACTCAACTTGTAGCCTTGAAGCTTAGTCACACTTCTATCTGAACCCCACGAGCCAGACATAGAAAGAACTTTGGTTGTACCATGCAGCTCTTTTCTTTTCGTTGTACCTTTGAAAATAAAATAAGAAACTGTCATTAAAGATACTTATTGTTTATTTATCATTTAGTAAATAAACAATAAATAAACATTACAAATCAGATTCATTGTGGATAACAACTACAAACAATAACTCCACTCATTCCAAATTATAAGTCATCCTAGATTTGTCATAATTCAAACTTCTCTGACTTAACATCTACAGTACCAAATGAATGCACTACCAATACATATCTCATAGTGGATTTAATAAAACTAATTTCATGATGTAGATGATATATTTTTCTACAAATATGTCAAAGTTAGAGAAGTTTGGCTCAGAAAATGTTTCTATAATTTGGAACAAAAGGAGTATGTGATACAACATCTCTCTTTATGAATTAGTAATCATCATATACCTAAGCCTGCACCAGATGCCGAGATTCTGGACTTGCTTGAAATTTCTAGAGCCGGCTCTTCAACGGATGGAGAAAGATGGTCATCAAGTGCTCCAAGCTGATGCAACCTCTTACATGCATCAAGACAAACAAGTTGCTTTGCTTTCTGCATATTTCTTGCTTTTGGGCCTACCAAAAGTTGAAAAATGGCACTGGATGGTAGTGTTACAGTACACTCATAACCATCACCGTAATGGGTGAACTGAAACTTGGGTCTTGGAGTGTAGTACCTTCAACACGAGCAAAAAAGTCAGAAAATGGGTTAGAATCCTACACATGGAAATAAAAAAAACCTAACAGAAACTTGATATGGCAGAATTTCTAAATGTCTATAATCTATGTAGTCATGTTAAAGGACAAAAAAGAAATGTAGTCACCGTACTTGTCCTTCGGGAGCTTGTCACAGTACTGGTTGAGAACACTGATGCTAGAATCAGTAGTTATTTTAGCTCCTGTTGTGCTTGTGTGGTATTCATCCATTTCTTCAATGGGGAAGAAATTGGGGTGTGAATCCTTAGGCTCTCGATTTGAAGCAATCTCAGCCATTGCGGCCTTACTTCTCATAATCCCAGATATTAAATCATTATGTTTCTCATTCCCCCTACAAAGAACATTGATGACATGGCTTCTTGTAATCATTTTATTGTCAGGCAATCATAGTACCATCACAAGCATAAGCATAAGTACTTTAGAGTTTAGACAAGAGTACAGAGTAAAGGGTTTACTGTTCAATCATTAGTATGTACTGAGAGTCCCTCTGTCGGGCTCGTCCACGTGATTGCACATAGCTGCGGGTAGTCCTCGGCAAATCAAATCTTATTACACACGAGCAGTCTGGAATATGTATACCTTCTTCTGCAACATCTGTAGTAAACAGTAAGTTGACCTACATTTATTTCAGTGGGGGAGAAAACATCAGATCATGAGAAGTTGAGAGCTATGTTTCAACTTACACAAATGTTGACAGATGTTAAGTACCTTTCCAAAGCGGAATGAATCCAGCGTATCCTTTTGCATTTTAGGGGTGAGTGCATCCACAGAAGAACTCCCTCCAGTTAGAAAAGAGATTCTGAAACAGGAGAGTCGGCCTATTTTCTTCATCATCCGCTCAATGACTCTTGCACTGATCTTTTGATCCACAAAAATAAGGCATCGGACATTATCAGAGTCACTGTTAAACACAGATGTATGTCATGTCAGTGTAAAGGCACAAAGTTGAAATGAACAGATCAAGTTACAAAAATATCACCTCACCTGAAAGAGAGAAATACTTGCATGAGCTCATAGAGCTTTGGTGAAATATAGCCCATCTTTGTTGCTTCCACACATCCACTCTCTGAGTTCAGAAGGGCATCAATTCCTGAAAAGTCAGGGAATCATCACTGATGCATCATACTTAATATATAGGAGATTGCAATGCTATACCATAGAAATTAGTACTTCATTGAATTAGTTTAATCTACGCAGTCACACCTTGTTGCTGTTGGAGGCGTTTGTCAATTATATCCAACACTTCCTGAAAGAATTTCATATGAAGCATTGAATTTTCTGCAAATAGGATTAGTCCATTTGGATCATTTTGCTGATCAGTGCTGTCACGGCCCCCCTTCAGCCAACCTTTTCTGTGACCCCTTTCAATGTAGATTTTAGTAGCCTAACAGAAGAAGAAAAAAAGAGCATGAAACTGTGACAATTAAAGAAAAGGACCAAAAAGCAAACACTCAAGACAAAAAGAACAAGGGCAAACATTAATAGCTTAAAACCAATGTAACTAATACCTACCTCGCTAGCACAAAGAAGACCAGCATCTTCAAGGCAATAGAAAATCTTTGCTAAAGAATTTGAGAGACGTCTCCGTGATTCTTTTGTTATTTCATCAGCATCTTTGTACTGATTGGTTGACCTGTTATGCAATTGTATGATCAGCCCATCATACTGCACACATGAAAAGAAGCTGATTTTAGACATCGATTTTAAAAACTTTGGTAAAGACTTCAATGAGGAGCCAGGAATTAAAGCGTATCGAACCTTGGAACACAAATTTTCCAGTTCTTCACTTAAATCTTCAAAAGAAACAGTTCTCGGCCCATAGTATCTGTTCACTTCTTTTGCAGAAGGAACACAAAGTTTTATCTCTTCTCTGTCCACCACAGCGTGTATCTGCGTTACAATGTAGATAGGAAAAGTTAATGGCATTTTCCTGTAGTGTAAGGGCAAAGTGGACATATTTCACCTAAAAAGACGGATCTAAATAGGAATATAATATACAAGTAAACTATTTTCAACTTATATCCTCAA
The DNA here is from genome assembly GCA_038502445.1 of Eremochloa ophiuroides. Taxonomy (NCBI): domain Eukaryota; kingdom Viridiplantae; phylum Streptophyta; class Magnoliopsida; order Poales; family Poaceae; genus Eremochloa; species Eremochloa ophiuroides. The sequence goes on from JAHLJS010000006.1 coordinate 80,087,928, forward strand.
AAAAATATAGCTGTAAACCACACATTTCAATAAAGCCATGTCTTCTTTTGAAAGGGAAATACAGCAGGTGAAGCCCCCGCTAATATAGCCATGTCTGTGAGGTTCAATAGATAAATTGGAATATTGGAATAATCACAAGCAACTGTGTCCTGGATAATCTAAGAAGCTTGTACACACAAGTAGTATAAATAAAGCAGTAAAAAAAGGGACATACCTTGGAATCTAAAATATTTTCCAACTCAGATAGCTGATTTTTGCAATCCAAATCAGAGGAAACCCCTGCAATATGAAAAGGTATAAAATGGAAAAACATTAGCAAATATTTAAATGGTGAAGGTACAAAAGCCATGGTAGGAAACAAACAAAGTAGCAAACATTAACAACATATGTTGGAATTACAAATAAAGATTATACCCTTGGTATTCCTCTATGGAATTCCATTTTTTTTCTTGAACACATAGAACTGTGTGACATTCTATTTAATTGATGGATAGGCAACCAGTCCTATTAATTTCACTTGGCCATGACAGGTTTTAATATGTGACCAAAATGTTGTCATTTGTGATATTTTGGTACAGCCAAGCCACCAACAACATAATCATCATATTTCTCAATAATGTTATTACAGCCATCATGATCCAATTCAGTAATCATTTCTCAATTACATTTCTGACAAAGATCATCGTCGTTTGAGATGTTAATTTAAAGATCAGGAAATTTTGTGGTGTCTGAGAGATACAACAAAAAACAACATTAAATACAATTATCATTAATACTTGCCCTTTCTTATGATAGGAGAGGCTGTCATACCGAACACATTTGGTTTATGCTCTGATCCATGATAGAACTCCTGTTCAAAAGGGCAAAATAGCAGAAACTACTAAATTAAAAAGGAGCAAGATGAAAGGAAAGTAATTCATAACTTTATAAGTATTAAAATAAAGTGTTTATTTTTCAGAATACCTTCATTATCCTAGTATATGGGTGGTTACCAGTTGCGTGATGGCATTCATCAAATATCAGGAGACTAACCATGTCCAGGATCAAGAAAGCTTGGCGTAAAGCATCTAGCAACACCTGTGGTGTCATGACCATAACCTGCAATTTTTTGTGTAGGCTGTCAAGTAAATGGATCATCAAAAACTAGGATTCTGCAACTTTGCTGCAGTAATTTCCTTTAATGTTTAATATAGGAACATAATTTTTTGTTACCAAAATTATTAAAAGGCACTGTGAAGGAAGATTGGACAATCATATCTTCGAAATTACTAAGGGGGGGAATAAGAGTGGATACACATACACGAAGAAAAGGCGCACATAAGCTAGAATAACCATATCATGCCATACAGTACATGCCATGATCTTTCAAAACCAAGTAGGGTAAATGAAGAGCTAAACACCTGCTGTCAGCAAATCTAATCTAACTAACAGAACAGTGCAGAACAGCACTGCCATAAATTTGGGAGGATTATTTCCTTTAGAATAAATGGAGAATCAATATGCTTGATAAAAGGACAGCAATGAAACTTGCCTGATATTTTAAAAGTTGCTGTTGCCAGCTATGAGCCTTCCATTGATCAACACCCTTTGCACCATGATAATGCTCCACCTCAAAATCAGTGTGGCTCTTAATAACCTCGCATTGCTGTTACAGAAAATATCAGCGCAAACTTGTTTCATTTCAGTTAGAATCATCAGCTTTTGGTAGAAACCACCTGTGTGACGAGTTGAACTGTTGGTGCAAGGAATATGATGAGCTTTCGATCATTATTTGCTTTGCTGATCTTCCCAAAATGCTTGATGAGCATGACAGCGATCATTGTCTTCCCAGCTCCCGTGTCAAGCATCGCAATTGTGTTCTGCCTCATAGCGACCTCATAGACCTCAAGCTGGTACCTGATCAATATGACATCACAAAGCACAGCCATCATATGATAATCTGTCCCCCTGAATGTATAACAGTGAAATTCCTTGGTCAAATGTACAGAACCTTCTGGGAGAGAAATCCTGGCATTCTCTCTTCTGTCGTTTATGCTTGTCTGTTTCATCTTCTGGAGATGACGAATTTGATGGCCTCTTCAAAGTATTCATGTCTCCTGCTAATGCAACAATGATTTATCAAGTGAGATCAACAGAAATCTACCATCAGTAGTCCCAAAACCAAATTCATCATTAATTGTCCCAAATCCAAATGCACAACGCCCAATAACCGAAAAAGTACACAAGGAAAGGAGGACATGTCTCCTACTAATGCAACAATGATTTATCAAGTGAGATCAACAGAAATCCATCACTTGTAGTCTGAAAACCAAATGCATAGGGGTTAAAATAACCCACAAAGCAGAAAGCACACAGGTAAAGGAGGGAATAATAATTTAAAAATGACTCCTGGCGAATGGCATAGCTAATGCCCCGCGCTTTAGCTGCTAAACCCTCCCAAAACCCTCAACCGAGGGCACGAACCCCATAATCCCCGATCCAAGTACCAACTCATCCGGAACCGTTGGTCAAACCCTCCAGTTCACCCGCATTAGCGCGATCAAAGCAGTATCAACTGGAATTGAGCACGCATTACATTACATGGCCCAGCCTGATCACGGCCTAATCTCCATGGCACTATCGACGGGGCCCAGGTACTGTAACAAACACAAAACCCAGGGGAAAAACCCCACTAAAAAAAGCTGGTGGTTACCATCGCCGGCGGCGACTGCCTCCATCGCGGAATCCATCGCGTAATCGGCTGCCGCGCGTCGGCTTCGGTCGGGAATCTCCGCCTCCGGCAATGCGGAACGGCAAGGCGGGGCGCCGCCGGCCGCGGGTGGCAGAGGACGGCGCTTGACCGGGCCACGGAGGAAAGTGGAGGCGGCTCCGGCGGCGAAGAGACCGCCGGGGACGACGGCCGGAGGAGAGCGGGAGGCGGGGACGAGCGAGCTGTGCTTGCCTGACGAAGGTACCTTTTATTGCTGATTGAAGAGGGAGAGCGAGAGGCAGAGGTAGAGAGGCGCAAAAGGAAGCCAAAGGGGAAAAAAATGGAAAAAGAAAGTACTCCGAGCCGGAGGTTAACTGCACAGTGCGTAACATGCCTTTTGAGTTGTGACGCGCCACTAGCGACGAGCACGAGCCCCACCCTCCTGTTCCGCTTGTGACTCGTGCGGAGCGAGGCTGCCAAGTGCCAAGGCAGCAAATCGGACGTCTTGTGGCTTTGGCTCCGTTCGGCTGGAGCTGAAAAGCGCTTAAAAGCGCTTATTTTTCAGCACTTCTACAGTACTTTTCTCTCACAATAAATCAGCACTTCTACAGTACTTTCAGCGCTTTTCAGCTTCACCGAACAGAGCCTTTGCCTAATTTTTTTTGCTGCCTGGCACTGTGGCAGGCAGCATCTAAAGAGATCTAAGTGTCAATCGACAGATTTTCATAAAATTAGGTTTCAGCGTGTTTCAGACGGGTTTCAGCGTGTAGATTTGGAGCGGAAACGAATCGATTTCCTTCATAAAAACTTGGAATGGCACTTACTAGTTTCGCACCGATTCGCTTCACCTTCCGTGAACTCCGTCTTTCCTTCGCTTTCTAGGTGTAGGTGAGCGTCCTTGACACCCTATCTCCTTTTGTGCTTCACGACGTAAGTGGCGTCCTTGTGGCAACGGTCCAGGAGGCGAGCTCCGCCCGTGAGGCCGCGAGGAAGCTCCTGGGGGCCTATGAATAAGAGTGGTTGACATCTAGGACATGCAAACATATACTCATGCTTGTCAAAATGCCATCACGTTTTATATATGTCATATTTGTGATTTAGATTTATGCCTCGTGCTTACAAGTGAAGTAAAAACACATATAATTAGTGAATATACAATTATGATGATGATGATGATAATAATAATATGTTCGAAATATTTTCTTTTTCTTCTTCTTAGATTAACAAATTACACAATAATCCTACTATTTAAGTTAAGTTAAATTTTCTATAATTTTGTACATGGGACTAATCCTTTATTGCAGTAAATTTTGTTATAGCCTCACAATTTATATTGATTTAAAACTGAACAAGCCCAATTTAATCGTGCTAGTCCGTCTAGGTTCTGATTTATTTTTATTCTCCAATTCCAATTCTATTTTTTATTCCTGATTCCAATTCCATTTTTGTTCCTGATTCCAATTCTATTTTTTTGTTCTTCTACTCCAATTCTTTGTTTTATTATTTCTTCGATAGGTAATTCCATGGCTCGGTTCATTGTCTGTTTTTAAGCGCCACTATGTTTCTTTTTTTCAGTTTTCTGTTTTCTTTTTTTTTTCCAAGTACCCGTTCATTCTATAGAATAGTTTTTGGGTAGTTTTATCTGTGTTTGAGCGTACGGTCAGTATGGTTGTCTACTTCTGACGCTATTTAGAAAAAAACAAAGATTAATCCTTAGATAGCTCATTATCACCTAACACTTTGTCGACTTAGTTAGAGACTGTAGTCACCGTTTATATACTCATTTGATAGTTTTTCTCTCCCTGGTACAACACATGGACATGTTTAGGCTAATTTCATATAAATAAAAAAAATGGGGTCATAGGAATAGGCACAACTAGAATAAGGGGGTGTTTAGATCCCAAATTTTTTTTTGATTTTGGCACTGTAGCAGCGAGAAATCTTTTGCAATAAGTGTCTAATTATAGTCCAAGTAGATTCAAAAGATTCGTCTCACGATATACAGGCAAACTGTGCAAACATGCAAAAGTTTCGTCTACATTTAATAGTTCCATACATGTGCCACAAAATTGATATGACGAAAGTTTTAGGGATTTTGGAGAGGAACTAAACACCCTAAACTACAGAGAAACTTGCTGTCTAATTTAATTTCGATTTATTTTGACCATATACACAGTTTATATATAAACTGTACCAAAAACGCTCAATTTTTTTCCCTCCGACCGCCAGCTGGGCCCAACCAGAAACCCTAAACCCTTTTTTTCCTCCGAATTCACGGCAGCTCCAATCTGTGGGTCTCCGTTGTCATCTCCCTCCTACCGGCCGCCGGCGCGATGAGGCGGTTGCTCCCCCACCTACAACCCCATGCCCAGAGCCTCCTAGCTCCCTTGCCTCGCAAACCCTCCATCGCCACCAAGCTCCCCTTCCTCCTTCCCCGCCGCCTCCTTTCCGATGCCGCCTCGCCTCCTGCCCCCACGCCGCCGCCGCCTCCCCCGCCCGCTGCCGACGTCACGAACGAAGGTACTCTCTTTGTCACATCCTCTCTTCTTCGGTCCAATCGGCGAAGGAATACCGCGTACTCGACTTCAAAGGGCATTTTCCATTTCATCCGGACTCGGATATAGTCTGTAGTCTCTTTGCTGTAGATCTCGAAGTGTTCACGCCATCACCCATACATCACCTGCTTGACAGAATCAGAACGAGCCACCTATAGGAAGTCTCTTTCCGCGAGTATTTCGTACTTTCCGTGACGTAAGCGTAAAGATACTATATGGGCGCTGACGCATGCACGCCACCTGTTCGACCAAATGAAACTGTGTTCCACATTATAACCCATAATGCCTTACTTGCAATGCTATAGCATAGAAACCTAAGAAATGTCATGCATAAACATTCTTTGGTCTGTCCTTATGATGTCTTTGATTGTAGAGTTGGTGAAGAGGTTGGAGACTTACTATGGGGTGGATGAAGAGGCAGAGTTACCATCTGTAGCTGAGGCTGTCCTTGAGCGAAATCTCACAGGTGCCCATAGTGAGAGTGATGATGATCTTATTGAGGTGCTGCGTAGTAAGCCTCTCCCTGAAGTCCGTGACCGAGACTTTGAGTCCGATTTTGAGGAGATGCACGACACCGACGAGGAGCTGAATGACCTCTACAATGCGAGGGAGTATGTTGAGAAGAAGATCAAGAGCGATGAGTTCTTTAACATGGATGACACTAAGTGGGATGCCATGATCAAGGAGGCCACAGACAAGGGTCACTTTACTAACATGAAGGAGTGTGAGGGAATCCTCGAGGACATGCTCTACTGGGACAAGCTACTGCCTGGTATGTTCAATTGAAGCTTTCTCTATCTTGCTCTCATTATTATGAATATTCTAAACATTTTGGAAATGAGGATGTTGGAGATAAAGAATGGTATGGATTTGATATTTTGCCATCATCTTTGGATTGCTATGGCCAACTAGTTTTGTGATTAAAATGAATCTCTTTTATTCTCCCATGCTTCAAATTCTTGTCAGTTTGCATTTCCTTCGATTATTATATAGACAATTGTCAGTTGGCCAAGGAGTGCTATGAATTTATAGACACCTGTCATCTTTATACCATACTGAATGCTCCTTAACTTCTTATTTAAGGAATTATGCTGAGCTGGTTGTTGAGTGATGATCATCTAGTTGTGGCTTTCGAGGGCAACTGGTTATCTTGGCAAGAGTAATTACCAGTGTTGCATTTGATTCATATTAGTAATATATGAGGGTATTGTAGTCTATGTACAGAATATGGTGATATGTTTATTTAAGAGTTCTATTTTGTGTTAGAAATGTGGTCCACAGGCTATGGAAATCTGTGTCCAAACGATTTTCATTGCTATCTCATTTGCGCTTCTACTTTGATAGGTTGAACTTAGCATATGATGGCCACTATATATTGAACTTTGCATCAGTAACCAAATAAGACTTCATGAATCTGGCCAAAAAAGAACAGATTCCAGAGACAGTTGTGGTGTGTAACTTCAAAGAGGGCTGTGTTGCCATGTTCTTCTCTGTCTATTTGGTGATACATCAAGGGGGTAATCATGTCATCAACAATGTATATCAGGGGATTATAGTAATTGTAATTGGAAACATTTAAAAGTTCATACTGATCATTGAAAAATATAGCTCGGTACATAGAGCATTTGATTTTTTTAGCTAGGTGTAGACCAAAGATCAAACCTGTCACCATGGTGTAGTATGTTGGACTTGCTATTATAGAAGTTCGCAATGGTCCAGATTGTACTTTGTGATAACAAGCATATCTTGTCAATAGAATATGCATTTTTGCCTGTAAGATATCTTTTTCTTGGCACGCTATCTGATTTGTTTCCAGTTTGGATGCTATGGTGCCATGCAAACAGCCTAGTCTTTGTGTGCATGTTGAGTATTCAGGTGTGAATTTCTGGTTTTGTTTTTATTTTGTTCATATCTGAAATATAGATATGTAATTACTTGTAACTGTTTGAGTATAATTGCTATGGCTGTCTTTTCTCATTTTCCTATACAGTAGTATTGTGATTATATTTTTTTTCCAAACTTCACATGTTACATTCAGATGAGATCAAGCAAAAGGTGGAGACCAAATTTAACGAGTTGGGAGACATGTGTGAGAGGGGAGAGATGGAACCTGAGCAGGCATACGAGTTATTCAAAGAATTTGAGGATAAGATGGTCGTTGAGTGCACTGAACTAATTGAGTCAGAGGTGCCAACTGATGCTGATGAACTGACTGAATCAGGAAGTAAGAAAGTTGAGTCAGATGATCTACCTGGCGAGGGACCTGTTCTAAGGTGGGAATCACGTATTGTATTTGCTCCTAGTGGAGATGCATACCATCCCAAAAACAGAAAAGTCAAACTCAGTGTAACTGTGAAGGAACTAGGACTTTCACGACATGCTTCCCGTCGGTTGCGTGAAGTTGTTGGAAAGAGGTATAATTCTGGGAAAGATGAGCTCACAATAATCAGTGAAAGGTATGATGAATTCTCTTTTCGCACATTAACTTGACCTACGGGGGTAAGACAACCCGAGCATTGCATTTAAGAAGAAGACCTCACTCTGGTCAAGAAAACCCCCGAACCCCTGCTCCACCCATACACAGCGGCACCGTAGCCCATGTGAGATGACCGTGACGGGGGCTGGGCCTTAGACCTGTGTTTTGGCCGTGGGAAAGACGAGGGGATATTTTTAAGCCCAGCCTGAATTTCACTCCCACGGGGAGTCAAATCTAGGACCTAAGGAGTGTCGGGTTTCTCTAACCAACTCAACTAGAGGCCCTTTGGCTCTTTTTGCACATTAAACCGAAGATTATACAATTATGTATGACATCCATTGATCCATCACTAAAGTAGCCCAAAAAACATGCTACTAATTGAGTTTTTTTTTTCTGAGGTCTCGTACTACTATTTTTTAGTCCATGTGTGCACTTCTAAAATCGTGCTATATTATTGTGGCTCTGCTTCATACTAATAGGATTCTTGTCTCCAGTATGATAGCCTTATCATTGGAATTTAATTGCTTTGGCAGGTTTGAACATCGGGAAGAGAACAGAAAAGACTGCTTGAGGACACTGTATACTCTAATAAAAGATGCATTAAAAGCTGACAAACTTGTCGAGGATGCCAGAAATTCTTATGTTAAAGGAAGACTTAAGGCTAATCCTCAATTTATGGAGCGGTTGAAGAGGAAGACAGAGAAATTGATGGCAGCTGCGTAAGGTGTTACAGAACTCCTTGTTGTAACAGTTCCTCTCTTTCCTTCATCAACATTTTGGTAACTATTCTGTATTCTCATTTTTATTGTTGGCTGTAACATGGGGAGAATAATATGTTGTATGCACTTAGCTTTGCTTTCTTTAATTGTTTGTCTCCTTTTGTAGGGGTATTCTTAATCATAACTGTATGTTGATCATCTTGAATAACAATGTCAACACACATCTCCAGTGTATGCATTTTTGGAAACCTTTTGCTGCTTCCTAAATTGAAGATGCTTAATTTCCTCAGTTTGCTGCCACTCCCATTGTACCTTTTGGTGTATATTCGAATTCTCATGAAACGAATTCACTTGAAGTCACAGATTTACGGAAGTTAGATAGTTAACTTGAATCGATGATTTTTTTTTTAAAAAAAAAAACCGTTACACTGCAGTTCGCCTGTTGGGTGATATTAATTCGTTGGGAAATTGGTGGTATGAAAAGGCAAAGTTGTTTGTCAGAACTACGTACCGAGTTTAGAAACAGGACGACAGCAGTGTGATGTATTCACGCTACACATATCGAGAGGCCAGGAAGAGAGCCGTTGTTTCACACTCTCACTGCAGCTAGCGTATTCAGATGCCAGTGCCTTTTCGCGGCAAAATACAAATACAAGGCCTCGGAATGATCGATCGACGCGGTCCTCGCTACGATACAAAAACGCCGCCCACGGCCGGCCGCCACAATGCATGCCCACATCAGTTGACGCGCACCGCGCCCGGCCTCTTTCGGTCCTCCGCCACCTCTTCATCTCCGCAGCAGCGCAAAACCCCGGCCGGCCCGCGACCTGCATCCAAAACCTTGGCTCCAAATTACTGTAATACGCAGCAAGCGAAGCAGTGAGCACCCGAGGCGGCGTCGCCCTTGGACGCGCGCGCGCAGCTAGCTGCCAGCATGGAGGTGGACGGGGCGCCGGACCTGACCGACTTCATGAACGACTGGTTCTTCGGCACGGTCGGCGCGCGGCACAGCGGCGGCGGCGGCGGCTACGACCTGACTGGCGAGAGCGGCAAGAGGCCAGCATCGCCAGCGGGGAGCAAGAAGCAGGGGAAGAGCGGCGGCGGCGGCGGCGGCGGCGGCAGCGCGAGCAAGCAAACGCAGGATTGGCTGGAGGAGGCGAAGAGGATGGTCGGGACCGGATCGCCGGGTCGGAAGGGAGTCGGGTCGCCGTCCAGGCAGCTGCCCAGGTTCGCCGGCGGATCTGGGACGGAGCCCTCGCCGACGCTCGACCGCCGGGACCCGCTATCGCGGTCCGCCAGAAGGTAAAACTATGCACCATGCGCGCGCGAGCTCACGGAGGCTCACCGCTCACGTAGTCCTACAACGAAAATGAGTTGGTTGGACAAGTTCGCTCGATGCACACTAACCACCACAACGATTAGCCATGGCGGAGTCCCCGTGCAAAACATGTTCGCCGGTCACGGGCAAGCTAAGATCGTTTCTAAGCTCGGCACACCTTACCTTCACTTTTGAAGTTATTTTTCGGAAATGACTTCGGGAGCAACTTTTTTAACTGTGCCGAACGAGATATAAGATGTTTTTATTTCGTTAATTTTACTGTATATCTAAACATAATGTATATTTAAGTATATCTAGAAAAATCGTTGGTTTGTCTAAAATAAAGCGTCAATTGTGAATGATGCTGATTTCCTAGGAGAGAAAAATATTATTATATGTCAAAAAAAAATCTCTCAAAAGACAAACGAACAAGGCCAAATTGAATAGGAGAGAGCAGCAGATCGCTCAGACTGCTCGGGGTGTCTAACTATATTATTTTTATGATGAGGATTTTTATAGCTGATGATCACTATATTAAATGATCCTGATTTTTAACAGGCCGAAAATCCTATCAAATAGCCCAACAGGCATTAGCAAATTTGGTTGTGGCCCAACTGTAGTCTCACCTTTTTTTTATTTTTTTAAAAGAAAGAAAACTCACCTGCCTCTGTGCAAGTTTTGCCGCCAATGGCGTTATCCTTCCCGCTACCGGACTGCGGCGTCAAGCGTCATCCTCCCCGCTAAACTGATCTTCCTCCGGCGTGCGTGCGTGCTTGCAGGCATTGGCAACCGGGTGGTATCGGCGACGAAATCCTGCAGCGCGCGTCCATCACCTCGTCCCCTCCGCGCTCCGATCCCTTCGCCTCCTCCGCGCCCCCCTCCCCGTCCCCCTCCCTACCCCCAAACCCTCGCCGGAAGTCCCGATTCCGCGACGCCCCTACCCCCGATTCTCCCCACGGTCTCGCCACCTCCACTTCGACCTCGCCCATCTCCGCCGCGCACTCTCGCCACCGCCGCCAAGTCTCCGCGTCCTCCTCCCCCGCTTTCGCCGGCGATGGATCCGGCGACGGTGTCGCCCGCCTCAACTCCTTCCTCCGCCGCCAGCGCGCCGTGGTCGCCGACCTAGCAGCAGGGGACCGCCCCGCGTCGAGGCCCACCAAGCTCGTGCTCTCCGACGCCTCCAAAAGTAAGTTTCTTCTTAGTTTGAAATTTGAACTGAATCTGAGCTGTGTCGTCATTTATTGGATCTTTGTTTCGAACTTGGGCTAGGTGTGAGCTCGATTGTGGCGGCGATATGCTACGCGTGGATGCTGCCAAGCAAGGGGGATGGCCAGGCAGCAGTGCCGGTGGTGAACATGCGCCGGAGCAGGATGGCTAGGTGCAGGCATGCGGCTTGGCTCCTGTATCACGTTGGGGTCGACGCCTCGGCGCTGCTCTTCGCCGACGAGGTACATCATCTGATCTTATGCATATACACTGTGCCTCTTCAAGACGTGAATGGTGGTGGCTGGCGTACGGTATGTAGTTAGTGTCGGACAGAATCGACAACTGTCTTGGTCCCAGAGTTATTGAGCGTTTATTTGAGGCAGAGGCAACAAGGATAGGGTATGCAGCAACACATTTCAGTCGTGTCGTATGGGTGTCCTCAATTTTGATTGGCACCATGTGGTTGTCGTTCTGAGTGACCATGACACAACAGGTTTTCAGAATTTCGCATTTGTGCTTTTAGCATAATACACTGATATGCTGATAGAAAGGGATGAAATCCAATCCACAAGTTGGGGACAGCATAAAGCAATGTATGCATAAGAGTTGAAGAAGTGCATTGTGGACCAGCACCAGCACCTGCCGCTAACTGTATTTGCTTGTTTCCTTCCAACTGGTTTTCAGAATTTCGCATTTGTTTTCTATGGGCAATGGCTTGCAAAATGTGTTATTCCCGAGTTTGTAAGGAATAATCAAGCTGTATTCATATCGCCTGGGAATCAAACTGTATATATGATTCTGATTTCGAGAATCTTAATTAGGTTGACATGGATGGGCTAATAATGGACCAGAAAGTTAGCTTACTTGTGGTGGGGCAAGATGTTTTGAAATCAAAACCTGAGGTAATAATGTGTAGTTGTACTTTTCTAGTGTCTTCATAGGTTAATGTATATGACATCAGCATTTACTTCATAAGCATGCTTGATTTGGTCTCCAGGTGGGCTCAGTTTGCACAACCCTGACCCATACCTATTGTGAGGATGCTTATAGCCTGCTTCAGAATTTGGACATAAAGAAACTTCTGGTTAGTGCATTTTTTACATGCAGTATCCTGTGTAAATTACAGGCATAGGCATCTCCGGATTATATTTTTTTCTGAGGGAACTCTCTTGATTATATTTAATGTGATTTCTCATCAGCTCGCAGGTATCCTGTTAGATACGAGCAACCTTTCCAAGAAGTGCTCAAATAGAGATTCAGATGCAGTGCAGATGCTTTTGTTTGGTACCTCTGAGCATATGAGACATGAATTGTTTCAGCAATGTAATATACGAATCTTACTTAGGCATTGATCTACAAGTATAAAATCAAGAGGTTGAAAATTCATACATTAATTGCTGCTACTAACTTCTACCTTGCATTTTGACCAGTGATGTTTGATCACAATGATCACTCCTTTATCGAGTACCTGAAGAACACCTACAGATATTCAACCACAGATGGTGAGTTCCATCCGTTATATATTCACATGCTAAAATAACTGACTTTTGTTTTATTAATTTAATGTGCTTTCATCTTGAAGATAGATTTAAGATTGGTGTTCATTATTTTAAAATTGAACTAGCATTCAGATGTTACTGCTGATGTTTCAGCATGAAATCATTAATACCAACTCCACCTGCCATCTTATGCAACCTTAATGACTCGATTATAATTTTTTAATAAAGCATCTAACTATATTTCTTTGAAGTGCCCCACTCATCATTTTCGTTCAATTATTATTGTCTTACATGATTCTTTTTTCTTTTCTTTATACTAGGTAATGAGGACAGTCCTCCAGAGCAAAAATATTCAATGTCAGCATCAGGGTCATCACAAGATGCTAAAAAATCAAATTCAAGTAAGCTTTTTAGTGCCTCCATTGGTGCATTATGATTTGATAAGCGCATTGTATGGAGCTAAACAATTAATTAATTATATAAGGATACCACAATTTACTGGGTTAACCTTTGAATCCAGACATAATGCTACATCTGGAGTTCCTTTTGTATCAGTCTTTTGTTTTAATTTATAAACCTTTTTTTGTTTTTCACAACCTCGCATTTTAATTTTTACTACAAACTCTGGACACCATATTAACTGTTCTATCCATAGCATCTATGTGCTACTAACTAAGCAATTTGTAAAGTTGATCATATGACAACGCAATTCGTACACGATATATCTCCTGCTGATTTGGTTATGGTTATTTCATTACAGCTAACCAAAGGACAGCACGTGGAAGTGGTGGAAAGCCTTCAGATGAAGCTTCTCGTGGGAAAAATAAGTTCTTCTTGGCAAAATGGTTTGGTTTTGGTTCGAAATAGTCTTTCCTCATTTCTATTAGTTTGATTAACAATTTAACTGATATGTCATGAATTTAAGAAGCATCATTATTTCGAGGAAGTACCATGTGAAAAACTTCCCTCTACAGATTCTGTTCATGTGAAAACCCAATTGTGTAAACTGGCCATTTGGTCAGACTGATATATCTATGAGATTTGTATTGATTTGAGTGGACGAAGATGAGTAAATATGGTCTGTAGAGGGAAAAAAACTGATGAGGCGTTCTGAAATCTTGAATTCTGAGTGCCGAAGTTATTACATGGTTCAAAGACCAAAATCCAATGAGGTTCTTACTTTAAGCCCAGGTGAAAGTGTCGTGGTTGTATTCCTTGAGTTTATATGATCAATGGCAGTATGGCACACATTATGCTACAATCAGTGAGTATTCAGGGATTTGTACCCCTATCTGCGGGGTCCTCGTTCTCGAACACAGAAAAATTAAAGGAATTAGGAGGATGAAGATAAATGAGAAAGATATGTAGTTCCTTTATTTTTAAGAACTCATCAATAGTACTCCATGGGAGGGACCAGCTCTTAGCTGGAGTTTCCCAGGGTAAATCAGCATGAATGCATGATTGGGAAAGACAATGCCATTGCGAATCCTGCCTGTCATGTTTCTCTATCAGGACCAGCCTGTTCCTAATCCCCAGGACTATCCTGTGCCCCTCCAGTCCAATCCTCCATGTGCACAACACACTCCCATAGTCCCATGGGAGGGAAGGAAGGAAGGAGAAAATGGCCCCAATCATTCATTTCGTATACACTTCCATTTCCCAATAATCCATTAGTATTACATGATATGAATTATATTGGTTCATAACATGGTAAGGTGTCCACTATAATGTAGGAACAGGAATCCTAGCTCACTCAAGTTTCCATGCGTACAGAAACAGGCAGAAATCAGAGTACTCATCAGTGTAGGGGTTCGCAGCAGCGGTGGACGGCAGCGGCTCCGGCTTGAAGATGAACAGCGCGTTCCTCACCCCGGTGCCAAAGAGCCAGTCGTGTGCGTCCCAGTACACCTGCACCTTGAGCTGGTTGATGGAGATGCACTCATTGCCTCTGAACTTCCACTGCAGGTGCCTGACGAGGACGTTGACGGAGCCGTCGATCTTGATGACCATGTCGACGTCGACGCCGGCGCCGCCGCCGAGGTTGGCGCTGCTGCACTCGATGCTGATGTCGTGCAGCTTGCCCCTGTCGTGGAACCTGGCCTTGGTGAGGAACCGCTTCTTGCTGAAGACGTGCTCCTTCTTGCACACCAGGGCGGCGTCCCGCAGCGACGGCCGCGACCCGGTGCGCCGGAACGCCTCCTTCTTGAGGTTGCCGAGGAGGAGGACGACCTCCTCGCCGGAGACCACGGCGACGTAGTAGTCGGACAGCGGCTCCGGCTCGTCGGCGTACCTCGCGCTCCGGAGGTCCCAGACGACGTCGACGGCCCTGCCGTCGACGTGGAACTGCTTGGCGCCGTACTTGCGCCAGAAGTGCCACGGCTGCATCTCCACCTTGCAGGCGGTGGTGCTGCAGCCGGCCTTGGAGGTTGCGCCACCATCGGCGGCGACGGCGTCGCCCCACTCCCTGCTGCCGCCGCCGGCGCTCTTGTCCTTGTCCTTGCCGCCGCCCGCCGACCCTTCGATCGACACGGACAGGCCGTGGGTGAGCAGGTTCCTGCACCACGTCACCGTTACCAGGCGGTCCTGGCCGGCGATCCCCGCGCGGTAGACCAGCGTCGCCGCGCTCTGCCCGGACCTGGTCGCCGCCGCAGACGCCGGCACGTCCGGGAGCTTCTCGCCCGCCGAGAAGCACGAAGGGACCGAGAACAAGTCCTGCATCATGTCGACGCTGTCTTTCGGTGGACGAACACAATGCAATCCTAGCTATCTATCTAGTAGTATATCAATCTGATCGATCGATGGATCAAGGTATATATGCACCGGGGACTGGAGCCTGCAGAGAGCGAGTGAGATCGACACGCGTGCGACAGGCCGGGTGACAGGAGGAGGAAGAAGAAGACTAGTTAGCTAGCTATACATAGGGAGGGATAGGGGCGATCGACTGCCATGTAAGCCATGCAAAGTTTTTATGGAGTTGGGCGAGGGGATGAGGCGAGGCGACCATGGGTTAGCAAACCGAGCTGGAAAGTGGGGAGGCCAAGAAAGGAAGTGAGCTGTACATGAAAGCGAGTGGATCGGAGTGAAGGGAACAAACAGCCCTCGTCAGCCTCATGGGCTGTTGTTGTTGGTGTTTAAAACAGGGAGGAACCTTCTCCGCTTGCTTGGATCGCGTCGAATAAATGCCCCCATCTTTCTCTTGAGCTTATTTGCCAAAACCAGCAAATTTTTCAGGCATAAAATAATATTTTTCTCTTACAAAAATTTACACCAGTTTAAATCAGAGTTTATTTTCTGCCAACCGAATAGGGTACTGAAATTTCTACTGCCACTCGTCCACGGAGGCAAAGCCCAGGAGGCACTAGAGAAAAGGTCTCGGCATGAGCTATCGGCAGCAGCATTGGAGAATGGAGATCTCTCGGCCGGGGGGGCCCTTCAGGTCTCGGAAGCGGCGAGCAGCGGCATGTGGGTGGCATGTGGAGACGAGAGCAGATTTCTCGGTTTGCAGGCAGGGGAGTATCCGAGTATGACCCGTATCGTGCGTACCCAACGATACGGGAATGTAGGGCTAGGTAGGCAGCTGAGATAACCGAGACAGTGACGAGTCTGGATGAAGTGTACTCCTACGCTGCGACTGCTTGCAAGTCGGAGACGCTGGCCGGGTCCTTGTCCTCGGACAAAAGAGTGGTCAATGCGTCATGGCTTTTTAGGCTTCGTGCTGGTGTTCAGTGTTCGAGTTCTGACTGACAAGGCATCTTCCTCTACCTGAATGTATACATGCAATGCAATCTAAAAGAAGAGGATACGGCTGCTTGACGTTCCTGAGCTCTTCTTGGTCCCTGCCTCCCTAGACAAACCTCTCTGTCGACGTCGTCCTGAAGTACTTACTGTCTAAAAAAGCAAATGTGGAATAGTCATAAACGCATAATTTAAAGTTTAATTTAATCAAATTTATATAAAATGGTATTACCGAACTAACAAATACTATACTAATAGTAAACTCGTCATGGAATATATTTTTATGACTTTGATAAATAGAATTGCATGGATGGAGGTTAGCATGTGATCGTCAGTAGGCAGAGGCTGCCTCGTTATGCAAGGCTTCTGGGGATGGACGGATGATGATGACTGGGTGCAGTTATGACTGCGACGTGTGAGTTGAGAGCTTCAATGTGGAACTGATCAGAGCATTTGGTGGCGAGTGACGGCGGATTCAACGCTCCTGAACACAGTGATGGAATGGACCAGCGGCCACCGATGCCGATCGTCTATACGCATTAGACCAATCGCACTCGTCGTACTCTAAATTCATCCTTTAAAAGAAATATTCTGTCCTGGTCATCGAGATTCTCTCATCTATACTATATTTTCCGCATCCATTCCATTCTCTATCTCTCTACTCTATATTTATTTTTTTCTTTTTTATTCCCCCACCCTCACTACTCTCTTTCTACCCCACCCTTCCCGTTCTCTCTCTCCCTCAACCGCGACCCTCTCTCTCCTCTCTCCCTCACGAGAGCCGCCACCCCCGGCTTCGCGGCCTCCTCCCCGTGCGGCCCGGCGAGCACGGCGCGGCGGCGGGCTACCTCGGCGCGCGGGCGCGGCGGTGGGCAGGCGCTTGCACCTCCCCGGCGCGGCCCCGGCGCGACGGCGCTCCCAAGGGCGACGGGCGGGCTCCGATGCGGGCTCCGGCTCTCCCCGTCGACGGCGGCGGCCCGGCGGCGAGCGCCCTCTCTCTCTCTCTCCGGTCTCCCTCCTCGGTGCCACGCGGTGAGCGGAGAGCGGCAGGCGGTGGGAGGATCAAGGACGCACGGGGCCCGCGCACTGCTACCGGACGTCCTCCACCTCCGGTCGGAGTTCTGGACGTGCGGCCGTCCGCTTAGGCTCCAGACGCCCATAGCGGACCCGCTGCGGGCCGATTTCCGGTATCCGTCTCCTGGAGGAGACGGGTACCGGACACCACTGCGGGTGGTCTTACCGTTTCCAGGCCTGTGACTCGGAACCGGCGAAGATGAGCAAGTCTCAGCAGGCTCTCAGTCTCAGCCTGGAAAAGAATTGTTCAAGAGCAGTTCTCAGTCAAGAGAGGTTGGTACTTGCCTACTACTTTGTAGCGGTAAGAGATCGCGAGTTTCTGTGACCAGATCGCAGGCGTTTCCTCCTGCTGCGCCCTCTACCGTTTGACCGTACCGACCTTTCTTTTAGAAAAAAAAAAACTGACCGTACTGAGTATTGATGCACCGTCGCCATTACATTCAGTCGCTCTACTCAGTTTGCACTTGTTTTACTCAGAAGCCTTACCAGGAAATTAAAAAGGTTTTGAAATTACATTTTGAAAGCGATGTCACTTGCGATATGCGAACGACAGGGGGCTACACACTGACTAATCTCAACAATCAACATCACATGTCAAGACATGGGGATGGATGGCGCGTGCTGGCTGACTATGCTAGTAAAACACATCCGTTTGCTATTTAGGGCCTGTTTGTTGCATTCCAACTAAAATTTAGGTAGCTAATTGATAGAGATAAAGTTTAGCTAGGTAAAGATTACTTTAGCTGAGGGTGTTTGGATGCTCTAGTTAATTTAAAATTTTGACCATGCTACCCCCTATTAATACTATTGTTTAGATAGCTAACCTTTAGTTGGATGTGTTTGGATGCTCTAGCTAAATTTTAGTTGAGAATAATTTGGTCATTTAGACCGTTTAGCTGGTTTTAACTCGGTTGAAATAGCTAATTGGATTGTGTATATTTTGGTTTCTAACTAAACTTTAGCTAGATTTAGCTATGTGACGTTTAGATGCATCATAACTAAAATTAGTCAGCTAAAATTTAGTTGGTGCTTCCAAACAGGGCCCTTAGGTGCCGGCCGGTCTGCCTACGATATGTAGCCGATCTGCAGAACCCTTTTGCTGAGCAGGCCGGCCGGCCGAACGGAGCCGTTCAGAGCGGACACCGGACACTGACAGGGACAGCTCCAGAAGTCCAGATCGGAGACGTTGCCGAAGATAGATGGCCAGCGCGCTCACGAGCCCTGTCCCGCCCCTGTCCGAGCTCTCGCTGCCGCTCCCCGGCAGGTTTGGCGGAAGCGAACCGGACCGAACCAGTGAACCACCACGCCGCGGCACGTGCCCGTGTCTGCGACGGAGCGTGGCATGAACGGCCGGTGCCCGCCTGTGCAAGTGCTGGATCGTGCGCGTTAGGGCACGTACAGTGCACAGGGCTCTTAGAGGGGGAGAGAAGGAATTACATCAGCAAGCGTCTTTCTAAAATCTAAACCTACATGGAAAAAATTATTTAAAGGCGCTTAGCTAGCTTGCTGGCCGTTCAACTAAACTCAACTGCACTACGCGTCTCCACGAGATCGCGCAGGAGCCGGCCTTGGCACCGATGCTTCGCGGAGCGTCGCTGCCGTCGCGAAAGCGCCCGTTCGGCCCATGGTGGAATACACATTGGCAGAAAAACAGCCCAACTGCCCATAAGCGCTTACCATTGTACAGGCTCTTAGTTCGTCGCAGTTGGCACAAACTCAAAAATGGTTTTCCGTTCGTGTATAGCGCAGTCGATTGTGCCAACCCAACCCCGGCTGGCCAACGACCATAGATGTCGGATCAAGTGTACTCCCTACGTCGCATAATGAATTATTTATAGAGTTCAAAATTTATCCCAAAATAAGTACTTTTAGAAATAAGATAACTTAGCTTTAGCTGTTTTTTCCTACTTTCCCTCTACATTTTATAGAGATACTTTTATAATTTTGCACTTAGTATTAGTTTGCGTGAATTCCATTTTTTTTAAGAGAGGGAGTATCTATGGATGGAGGGGAGACACCAATTGGTGTTGTGTGTTTGTTCGCGTGCGAGTGGCGCCTAGCTAGCCTGCCATTTCATTCCGTATGGTTGATTGCATTTGCATTGGTTGTACTGATTGGTGCTTGCTCGGATAGGTTTTAGTTCTTTGTTCAGTTTCTTCTCTCGGTCAAGAGCGCTTGCCTGCAAAATTCAGAGATGTCACGTGCATATCCGTTTGGATCCTTTCATTTAAAATAAAATAAAATCAGCTTAACAGATTAGGCTATTTAACTTCAATCTTAACATTACACAGTTTTTCAAAGTTCACATATGATATGTATAAAATGTATACTCGGTACAATCCATAATATTTTCACTCATTTTAACCCAACATAAGAAAAAAAAAACTAACTACTCGGCCTTGCTTTCAAATTCCTCACCTTAACAGGACAACCCACTATCCAGTTTAGCTCTTCCTACGCTCCTGGCCTCACCTTAACAGGCCAACCCACAATTACTCCCTTCCTATCTATATCAGTGGAATATACCTTCGACTATTATGTTTCTTAAATATATTGTTACTCTAATTTTCACCCGTTTCTGTGTGTTTGAATGTGCATAATCAGCCTACATTCTGTTCAAAAAATCACAATCATATTGTTTGCGAACATGTCCAAGAAAAAATCATAAGAGTGATATCGTTCTTAGACGAAAAAGAGAAGTTCAAGTCTGTTGATGTTCCTATAAAGAAAACTAATATCAAAATCACTCGAGATTTTTTCAAGATGCTATTGATTGGAGTCCTTCCCCGGTTCCAACAGACATTTCTGAAAAGCAAAGTGTCTAAGAAATATAATAATATTGCGCAGAAAATAGGAAACCTGGATAAAGGTTAGAAGGAAAAAAGAACAAGAGCAGACTACTATTGAAGCTAAAACAGTGATGGAAAGGGCTTGAATCGTTTTTCAGAAACTCTTGAAGACTACCACATTATCTATATGTTAACAGAAGTATTGCCAAACATTTTTTTAAGTGATCTACAAAAGGCGTTCCACAAAGAAGGCGAATGTCTAGCAGCATTCATAGCACCTTGTGAGCATGATATCTCACACTCCTCATGCTGAATTCTTTACTGTTCATGAGGTCCAACACCAGCGAGTAAATTTGTATCTGTGTGTCAGCGTTCCGGATGGTATGCAAGATAGACACAAAGTTTATACTAGTTCAGGCAATGAGATGACCTACGTCGTGGCTTATATTATCTTGCAGCAAGGTGCTTGTAATAGGAGTTACAAGCGGTGGCGAGAGAGGGAAGAGCTCCCAAGTCTTGGTAAGAGTAGTGTGAGCGAGTGAGTGGAGAGTGCATTTGCTTGTGTGTTGCCTTTTGGCATCTCTTCTTTTCTTGCCTAATTATGGCGGCATGCACTCCCTTTTATAGCCCAAGGGAGAGTAGGTTACAAATCACGTGCTCATGTAGAGAGTGTGAAAGGGTGGGTGAAACGCTGAGGGACCCCGAGAGGGGTGTCGTTTCCCCTTGTCTAGGCGTGGTGTCTCCAGATCCTTGACACTGTTGCGTCGTCACTTGGGTCACATCCGTTAGTGATTTGGCTTGTTCTAGCACCAAAGCGGTACGCTCTACTGAGCGCACGCTTGGCCGAGGCACCAGGGGATACGCTGGTTTTGGTAGTGACAGGCCCCTGACGTGTTCGACCTTGGTGTAGAGTCACGTCGGGGTAAGTGTATGCAACGAGGACATGCTTCTGGTCTGCTTGGATATGGCCATTAATCCGTACACAGGGGTCAGGATGACCGACGACTATTTTTCAGTCAACAATCCAAAGGCATCTATATGTTTTGTGAGGGAAGAAAACAAAGGTGGCTATCATCGATAGTGAGATTAGAGAGTTTTAATTAGAAATTCACCTCTAAATAGTATTTCTTATGTTCTAAATTATAAGTTGCTATGGTTTTTCTATGTACAAGACATCTGTTATGATCTAGATCTATATTATGTCTTAATATATAGTAAAAATATCTCAAATAGTCAGAACAAATAACTTGTAATTTATACTGTTTTAGGGACTTAGTCCTTGGTTGGGCATGGTTGTCATTAACTCACATCCCTCTAACTTAAGTTACATGAAAGGTTGTTGTTTTTTTACGTGTGGCGGAACCAGATTTTTGTGGGGCCTAGGTGAGACATAATGTAATACTGCAGCTTTAACACTTTCTAAGATGACCCCGGCTCCTCACGTGTGGTAGTTATTTCAACGAAACAGAAGATGTTTTGAAAAAGCATTTGATAAAAACAATTGCAGTAACAATTTTTTTAATAATTTATATTAGGAATGTGAGGAGGAACTAGAAGAAGTCTTATTTCTATGGCTTCGGCTCTTCTATAAAATATGGCTCTCGCTCCTTCAGGCTCATTGTAAGGAGCCATTTTGTAGATGCCCATTTAGCAGAGCGCGAGAAGTCGAAGTCGAAGCTTTACCAAAAAACCTAGCACATAATATAATATAGAATATTGTACATGAAAACAAAATTAGAGAACCACAATAAATTTAATCTAATCTGTCTCCCTAGTACAAGTGTTACTATACAGTGTAGTGGGTTCTAACATCTACAGTAGGTACCGCCTACAGAGCTGTATAGAGTAGCTGAAAGTTTGTACCACACTTGTCGAGTGGCTCTACTTAGCACCTTCTACCAATTAACAAAAGCGGTGCTGGCCTAACCTGTTCATCGGGTGTTCCCGGGCACCGACCCAGGGTGGCCGGGCCTTGGCTCTGCCACTAGAGTATAGGTCGATGTGCAAGTCGCACGGTCCCATTAATGATACACATAAACACTAAGTAAGGTGCCTCTCATCACCAAATTTTCACTTAAACCTATAACGTGTTTTTCATACTCTAAATTTCTAGGTTTACATATCTTTTTTTGTATAATTGGTGCCAATTCATCCTGATTACACTAAAAGAATGGTTGGGACTATTATATAGAGAAACCAAACAACTAGAATCCAGATTCTAAAATAAATCATCAAGAGGCCACATTCTAAAATGAGGTGTGTAGGCAGTGTTTGTCAAATGGGTAATGAGAAAAGAGATGGAAATGGAAAGGAAAATAGATGCATGGTTAGGATTAATGAGGTGTGAAGAATGAATGACTGTGTGTGATACAAAATCATCCTTTGGAGGCTGGGATATTATTTTCCTACCTCATTTAAGATAGTTTTACGAAGCCATTCTAATTCAAAGAACGTTTTCAGAGTCTGGATCTTTGTCCAACGTAGCCAAAAATAGCCTGACGTCCAGCTCTGCACCAAGCCAAACAGAACCGGTCCCAGACTCCGGTCTTGTTTCCCCTGCGGCAGTGCATTATTCTCTCCTGCTCGGCTTCCCCACGCGTGCTCTCTCTAGTGGTGACGACTGGGCGACGGCCGCCGCCCTACGCCACCACGCCTTCGCCGGCGCCAGGTACGTCTAGCCCTTCTCTTCCGTTCCTACTATGCGAAACCGACCATCCAAACCCTAACTTATATTTATATCCGGATACTCAGATCTGATCTACAAACTAATTCTGACGTTTTGTAAAAATTATGGGCTTTACATGTGTACAGTGGCAGGCCCAGCGGGTAGTCTGGGTAGGACCCAGGACTACCCGCAGATTTGGTCCCAAAATCTTATTACTACTCTTCATGGCCCAGGAAAAAAATGGCATCAGTCAACAGGCTCTGGGGATCGACTCCGCGTGTCCGTGACTAGTGACCCTCGAAGCCGCGCGATTCCACGATGCGGCTCCCGGCCGCCCCCCGCCGCGCGCCGCCCCTCCCACACCCGCAGCAGCCTGCTAGCGGCCAGTCGGCCACGGCCGCCGCCTGCCCACCAGAGCCCACGGCAGCCGCGGCCTTCCACTGCGACGCCCTGGCCGGCTGGCCTCCTGCTGTTCTGCACTTGTCCCTGCCCGGCTGCCCTGCTGACTGGTGAGTGACTGAGTGCTTCACTTCTTTTGTTCCCAATTCCTAGATCCACTTAGATGAAGGTACATTTTAAAAGGTCCAGTCCATTTCATCTTTATGGCTGTGATTATCCTTCGATGCTTGTGATTCTTGGATATATAAATGAGTCCTATTTCAACCTTTGATGCTTGTGATTAATGGATATACAAATGAGTTGTCTTAATCTTTGCTAGAGAGACCAAGATACAATGCATTCACACTTGGTGGTGTGCCAAAGAACTAGTATTGTAGTCTGTTATTTATATAAGACCTTATCTTATGTATGCTATTTGTGCAAGTTTCGAACCTATTTATGTAAGTTTCAAATCTTTTAAATGTATTATTGCAATTTGGTTAATTTCTAGTCATTTTTCTGAACTTTTTCTTTAGATTTTATCGTATTGCATATATTTTTTTTTACTACGACTATCCTGTTTTCAAATCCTAGGTCCGCCACTGCATGGGTACATCCTTGTCCTTTTACTGGGTCCGCCGGGTCCGCCCCTACTTGATTTCAATCTGTGGGTTTGAAACAAGCATGTGGTTGGATGATTGCATTGTAATTCTTTAGCTACTTCGATGATTGAAAATGAAACTATGCCGCAAAGTCAGTTCTTTGCTAGTATATTTAGAGAAGGGCATACTGTATTTACTGTAGGGTTCATATCTGTGTGTCATAATCAGCTTAATCTGGTCTTTTTTTTCTCAATGTACTGCTTCCATGCAAGAAGCTCTGACTTATTATCTTCTATATAACACAGCCACAAGTGCTTCAGTCGTGATAGTGCCCGTACCATTCTGCCAACAAGTTCCTTTGCTACAAAAAGATAACAGTCACGTCTCTCATGGCAAAGCCTGGAATTTTAGGCCGCAGGTATGTCCATTGCTTAGAGTTTATGTATTGCTCTTCTGTCTAGCAACAAAAGAATGTTTTTTAGGTGCCCATTCACACATATAACGATTTGATCTCAATCTTCAGCAGCGCACA
Source organism: Eremochloa ophiuroides (assembly GCA_038502445.1). NCBI lineage: Eukaryota > Viridiplantae > Streptophyta > Magnoliopsida > Poales > Poaceae > Eremochloa > Eremochloa ophiuroides. The sequence continues at coordinate 80,112,165 of JAHLJS010000006.1, forward strand.
GAGATCAAATGAGGGCATGCGAATCGCATTCTCAGCAGTTATCGGTGTTATGCTAGGGTACTTGTTTGGCATTTCCTTCCCTACAGTTAATATAACAAAGGTAAAATGGAGCATTTCCTTCTCTTGTCTTCTTCTCAATATGCTCTGCATATAGAAAAAAAATCTTTACAGCTGCATTTTGCAGCTTCACTTCCCTTCCAGCATTATATCCTATATTGAGGACAGAAACTCTGGCATCACAACCCAAACATTATTGAATCATGCATGGACGTCTGCAGCTACTCATAAGAAGAACAATTCAGCTTCTAACTCTGATGAAATTCCTAAGGTATCTTGCCTGATTTAGTGACTTGTATTTCCAGTGGTTACTATGCACTGCACTAGTTTTGCGAGTTATCTCCTGCTTTTGTTATTTTTTTTCTTTCCATATGTATTGTGGTCAATGTCTTCTGGACCTGTAGCTTTACATGTGTATTTCTCATGCGTGGTGTGTGAATATGAAATTCAAGAATTCACATGAAAGCTTTATCCCTAGGAATTCTGCCTACGTTATCCTTCACTTGCTAGTGTGGTTCAATTTATATCCTTTATGAAATAATGAACTGAAGGGGTGGTTTCTTCTCATAGATGAACACTACATTTTCATTTCTGTACCTTTTATTTTTTTTCTGGTTATCACAATAATTTCAGATTTATGTTCCAACAAACCCTAAAGGTGCTGAAAGGCTTCCACCGGGCATTGTAGTGTCTGAAACAGACCTTTATCTCCGGAGATTGTGGGGTGAACCTAGTGAGGTTGGTTTCTATTGTTGATACTTTTTTCAGTACTTATATCAAATGCTGCCCTCGAACGGAGTTGTTTATTTTGTTGTTCAATATCTAAAATATAGTATGCCACCAGGATCTTACTACCAAACCAAGATACCTTGTTACATTTACAGTTGGATACTCTCAAAAGGCAAACATTGATGCAGCGGTGAGAAAGGTAAGACATCTTACATAAAATTTTTGAGGAATGAACACTGCAACTGATGCTGTTGAATTGTACTGCATCCTCGAAGTAGTCACAGTGTTCAAATATTAAAAAACCCTGTAATTTCTCAGATTCATATTTGTCTTCTCTACAGTTTTCAGATAACTTCACAATTATGTTGTTCCATTATGATGGTCGGACAACTGAGTGGGATGAATTTGAGTGGTCAAAAACGGGCCATCCATGTGAGTGTCACAAAGCAGACTAAATGGTGAGTTTTCTTTTGTGTGTTTGCAAAATGCTCAGGCCCCCATTGCCCCCCCTCTCTTGTGTTTTTCCCCTATGTAAATGAACCGGTTCCTGTCATCCTGTGAAATTCCTAAATAATTCCTATGAAATTTATGTGTTCCAAAGGGGGGTCTCAATCTTTTGTGTATTTGCCCATCAAAGGTTGCAAACTTACTTCTTGTTTACCAAGGTGGTATGCCAAACGATTTCTGCATCCTGACATCGTTGCCCGCTATGACTACATATTTATCTGGGATGAAGATCTTGGTGTTGAACATTTTAATGCAGAGGCGTAAGCAGCAGCACATCCTTGTTTGTTTTTTTTTAATGGTGTTCCCTCGAGAAAAAATCTCAATTCTCAAAGCATTTTCTTCAGGTACATTAAGCTTGTTAGGAAGCATGGGCTTGAGATCTCTCAGCCTGGTTTGGAGCCCGATAAAGGTCTGACATGGCAAATGACTAAACGAAGAGGTGATCAGAAAGTCCACAAGTGAGCTCCTGAATTTATATTGCTTTACCAATGTTTAGTAGCCACACACAGCTATATTGGTTTCCGGAATGATATTTTGCCTTTTCACAGAGTAACTGAGGAGAGGCCTGGCTGGTGTAGTGACCCCCATCTGCCACCATGTGCAGCGTAGGAGTGCAATCATTTGTTAAATTATTTTCTTGTCGAAATTTCTTTTTTTTCACATCTAATTTGTATGCAGATTTGTTGAAATTATGGCAACTGTGTTCTCAAGGGATGCATGGCGCTGTGTGTGGCATATGATTCAGGTGGAGTGGTATCTCCTGCTGTTCTCTTAACTTCATTTGAAGTCTGTATTCTTACACATTTGTTTTCTGCAGAACGACTTGGTCCATGGATGGGGTCTTGATTTTGCTCTTAGGAAATGTGTGGAGGTATATTCATCATCCATATTACTCTGATGAATTGAATTGTACATGAATACTATCTTGCATAGTTGCAGGGTACCTTGGGTTGCTTATCGCATAGAATGAGTATTTTTACTTCAGTTCCTTTGGGGATCATGGTGTGGCCAGGTGTAGGGTGAGGGGAAAGGGTGAGGTTAAGTTCGGGTAGTAGAGATGAGAGAAACTGGTTTCCATTTCAGATGTGATGGCTCATGGAGAGAATTTCATTTCCACATTCCTGACTAATGCATATACAATTATACCAAGAAGGCTAATGCCATCCACAACCTGTGTCCCCCTGTTTACATGCTATCCACATTCCACAACCAGTCATGTTTACTGATCCAGGATTCTTTTATTTGATCTTATGGTACAGCCAGCCCATGAGAAAATTGGAGTCGTTGATTCCCAGTGGATTGTTCATCAAGTCGTCCCATCGCTTGGTAACCAGGTATGCCAGTCTATTAATATCATCTCATTTTTGTGCACGGTACACAAATACAGTGAATTCTGATCCTGTAGCATCCATTCCTGTCAGGGCAAGGCAGAGAATGGTAAAGCGCCATGGGAAGGGGTAAGCTAACTAATAACAATTTACTAATTTTGCCGTGGGGATGCATAAAGGGTTTTATGCTGCTGTTTTGTCCTGTTGCAGGTTAGAGTACACTGTCGTAAAGAATGGGGGATATTTCAAACAAGGTTGACTGATGCTGAGAAAGCATATTACTTGGAGCATGGGATCACACCACCAAAATAGACAGTAGCTTAGCTGCATGCCTGCATACAGACACCTCGCGAGTCATGGCAAGGTTTCTGTTTTGTGAACCTAGCGCCTGCCTGTTCGATAAGCAACTGACTTTATAGAGATGCAGCACCACAGCCAGATTTGTACAGGATCAGTGTACTTTTTTTTTTACTCCTCTTAGCCTTCTTGTTTTCAGCCGACGAGAGTAGCTCTTGTGTAAGTAGCCGATTTAGCACGAATCTGAATACTTTTTTATGTCCTATTATTTCCCAGATGCAGTATCGATATTGTCATTTCTTTTCCTTGTTTTAATAACATGCAAATGATTGCTTTGGGACATCTCTTGTGCCTTCAGCACCTCGTTTTCATGCTCTAGCCAGTTATCAGAATGACAGCCCTGAAACATCTTGCTGCATATCCAGATGCAAATGTTTTCCACTAACCTGTATAACCCAAGTCAGGATAAAGTTTCCTTTGGAACAAAGAAGAAGCTAAGTAATTCTAGGAGAATTTTGTATGAACTCCTTTGGAACAAATGATTGGTTCCTATAAATCCTATGAAATTCCAACGCAATGGATCATTTCATAGGAATTTTGGAGGGATTTTATCAAAAGGCTGGATCTCAAGAAAAGTTTCCTTTCTGTTACTCTCTCATCGTATCCTATTAAAATAGATCGTTTCAAAGAAATTTTATCATGAAGTTAAACCTCGTGGTAAGTTCTCTAAATTCTTCCATCGAATTCATACGTTTTTCATGTGGCCCATCCAAATGTTGTTACAATCCAACGGTCTTCAAGATGTTAGGATATTTTATTTCTACATTTTTTATTCTTTTGTTTCCCCTTCTTTATCAATACAAGATCGGCAGAGCTCCTGCCGACCGTTTCAAAAAAAAAAAATCTTTTGTTTCTAGAATCCACGTTTCTTTTCAAAGATGTCTTTACGTAGTGTTTTGGTGCTTGACGTACTGTCCTGTCTAGACAAGTCATGTGTAGTAAAATTATGTTTGATTGTTTAAACTGTGTTGCATAGTTATCTTTGTGTTCTAATAGAGGTCTTGTGTTTCTATTAGAGGTAGGAGAGAGGTAATAATATATTTTTTCACCTAATTTATGCAAATCTACATTGCCAAATAGAATTAAATATAGCATAGTACTGGCTAATGTAGCCTGCACTGTGCAGTATTGACCTCTGTTATCAGACAACCAACATGTGAGTAAAACCGTTATCAGAGTTTCATCATCATACATATCATTATGATATTATCCCAAGGGCAAGGTGGCATTGAGTACATCTTATTTTTAGATATTTCGACTGTTTAGCTGCATCAGCAACCACAAGATCCACAAAGTAGCGGCATAGGCCTGTCTATATATGACACGGCATACGAATATACGTAGACGTAGGTATAAGTACGTGCAGCCGGATCAGAGTGTATGCCTACGACGCGCCGTAGCGAAGGAGGTGGCGGTTCTTGATCGGGGGGCATGTGGCGTAGCCGCCGCCGCCGCCGGTGTACTGGACGGTGCTCTGGTACGTCTCGTAGCGGCGCCCGCCGCCGAGCTCCTCGCGGCTCTCGTACGACTCGTAGCGGCGCACGCCGCCGAGGCTGCCAGCCCCGTGCTTCTCCTGCTTGTAGACCCCGTAGCTGTGCGGCACGCCGCCCTGCATCCGGCCGCCGCCGCGCGCCGGGAAGGCCTCCTCGCAGTCGCTCTCGTCGCTCTCGCTCTCGCTCTCGCTCTCCGTCTCGCTCTCGCTCTCGCACACGTCCTGAACGGCGGCGGCGCCGCCACCGTAGTGACCGCCGTATCCTCCTGCGCTGGTTCCGCCGCACGACGCCTCCTCCTCCAGGTACTGGTAGCCGTTCTTGTTCACTTTGCCACCGGCGGTGGCGCCGCCGTACCCGTAGTACGCATCATTCTGGTAGCCGTACTGCTGCAGGGCGCCACCGCCACCACCGCCGTAGTGAGCGCCGTACCCTCCTGCGTTAGTTCCGCCGTACGCCTCCTGGTACTGGTAGCCGTAGCCGTTCTTCTTCACTTTGCCACCGGCGGCGGCGGCGGCGCCGTACCCGTAGGCATCTTTCTGGCGGTAGCCCTGCTGCTTCTGCACGGCGCCACCACCGTAGTGAGCGCCGTACCCCGCCCCTGCCGCGTCGACGGCGGCTTCCCCGTACCCGTACACCTTCTGCTGGCGGCCGCTCGTCTTGTGGGCCTGCTGCACGGCGGCACCGATAGCACCGCCGTACGCCGCCTGCTGGTCGTAGGCGTACGTCTGCACGGCGGCACCGGCACCACCGCGGTGAGCGCCGTAGCCAGCGTCGCTCTCTCCGCACGCCTCCTGCGTGTAGTTGTAGCCTGCTTGCTTCTTCACGCCGCCGCCGCCGCCGGCGGCGGCGGCGCTGTAGTGGGCGGCGCCGTACCCGGCAGCTTCGGTCTCCTGCTTGTAGTTGTTGTAGCCTTGCTTCTTCCCGCCGGCGCCACCATAGTGGGCGCCGCCGTACCCAGCAGCAGCTTCGGTCTCCCCGTACGCCTCCTGCTTGTAGTCGTAGCCCTGCTTCTTCACGGCGGCGGCGCCGCCGCCGTAGTGGGCGCCGTACTCCACCGCGTCGATTACTTCGCCGTACTTCTCCTCCTTGTACTCGTCGTGCTTTTCCACGGCGGCAGCGCCGTACTTCTCCTCCTTGAAGGAGTGCTTGTTGTGCACGGCCACGGCGCCGTTGTACACTTCGTCGTGCTCCTCGAACGCCTCCACCTTGCAGGCCTGCTTCTGCACGCCGCCGCCGCCGCCGCCGCCGCAGGGCTTGTCGTTGACGGTCATGCGGTTGATCTCCGTGACGACGGTGGCCACGGACTCGGTGTTCTGGCGGTGGTAGTTCATCTGGGGCTTGCTGTTGCCGTAACCACCATAGCCGTAGCCGTAGCCATAGCCATTGCCACACTTCACATGCGAATCCATGCTCAGAGTAAGAGCTTTGTGCTGTGACTGTGCAGCTCTCTGCTTTATTCTGGCTGCGCCTTGGCTTTGTGTTCGTATGGATGATCGGCGATTGGCCTGCTTTATAGGCGAGAACGCGAGAGTGAGACCATCTGTGCCAGTAAAATATGGTGGTGGTGCAGGGGCGGCAAGCATTGGATAATGGATATGTGCTCGATCCGTTAGTTACTCGCTTTATATCTAAACTGGTATCTTGAAGTTGTTCGATCGAACCAGACAAGGCTGCGTGCCTGTGTGAATTTCACCGCACTGCGGATGCTCTTGATCATATAATCAAGGCATAATCTTTCAGCCTGAGGAGCCAGGATGCATCGCGCATATATTGCGACCATTATTAAAGCTAATGGTGATCATATTCGCGTGCCAAATTTGATGGCCTCCTTTTTCCCTGGCTTGTGCAGCAGTAGCAGGGATGCTTATTATCTCTCGTCTCGTCTGCTAGTAGTAGTGTCCAATCATTCCATATTATGGATAGATCATTGAAGGCCTTACGTCACGTGATGTACTCTTGAGAATTCTGATGCTGCGCTACAGCCGTGGTGTAGGCCGGTGCCATACACTGCTTTCTAGCTAGTCCTGTTTAGGGCTCGTTCGGTTAGCCGGCTCTCTCAGGAATAGTTCTAGCTTTTCTGCAATAGTTTAAATTTGACTACCGTTTCTGGTTAGAATCATTTCAGGACCTGGTTTTTTGCTAATCAAACGGTGCCTTAGTTGTTCTACTTGTGGTCGTCAATGACGGATATGATTCATCTGGATTTTGGGTATAAATTTTTTTAATCTGAGCCATTGCTCTTTTTATTTTTTTTCTTCTGCAAAGTTGCTTTTATCCTTTTGGAAAAAAAAAACTTGATCAAACAAAATATATCTTGACTTGTGACAACACTCTTCGCTAGATAGAAGCAGACCCTGTTTAGTAGAGCTCCAAGAGTAGCTTTCAGGATGATCCAAGAGGAGCACTACTAAACAGTTGTTACTAAGAAGTGATCTGGAGAAAGTACCTTCTTCTGATTCACTCCATCTCCATGCATAGAGACGTCAACGTATACATAGAGTTTATTGTAGAGAATTATATTGAAACATTTTCAATCAGAATCACTTCTAAAGAATCATCTTCCACTAAGAATCTGGAGTAGAAGGAGCTCTGCAAAACGGGCTCTATGCGCAGATGTCTTGCTATCAACGGACATGTTAGGAGTTGGCTAATTAAGACATGTCTTGCTATCACTGGTGTATAATATGCATGTTAGGAGTTGGCTAATTAAGACATGTACAAACAAGCCACAACTACAAGGGACGGGTTATAGGGATTCAGCGGCCGCTACTAGAATCGGCGATGCGTTTCTGTATAGGGATTGCACAGAGAAGAGAGAGTTTCGTACAGATTTGAAGAATATAATTGAACCTCAGACGATGCATCAGTCAGTGTTGGCAGCAGCAACTACACTTGTCCGATCCCATGCAATCCAAAAATGGCATCGAGCGTTTCTATCTCTTGATCAACATACCTAAAATTCAGTACTGCGACACTAGCTCACATGATTTGTCTCTGCTCGTCTTGAATGACTGAATCTCGCCATCTCGGCAATACTTTCATTTCGGTGACTTTGGTTACGCGCGTGATTTCAGATTTGCAGTAGACGCGCCGGAATATGTAAATGCTGAGTTCTATCTGCGACCTCTTAGGTTGCTTGTTACAAGCACGCCGTCTGTATTATTAAACTCTACTAATTATAAATCTTTTACAGCCGGTAAAAGGCACGATTTTTTTTTTGTCGTTTTGGATTTACTGATGTCACAGGCTCACAGCCACAATGGAGCACATACAGAATTACAGATACATTATTATCATACATCCGGTGGATGCAGAGCATCGATTAATGGGATTGGGACTAGCTAGGGTACAATTTATTTACGTACGACATTAGCTATAGGTTGTCACCTGCAGGTTATTATTTAAGTTGCAACATGTACCCATGCACCAACGTGGCGTGGCGTCTCGATCATCCGGACTCGATCGCATCTCGATCATCCACACATTCAGGTTCCAGACCACGAGAGCTGGCGCTGCTGCTCATGCGCGGCGGCAGGGGCGCCTGAGCTGGGCGCAGCCGCCGCCGCCGCCGCCCACGACGTCCTCCTCTTCTTCCTCCTCGTAGGTCTCCTCGTGGATCTTGTACTCGAAGTGGCGCCCGCCGGCACCGCCATATGCGTACGTCTCCTCCTCGCAGGTCTCTTCGTAGGTTGTTTTCTCAATCTCGTAGCGGTGGTGGGAGCCCCCACCGCCATGGTGGTTCATGGGATAGTTGTCGAAGCAGGCCGGGGCCTTTGCCCCGTCGACCTCCTTGAACGACTCCTTGTGGACAACGTGGTGCTGCACGGCGCCGCCGGCATGGCAGGGCTTCTGGGCGACCTTGGTGACGTGCTCGCCGGAGTGGGTGCCGTGGTAGTTCGTAGTGGGGTGCGGTTGGCTACTTGGTAGCTTTCCCGTAGTGCTGGTGAGTGGTGAGTTACCTACTTACCTGTGCCTTACTGCCTTGGCACTTGGATCGCTATGGCTCGGCGCTGCATGGATGTACTTGAACTGGCATTTTATAGGCGTGCTAGAGCAGCTAGCGCTGATGGATTGGGCTGGATAGGTTTGCACATGCCGCGCGCATTTGTTCTGGGTTGATAGTGGTAGGGTAGGACGGGCATTGGAGCGCGCGACCTCCATGGCTTTATTCTTCATGTCCATTATTACTCAAGTGTTGCACTAGGCAACTCCTGTTCGATCCATAAATGATAAAAAAACCAGCAAAGATCATATTCGCACGCCACATTATTTGACGGTCCAGAAGAAATACGTATTGGTTTCAATCATATGTAGCTTGCGTGACTTGAGTGTCCATCAGTCAGTGTTTGTTAGCATACTAGTAGTCGGTGTTCTGTAATCGAATGTTAAGGGCAAATATTTTACGGTCTTTTAAGGAACGAAAGAAATAATGCCAGTCAGTAAATCACAGCTAGCTACAACATGGTTCCTTCACAAAACGTACCTCTAGGTAGAGCATCTCATACTACCAAAAATCTGGTTTTGCAACCTTTCTGTCGGGTACCAAAGTTTGGGATATCCAACTTCAATAAAAAACAATCATTCCCAACGTGGCCTATCCCAAGTAAGGCCAGTGGAAGCCCATGAAGGCCGCGCCCAAAGCCCACGAAGGCCACGTCTACAGAGGCCCACGACGTCATTGCACCAATAACGGCCAACCCTCGGGAGAGCGGCACCCTCAGCACCAATTCTCCGATTCGCCCGAGCCTCCCCGGGAGAGCTCGGGAGAGCGGCACCCTCGGTGCCCAAATCTCCGATTCGCCCGAGCCTCCCCAGGAGAGCTCGGGAGAGCGGCACCCTCGGCGCCCATTCTCCGATTCGCCCGAGCTTCCCCATCCCCCTTGAGCGCAATCTCACAAAGGCATCCAAGGCACCGGTGATGTCAGCAGAGCAATCTTGGACCACAAGAGACCTCTCTGACCACTTTACAAGCATTGTCCCGTCAGACGAGATTCTCGACGTGACTGTGCTTCGCACGCCCCTGACGGCCATACCACCTGTCAGGATTTCCCTGACAGCGGATTTGATAGGCCCACTATGGCTGTCCTCTCCACGGTATGGTTTACGGTGCGTCGCCCCGTTTTTCGCCGGGGTCTACCAACTACGACTGCGACAGTCCGAGCGCCTGACGACGGGCTACGCAAGAACGGAAAAAACGCCTACTGCACTGTTCACTCGAAAGGACGAGCACGCCTTCCATCCGGGCCCACCTAACCCTCGGGAAGTACTGTCCAAAGGCCGGAAATACGCCCGAGGGGAGATATTAACCTGCTCCATCCCATCACGCCTCCAGGAGTCTCGAGCCTCGGGAGACAACGCCCCGAGACGACTCGCCCTCTTATCACATCGTGCGGAAGGACAGCCATCAAGTGTGACCCTACGGCATGTCGTAATCCGACGACTGTTGCTGCCTCGGAACTCACCAAGATCGTGCGAACCACTACGGCCATACCCCGGAGACGCGGAAAAAAGACCGTAGCTGACGATAGTCAAACGAGGAACAACAACTCCTCACTGTAACATACGTAGCATTGTAAGCGCTGCCCTTGCCTCTCCCTTGCCACTATAAAATGGAGAGCATAGGCCAGCTTTAGGGGGGCCCCAAAAAGTCCTAAGCTCTCACTCACACATACACACCAACAGCAAACGACTTGCATACACTTAGACACTCACAAGAGACCTGGGAGCAGTTCCCTCTCTCGCCTAACTTGTAACCCCCTACTACAAGCACCCCGGTACAGGGCAACACGACTCTCCTCTCCACTGGACGTAGGGCTTGCTTGGCCTGAACCAGTATAATCCCTGTGTTCCCCTTTGCACACCATCCGTAACCTCAACCGTAAAACACATATTTACTAGCCGGTGTTAGCCCCGCTAAAACTAGCACCGACAGTTGGCGCGCCAGGTAGGGGCCTTTTGCGTGTTGATCCAGGTCATGGATGGCTGACGTTTCCATGACGCTTTCCGCTGGCGCGGTGCTCCGGTTCGAGAGCCTCGAGTTCGTGGCCACCTGTCATGAGCTCGAGATGAACCCGCGCCCAACCGAGCTCCGCACCATCACCGTCCTGACCCCGGCCCATCAGGCGGCCGGGGAAAGGGCCACGACGACGCTTCTGAAAGCCCATGTTTGGTTTTGGGTAATTGATGAAACCTAATTTGCTAACGATTGCTCTAAGTGTTTCATGAGAATTGATTAGCAAATAGCAAGATGGAGCAAAGGACCGGGTCGGTGGAGGTCACAAGTGAAGGGCAATGACGGCGTCCATGAAAATGGTGTAAGTCCATCAACAAAGGAGAAAGCCCTATTGACGGCATCCATGCAAATGGTATAAGTCCATCATCAAAAGGAGTCCACAAGCTTCATCAAAAGATGGTGAAAAATCTAGGAGCTCAAGGCAAAGGTATAATCCATAGGAGCTCTTTTGCTTTTGGTGATCAAGACTCCATAGAGGGAGTGATCACATTTAGGATAGATAGCCGTACTATCAAGAGGGGCGAAATCGTTGATGAAATACGGTTATCAAGTGCCACTAGGTGTTCATGATCATTGCATTGCATATAGATGCTAGTGACACTAACAAACCCTTGGAAAACTCTTTTGAAAAGGCTAACACACGTGCACTTAAGTGTGAGATTCTTTGGAGTGTTAGTGCCTTAAGAAACGGGGTGAAGTTTGAGGGTTAGAGAGGGTTTGGTCCTCTCTTCCTCCTGCCGAGCTTGCGAGGCAGGATTCGGCGAATTTCGGAGACATTACAATAGAAAAACTAGCGTCGGACCGTATTGTCACAGAGCGTCGGACCATTAGCCTCAGTCCGACGGCACACTGCTGAGAGCGTCGGACGCTCAGTTTCGGAGCGTCGAACTATTGTCCGAAGCGTCCGACGGTGCAGAGCGACGAAGAGGTGACACGTGGAGAGCAGGTGAGCGTCGGACTCTCGGCGTTAGTCCGACGGTGAGCGTCGGACTATCGTCCGACGGTTTTCAGGGCTCGGGGAGCTCTCTGGAAGCGTCGGACGGCCGCGTTCGTTAGTCCGACGGCTCCGTCTGACTGAGTCCGACGGTGGTCGGCTGAGGGCGTCGGACCGGTTGATTTAGTCCAACGTTCGTCCGTCCGACGGTCGTTTTGGCGCGAGGAAATAGCCGTTGTGATCCAACGTTCGACTTCAAACGGCTAGTGACACGTGGCGTTCATCAGGGGCGTCGGACCGTGCTGATTAGTCCGACGGTCTGGCCGTCGGACAGTCCGACGGTACGCAGAAAATTCTAAACGGCTAGTTCTTTGTGTGTGGCTTATAAATAGTCACTTGGCCGGTTTGGGGAGCATCTCTTGGCACTCCTGAACATCATAGCATACTTGTGAGCCTTCCCACTCCACTCTCACTCATCTTACTTGATTGTGTTCATCATTTGGTGAGTTTGGAGAGCATCAAGTGCATTGCATTGATAGAGATCATCTAGAGGCCTTGGTAGTGGTGATTCGCAGCGGTTTCTCTCATTACTCTTGGAGTTTGCCAACTCCTAGACGGCTTGGAGCTGCGAGGATCGTTGAGGGGAGTTGGTGATTGTCTCCGCCTCCGATCAAGGTATTGTGAGGGGTTCTTGAGCCTATCCCTGCGGGAGATCGTGAAAGGCATCTTTAGTGGATTGCTCGTAGCTTGGTGGATCCCCATCTTGTGTTGGTTGTGCGGCACCCTTGAGAAGGGTTTGGCGTGTGACGCCAATTAGCGCGTGAACCTCCAAGTGGGTGTATCGATACAACGAGGACTAGCTTGCCGGCAAGCAAGTGAACCTCGGTAAAAAATCTTGTGTCATCTCTCTACCGAGGATTTCCCTTGTATTTGATTGATTGGACTTCGTATCTTCTCTACACCGGGGGTATTGAAATCACCTTCTCTCTTTACTTTTGTGTACTTACTCTCGTGTGTAGCTTGTTAGTTAGTTGCTCACTTAGGAGTAGTGTTTAGTAGTGACATAGCCTTTGAGTGTGAACTAGTGATCATAGTGTAGTATACTTATCTAGGTGGCTTGCATAGCATAGTTTAGAGCTAGTGTTTTGCAAAGCTTGCTATTGTTACTAATCGGCTTGTTAAGTGTTGTTTGTAGATTTTTATAGGCTATTCACCCCCCTCTAGCCATTTAGGACCTTTCAGCTTCCTCCCGTCCCAGAGGACGAGGGGAACGCCACACGCCGCACTTCCCGGCGGACTAGGAGGAGGAGGCGCAACCGCGCCAACCAGCCCCTGGTCGCGGAAGGCACGGCCAACCAGGTGTCCACGACGGGGGACGCTAACACCGCACCGGTTGCCACCACGGCGCCTCCGGCGCCGACTGCTACACGACCGCCAACCGCCCGATGGACGGGCGGAGGCGAAGTCGCGACGTCGATGGGTCTTTCTCTCTGCCCTTATGGCGGAAGGGATACGGCGCCGTCATCTCTCTTCGGGCTCCAGGACGCCATGGATGCCCACATCCGTGCGGTCCGTGCATTGCTACACGATCTGGTGGAGACACCTGTCCACCGCCTCGAGCGTCTAGACGACCTCGTGGGCGGCCATGTGGCCTCCTCACCATCCTCTCCCGGGAGCAATCCTAGGGCATATGGCGGGGAGGAGACCGACCCCACTGACAGTCTCACTCCCTGAGAATTCTCGGAGGAGTGGGATCATCGCGGTTGGACCTCGCCATCGCGGCGGGGCCAAAGCGACGACGACGAGGAGTTCTGGGCGAACGTGGACTTCACCGTCCACCCTAGAGGCTCGTGGGAGGACGCTTCGAGCGTCGTCACCGACTCTGACCAGTCCTACGTTGACCCCACTCGGGAGTGCTACCACTTGGTGCATCCCGGAAGGACGGGTGGAGGACATCCATTCGGGGGACGACAACGATGAACCTTCCCCGCTCCAGCCACAGCCTCAGCAACGCACCCCTTCGCCGGCCACTCCGCGGCCTGCACGGTCAGCCCCACCGTAAGACGTGGGGGCTGAGCCGTCTTGCCCCACGCACCAATCCCCGGAGCTAGAGCAGCTCCAGGAACTGGAGGCGCGGATGGAGGAGGACTGCCTACGCCTCACTTTGCTGCGAACCGCACTCGAACGCGACGAGCGGCAAGGCACGGAGGAGCGGCTCGTCGCCGGGCCCGAGACGTCCAGGCTCGCATCCTCGCCGACGAGGGAGCCGGGATACCAGGCGCCCTACCTCGGGCGAGCCGCAAGCTCACAGAGGCGGCAATGCTGCTCTGGAACATGCCTGAGCCCTCCACCGAGGAGGCACGGCAGGTCCAGAACCAGCTCAAAGGCCTCCTGGAGGATGCAGCCGTCCTCCAGGCGGAAAGCTCGGCACCACGCCACCGCGGCGCTGAAAGCCATCCGTGTGGCGCCACGGCGCGCCGCGATCGTGTGGCCTCGGTGCATCCCGAGGACCCAAGGGCCCCATCAGTCCACCAACGGCTGGGCAAGGATGTCAACATCCGAGCCATCCTTCAAGCCCATGGTCGGCGAAAGACCGATGGAGTCGCACGAGGCTACCATGTCCATCGGGGCGGGCGCTACGACTCGGACGAGGACCGTGAGCCCTCGCCCGAGCCCTCGGGTCCTCGCGTCTTTAGTGAGGCCATTCAAAGGGCTAGGTTCCCGCCCCGGTTCCGACAACTGGCCAACATAGCCAAGTACTCGGGGGAAACTAACCCCGAACTCTGGCTAGCGGATTATCGTCTCGTGTGCCAACTTGGAGGTGCGCGTTGTTCCTCGCCGACACTGCAAGAGCTTGGCTGGAACACCTTCCCCCGCGTCTGATGTTCGACTGGAGTGATGTGGTCAAGGTCTTCGTTGGGAACTTCTGGGGCACGTACGTGCGCCCTGGCAATTCCTGGGACCTCAGGAGCTGCAAGCAGAAGCCGGGCGAGTCCCTCAGGGACTACATCCGGCGGTTCTCGAAGCAGTATAACAAGCTGTCCCAGGTCACCGACTCCGACGTTGTCGAAGCGTTTGCTGCAGGAACTTCCTGCAAAGAGCTTGTTCATGAGCTCGGGTGCTAGACACCCACCAGTGTCTTCGAGCTCATGAAGATAGCAACCAGCTTCGCCTCAGGGGACGAGGCGGTAGGAGCCCTCTTCTCCGACCCCAAGGGCAAACGGAAGGAGGAGGCCCCCGAGGGCACCTCTTCCCGAGGCCTGAACAATAAGAAGAAGAAGGGGAAGGGAAAGGCCCCACTCCGCGACGACTCCCTCGTGGCGGCCACCGAGCCCAAGAGGGAACGACCCCCTCGAGGCCGCTTCAACGACATGCTCAACAAGCCGTGTCCTTATCACCAGGGCCCGGTGCATCACAGACTCGGGCAGTGTGTGATGCTCAAGAAGCACTACAGCCGGCAGGCGTTCAAGGACGACGCTGGCAAGAAGCCCGCCAGGGATCAGGAGGACAAGGGCGGGAAGGACGATGAGTTCTCGCCCATCGACAAATGCCTCATGATCTTCGGCGGGCCCGGGACCGCCCCTACGACGCGGCAGCGAAAGCGCGAGCGCAGGAAGGTCTACTCCGTCGAACCAGCGACACCACGCTTCCTCGATTGGTCCCACGACGCTATCACCTTCAGCCGGGACGACCACCCGGACTACGTCACATCACCGGGACGCTACCCACTCGTTGTCGACCCCGTCGTTGGCAACACGAGGCTCTCCAAAGTCCTCATGGACGGAGGCAGCGGCCTCAACATTCTTTACGCTGAGACCCTCGACTTGATGGGGATCAGTCGCTCACTCCTCCGGGCCACGACATCCCCGTTCCACGGGATAGTGCCCGGAAAGAGCGTGCAACCCCTTGGGCAGATCGATCTGCCCGTTTACTTCGGGACTCGTGACAACTTCAGGAAGGAGATACTGACATTTAAAGTGGTAGGCTTCCACGGCACCTACCACGCCATCCTCGGGAGGCCATGCTACGTCAAGTTTATGGCGGTCCCGAACTACACCTACCTCAAGCTCAAGATGCCAGGGCCAAATGGGGTGATTACCATCGGCGCCTCCTACCAGCACGCGTACCAGTGCGACGTCGAGTGCTGCGAGTACGCCGGCGCGCTGATGGAGTCAGAGGCCCTCATGACTGACCTCGACAGGTTGGAAAGGGAGGTCCCCAACCCCAAGAAGGCCACGGGCACCTTCGAACCCGCTGAGGGGGTAAAGGACGTGCTCCTTGACCCGAGCTCCCCCAACGGCAGGGTGCTGAAGATCAGCACCACCCTCGACCCGAAATAGGAGGCTGTACTCGTCGACTTCCTCCACAAGCATGCCGACGTGTTTGCATGGAGTCCCTCGGATATGCCAGGCATCCCGAGGGAGGTCGCCGAGCACTCCTTAGACATCCGGGCCGGGTCCAAGCCGGTGAAGCAGCGCCTGCGGCGATTCGACGAGGAGAAGCGCCGGGCCATCGGGGAGGAGGTGCAGAAGCTTTTGGTGGCCGGATTCATCAAGGAGGTCTTCCATCCAGAATGGTTAGCAAATCCTATTTTGGTTAAAAATAAAAATGAAAATGGAGAATGTGTGTCGATTACACTAGTTTAAATAAAGTTTGTCCTAAGTATCCATTTCTATTACCTCGCATTAACCAAATAGTTGATTCTACTGCTGGCTGTGAACGACTTTGCTTTCTTGATGCTTATTCCGGTTACCATCAGATTCTCATGAAAGAGTCCGATGAATTACCGACCTCTTTCATTACTCCTTTCGGCACATATTGTTACGTAACCATGCCATTTGTCCTCAAAAACGCGGGCGCAACTTACCAGCGTTGCATGCTCAAAGTTTTTGGGGACCTCATCGGGCGAACCATTGAGGCTTACGTAGACGATATAGTGATAAAATCTAGGAAGGCGAGTGATTTAGTAGCCGACCTAGAAAAGGCATTCGACTGCCTTAAAAAGAAAAACATAAAGCTAAACCTCGAGAAGCGCGTTTTCGGGGTCCCACGGGGCATGCTCCTTGGGTTCATCGTTTCCGAGCGTGGCATCGAAGCCAACCCGGAAAAGATATCGACCATCACGCAAATGGGTCCGATCCAGAACCTCAAGGGTGTGCAGAAGCTCATGGGGTGTCTCGCGGCCTTGAGTCGATTCATCTCAAGGCTCGGCGAAAAGGGTCTTCCCTTGTATCGGTTGCTAAAGAAAAACGAGCACTTTACCTGGACCGCCGAGGCCCAAGAAGCCCTTGAAAGGCTTAAGGCTCTACTTTCAAAAGCACCGGTTCTTGTGCCTCCTACGAAAGAGAAGAGTCTCTTACTGTATGTCGCTGCTACTAACCAGGTTGTGAGTGCAGCGATCGTCGTAGAGCGGCAAGAAGAAGGACACGCCTTACCGGTGTAGCGGCCGGTCTACTTCATCAGTGAAGTCTTGTCCGAGACCAAGACACGCTACCCTCAGATCCAGAAGCTAGTGTACGCGATCGTTCTTGCTCGACGCAAGTTGCGGCACTACTTCGAATCCCATCCCGTGACTGTGGTGTCATCCTTCCCCATCGGGGAGGTGATCCAAAATCCAGAAACGACTGGGAGGATCGCTAAGTGGGCCATCGAGCTCATGGGCGATGGCATCACCTACGCGCCACGCAAAGCCATTAAGTCCCAGGTGCTTGCGGACTTCGTGGCAGAGTGGACCGAGACAAAGCTACCGCCACTCCCGACCCAAAAAGAATATTGGGTCATGTACTTTGACGGGTCGATGATAAAGACTGGTGCTGGCGCAGGCATCGTCTTCATCTCACCCCTTGGGGTCCGGCTCAAGTACCTACTGCGGCTACACTTCACGGCTTCCAACAACGTGGCCGAATACGAGGCTCTGGTCAACGGTCTCCACATCACCATCGAGCTCGGGATCCGACGCCTCGAGGTCCGAGGCGACTCCCAGCTTGTCGTAGATCAAGTCATGAAGGAGTCGACGTGCCAGAACCCCAGAATGGCCGCCTACTGCAAGGTGGTGCGTTTGCTCAAGGAGAAATTCGATGACCTCGAGCTCAACCACATCGCGCGTCAGTACAACGAAGAAGCCGATGAGTTGGCGAAAATCGCGTCCGAAAGGGCCACGGTCCCGACGGGCGTATTCGACAATGACTTCCACAAACCCTCGGTCAGTACCGAACCCTCGGAAGCTGAGAGCAAGAAGACCCCCAAGCCCCCGAGAGAACCCGGACCGTCTCCAAGCCACGCGAGCCCCTCGGGGGCTGCCGACCCTTCCAACAAAGGGGAGTTACCCGAAACCCTGGCCGAGGATGGCGACGAAGCCGAGGCAATGGACATCGAAGCCGAGATGGACGACGACAAACCGGACTGGCGTGAGCCGTTGGTTAGCTGGCTCGTCCGGGGAGTTTTGCCCTCGGACAAGACCAGAGCGCGACGACTGGCATGCAAAGCCAAGTCTTTCACGATGATCGGCGGCAGTCTCTACCGACGGACTCCCTCGGCCGTGCTTCAGCGCTGTATTCCTTTCAGTCAGGGCAAACTCCTGCTTGAAGAGATACACACCGGAGCCTGCGGTCACCACGCAGCGCCGAGAACCCTGGTTGGTAACGCCTTTCGACAAGGCGTCTACTGGCCAACCGCCGTGGCCGATGCTACTGAGGAGGTACACTCCTGCGAGGGGTGCCAGTACTACGCTCGGCAGACTCACCTGCCGGCTCAAGCCCTCCAGACGATCCCACTCACTTGGTCGTTCGCCGTATGGGGACTGGACCTTGTCGGGCCCCTCCAGAAGGCGTCCGAGGGCTTCACCCACTTGCTTGTCGCCATCGACAAGTTCTCGAATTGGATCGAGGCTCGGCCCATCGCCCAAATCAGCTCGGCTCAAGCGGTGTTATTCTTCACCGACATCGTCCACCGGTTTGGTGTCCCGAACTCCATTATCACTGACAACGGCACGCAGTTCACCGGAAAGAAATTTCTGGCTTTCTGTGACGAGTACCACATACGAGTGGACTGGGCAGCCGTCGCCCGCCCGAGAACGAACGGCCAGGTAGAACGTGCCAAAGGCATGATTCTCCAAGGCCTTAAGCTGAGGATATTCAACAGATTGAATAAATTCGGCAAGAGGTGGCTGACGGAGCTCCCGGCAGTAATGTGGAGTCTAAGGACTACGCCAAGCTGAGCCACGGGCTTCACGCCCTTCTTCATGGTGTACGGTGCAGAGGCCGTCCTCCCCACAGATCTAGAGTATGGCACCCCGAGGGTCCGATCCTACGATGAACAGGGCAATCAAACGTCCCGCGAAGACGCGCTGGACCAAGTCGACGAAGCCCGAGACATGGCCCTGTTGCACTCGGCCAAGTACCAGCAATCCCTACACAAGTACCATGCTCAGCGCGTCCGAGTCCGAGCCTTCAGCGTAGGCGATTTGGTGCTACGGCTCAGGAAGGACAACAAAGGGTGCCACAAGCTCACTCCGCCGTGGGAAGGACCGTTCATCGTCGCCGAGGTGCTACGCCCCGGCACATACAAGCTCGCGAACGAGAAGGGCGAGGTCTACAGCAACGCTTGGAACATCGAACAGTTACGTCGCTTCTATCCTTAAGATTCCAAGCATTGTACTACTTTGAAAATCTTGAAATCAATAAAAAGACCCGACTTCTACTATTTTTACATGATTTTTAGATTTTCAATCCGAACACTCGGGAGTGAATTGACCCCTTTATTTCACCACGCAGTAAAAGCGAGGCTCGGCCTAACCTACGGAAAGGCCGACCCTCCCTCGGGGGCTAGGACAGGGGGAACCCCCGGACTTTCCCGAGATCCAACAATTTTGAAAACGCAAAAATTTCAAAACTCGTCGAATTCGTTTCTCCCTAAAACACGCTTCCCTCCGGAAATCCAGCATGAACTTATAGAATTCGGAAGAGTAAGGGAAGTCTCAGAGAACAGAGCCAGCCGAGTCGAGGAGACCGCTTATCCTCCAGGGCCACAGCGCCTCCCCTTGCCACTCCGCGTTCGAAGGCTAACCCGCACTCGGAAGAAAACCTATAAAATCTATGTTCGGCCAAGGGAGGAGGCTCGGGAGGAAACGCCTAAGCCTTTTTTCTAAGGATTCTTTCTGCCAAAGTTCCTAGGACATCGGCTGCGTCCATGCCGCTAAAGCTACGACACCCGAAAAGCATCCCCCGAGGCTCGATGGCCCGGGCACAGGATCGGCAAGAAAAAAGTCTAAGGAAAAAAGCACGAAAAAAAGGGAAATAAACATTCAGCAAATATTTACATAAATATTGAGGCCACGAAGGGCCATATTGTTTGTTTCCTCTCAAGCCACTCACGAAAGGTTACTTTTGACAAGGGCACTATGGCCCACTTCTTCTTCACGGCAGGTTCAGGGGAGGGACCTCGACCTCGGCTTGAAAAAGGCCCGCCAGCGCTTCTCCTGGTACTTCATCGAATCCTCCAGCGCCAGGAGCTCGTCGTCGTCGGCTTCAAGGAAGCCCTCGCTGACAGGGCCGGCGTCAAAATTCCCGTAGTGGGACTTCACGATCGCCAGTGTCTTTTGGACACCCGTCAGAAGGGCCTCCTTGATCCGACCGCTCATGCTGCCGTGGAGTGCCTCCAGTCGGCTCCGGAACGACATCCCCGAGGGTTCTCCACCGGTGTCAACGGAGTCACACAGTGCCCACGCGACCTTCTGCAGGTCCAGGTGTTCGGCCAACTCATCGTCGTAAACTGCCTGCAGAACTGGGGGAGCAAAGCATGGAGACGAGTAAAAACACAGCGAGCAACCGAGACGAGCAGAATGGAAAAAATACAATGCCGCGCTTACGGTTAGCCTCTTCCCAAGCCTTCTGTGCCTCCTTCCCGGCCAAGTCCGCCGCGCCGAGCGCCAGGCGCAACGCCTCCCGAGTCTCATCCAGGTCGAGAGCCAAGGCCTCGACGGCCGAAATCTTCTCGGTGGTGAGCTCTCGGGCGGCGTCGCGCTCCCTCGTCATCGCGGCCAGGGCGCTCTCCAACTCCTGCACTCGCGTTGCCGAGGCAGCGGCTCGGCCCAGCGCCTCCGCAACCTCCCCCTTCAGGATAGTGTTGTCGACACTTACTTCAGCAAGCTTGGAGGTCGCGGTGGCGAGCTCGCCCTGGGCGCGGGCAAGGGCTTTCCCCTTGAGATCGAGCTGCTTCCAAAGCCCGAGCCCGCCACGAAGGAAGCCGTACTTGTCCCGGGAGGTGTGCATGAGGTCCTGGAAAGAAGGAAGAAGCGGAAATGGTAAGAACGATGCTCATATGTAAGGATGGCAACGGGTCGGGTTCGGGGCGGGTGGAGCGTCCGTGGACCCACACCCGAAACCCGACAAGAAAACCCGAACCCGCCCCGAAACATGAAACGGGGGGAGATCCACCCCCGTCCCCGAACCGCCGGGTCCCCGAAACTCGACGGCTTCCCCGAAACCCGGGTGCCCTGTGCTGCCCGATGCGCTCCCTCTGTCCCTCTCCGCTCACCGTCGCTGGTTCGCTCGCGTCAGGTAGGGCGATGCAGGGCAGCAGGGGACAATGGAGGGGCGATGTAGGGGACGGCCGCTCGGCTCGATCTGGATCTGGGGCATGGCGGGCCAGGCAACCGGCGGAGCAGAGCAGCAGTCGCCAGATCCGAGCCACGTGGGATGGAGGAGGGGTGTGGCGGATGGAGAAGGGAGGAAGGACCGTAGGAGGTGGTGACCGGCGGATGGTAGTGGAGCAGAGCCGCGGATGGAGAAGGGGCGAGGCGGACCGGCGGGTGGTGGCCATGACTGGCGGGTGGCGGCCATGGAGGCATGGAGAAGGGAGGGAGGAGGTCTGGCTGAGGCTGCTGGATCCGGACAGGGAGAAGGTGCGGTCGCCCCTCGCACGGAAGGGGGCAGCGGGCCACCGTGTAGGGGTGCGGGGGGGCGCGCGGCGCCGCCAAGCCGGGCGCCATCGGTGGATGAGGGAGTATTGGGCGGGTGAGGTGAGGGAGAGGGTCACGGGTGCGGGGGTGGGACTGGGACCTGGGAAGAGGAGAGAGACAGAGGGTGAGGGTCACGGGTGTGTGGCCTGTTCAGGTCCCCACGGGGCACCCGCGGGGAACACTCCAAACCCGCCCCCGCCCCGCCCCATTTCGGGGCCCCGAACCCGCAAACCCGCGGGGCGAGAACTGTACCCGCCCCCGCCCCCGCCGGGTCTGAAACCCACGGGTTTCAGATCCAGACCTGCCCCGTTGCCATCCTTACTCATATGCAGGAAAAGTTTACAAGGATTTACCAGAAGCTGGGCCGGGAGGTCCTTCTCGAGGACGTCGGCGATCGCGCGGAGCCCCGCCGCCGAGCTAAACCCGAGCTCCTGAACGGCGTCCCACTTAGGGGCCTCGAGGTCGTCCCGGAGCGAGAAGACGGGCGGCACCTGAGGGTCCGCGCGGTCCGCCCACTCGATCCGGGAGGCGGTTAGCTCCCGAGGCTGAGGCTCCCTCAAGGCCAGTGCCCAGGGGCCTTCCTCACGGGCGGGGGGAGCTCCTGCGCTGACGTCCACGGCCGATGACCCCGTGGCAGCAGGCTCCGTGGAGGCGGCATCGGCTGGCGCTCCCGAGGCGTCTCCGGAACTGACGGTCGAGGCCTCGGAAGCCCGCGCTGGCTCCGCCTCCAGGTCGATCACGGGCACGACGGCGGCGGCCGCCGCCGAGATAGCCTCTCCTGAGGGAGGAGCCTCGGACGCCACGAGCGGACCCGTGGGGCGACGGACTTCCTCGCCCGCCGACCGGGCACTCTCCCCGGCCGTGTCATGGCCCCGCACCTTCAGGACCTTCAGGTGCGACACCTGGAGGTCCGCCCCCGAGCGTTTCTTGAAGCAGAGAAGGAAGAAAGGAACGTTCATGAAAGGATCCCCAATAGAAGGAATTACAGGTAAAGATACCTACCTCATTTTCAGAATCACCCTCTTCTTCTTCGCAGCGCCCACGCTCAGCGAGACGACGGATGGCGTGGGCTGCGCCGGCGGCGGAGGAGTAGGCGCCAACCCGGCGTCCGGGCCAGCGCCACCCAGTGACGAGGGCTCCGCCTGGGCGCCGGGGGTCGTCCTGACGTCACCGCCCCTCGACAGGGAAGCTTGAGCCTAGGAGGGCCCCAACTCAAGCGCCGGCGCCTTGGCGCCGGTGGGCTCCGGCTCCGGCGGCGTCTTCCCAGCCTCCCCCCGCCTACGGTCACCGCGCCGACCAACGACGCGTCGGCGGGGAGGGCCCGCCGAAACAGGGGACTCTCGGTCCCCCCGCTGGAACCTCGGGGCATCTCGGGCACCGGGCCTGAGCCCGTCCCCGGCCCCTCCGGCCGAGCCATGCTGCTGATGGCGGGCGGAGCCCTGCCTCCTGATGTCGCCCTGCCAGGAGCCGCGTCCTTGGACGCGGTCTCCGGCAGGTTTGCCCAATGGTTCGGATCACGAACCCCCGTACTTCCATCGGCAGACGCTGACAGCGGAGCCATTCTAGACTCGTCAGCGCCCACCGCGGGCTGTGTGGCCGCAAGCGGCCGGTCAGATTCCATCAAATTAAAGATGGAAAAATCATATTCTTCTTCATCATCGTCGTCGCCGTCACCATCGGTGGGGGTATCCACCTCAGGCTCCCCGGCCTCCCTCAGGCGGCGGCGGTGCTGGGAGGACTCCTCCACCTTCCGTGCCCTCTTCTGCTTTCGGGCGGTCACCTTGTCCTTCCTCGCCTTCTCCTCCGTGGCCCGGAGGCAGTTCTGGGTTCGCCGCTCTTTGTCCTCCGGGACCAGCGGCCCGATCAAACGAACGACACTTACCAACGCCGGGAAGCCCGCGCAGGGACGCATAGGCACTCGATTCACCTCCTCCCAGGTGGGATAACCCCCACCATGTAGCCGACGCGGCGCATAACCTCCGCCTCGCCAAGGTCACGGGCCAGCATCGCCGTGCCCTCCCGCTGCGACCCGGTTACCATTTGATGGAGCGCCAGGCGGCGCTCCATCAGAGGTAGCACCGTCCGCGTGTGGAAGTTCCCCGCCACGCCGGCCCCTGTAAGGCCCCTTTTGTTCAACTCCTTGAGCGCGTCGAAGTACACGTCCAGGTGCTTTGACTCCTTCGACGGGCACCCCCACTCCCATTGGGGAAGGGGAGCCATGAGCGCCCTTCCCGTGAACTTGGGGAAGAGACCTCCGTCATTGCGAAGGTAGAACCAACCACTGTGCCACCCCTTGTTGGAGAAGGGGGCCTTACAGGGGATGTACGACAAAGAGCGGATCACGAGGCCGCACCCCCCCGCGCACTGGATCTCCCGTGGCTTCCTCGCACCGACCCACTTGGTGTACCAGTCGACGCGGGAGATGCGGCGCCACAGGTTCCAGTGCGGGGGCACCCCGAAGTAGCCTTCACACAGGGCGGCGAAAATCGACGCCTGTGTGATGGAATTCGGGGTGAGGTTGTGGAGCTCCAGCCCATTCTCGAAGAGGATGGCCCAGCAGAAGCGGCTCGGCGGCGAGACGAGCCCGCGCTCGTGGTAAGCAACGAAGCTCACCACGTACCCCTCGCCGGGGTTCGGCTCCTCGTGGTCGCGCGGCGGCACGACCCACTCCGGGTGCTGCGCGTCGGTACGAGGACGCAGCAGCCCCAGAGTGACGAGGCACTCCAGCTACGGCTCCGTCACAGTGCTCCTCGGCCACGGCTCCAGCCTGAGGACGACGGCGGCGGCCGCGGCAGCATCGGTGGCGACGGCGTCGGTGGCGGCGTCGACAGCGGCGGAGGAGGAATCCATGGCAAGCGAAGGGGAGAAGGACTACGGGAAGAACAACGGCCGCGGCAACAATCTCACTCGAGCAGGCAACAAAGGCGAAAGAGCGGGCGACGAAGGTAAGAAAGGGAACGGTCGTGCGAGCGAATGGCTAGGGTAGAAAGAAAAAACCGTAAGTTTTTCTTATATATTCCGCCGGCGGATCGTGGGTGGATGCGGAGGATCCGCCGCATTAACTGCGCGATGCCCGCCACGATCCCCACGCTGCCGCCATCGCCGCGCACGCAAACCGCCTCGACTGAGCCGAACCGTCGCGTCCGTCAGGCTTCGCGCCTCAAAAGGTGAGCCGAATCATTATAACTGCGCACCCCGATTCCGCCAACATTCTCTCCTTCCCAACGAAGGAACCCCGGGCTCGGGCACCCGCTACAATCCCAGGGGATCGAAGACTGGCCCTCCGTGGCTCGAACAGTCGCCCCAGGGAAACCGAGTTAGGGACAGCTAGTGGATGGGTCACGGAAACGGCCAGTATCCCGACGCCCGAAACGTCACAAGGGACATCCCATGCTGTGTCCAAGTCCCAGTAGCGAGTCGGTTACGTGGAATCCCTCCGTGGGAGGCATCATGCCCTCGGGACCCATCCAAGGGACCCGACATCCACTAACGGACCCTCGGGAAACATTTGGAGTGTGCTCAGGCCGCTAGCCAGCCCCCAACGAACGGGGCACAGACCTCCAGTTGGACCAACCCGTTTGTAGCTCACCGGAAATGCCGACTCGTGCCTCAGCGGGGAAGTCGAGCAGGATCAAACCTTTCTCTTCCCGAAAAAAGAGCGTGAAGGTCGAAATAAAAAAGACAGGGAAGAACCCGATCGATCTCCGATACGAAAATGGAGGCTCGGGAACTTGCCCTGCACCTTGGAAAGACCACCGAACGACCTCCCAACACGATGGGAGGCTCGGGGGCTCCGCTTCCAAGGAAACAACCCATCTAAATAAATCGAAAAACACCCGAGGACTAACAAACACGATTCTAAGCCTTTGAAGGGATATATCATCCCTCCAAAGCCTCGGGGGCTACACCCGGCTGGTGCGCTCGCGCGCACCCACCGAAAAAAACAACACATACTTTATCTTTTTGACATGAAGAACCAGCGTGAGCCTGTGGAGGAGTGCCTTCACTCCGCCACAGGGTCGGGGGCTACTGTCGGGTACCAAAGTTTAGGGTACCTAACTTCAATGCAAAAACGATCATTCCCAACGCGGCCTGGCCCAAGTAAGGCCAGTGGAAGCCCACGAAGGCCGCGCCCGAAGCCCATGAAGGCCGCGTCTACGGAGGCCCACGACGTCATTGCACCAATAATGGCCAACCCTCGGGAGAGCGGCACCCTCAGCACCAATTCTCCGATTCGCCCGAGCCTCCCCAGGAGAGCTCAGGAGAGCGGCGCCCTCAGCGCCCATTCTCCGATTCGCCCGAGCTTCCCCATCCCCCTCGAGCGCAATCTCACAAAGGCATCCAAGGCACCGGTGATGTCAGCAGAGCAATCTTGGACCACAAGAGACCTCTCTGACCACTTTACAAGCACTGTCCCGTCAGGCGAGATTCTCGATGCGACTGTGCTTCACATGCCCCTGACGGCCATACCACCTGTCAGGATTTCCCTGGCAGCGGATTTGATAGGCCCACTACGGCCGTCCTCTCCACGGTATGGTCTACGGTGTGCCGCCCCTTTTTCCGCCGGGGTCTATCAACTACGACTGCGACAGTCCGAACGCCTGACGACGGGCTACGCAAGAACGGAAAAAGCGCCTACTGCACTGTCCACTCGAAAGGACGAGCACGCCTTCCATCCGGGCCCACCTAACCCTCGGGAAGTACTGTCCAAAGGCCGGAAATACGCCCGAGGAGAGATATCACCCTGCTCCATCCCATCACGCCTCCAGGAGTCCCGAGCCTCGGGAGACAACGCCCCGAGACGACTCGCCTTCTTGTCACATCGTGCGGAAGGACAGCCATCAGGTGTGACCCTATGGCATGCCGTAATCCGACGACTGTTGCTGCCTCGGAACTCACCAAGATCGTGCGAACCACTACGGCCATACCCCGGAGACGCGGAGAAAAACCGTAGCTGACGATAGTCAAACGAGGAACAACAACTCCTCACTGTAACATACGTAGCATTGTAAGCGCTGCCCTTGCCTCTCCATTGCGACTATAAAAGGGAGAGCATAGGCCAGCTTTAGGGGGGCCCCAAAAAGTCCTAAGCTCTCACTCACACATACACACCAACAGCAAACGACTTGCATACACTTAGACACTCACAAGAGACCTGGGAGCACTTTCCTCTCTCGCCTAGCTTGTAACCCCCTACTACAAGCACCCCGGTGCAGGGCAACACGACTCTCCTCTCCACTGGACGTAGGGCTTGTTTGGCCTGAACCAGTATAATCCCTATGTTCCCCTTTACACTTGTGTATGAGTTCATATCAAACGGGACTCTCTATAAGCATCTTCACGTTGAAGGTCCAAGATCGTTGTCTTGGGACAACAGACTCAGAATCGCAGCTGGAACTGCAAGAGCTCTAGCATATCTCCACTCAGCCACTTCTATTCCAATAATCCATAGGGATATCAAATCCTCTAACATACTTCTGGACGATTCCTTAACCGCAAAGGTATCAGACTTTGGAGCATCAAGGTACATTCCAATTGATCAAACAGGCGTAAACACAGCTGTGCAAGGAACTTTTGGATACTTGGATCCTATGTACTACTACACAGGAAGGCTCACAGAGAAGAGAGATGTTTACAGCTTTGGGGTTGTTCTAGTAGAGTTACTCACAAGAAAGAAGCCTTTTTCCTGCGAGTCCGATGAAAGCGAGGGTCTGCTTGCGCATTTTTCTTCTTTACTTTCAGGGTGCAACCTGGTCGACATACTTGATCCACACGTTGTTGAGGAGGGAGACAAAGCAGTCATCAACGATGTTGCTAATCTAGCGGCAGCATGCATTAAATTGAAAGGAGAAGACAGACCTTCAATGAGGCAAGTGGAGATGAAGCTCGAAGCTTGGATCGAACGAGCACTTGACGCACCGGACTGTTCGAGAGAGATTCCAAGAAAAATTACTTGCGGTAAATGGTAGTGCTAGTAGCATATTAGTTCGAGGAAGAGGCATCGACAATACAGACACTTCTGATACTTTGGATGAAGAACCATTGATGTATGAATGATATTTGACTCAGAGTGCCACATTGTAGTCTTCATGTTTTTTTCTAGTAATGTTCATTCAATCATTATTACTTCCATTGTTTTTGACATGTTGTATTTATTTGTCTTAAGTCAAACATTTCTATTTTTAACCATTGGTTTCAAAATAATCTGTATAGGTCAACAACAAAGTTCAGATTCACTGCGCGAAATAAATGCTTTTATAATATATAATAAACTATATATGTTTTTGAAAAGAAATTGATAGTCAAATTAGGAATATTTGACTTGGGCCAAGATCTTCAGAGACGAATCCTGCACCATTCACCAGCTAATGGATGCGTGCAAATCTACGACAGAACTCTGGCGAGGCATACTGCCTAGGAAGAAACAACATGTAATAGATAAGTGGTGCTCCATTTTCATTTCAGTACAATAACCCGACTGACGGAGATGCTTCTCTGTCCAGCGAGATCACCACCCTGGTGATTCTGTAAGCCGATCGCCTTGTAAATCCTAAACTCTGTGTAAACTTGTGACGAGCCGTTTGGTGCTGGGATAATAAAATCAGGTGGGGACCGCCTCCCCTCTTGAATTTCAAAAAAAAAATTACATGTTAAAAAATAGAGAGAGTAAAGCAAAAGGAGTGTTTTGCCCTTCTTTCCCTGTTTCATGTTGTTAAGAGAAAGTGTGAGAGGAGGAACCACCCAAATAATGTTGATTTCACCAACTCCAAAGAGCATCAGACATCGGTGGTTGCCTCGTACTAAAGCAAAGTCAAAGTTGTTGTTACAACCGAAAAAATAATGTTTACTAAACCATATAGAAGCCAAGGCCACACACACACCGTGGTATAGCCTGTGGAGCCCCTCTCAGTCCCTCCATAAATTTTTCTACCATTAAAGGAAAAAAACGAGGAGCATTGACATGAGGTTAAAGACGATGTTGAACGTTTCTGTACTAAACTTAAGCCCCGTATTTTGGATGCGCCACTGAATATTAGGAAGTAGCAATGTACCAGAAAAAGGTAATAATAACGTACGGGCTCTTTTCTTTATTCACGTCACGGTCTTATTCTCGTATACAAAGGTGCATCAACATGCATATGGCATGCATGCACACACTACCACAGCTACATGCGTACGCGTACAGGCTTAATACATGCTAGAACTGTGCACACACGCACACACACGTACTTATATCTGATCTGAGATGATGCATGCATGCAGCATATACAGCGACGTCCTGCAGACAGGCAGAGAGAGCCCGGATGATGGCGACGCGTGCTCAAGCGTAGTACTCGCCGGTGCACGAGTCGTAGCGCTTGCTCTCGCAGGCGTCGTACAGGCGCGCACCGTGGCTGTGCCCGTGCACGTCGTACTGCTCACGGCGTTCCCCGAGGTAGCCACCACCATGGTGCCCGCCATGGACGCCGTGGCGGTGGTGGCTGCCGCTGCGCTCGAGGTGGCCGTGGCCGTGGCCGTAGTGTCCCCTGCCGGCGCGCGCCACCTCGTCCGCCGCCTCCTCGTACTCCTTGCGGACGACGGCGTAGCGCTCGCCGCCCTCGCCGTGGCAGAACCCTGGCTCGCCGGCGTACGGCCTCCTCGCCTCCTCCGCGCAGTACCCGGACTCCGAGTAGTACGCCATGGTTGGTGCCGGACCGGTGGTGCTCTCTAGCTCTCTACTCACTGGCTTTGTTAATTAATTTGCTGCCTCGCTCTAGACCTGAGATGACCGACGATGCAGAGGATACTTGTGGACGGGTTCTGCTTTTATAGCGTGCAAGCTCCCCGGCCGGCCATGCATTGTTGCTTTGCAAAATGACGGCGAGCGATCGACGTGTGCATGCAAGAGTGGAGATGGGAATTTGTTCTGAAAGGGATATATACATAGATGCTCGCTCATGCATGCTTTCTGGCAAGTGCCACCTGCCCGTTCGGATCGAGGATGGAAGAAAACTCCAGACGCATTCATCATATTATTACACACAGAGATGACCCGTGTGGCCGTGTCTAGGAATTTTTTGATCGAGATAAAAATCTTGATGAGGCTTGCATGCTATGGATTGAAGCGAAGTGTAAATGGAATAACAAAAGTGTTTGGATGATAGGCGGATATCTGCGCAGATATGTATGTCCAAGACAAGTGAAAAAAAAAATCAATCATATATGGGGTACATGTTTATTTATTACTATATAGCACTATATATAATTCAAGGAAAATGATAGGGAGAAAGCCAAGTGTTTACACGGTTTATTTACGTACTCCCTCCGTCCATGGCATTCTCATTTTCCGAGAAGTCAACGACTTTTCTCTTTGACCAAATATATATAAAAAATATTAATATTTATAATATATAATTAGTATCGTTAGATAAATCTTTATTTATTTAGAGATATAAATATTGCACGTATTTTCTATTAACTCAGTCAAATTTGAGAAAGTTTGACCAGCACGTATCCATAGCAACATCTATTTTGGGACGGAGGGAGTATTTATTAATTTGTCACTATCATAAAACAGTACGGTTTTTTCTGTTCATATTTGCTAGTAATTCTACACTTCATGTTGTAGGATATATATTTAATATGATCAGAAGCAACACTAATAAACTAAAAAAAATATCAATATTGATATTTTTTTCCTGGACAAGAACAAATTGACATATATGAGTCGACTATATACAGCTCGGTTAAATTGAATGAGCTAGGGAGCCGTCGAGTCCAGCTTCAAAACTACTGAAATCGAATTTTTCGAATAAGAATTATATTAAATTTTATGGAAAAAAAATACAGCGGCATTAGTGCTTTAATCAATGTAGTGCAGGTTCAAGTGATTTTGCTGCAACTTTTTGTCCACGGGACGACCTTTTTTTTTTACCCCTTTGTACAAGGTTCTATAGTCATTTTTTTTTGTTAATCCTAATATTTCACCCATGTGTAATATGCATGAAATTGCTATTACTAACCCGTTTCGTTCGTTTAGAAACGGAAGCTAACTTTGGCCATCATAACTACCTACAGTTGGTACGGTACTTGACAAAGACTTTACCGAGTGTCTGAAGACCTCTTTGCCGATAAATGTTTTGACGAGTGCTCTTTTGGCACTCGACAAGCCCCGGGCACTCGGCAAAGCCACCGTCTCCAGTAGTAAGGTACTACTGAGGTACACACACTGCACAGATCGAATATAGCCATTTGTTTGTGTATATGATAGATGAAATATTACGATAACCAACTTTGTGTTAAAATGCACGCCATCTATAATCCTATAAATATAACTCGATATTAATCTATACCGTCACCACAAAGAAAATATGGCCTCCTTACGGTAAGGGGAGAAAAAGAAAGCTGTTCTAAATATATATCAGTTTGTGAACGCGAATGATTGTCTCACTGATTCAACGCCGTACAATTTATGTGCTGTTTTTTTAAGACAATCATGCATGCATTGTAACCTTTTAGTCCAACTGCAGAGAAACATGCATGGATGTTTTTCTGGCCGCACGATGAGAAAGTGCAGACAAACACGAAACATGTTTGGATTTTATTTTATTTGGGCAGCACAGTTCTTCAAGCCTCAGATCGATCCCTGATCAGCAGCATGTGAAAAAACATTCTTCTAGGCTGGAACGAGCTTGTGAAAAAACAGTTCTTCATTGTTCCCATCCATGCATTTACCAGTCATGGCTATTACTTTTGTGAGTTTGATTTGTTCTACTTGGCAAGTATACCCCATGCATGCTGCAGAATTTAGTGCGAATCAAAGCAAGATTGACCCTGTTTTCCTGTGCTTTTATTTTACTTGGCAAGGCCATGGATTTTCAGAGTTTTTAACAATGGTCGCTGGTTTGGACATCAGGAGAACCTGCTTTATTCAGATCACGAGCTTATTTTTACGTCGTTCATACAGGGGCTGCGCGCGTGCGTGTACACGCACGCTCGCGAAGTGAGTACACACATACTGACATACATATACAGTCATATACATACGTATACGTATGGAGAAGACGCACACATATGTACGTACGTGGTACATACATACAAATATGCGTGCCTCAGCAGGGTCCAGTCCAGGTTCAGATATATACGTGCGCCGATCGTCGATCGAGCCATCGTGAAGAAGCTAGCTGATCAGTTGGCGGCCTTGACGACGAAGTTTTCCTTGCGCTCTTGGAACTCGCCGGTGCGGGTGTTGATGTCCTCCTCGAACTTGGACTCGCGGACCTCGAAGTGGCCGGCGCCGCCGCCGTGGCGGCGGCCGCCGGCGCGTGAGACGCCGTCGACCTCCTCGAACTTCTCCTTGACGACGTGCTGCTGGACGCCGGCGCCGTGGCCGCCATGGCGGCGGCCGAAGCCTGCAGGGCTGGACACCGACTTCACCTCCTCCGAGCAATAGTCCACCTCCTGGTAGTGAGCCATTGTTGATTGGTGATGCCTAGAGCTTGTGTTGGTCTTGTGTGCGGTGCCTGTGCTTGCTTGTGCCGAAGTGGTTGTTGTAATCTGTGAATGTGTGAGAGACTTGTGTGTTGGATGCTAGGGACGAGGGTTGGGTGGGCTTTTATAACATACAAAGCGCTGTGCATGCATGAATGGAGTGAGGAATAATCTGATCACGACTCATTAGGGGGAAAGACAGCAACTGCTTTATCTATGCGAGCTTTCTTACTCTTTTTAACACCCGTCTAGAAGTATTTGGACTATATTGGCCAAGATTCGATTTTTTTTTTTCAAAACCGCAGACAGGACTTTAATTTGCAGGGCCTGTATATTATATATAGAAGAGGTTTTCAAAACAATTCGTGTATAAACTATATATTTTAAGAGAAAATAAAAGAACTTCTTAGCCAAGGAGAGTTTTGGCCAAGTACGCCACTCAAAGCACAAAAACTAGCAAATAAAAAAGTGGGTTATTTCAGGAAATAAAAGTATTTTTTTTATATTTAGTTTCAAGATGAGCATTTATAACTTCATTTACGATAAATAAGTTTATGTCCACTCAATACAGAAAATTGAGTGGCGGCTTGTAGTTGTAGCCCTTGCTCCAGGCCTCTGTTCTGTTTTTTTTTAACAACTTGTAGGGATCATTGCAGTTAATTATTCCTAATTAGAATATTTTAAGCCTAAAATAGCTACTTTAAGCATTCTGCAGACGGTGGGTGAGGCAAGCGTGAAGCATATGCATAAAAATTGCAAGGAAAATTCATTTCTACAGAGAGCGCCGGTACCTATATATGTTTGCAGAACAGTGAATTCAAAGTTGAAACTATGGATACCAGCCAGCCTGTAGTACCAAGCACATCGACAATTGGCTCACAAGGTCATGTAAATATACCCTATTGCCACTTAGCATGTGAGAATATATACTTGCGTCTTGGCCCGCACCGCATCTCACCTCAGTAGAGATCGAAATCGCTAGTCGCCATGATGTGGTGACATCGTCCTAACAATATTCTTACAGGACATGCAAAAGGCATCCGCATGTTCCAATCACCTTTCGGCCAGCCATTGCTAATGAGCCACCGTTGGTTAATTGGTTTAAAGTGTTCTTGAAGAACTCTAGACTGTTGCACTGTATTCAGTGTGGGTGGGGGAGGGATATAGTGTAGGGCCAATCGCATAACTGCCCTTATTTCAAGATCCAATTGTACGTTTTTAGCCCCCTTATAGGTTTAAGTCACATGAGAAGAAGAAGAAGAGGAGGAGGAGGAGGAGGAGGAGGAAATAGGTGGAGGTGGATGGGTCCTCTCTCCTATCCAATTGCGTTGCATTCATCGCTGACTCTATCTGTTCAATCGGATTATTAGTGTTGCCGCTGACATATAACTGACTTCTTGTTTCACCAAACCCTTAAGGGACCTTCTCTGAGCAATGAGCACATTCAACTTTGGGGAAAAACTTCATGCCCATAATGGACATTTTCTTGTTCAAAGAGCATACCGTGTGGTTGAAGGGGACACTATTCATTCCTTATTGCTCCTTCATGACACCAAGTTTCCCTATGAAAATAAGCAATCGCCTGAAGTTGATTTCCTATCGTCAAGCCAATTTCCTAAATCAATATTCTAGCTTCTTGCTACATTATTTGTAGATCAAACCATGCTCAAGAAGATTGCTTAAGACCAAACAAAGACTTCTGTAGTCTACCTTCCTTTGCAGCCACCGTACCCCATTTTAGAATAAACAAGAGGAATCTCCATGTACACATTCTTGGAGACCACCTTGCAAGAGTACCTTTTACGTCACTGGTGCAAAGGCCCTCAAAAATTTTTTGCATGAGAAATAAAAGCTCTCTCTGTACTCATCTCCATTATCAATAATGCAATCTGTATATATACTTTATAGTTAATGAAATATGTCTGGCTATATACCTTTGCAAATAGTTAATATTTGTATCAAGTCATATTGCATCTTCTTCTTTGGTGACTTTGGTCGACGCATCGATGTTACAGATGAATAGAGCCCTCAAACATCAAAGCTAGAGTACAGTTCTTATATATGTCAAATCCACTAACCAACCGCAAAAACTTAGACATGACATAAGGTTGTCATCGGTACAAATTCTCTATTTACAATTGCAGGTGAACTTATTTTCGGTGTAAAAAATCCTATTTACACTAGCAGTTGTCTTAAGTTTATGGCCAGAATAAATAGATAGATGACTTTCGCATTCACGGAGTCAGTTAATTAGGGGAGGTAAACGAAAAAAATGTTCTAAAATTTTGTCTCGTTATTATTAAGGTATAGAAAAAGAAAAAGGCCTAGACTAGGTATATTATTATATAAAAATATTTTTGACAATTCTCATGAGACTTAATTAGTATGATAAGTATTAGCATGTTTTTTATATAAATTTGGTTAAACTTATGGTCGTTTGACATAATACTATTTTAAAAATGATTTTTTTAGGCCACAGAGAGAATACGCATTCTTTTTTTTAGTGTAGGTAGTACGGAGAAGCTTTATTCAGGTCACGAGCTTATTGTCGTAATTCGTACAGACGCTGAGTGCGTGCGTGCCAGCTGCCAAGTACTACGTACAATGACCCTGCACAATCTTATATACGCACGTACATATATACATATACATACATAAGGCTGGTACGGTCGTGCGGCCGGCGGCGGCTCAGTTAGCCCTGGCGACAAAGCTCTCCTTGCGCTCGTGGAACTCGCCGGTGCAGGTGTTGATGTCCTCCTCGACCCTGGTCTCGCGCACCAGGAAGCCGTGGTCGCCGTGGTGACGACGACCGTGATGGTGGTGGTGGTGGTGGTGGCCGCCGGCGGGGCGTGACACCGCCGTGTCGACCTCCTCGAACTTCTCCTTGACGATGTGCTGCTGGACGCCGCCGCCGCCGTAGCGGGCGAAGCCGGCCGGGGCCACCGACCTCACCTCTTCCGAGCAGTAGTCCACCTCCTGGTAGGAAGCCATTGGTGATGCTTGGTGTTTGTGTGTAGCGCTGGCTTGTGTGCGTTCAAGTGCTTGTGTGGCTTGTGTGATGTGGATGCATGCTAGGGTTCGTTGGGTGCACTTTTATAACGTGGAGAAGCACACAAGTGGAGTGAGGAATAATTTGTTCATCGTCAACTTCATGAGGGGGAAAGATACCTGTATTGTGTGCTTGCTTGCTTCGCTTTTTAGCATTGATCTAGATGCATTTTGAGAGTTTAAATAGATAATTTAGATAAACACGGAGCTGTGAAAAATACTTACAAGACGTTTTAGCTTTTCTACGTACAGTTTTTGTTACATAATAAAAAATCTAAAAAATTCAAAGCGTGTTACAACAATTTAGAACGGAGGGAGTAGATGTTATGATCAATATATTAAAGCTTTTGTATCATACCTGCTTGGTTGTAAAGCAGTGAATTCAATTACAGTGGAAAAAATTGAGGGGAACGAATACCAGGCCCGAGAGTAATTACTCATCTCTGAGTGCCAATTTGTTCATGTCAGATCCTCTTGGTACAAAGTCACCGCTCACAGGTCAGGTAAGAAGAATATAGTTATCAGTTAGGCACTTAGCCAGTGGACAGGGGAATAGATACTTGCGTCTCGGCCTGCACTATAGAGAATTGAGATGGAGACAGAAGCCGCCTCGCTGATGAGTTACGACATCCTGTGTATATAAAAGATTCAAAGAAGAGAGATGCTCAGATGCAACGCAGCGGCCTGCTCCGGTGCTCCCATCTCCTTTCGTGCAGCCATTCCTGACGAGCTCGTCATTGGTATAAACCAACGGCACATCAGGAATCTGCTGAAGGGTTTGCTGTGCATGCACCGATGGCATCCACAAGCTTGCAGAATACAAACAAAAACCAGAGACTAGGGGAAACCATTCTTAACCATAAACCGACCATATCTGGAATACACTACGATTAACAAAATTTGACTCGCCTACCACATTCAAGCCCTATAATTCATAATACTGTTCCACTGTCTCAGGCTCAGTCGCTCAGATCAAGTTTTTTGTTTCAGAAATAGTACGCCTCCATTTTGAGGAACCAAAGCCTTTTCCTCCGCTTGGTTTCCTGGTATTTTCTCCAGCTTCAACTTTTGGTGTGGCTTGCTTGAGCCGTCTTCTGGGGTTGATCAGTATGTTGAAGTGCTACATCAGCTTGGGCCAAGGCTAATGCCTCTTCCTCTTCTTGCTGCTCTTCAGGTGCTTCTTTCGGTGTCCGCTCTTGCCATGCGACTTGCTTGAACCACCATCATCTTCCTTGTCTCCGTTGAACAGCATGTTCATTCCAAGGTCGAAACCATCGGTTAAGCCTCCTAGCCTGTTGTCAGAATCAGATATCAGTTGGTGGTGTAATTTGGATAATAAGACAAGCTGAAGGGCAAAACGAGTGCCAAATGATATCTGTAGCTGACCAAAGTCAATTGCATATTTACACAGGAAATAAGCAGCAAAAGATAAACTATCTGAACATACCCATGAAGTTGTCTCCTTATGCGCTTCTCGATCTGTTTATCGCGTTTGGTTACAGGAGCCCGAGTGAACAACTCCTCTTCCTGCTTCTCTTGCTCCTCTCTCTGTCGCATGTACCTTCCAAATTCCCTGCTTTCATCGCCCACCATTTCCTTCAACTGTAAATTCCAGAAAGATTATTTAACATGAAAATATGTTACTCTGTATCCAAGACAGACTACTAATAATCAGAGCAACAGTTAAGCAAACCTCTTCAGGTCTGTCCGCAGCATCATCAATTATTTCTTTAATATAAGGATTTTCTATTGCCACTCGGGCTATTGCTTTATCTCTCCTTGAATCTTTTTTGCGACGCTTCTCTTCATCATCCATGCTGGTAGGCATGAGTTTCGGAGGACGGTAAACACCATCAGTATCCTGAAATAAAGCGGACATACTTGTACATCAGAACAGCAGAAGGTATAGACTTATATGCCACATGAACTGAGAAACAAACCTCACTGCTAAAGCAAATGGTGAGTTTGAATGACAGGTATTAATGACAATTTTTGCATTTAGCACTTACACAGATATACAAAACATTTTAAATGTGCTAAAAGTGGATTCCTAGAAGGGACAGGAAGAATGAATGTCAGTATCGAATTCAGCACAATAGGTATGCCAACTAAATTCTTGAGATGAGAAGGGATGTTGATTCATTATTGCCAGGGTCAATTATATTACAAAGGACATGCTGTAGTAGCAGGAAAGATGGAAAAATCTGTTCATGTGAATGTCAATGCACTTATTGATATTTGGGCTAAACCAACTGATATGTTCCAATACTGCAAGTGAAGACCAGTTATTAATTAATATAGTCCTTTCACAAAGTAATGTACATGTAGGATATTCAAGAATGCACAAAAGGAAGCATCTGGCATCTCTTTAGCGATGTAACAAGTGTATAGAATCAATAAGGAAGTGAAAAGCATCACCTGCCCATCAGGACCAAGCTTTGTGTCCATCATATCAGGGTTTGGCTTATACTTCAGGGGGTCTTCCTCATCCGAATGCTCGTCCTTCCCCTTCACCTCTGCATTTCCTGCCTTCTCTCGAGCAGTTGCATTGTCAGCAGCATTTGTGAGCTTCTGGATTTGGTACTCCGCCTTCTTGTCAATAGGGCGAATCTACCACAACAAATTCAACAGAAAGCCATCACTTCGTTAAACAACTACATCAAGGAGGGAAAATGAACAATCAGCATCGAAGGCACAGGCAAACCTTCTCCAGAAACAGCCTAATCTCGACAAGGCTCCGTACGACGGGGTGGCCATCCACCGAGAGCCCCTTGGCCTTGCGGAGCAGGTAGTAGACGATGTCCTGACAGTAGCCAAGGAGCAGGTGGTTCTTCGCCTCTAGGTACCCGATCCCGTTGGCCGTGGGCAACTGGTTCTCCTTGACCTATCCATACGCTAGCAAACCAGAATTCATTCGCCCATCCCAATTCGAGGCCCCATCGTACCCAGTTTAAGAATCTGGGGAGGGGAGGAGAGCTTGGAAAGGGAAGACATGAGTAGATTACCTTCCGGGTGATGGCTTCCACCTTGCCCCTGACGAGGTCCAATCCGTTCTTCATCTCCTTGAGAGCGGCCAGCAGCCCCGGCGCGTCCTCGCTGCAAGCAACAAAAGCTCAGGTCAAAAATTGCTTTGGTAGCTTACCCTGAGGAGAGGCATCTGGATGCTGAGCTTACCGTACTCGGAATTCGTCATTTATCTCGTTGTTGGCTTCGGCGGCGCCGGCGCCGGCGGATGCTGCCGCCATGGTGGCGAGAACCTCTTGTCCGAGAAATAGGCGGCGCCTAGCGATGTGGCTGCGTCACGGGAAGAGCGAGCGTGACGGCGTAGCGCGTGGCACCGTGGACTGGAGCAAGCTGAGCGGTGACTCGTCCCGAATCGCGGTGGCGGAGGCGGCGCTGGCCGGGCGCGCTCGGTGGTAGACCGATAAATTGGGGCAAGGCTGGTGCCTGGTAGGGCAGCGGGGTGGGTTCGCAGAGATGTTGGGTTTGGGCGGCTTTCGTTAACATATCATCAATCATATCATTTCTTTATGGGCTTTTTACAGAGAAATTAGACTGCGTTTCTTTTTGAAAAAAGTCTATTCTACCGTCTGAACACTTTGATACATCGAACTTTAAACCAGACTAGTAGCGGGCGCTCGCCCTTGCGCGCGTAGGTGAGGATAACGGTATGTTCTCATTTTTATGAGTTATTAGTGTTGTTATTAGGTAAGACAAGCAAATCGTCGCAAAAAAAAAAAAAAAGGTAAGACAAGCAAAGTAGATCTGTCAGTATTACGCACCGTCCAGACGTACATGTTGTCTATATATACTTGGAGTTAATTACAGACACTATAGTATGGAAAAAATGGCATCAATAATTTGTAAAATAAAACTTGATATGGACAAGCCTGTAGGCATAGCCATTACATTCTATTATTATCTATGAGTGACCATAGTTCAATGAAGCAATAGTACAAAAAGTTTATTACAGATGTCAATTTTGTTCCAAATATCAATTTCCAGCGTGTGTAGTTCCAAGACTCTGCAATGGTGATTCTTTGTAAGCCACCAGATGGTCACTACATTGGAAAAAACAATAATTTCATGAGCCGAAGCATATCGTCTGTAACTGTCTGGAATATATGCTTTAAACAAGAAATCATTATTGCAGTTGTGCTAGGAGGATGTCCCTTTATACAGATAATGCACTGAATCGACGCATAGTATATTGAACTGAAACCTTTTTCCGTACTAACATAGAGAACAGGACTGGATCTTTGGATTTGTGTAAAATCAATGTGCAAAATGTACATGTTTTCGTAACCAGGAACCACACAGGAATGCCTCCCGGTCGCAAACGACGAACACTACATTGGAGGCAACGAATAGTAAAGAGGGAACTAAAATCACTGTAAAACAGGAATTAAGTTGAGCTGGGTGGAGGACAGTTGGATATGCGTATTTTAATATTCATGTATGGCGCGAGGACAGAAAGAGGGAATTTAAAGCTTGTAAACATGGGCAATAAACTCAGCTAGTTAGAGAAATGTAGCAGATTATGTGTCATTTGACAGAGTATTATTCTTAAAAGGCGAGGAATAAATAAAATAGGCAACAAATAACGGAGACCATCAAACAGTGTCCACAAATTAGTAAGAGATGTTTAAAGGCATTATCAGAGCAGCTAATAGTAATATTTGGGGTGTGGAGAATTCAGTAGGAATAGAACTTACGTAGGTAGCTGACTTTATCGGCGTTGTACACCATGGAGGCTGCAATACAAATAAATAATTACTTCCATATGCTAAGTGTATGACATGCCGCAAATAGCTTTTCTGATGAGTGATGACAACCACATCCACTTGCTCGATGATCGGCACGTGCAACAGATGGCACAACAACTCTTTTCCCAGTTGCACATAGAAAAGAATTTCCATGGCATGACCCAATGGTCTACAAAGGACATCATCAGTGAGGACATCATAATCAATGTATGCGATGGATAAATGAGGTGACAAATTAGAGATAATTACCCTAGATGTTTAGAGAGAGTAATAAGAACTCACATATGTTGGTTCACAAATTGTGTGGCTAATGCTCTGTTATCCAATCAAATTAGAATGTACTAATAATTGGAAATTATAGGGATATGGCAATTTTCTAAACAACTAATTAGATCCATGTGTATACAAATGTTAGTAAGAATACTGATGCTGTGAATATACACTTTCAAACGTACTATAAGTGCAGTTCGGAAAACATCAGAGCAGATAAAAGCAAAGAGATTTTTTTTTTTGAGATTTGGCTAGCTTTAACAGAGGAAAATTGTTCCAGTGGCTATCTTAGGTGTCATCTATCTAAAGTCTATTTGATTTCTTACACGAGCCTAATGTGTTGGACCTCCCAAAACTTCTGAATCTTGCACTACATGTATGCAGAAGGATGTCCTACCTGCATCAGAAAGGGCAGCATCCACAGAGATCCAAAGTCTGCCAATTTTTTTACTTCTACAAGATAGTAGTGTATGTACCCTATGGCTATTAAGTTCTTTCATTGGAGCCGAGTAATTTGCAGGTGGTGTTTGTGCAAACTATTTGATGACACAGATTATATTCCTTGTTTCTTTGACCATATTATGGTCATGGATATACATTTAAATAAAAAAACACTAAATATGCCAATCAATGGTCAACTTCCCTGAAAATAAGTGTGCATGGTGAATGATAGCTATTAACAGCAACATCCTAACCACTGTTGGTCTCAACAAACCTTGACATAAGGACACATGCATTATGTGAAGGAAACACTTCTTAGATATAACCAGTGTAGTACTAAGCTTAGAAGTACAGTGGGTCACATATCCCCACAAGATCTAGAACCTACCTTGTTTACAATGTTCAAAAGTCTTGTGTCAATATTTGATTCCCAATCTTGTGCTAAGAATGCGTTATACAAGCTGGAAAACCTCATTTATGTCTTAATGAATCATATTACTGATACACAACCAAGTTTCAATTTTTTGCCATTCAAGTGTAACTTCGGCCAAGATTTGAAATTAAGATCATTGTGATCAATCTAAACCATCTATTCAATCTTTTATGCTGCTGAACCATATATAGTAAGTGTAAGACACAGGCGACCTATAGGTAGATATCACAGATAAAACAACAGCTCAAATCTAGAACACAAACCTGTAACAAAGCCTGGATATGCAAGAAGACACCATGCCTAACATACAAGGGTCCTTCACTTATACGACAATAAAAAGATGGGCATTGGTTAAAGACAAATATAGGTGCTGGAGCTAGTTTTCTGTCACTGATTACAAGCGAACAGTTGTATTAGGCATCATGCCTTACCTGATATATTATCCCAGTCCTTTATGATTTGTTGTTGCCATGGACAAAATAGTGGAGCCTTGAAGAAAGGGGGAAATAAGTAAGAAACGGCAAGGTTTGCTGATTCTTTTTTTTTTTTCCTGTGTTGCGCAAGCACCTGATGAACCTGAAACTATGCATAACACGGTATCGACCTTCATTAGCATTCTGAACTCTTTGTACGGAAGAACTCTAGAAATAATGCTTTTTGTTTCACTAAGAAAAAGAATTGTTAAGGAGACAATTGCAGATGATAATCAAAACTAATGTAATGGACTAAGCAGCTAATCCCTAACTCAATTGTCTAACATATGAACTTTAGTTTCTCATCACGGACTTGCATGACCACAACGAACCGTGGATTGATTCTACAATCAGCATCCACAAGCAAGTAGCACCCAAACACATGTAACGGCCAGACCAAACTATAATCCACTAAAGAAATAAAAATAATCGAAGCAAGCCGGATGCATGAGACTACAATCCAGGGTTATTTTTACCGACCGGTAGCCGGTAACCGCCGGCCGGCGGTACCGGTATACCGGTCCGGTTTGACCGGTTACCGGTAGAAACCGGTCGAATTCAAATTTTGAGTTTGAACCCCAGTTCAATCGGTTCCGGACCGGTATACCGGCCGGTTTGACCGGTTACCGGCCGGTTTGAGCGGTTTACCGACCGGTTTGGTGGTAACCGGTCGCATTTTCAAATTTCAGATTTATTTTTTTAAAAAAAAAATGCTGAAAAAATTTCTAAAAATAGTTCATGATTTATAGAATCCAATGATGTCAAAGTTTTTCAAATTTGAGTGCGTTTAGTATATTTTTCGACCTTCATGATTTAATGGGCCTTAATGGGCCTTTTTTTTTTACTTCGGGACTTCGAAAAAAATTCTAAATGTAGTCAAATTTGAAAAATTTTGACACCATTGGAATCTATAAATCATGAAGTATTTTTAGGAATTTTTTTACCATTTTTTCCTCCGATTTTAAATTTGAAATTTCGGTTTTTTCAAACCGGCCGGTACCGGTACCGGCCCGGACCGGTATGACCGGTAACCGGCCGGTTACCGCGGTATTCCGTCGGTAAAAAAAACCCTGCTACAATCCACCCAGTATGGAGTATTAATTTACAAAATAAAATGCAGAATAAATACACCAGGCCGACACTGTATGCTGACCACCAGCGGGACGCGCTCACGCCGCCGCCAGTGAGCATCTGCACCACCCGTGGCGGGACGGCCGTAACGTGCCGCCGTGCAATGATTGTAGGTGACCGCTCGGGGGAGCGGAGGTGGGCTGCGGTCGCGGTCGCGGCCGCGCCATGTTGCCATGCCGTGGGGCGCCGCTGCACCTCGGCCGGAGGAGGCCTCCCGGTGCGCCGTCGCGTGCGGAGGGAGTCAGGGAGCGAAGAGTCCATAGGGCCGGGGGGAGAAGGTTCGGGAAGAGAAGTTGTGGGAAGGAGAAGCAAAAGCCGTTGCCGGGGACAGCCATTGCTGGGGCCTTGCGAGAGAGGGGGAGTAAACCAACCAGCTGATACATTGACGGATAGTAGAGGCGCACCGGCCGTCTGTAGAAGCACGCGTTGGGAAAGGGATCGGGGTCGCAGCCGCCGCCGGCAGCCGCCGACGCCTCGCTGCCACTCGCGCGCGCTTCCCACGCCATGCCGCAACGCCTGCCCGCGGCATGTGGGGGCGAGGGGAAGGGAGGGGGCGGCGTGTGTAGGAGCACGCGTGGGGGTGGGGGTGGGGTTCGCGACCGCCGGCGAGAGCCGCCGACGCCTCGCCGCCGCGCGGGAGCACGCCGCCACTCGCGCGCGCCGCCCACTCGTGCCGCCACTAGCGTTGGTTGATGGCGGGGGAGGGGAATGGAGGGGGCCGCCTGCCCGCAGGCCGCAGGAGCCACGCCCTACCCGCAGGCGTACCTCCCGTCTTCATCCAGCGACCTGACCGGAGGCTTGAGCCACCGCGCCGCAGTGCCGAGGGATGGGTGGCGAGCTCGTTTCTGTAGAATGGAGGGGTGAGCGACGCTGCCGCGTGGGGGCACGCCCGTGGGAACGGCCGGCGATAGAGCGGAACCCTAGCGTTGTGTCGGCCGTCGGGAGAGAGAGAGCGAGACGGAGGGGACAAAGCGTTGAGGAAAAAAAAGAAGCAGCAGTAAAGAGAATCAGAAGTTTTGTGTACTGTATGTATTTAGTGAGTCGAATTTACAGGAGAAGCTGTGTAAGCATAACTGAGGACGGCGAAAGTAACAAGAAGCAAGAAGCAGTACAATTAGTAAAAATCTGATTCTAGCAATCTTAACCGTTCATTCCAAAATCCAAAGGCTAGAAATATTTTGGGTTTTGGGTGACATAGCCGCTACTCCTGTTAGAGGAGCAAGCCATCTTTGTTTGGGTAAATATCTCAACCTCTGAACTCTCAATGTAGTTCATAATTTCTCCCTGGTCTGATT
Source organism: Eremochloa ophiuroides (assembly GCA_038502445.1). Classification (NCBI taxonomy): domain Eukaryota; kingdom Viridiplantae; phylum Streptophyta; class Magnoliopsida; order Poales; family Poaceae; genus Eremochloa; species Eremochloa ophiuroides. Next base: position 80,155,868 of record JAHLJS010000006.1, read on the forward strand.
TGGAGTGGTTTTGAAGCTAATATTCATTTTTAAGTTATTAGTCGATTAATGCTTGATAAGGTTTTTAAACCATATAAAATATTTCCAAGCTTTTAAAAAACTAGAGATAAACTAGGATATGTGTTTAAAAAGTTATCAAGTATCTACTGTTTTTTATCTAAAAATAAATCGCCTTTAAAACCACTCCAAACTAAGGCAGAAAAATAACTAACAGTTTTGGAAGTCTAATGGCTAAGATGTCTGGTTATAAATTTTAAGAGAAAAATTACGGTGGAAGTCTAAAAACTAACATCTTTTTCCTTCCCTCCACTCTGCCTTTTTTTCAAGAAATGTGGAGGGTGAACTCCGTAGGGTTTTCATCTTTAATTGAGAGGCTATTCAATCAATTATTTAACTATAGGAAAATACGGTCCATTTATTTGAAGCCAGGTCAGATCCTTCAGTGAAGAGCTGTGTCTGCCTTTGTGTTCATTCTATAAAACATGAAAAGCACCGTCAAACAAATTCGCAATGAACTTAAGGTTCAAGATGGCATTAATCTCCCACAATATCAGAATTTGTAAATAGGCCAAAAATAGTGTATGATAACAGAGTTGCACACGCCAATCAATGGAATACTCAGCAAAACACAGTAATTATTGGACGGAGGTAGTATATGATAAGAAAGTTGTACACAGCAGCCAACACAGTACAAATTCAACATACGACTTGACGGGAAAACAAATATATAGCCTGCATCCATTAAACCAACACTATTCAAAATACACCAATTGACTGGGCAATGAACAATCCATTTGTTCAGTAACACCGCACACCAATAGAGGACATCCAAAAATCTATTTGCTCAGTAACACCGCACGAAGTCCAGTACAAGTAACAGCCGATTTTAAACGACCACAGGGAGTCCAGTAACACACGACAAGGGTCCTCCCAAAAGAAATATCAGAATTGAATGCATATGCTGTTGCTAGGTAGTTGATAAATGTTGACCATTCATATGAGAACCTTCACAGCTCCAGGGACTGTAGCAAAAATTGACTTTGTTGTCAATGTAAGTAGTAGGGGGAATTTTTTCAGAAATTTCCCAAAGAATGCACTTAATGCCTAGTAGTACACAAATAGAAGACCCACAGTTCTTTTGCACCGATCAATATGGCCTTCTTCCTCCTAAAGGAAAGGTATTTGATCCAGACATATGACCCCGGTTACCAAACCCACCTCGGCCTCTGGACCGGAAATTGCCTAAACACAACACCCACGGAAGAGACAAGTGAAGCCAGATATGAGCCCAGAACATTCAATACAGTTCTAAATGAAAAAAATAAACTGTAAAGTTCATATAATTACCTCCTCCCGCTGCGTTTGAAGACTTTGACATGGATTCTAGTGCAGGATTCACAACTTGGCCAGCTTCACGCAGAATCTTCACTAGATTCCTTGAGAACTTTGCATTTGCATGTGTGAAAAAAGTAAATGCAGTTCCGCTAGCACCAGCACGGCCAGTTCGACCTATCCTGTGAATATAATCTTCAAGAGTTGTTGGAAAATCATAATTTATCACACACTTTATGTCCTTCACATCTGCAAAATCAACAAATATTATCAGTAGTTAATCAAAATTGATGTGTTGTCCTGAATACCATGTTGGACCACTGGAACATCAACATTGTCGATCTCCATAGAAAACAGTACATGGTTTGGACAAGCACCAAAAATCCACAGTGCTGCACTTTCGAATTCTAAAACACAAGTCGAAGGAGCTGAAAAACTGAACTGGGCATCAATCACTGCTGGATGTGGAATTGATGGTGATTAACCTCTCTCTCAGCCTTTATCAGAAAATGCTGAAGACTGCAACTGGCATGCCTTGGTAACCACTTATCCAATAATGTAATATAGCATCCAATATCCATAACCCAAACAAATTTCTGTATAACATGCCAGTCCAACATAGGCTGTAATGAGTAAGGTGCTGCATCAGAGGTCACTATCATGAGTCCACTGAAAAGAATGCTGATTACAACCGTCCTTTGACCAGTTAGCACTTGGCAGTGATACCGATGATGAGACACGATTGAGAAAGCAGAACGAGTTGCTAAAGGTTTATGTAAAGCTAGGGCAAAGCAAACGAGATCCATACAGACATGCTACTTGTGAAGGATGTGCATTGTGCGGAAAAATATATTAGAAATTGGTATACTGTTTTATACAAAGGTTTTCATGTCTAAAATTTTGCAACACATCTGGGAAAAAAGTATTGCTCTCATCAATTATAAACAAATTAAACATGTATTTATAAAGAAATGTAGAAATGTAAGCCAAAATATACTTGCATGAAAAGAGACTATTAGAATGAAAAGAATTCAATTACAATGGTAAAGAATCAATGAAGGGGCAGCAACACACAATACCGAAATGTTCCTAAATGGTCTGAGATGCAGGGATTAAGGAATTCAAATCAAGTTAAGCAATCAACTATAGTCTATAGTGTCAAATGCATATTCGTTTGCATGCTACGTTTTGAGGTTTATCCAAATGTAGGCTCCCTAAAAAGGCTAACCTGTAAAGGGAACATTACCATGATAGCTCAAAGTTGAAGTGCCTGGGGTAACACTGCCAATGCCCACGTTCTCATATGAGGTAAACCACTGGGAAAAATTATCTCTACCTTTGACATGATGGCACCTTGGTATACACCACCAATCCACAAGTTCAGTTCACTCAACCAAACGCAGCTGAACAGCCCTCCGACTTATCATCCTTGAGCACTTGGAACTACTATCTAATCCTAATATTCAAATAAATCATCATACCAAGACCACGTGCTGCAACATCTGTGGCAGCCATTATGGGGCTCTTGCCGCTCTTAAACTCTGCCAGAACATAGTCCCGTTCAGCTTGAGCTTTATCACCATGTATAGATAATGCTGGCCACCCATCCATTCTAAGCTGTCGAGTGATCTTATCGCAGTCCTTTTTTGTTTGGAAGAATATCAAGATACGGCTCCCATCCATTAGATCAGACAGTAGCTTACTGAGTCTGTGGGAAAGAGGTGAAAATCAACTCATACCGTGTCCATTTGTAATCAAAAGTAGTATAGAGAGTGAGCATTAAGAAATTTTTGTTAGTCATAGGATAGTCGACCATACATACCTTGGATACTTCTCATGATCTGAAATAACTTCAACAATTTGTTGTATGGAATGATTAGCTTTAAGTTCAGGTGATCCTATGGTTACCTGCGTTACAATATAAGCCAAAAGTTACGAGAAGGGCTGTCAAAATCAATTCAATACAACATATATATATAGTAATAAAAGAACCAGAGAATAACAATAACAGCAGAGATCGTGTACCTTGTAAGGATTTTGCAGAAACTGTCTTGCTAAGGCTTCAACTTCTCTAGGCCACGTGGCACTCCAGTACAAGGTTTGCCTGTCTGGGCGGATCTATGGATAGCAGAAGTGTTGGATAAGCATTAGAGCTAGGCAAGACAATAGATATTAGCAAGTATTCTGCATTTCCAAAGGAACTGTACCTGTGCAACTATTTTTCGAATTTGGGGCTCGAAACCCATATCTAGCATCCGGTCTGCCTCGTCCAGCACAAGGTATGTCACTCTACGTAGGTTCGTGTGACCAGCTTCCAGCATATCAATCAACCGACCAGGTGTTGCAATGACAATTTCAACTCCTAAAAACACAGAAGACAGAAAGCATTGAGTTCAAAAAAGGCGTTCATCTAAAAAGAATCGAACTGGACAGAAGTGTGCAGGTACCTCTTCTAAGGTCACGTATTTGTGGACCCTTAGGTGCACCACCATAGACACATGTGCTTCTAGTTCTTGAATATGAGCCAAATTTTGTAGATTCTTCCTGTATCTGAACAGCCAGTTCTCTTGTGGGAGCAAGGATTAATACAATTGGGCCATCGCCTTGCTCTACACGAATTAGAGTCATTAGAAAGGAAATAGACAAAGTCAGAAAACATACAGAAAGCTCACAGCAAGTTTACAAACCTAGCCGAGGCTGGGCAGCAACATGAACCAACCCAGGTAGCAGATAAGATAATGTTTTCCCTGAGCCTGTTTGAGCGATACCAATCAGGTCCCTTCCCTTCAAAGCCATAGGCCAACCTTGAGATTGAATAGGTGTTGGCTCCACAAATCCAGATTTGGCAATCGCTTGCATGCAGTAATCTGTCAAAGGGATCATGAAACGGTAGTGTAAAAAATCACGAGGATTATGTTGTTTTCAACGGATACACATACTACACGCACAGAAAACACTGGAACCAGACTAAACCTGGGAAGTTGGCTTCCTGGAAGTATCTAACCGGCTTGGGCACATCGCGGCCCTCTACCGTGATATCCCGGAGTCGGCGGTACTGTGCCACCTCCGCCTCCGACATAGCCTGGACGGAGGGACACTCCACGTAGAAGTTCTTCTCGAACGGTATCAGGCTCCGGAAGTCAGGCTTAGGGAGGGCGAGCGAGTCAAGCCCGTCCCTCCCGCGACCTCCTCCTCTGCCGCCACCTCCATAACCACCGCCACCTCCATACCCACCGCCGCCACCATAGCCGCCGCCACCGCCTCTGCCACCTCCACCACGGCCTCTGCCGCCCTGCCCGTAGCGCTGGTAGTCGCCGCCCGCGGGGGCCGCGGCCACGGGGACGGGCACGGGCGGATAGGCGGCGGCGTAAGGGTTCGGATTCGCCGCAGCCACAGGAGCCGGCGGAACGAACGTAGGAGCCACGGCCAGGTCGCTGCACGGGGAAATCAAATCGATCGAGTCACCTTCGAATTCAAATCAGATCGGAAGACATAGAATTAGGGTTGCCATACCTGCGCCTGTCGTGGTAGGATGAGGGGTCGGCGAAGCGGAGGTCGTAGGGATTCATGGCGCCGGGAAGGAGGAGCTTGGCCGGAGGAGGGACGACAGAGCAGGCGAGCGCGCCGCCGTGCTCGAGGGAAAAGGCGAGCTAGGGGATGGATCTGCTGGTGGCGGCGGGTGCGGACGCGGTGGTCTGCCTTTTGTGGGTGTGTGTGTCCTGGTGGTGGCGTGCGGGAACGGACAGGGTCGGTTCGCGTGACCCACGTGGCTGGGCCCTTATGCTGTGCTGAGCTTCGACGCCTGCGTACAAGGAAAGAGGCCCGGTCCACCACTCCACCTTCACGCTAGTCGGCAGAGATCCGGGCCGGAGCTCCTGTTCCGGGAGTTTCCAAAATCCACTTTCAATACTTCTGATTTTTTTTATATAGCAAGACACATAAAAGAATTGTTCTCCGATAGCTCTCTATCAACTCCTGAACTTTCAACACTCCATAAAATCGATCAGTTGCACATAAATATACACGCACTTAAAGCGTGTCTAATGATCCCCGAAAAATAATTGATATAAGACACACCTTCAAAAGTTTTCAAAACATAGTCTCAATTTTAATATCTTTTGACAAGATTGAAACTCTCCAACGACTCCATATCTCAACTCCTAAATTTTCCGCACTTACAATCACACAAAAATATAAGTGCATGGATGTTGGTATTAATTAAGTGTCGCTTGATAAATTACTTAGGCATCTTTTTAAAATATATATCTCTTATAATAACTAAGTTGTCATCCCTAACATTGAATATAAGAGATATGAATAGAAACTACTCAGAATAATACTAGACAGTTATTATGAATGTAAGTGACTAAAGAGAATATAAAATATTAAGTTCAAAGTATCTGTAAGCGCACAGATTAATTATATCATTGTAGCATTTTATTCAGGAGTATTCCGGCTCGTCATTTATATTTTACCACTTGGAAGGGTTGGCAATAAATAGGATGTAAGTAGATAGATAGATGTCATATGCATATGGAAATATGGAGATAACCATGCATGACCCATATTCTCAGAAGAGGGGTTATGTCACAATAATAATGATATATATGATAAGCATAATGATCAATCTAATCAATCAGTATATAGTAATGATCACTTAGAGCACTTCTTATTTAGGCACTAGCATGGATTGTGTTGAAGCATAAGGATATTCTAAATCATTCTAACTATACTATCAAAGACATATTAGATTAGTACAATTATACTAGCAATCATGGCGAAGACACTTCATATTCATACTTAAGGGAATATTACCAAGGAAGATCAAGATCATAGCCAGCCTTCTAAAGTAATAATAACTTCCTGCTCTCCCTACATTTGGAGTGTGGACTACAACGAACTTAACGGGAGTGCCACATCCGCGATCTACCATAGAACCCAGAATATAAGACGCATTTGCAGACAAACCACATCTAAGCACCATGCTTACATGCTGTTTATCACCCACCCTTGATATCAATGAATGAGCGCTATACAAACCTATGTATGAATATACATCCTAACTATGCAAAATATACAATCTAGATAAGCTAATCTCATTGTCATAATAACGAATAAACACACTTACTTGATGGTTTGTTATTTCTTTTAATTTAACATGTTACATGTATGTAAAAAGTCGTTTCATCCATCATATATAACTAGATAATACCCCGCGCGTTGCTGCGGGAACTTTGTAAAGAGATGTAAAAATAGCTCTTTTGGATTCAAGTAGAAGTAACAATATTTATATATTCAATTTTATTTATATATTCAATATATATATATATATATATATATATATGGGATAAGAAAATATAAAATCGCTTGTGTATGGTTGAAAGTAAATAGAAGACATCCAAAAAGGATAATTCATATTCATAAAGATACATTATTTAGATCAACAGGACATGAGTATTAATGAGATTACCTTATAATTACAAGCAATATTTGTAACTACAAAATATATTTTTAATTTCTAATTTTAGGTAGTACGGTACAATGGGAAGGTTGCACACGTTGTGGACCATATCCTGCATATGGTGCAAAAAGCAACATAATTCGAAAGTACAAGAAAGCAGGAATGCAGGATAGAATACACGATGCAATACGATATGGATACTTCATATGTCTAGAAAAGACTCTGCGGTAGGAAACGTTCATAAACATCCGTCTTTCGGCTAGGGAGATGCCGCTACTCGGTGATTGCGCCATAGGGTCGTGCAGCAGTGCATGGAGAAGCTTGATGGTGGTGATCGTCCTGCGGTAGCGGCTACATCGTGCGCGTCATCACCAGTGAACATCCAGTGATCGCCACTGATCAACAAAACGATAGCACCTTCTGCTTCCTGTGGTGGAGCCGGAGGACACGAACGGTTTGGACTCTGGAGATCCTGTGCATGTTCTTGTACTCCAAAATATCTAACCTATTTCCTTGGGAAGAAACGAAAGATTTAAGGTGCTTATGTATACCTGCGCTCGTGAGACAACAATGGCGATGGGAGTAGTTTATGCGTTAGGCAGTTGCAACATGCGCTCAAGGGAGACGAAGAGATTATTTAAGTGCATGCAGTTCATATGCCACACGACCGTCTTGCTTCCGCAGCCCTTCCTCGATAACCACGGTGTAACTTGAACCGTTGCAATTCTGCATGCATGTCGCCATCAGGGAAGGAGGCCCAACCTGAGATCGGACTCCGCAACTTCTTCATTGATCTCCTCTACGGGTGGCGGCGGCAACTCTAATTTTAGATGACTCCGCCGTCGGCAGCTCTTGTAGATACATTGGATTCAGCAGCTTCATCTATCTCTTCTACAGGTTTGTGTGGTCGAGCGGGGCGGCCTTCTGATCGAGAGGCCAGTGGGCAGTGGGAGCAGACGACCTGTTGTTGAGCAGGAGCCAGGAGACAACCGAGCGCTCGGAGCGAGGAAGTCAAGGATTCGTTGGCCATGTAATTGCAGACTTGCATGTGGGTGAGGGATTCATTATATAAGGAAATCGGAGGTATGTGTAGCTGATTCGAATCATGATGCATGCGTAATGGCCGGTAGCGTTTCAAATGAGGATGCATGTGTGATGGGTGGATGGCTAATGGGGGAAGTGTACACGAACCATCGGCATGCACATGCACATACATTAAGGGTGGCTGACAACCGCACTTGATGGGGAATACCAGTCTCTTGACCTTTACAATTCCACCAGCAATGCCGGGATGGACGATTCGGCTATACATGTGCAGTGATCTATGAATGTGGGACCCTCGGATGACGTGGCTTCATGAAATTACAGAGAAATATGGTAGTGAGTTCCTTCTATTTAGATATAGTATATAACAAAATCTTATACACATCTCAAAACTAAACTTGTGCCAAGTAAGCCATGAATGAGGTGTTAATCAAGGTGTTTTCACTCATAGACACCAAACGCAGAAACGTCTTCAGCCGTTTCGAGTAGAAATGTTTGGGTAGCCTTGATTCTTATGTTAATAATGAGTGATTCATGGTGGATGGCACCCTTAATATTAATATTATATTAATAGGGAAAAGAAGAGATCGAAAAACCTTTTTGAAAACCACACTAGTCGTAAATACATTTTCCTGTCTTTCATCAGGATTTATTACTGGGTGAAAGTCTTTAGACAGCTCCACTAATGCAGCCAACTCTCCTCAGCGGGCAGACGTCGAGACGTTAAGCCGATCTGGCGAAATATTTTTAGTCGTCCCCCTCCTTCAACCTCCAGATCTGGCCACTCCCACACGTCCACTCTCCTAAACCCTACACATCTCCTCTCTCGGCCGCGGCAACTGCCATCGCCATGGCCGGGAGGCGCCCGGCACCGGCGGCCGTCCTCCTCCTTCTCCTTGCCGCGGCCTTCGCCCCCTTTTCCTCCGCCGTTCGCCCAGTCTCCGACGCGCACAGATCCGCTGCCGCGGAGCTCTTCGCCCCCTCCGCTGACGGATCCTTCGGCGAGTAAGTGCACTACCAACTCTCGAGCGCCTTACGTCCTCCCGATCTCGGCCACCCCGCCCCGCGGACACAGTAGCCATTCCAGCTGGGCGCAGATCGATCTGCTCGATTGAAATTCGTGCCTATGTGTGTTTATTTACCTAGTGGTTTTGATCTGCATGCACTGTGCAGTTTGGAGAGTACATATGAGGCGGTGAGGACTTTCCAGACACTCGGGGTGGAGAATTATAAGAGTCTGTCCGGGAAGGCTTGCAAGTTTGCCGCGGAGAGCCTGGCTTCCCCCAGTTCCACCGCGAAAGATCTGTTCCACGCAGTCCGGATCAGTGGCGCGCTCGGATGTGGCGTTGATGCCGGCGTATACGATGTGGGTGTTGGCTTTAGAGATCTCGATGTTGCCACCTGTATTGTGATGTTTGATGGGGTTTTGAGTATTGTACTATTTGTTCATTTTGGCAGGGTGTGGTGGCAAGGCTCAAGGCAGTGATTAAGGATACCAATTCCCTGTTGGAATTCTACTATTCTGTGGGAGGTTTGCTTAGCATCAAGGTCACTCTCTCTAATGCACTTTACTTTGATACTTCTCTGTTAATGGTAGCTACTCCTACGTGCTTAATTGAATTTTATGTGGTAATTGATATATTTTTTTTCATTTTGTTTTGCAGGAACAAGGCCATAATGTTGTTCTGTCTGATGCAGAAAGTACTTTTCATGCCATCAAGGTGATCACAATTTGTTACAACAGTGGTTTTTTCCATAATCTAGTTTTTGCATTGTGTATTTTCCTCATCAATTCATTATCATCTTATGTTTATGTTTATCATTGTACTGCAGGCACTTAGCCAAAGTGACGGCAGATGGCGTTATGACACTAACAGTGCTGAATCTAGCACATTTGCTGCTGGTAAGTGTTCTTGGTGAGGTGGTGACCTTCTCTGCTGGAATTTGGAAACTTGGAATAAAATAGACTATTCCTTTACTTGTAGATTGGCAATATGACACAACGAAAAAGCATAGTTGCAAGCAAGTCAGGGTAGGTTAGAGATGCAACGCAACACGAGCCACTAACAAATAAGGAAAAACTTATATAAGTAAAAGACATTGATATTTTGCTTCCATTCTGCACATTCCTAGTTAGTCCATCTTTTTCTGTAGCTTGTTTCAGCTTCAGGTGAATTTGACTGTGAAGATAATGCATGCCACTGATGTTTAATAATATTGTATTATCACAGGTATCGCACTAGAAGCATTGGCAGGCATTGTTTCACTGGCAGATGCAGAGGTTGATCCATCCATGGTGTGTATGCGCTCTTTGGTGGTTAATAACGTATAGCTTGTTCATCATGCACACACACGCGCGCGCGCACAGTTTATTGGAACATCTGGTATACGATGACCTGACATGATTTATGACCCTGTTTAAGAGGCGCATCCCTGCATTCTTTGCACAGTGCGATTTCGCCTTTTTTATGATCCCAGGTTATTTAGGTGCATGCTTGTGCTGGATGCTCAGTTATCTTTTTTTTCCCCTAAAAATTTAAGGGTGAAACGTCCTGATATGATAGGATATATGTATATAGCTATTTATACTTTGTATTGTTTTCTGCCACTATCCATCAGTGTGTAAGCTTTGCTGATTGATGGTCTTGATATCAATTCCATCAGATGGGAGTGGTTAAAAATGACATCGTGAAGCTGTTTGACACCATCAAGAGCTACGGTAAGTTTATAGCTTTTCAGCCTTTTCCTATTGATGATGAAAACTTACAGCAGAAGAGATTCACAAAATGCACATAAAATGAGTGAGATTTGTCCACTTTTTTTGAGCTTTAAGCTTGCCACCTCATAGGAACATAGGATCGCTAGTTATCCAGTTGCAGAAGCGACCCCACAGGCTTGTACTTTCGCGTCTCTCTAAAATTGCAGTCATTGTAAGATCTTGGTTTATTCAAATTGCAAGGGCTCCCCCCTTTCGTCTCCTCACCACCCTATTCTGGTGGCTATGTCGCGATATTGCTGAGTATATGGGAGGACTGACTTATAGATTTATGTGATTAGTACTCAGCAGAAGGAATTTTTTTCCGTCTTTTCTTTTTGGGTAGGGTGAGGGTGAGGAGGTGGACTAGTGAATTCATTCATTTTCTGCTGAATGTTATATGTTACTTGATGTGCTAATTTCTTATTCTATCTGTACTCAGATGATGGGACCTTCTACTTTGATGAGAAGCATGTTGATGCTACTGAATACAAGGGTCCTATTATGACTTCTGCTTCAGTGGTACGGGGCGTCGCCTCTTTTGCAGCTGTTGTTTCTGGAAAATTGAATGTGAGTATTTTTTTTTTTACCCCTGGCACTTGTTCACTAAATTTATCTGTAAACACCTTTCTTATGTAACTATACTCAAATTTACAGATCCCTCCTGAGAAAATACTTGGCCTGGCAAAATTCTTCCTTGGTATTGGCCTCCCAGGTAGTGCAAAGGATTGCTTTAATCAGATTGAGTCTTTGTCATTCCTGGAGAACAATAGGCAAGTCTTCTTTATTGTTCTTGAGGAATATGCATATTTGTTCTGCTTCTATCTGTATCTGATATTGGCGAATCAGCATGCCATTTTTTGGTCCTGCTGTATTTTTTTTGCTTATCTATTTTCTGCATTTTGCAGGGTCTTCGTTCCGTTGATACTGTCACTTCCTTCCAAAGTATTTTCATTGACTTCGAAAGATCAGCTTAAGGTGATTAGTACACGCCTATCTTGTATTCTGTAGCTAAAGGCATAATGTTCAATGTGAAAATGACACCGGGCCTGGGACCATAATCCTCTGACATCAAATGTTGATTTCTTTCTGGTATTACTGAGCAATTTGCCCAATGCTAGAATTAGTATGCAGTGAGTAAAACTGTACAGTATCTTGATGAGTTTCGCTACTCATTGCTTTTGAGTTCGTTGTGTTTAACAAAGTATTAGTTAGCCCCAATTTTGTTGTCCTCATATGCATGATCTTTTCAGGTTGAAGTTACAACAGTTTTTGGATCTGCTGCACCTTCACTCAAAGTGAATCTTGTGCAAGTGTTGGGATCTGACTCTAAAGTCATCACCAGTGAGAAGAAGGTATACAGCTGAATCAATGGCTTCCTCTGGCAACTTCCTTTGTAATTGTTTTTGTGTGTTGCAGCTCCAATTCTCTAATGCCATTCTCCTTTTTGTCTCAGGAACTTCAATATGACCTTGACAACAATGTCCATTACTTGGACATTGCTCCATTGAAAATAGATGTTGGGAAATACTCGATAGTTTTTGAGGTACTTGCACTTTACATCTTATTCATATGCTAGTAGTCGGCTTTCTTTATAATGGTGTTTGCCTTCTGTACTCCAGATTTCACTTCAGGAACCAGAGCATGAGACTGTTTATGCTACTGGAGGGAGAAACACTGAAAGTGTAATAGTCACAGGACTGATCAAAGTTGACAAGGCAGAAATAGGAATCTCTGACAATGATGCTGGGGCCGTGGAATCTGTCCAAAAGTAAGGATTTAGAATTGATTTGAGTTCATGCTATTTCATTTGAAATGAGTTAACTAAACCTTTAAAGCACATATTTTATTCTTAAATGAATGAGCAATTTCTGCAATATTTATATCATTTATCCTCGGTACTGTTTTTATGGCTGGTCTTATCTTAGTCATAAGAACAAGTTGGATATACATATACTCCATCCATTCCAAATTATAAGTCTTTTTTTGGCTTTTTTAGGCACATTGATTTTGCTATGTATCTAGGCATAACATATATCTAGGTGCGTAGCAAGATCTATATATCTAGAAAAGCCAAAACGATTTATAATTTGGAACAGAGTGAGTATAATATATTGAAGATCTTAGCGCTTATCATTATCAAACTGCTTCATTTCAGGTTAGATCTCCTGAAAGATACAAAAGTGTCTCTTTCTGCAAACCACCTGCAGAGGCTGCGTTTATCTTTTCAACTAACCACACCGCTCGGGCACACATTTAAACCTCACCAGGTTGACACTCATTTTGTTATTCTGATACCATGATGGTGACTTTTTCCTTACATCATTGAGCAAATGTGTTCAGGTGTTCTTGAAGCTGAAGCATGAGAGTAAGGTTGAACACTTATTTGTGGTACCTGGCTCTGCAAGGCAGTTCAAAATTGTTCTTGTGAGTGTCTCCACACTGGAATTTGCTTTGTTAGTTCTTGGGGCGCTCATAATTCATTATGGCTTTGTTAGTTTAGTATGTTGGTGGAAACTGACAAATTGAGGTTTAAAACATCATCCAGTTGCATATCTGTAACGATAGATTTGGTTCAATATGGTAAATTGATGGAGTGGTTGAAATTTTCTGAAGGGTTTAAAGGCATTGATTTTGTCCTTATATGCTATTTTGACTTCTTGTAGGACTTCCTAGGTTTGGTGGAGAAATTTTACTACCTTTCTGGAAGATATGACCTTGAGCTTGCTGTTGGTGATGCTGCAATGGTAAGCAAGCATATAATTTTGTCCTACTACTATATTTGATCCCTATTTGTTTGATTTGCTGATTTTCTTTGTGTTCAGGAAAATTCATTTCTACGACCTCTTGGCCAGTTGGAGTTGGACCTACCAGATGCTCCAGAAAAAGCCCCACGTCCTCCTGCACAAGCTATTGACCCATTCTCAAAATTTGGGCCAAAGGCAGAGATATCACATATATTCCGTGTACCAGAGAAGAGGCCACCCAAGGAACTATCGTTTGCATTCACGGGTCTCACGCTTCTGCCTTTTCTCGGATTCTTGATAGGAGTGAGTAAAATAGCCATGCTAGTCATGTATTTCTTATGTTTGCTTCGAATCAAAGTTTCTGCCTGCTCTAGTGTAATTGATCAAGGGCCTTCTATTGCAGCTCATGCGTCTTGGAGTGAACTTGAAGAACTTCCCATCCTTGCCAGGACCGGCTGCATTTGCCTCGCTTTTCCATGCTGGAATAGGAGCAGTCCTGCTGCTCTACGTTCTCTTCTGGCTCAAGGTTTGCCTTGTTCCTTGTGATAAATGTTTCTGGTGAAAACTGGCGCTGATGTTCACTTCCATTTTGGTGCAGTTGGACCTTTTCACAACTCTGAAGTACCTTGGCTTCCTCGGCATCTTCCTTGTGTTTGTGGGCCATAGGACCCTATCCTACCTTTCCTCGGTGTCGACAAAACAGAAGACGGCATGAGTGGACAATGCAAACAGAGTTTTCCCGATCGTCAATTTTTGAGGGGCCATTGCAGGCCCTTGAGTGTCTTTGCTTGGTACTCTGACCGCACCCTAGATTTTCTTGAGCTACATGCATTTTGAGGGAGGACCCGGTTTATTTCAGTCAGCTTTGAAGAATACTGATACTAGGAAAAGTAGTAGGACCTCACCTTCGTGTATTATGATGATGCACTGATGATTTCTGAATAGAATGGATGTTTAATCATAGAACTAATAATATGATCACAAGCGTTCGCCTTAAAAGATACAGAAGCGTGCTGAAATGTTACAGTAACAGGACCCACAGGATTCAGAATTCTACTTTTTTTTAATCTTTGTTTGTTTTATTTGCTTCCTTTCTGAAAGAGGCACTAATTTAATTTTGACAGCCTCCTAAACCTGAAGCTACTTAACTATCTTTAACAACGACATCCAAAATATAAGACCCATTTTATTTTTGGATTACGCTAAATCAATGGATTTAATACTTATTTTTAGTCTTTCTCAATAACAATACCAAAAAAGAAAACACCCTATGATCTAGTGAAGGTAGTGGTGGCTGGTGGATCATCCGATGGTTTGATGGTATCTACATCTCTCAGTATTTTTTTCAACGGCTAGCAACCTCTTTACTGACTAGGTGCAACCTCTAGTTCATTTGGAGTTGCCTCCCCCCTGTTGGCGACACTTATAGAAAGGATATTGAAGCAACTGGAGAGCCATCCATGCCAAGAAGTGAAGATTTGAGAATTAGCCTTGAGTGCTACCGGTGTTCTTGGCTGGATTTTTTTAGTTGAAGCTAAGACTAGTTACTCTTGGCCTCTTGGTGATTCCTATAAATGGAGGATTTGGTAACCTTCCTCGGTGGAGTTCTCATTGAGGAAGCTCCAAAAGATTTACATGGTTTATAGCCCGCCATTCTAAATTGGAGAAGGGAAATGAAAACAACTTGATACCACAAGAAAAATCTGGTTGTAACTTTGCATGTGTTGTTCTTGTATTACTTCTTTTTAGCTCGTGCATAAGTTTGTTGTGTGCAAGTTTTCTTGATGTATGGAACTAGGATTGCTTGTTAAAGCGTGTTTTCTGCTCTTGCATCCTAATCACGCAAGTTTTCAGCTCTTAATTAAGAGAGAACTTACGTCTTAGTGACGTAAGATAGCAAGTTTTCTGCTCTCAATTATTTCTCTCTCTAGTTTTAGCTTACGTCTAGCTAGCTAGTTGTCTTTACATTATATAAAAACTTATGATGGATTTGCCAAGCATGCTGCTCTAGATCTTGCTAAGAACATGTTAGAAGTGATGGTCCGATGGACTCTAGTGTGCCCTTTTATTAAAAAAAAAAAAAAACTTCGAACCACCGTGCTTAGATTAAGATTGTTACATTAAATTTTATAGATATCAATTCACTGTGCTAGGAGCTTGCCTTGGTAAGTTGGTATGTCGTCATGGTCGTGGATTATGGGGCTGTCACTTCAAGCAGTCAAGCACGGGGGAAATTGCTTACCTTTCACGACCAAGGACAAAAGGAGGCGAATTTTATTGTCGTATACGTGAATTCATATACATTCTTTTGACATTAAATTCAGTAAATGAGGTAAACAGTGCTCGCAACAAAACTGGAGCATTTTCTCCGTGTGTAAAATAAGTTCCAGAGTTCCCCATATAATAAGATAAAAATGCCTATACAATTGTAGTTGCATGCATGCTGAATCTGACGGGACGCGGTGGAAGCTATCTTTACAAACTACTGGGTTCTTCGAAGACTGCTCTCCATACTGCCGATCTCGATAATTACTGTGCTCGTCCTCGTGGGGGAAAACCATTTGGTTTAGTTTGATTAGCCGTAAACCACTTTTGGTTCATGGTAAAAACAATGCCAGCTTATTCGAGCTCCTTGGTCAAGGTCAGTCCTTGCAAAGAATACACCAGTGACAGACGACTCTCACTTCAGCCATTCCACTGAAAAAAAAGGCGTGGAGTAAACCACATTCTGTGATTTCAGGGCTACTTGAGGTCGTCATTTTGTCGCCTGGCTAATCTTGAATACAAACCACCCTTCTCAATAAGATCACTGTGTTTACCATCCTACAAAACCATACAAAGAAACTTGAGAAAAAAAAATGATGTTGAAAGCGTAAAGATATTGTACAAGTTGGTGTCAACAATCACGATCACAACAGCACTACTAAATCCATTCCAATTTATAAGTCATTTGACTTTTTTAGCTCTAAGTTTGACCACTCGTCCTATTCAAAATTTTGTGCAAACTATCGCTTGTTTTGTTATGACTTGCTTTATTAATAAAGGTTCTTCAAAGATGATTTAAATGTAACTCTTTTTGCGCAAATATTTTGAATAAGACAATTGGTCAAAATTAGAGTTGAAAAAGTCAAATGACTTATAAATTGGGACGGAGGGAGTACAAGTTTGCACTCTGAATTAATGAGGCAGCAACAGTCGAAAACATACCTCCACAATATTACCATTTTCCATCACAATAATTCTGTCAGCTGTTTGAATTGTAGATAGCCTAAACTAGGAAAAAAACACCAAAACCCAGATTATCTGGCATGTTCAAAAGTCAAGATAGCAAACACCTGTGTGCCAAGTATACATTACCTGTGTGCTATGATTACCACAGTTCTTTTAGCCTCCAAATCTCGACTAACTTTTGTGATGACGCTCTAGTTAGACATAAAGAATATATCAATAGATTTTTCCTAGGCACATTTGGATTGTATATACATCATTTAAACTCATAGGATATTCAAATTCTTCATTAACGATTTACCTTGACATAATGCTCACTCTCAGCATCAAGCGCACTAGTGGCTTCATCAAGCAGTAAAATAGATGGGTCCCTCAGAAGGGCCCTGGCAATAGCAACACGTTGTTTCTGACCTCCACTGAGAAGAGCATCATCAACAATGGTGTTATAACCATCAGGCAAAGCCATTATGAAATCATGAGCATAGGCCTGCTTTGCAGCCCAGACCACTTCTTCATGACTGACTTCTCTTGGGCAACCATATTTAATATTAGAGCTAATATCCATTCGGAATAGGCGCGGTTCCTGCATGCCAAAACATGGTTGTACAATAAAACATAAGTCTCATGCTGTACTTAATGTATGTTGAGTTGATTAATCCTCAACCTGTCCAACGAAACCAATTCTTTCCCTGAACCATCTGATATCAAGCTCAGTGAGTGGGACACCATCAATTAGTATCTGCACCAGCATTCAGCACACAGATGTGAGATATACAAGCAAAGGATGACTCTAGAAGTGCAAAAAGCTGAGACCACAGTCAGGAACAGCTTACTTGCCCATTTGTTGGTTCATATAGTCTAAGTAATAAATTGATTATAGTACTCTTGCCACTTCCACTAAGACCAACCTACCAAGTTCCATCCATAAAGGTAGTAAGACATCCAATATCAGTTTGTGAGAATTAACTGCCAAAGAAAAATCAAGATCCATATGTCTTACAATTGCAACTACTTCATTTGGATTCAGTGTTAGATTCAAACTTCCCAAAATTGGTACCTGTTAGAAATATATAAAAAAAAGGGGAAATGAAGGGCCACATAAACCCTTGCCAGCATTTATAAAAATAAAATATCCATACTTTAGATTCATCCTTACATTTTCTTAAACTTTTCCTGGATATTAAATGTTAAGATCAGAAGTACCAGTTCAACAGTACTTGTAAACATAAAAGTATAAAAAATTGTGGTGTAAGCATACCGTAGGTCTTGATGGATATGAAAATGATACATCAGCATACTGAATTTTCCCTTTCAACTTCTCTAACTTGAGGCCTGCAATGATGAAAAGCTTTATATTACTAAATTGCTATGAGTCCAAAGAATTAATCTTACAGTCATGCACACATTTCCTTGCCTTCAGAGCTAAGCTGCTTGCTAGGAAGGAGATCCATCAAACGGAAAACTTTTTCACTTGCTCCAACAGACTGCATCAGGGAGGACCAGTTGTCTCCAATCCACCATGTGGACAAAATTAGCCATTCAGCATAGAGTGTGAATTTTGTCAACTGCTCAGCAGTTAACTTCCCAGACATGATTGCTAGACCTCCAATTACCACTCCAATGACCTACGCGAAGCTTATTTGCAAGAGTACTTCATCAGTAATGTAAAGACTTCAACATCGCCAGATAATATTACAAATTACTCTGATGGTTAATTATTAAAAAAAACAATAGCAGAGGAGATACCTGAGTAGAATGGTATAGATAGTTCAAGCTCAGGCTCCAGCCTCCATAAGCCACTGTCTGCCGAAAGCTTACATCATACAGCTTATCAAGCCACTTTGCATACCTATGGAAGACTCAAAGGTATTATGGCACTTGACACCAACAAAGTGTTAACTGCAATGGACGTAAGACTAAGAGACCAAGAAAAAAGAAGAGGGAAGCATAGAAATTGCCTTTTAAACTCCTGCTTTTCTGTTCCATACACTCGCACTGTCCTAACCAAAGTAATCACCTCTTGAGCAACCTGATTTACATCAGTGTAAAATATTAATGCATAGGAAGGAAACGAATTTGACTTCAGCAAAAGGCTTATTTGTCTGATTACAAAACCTTACATTATTCGCGCTTGCAGTAAACTCCTGTGCAAATTTAGCTGCCCTTTTCTGAAACCTATCAATCAAGTAGTAATGTCATGGGTTGATTTTTCTCACATACACCAAAGATGCAAGCCAGCAAATATATTTCTATCACAAGCCCATTTTTGAAAATGTACACCACTTGCGACCGAATGGCATAGAATGGAACTAGAGTTTAAGAACAGACAGCTACAAGAGAAAGAAGTAATCGTTTACCCTCCATGAACTAGCATAATTGTTGACAGAGTTGCACAAACAAACATTGTACACAATCCAAGAGGCCAAGATAAGACTAGCAGATAAATTAATGCACCAGCACCCTGCGATAAATTAATGAAATAGCATGTGAGCTTTTCAAACACTGAATGATGTTCAATTGAAGAATTCCAAAGAAATTTTCACCTGAAGTAAATTGCGTGAAATCAGGTTAAGGTCATTGCCTATAACACGAGACACTTGTTGGCAGTCCGAACCGAGTCTACTAGTCAAATCACCGACTGTTTCTTCATCAAAAAAGGAAATATCCTAGCACAATGTAACTACAGTAAAAATCCTAGTGGTATGGTTGAGCAAAAAAATGCATACTAAATTATCTTTCAGCTTCCCAATTTCTGCGTTCTTTCTTACCTGTGAAAGAATGGAATCAAATAGCTCCTCTCTCATCCGTTTAACCTAAGAAAAATTCAGATGATGTGTTAGAAACAGATCATATGAAAAGAGTATGGAACAGACAAATTTGTTAGGACATGAGAAATCTAACATGGTTTTACCAATATCATGTTTGCAACACCAAAACAGCAGCTTCGTACGCCACTGCAAATTAGGGATACCACTACATAAGCAACCTCATTTGTTTAACAAAACCATGCAGAATGCAATAATCAATTTTAATAATTCTGTACAGAGTATCATGAGAAGTTCTTTGTTTCCATTGGCACGAATTTGTATATGTGCATTTTTCATAATGGTTTGTAGAAAGCATGATTTTCTCTATGATCCTGCTTCTTATATTAATTGTTATATTGCACATACATCAGAACTTTATGCTCATAAGAAAGCCTCCAAATATTTCAGAGTATACTTGCAAAATGCAAACTTTGCTGATCACAGAGGGCTTTCTGAACCCTACATTACAAACTACAGTCTGCAGAAAACCACATTTTACTGATATAGACAGTAGAGCCTATGATTAGCTGCTTCCACTGACTGTGAGCAAACGGATGAGTTGAATAGCAAAATGTTAATACCATGGACGATATGAGCACAATCTGAGTAAAATATAACTAACCTGAACACCCCGGAAACAAGACATAGGACAACCAGAAGCTTGGCATTTCGGTAGAACACCGCGCCTCCATTCTGTGCAGAGAAAATGGACGCCGCAAGGAGATGTGGTATGGCGATCTCCGCAAGCTGCAATGGCAACCAAAGCACATCACTTCGCTCACCAACCAACACTGAAAACTAGATAAAAATCAATAGTCAACCATAGCACACTGCCATGGCTGGGCGAGCGTTACCGCAGCGCCGACGAGGGACGCGAAGCCGGCGTAGATGACCCATCTATCGCCAGCGACGAGGGCCCACATCCGCCTGAGCGCGGACACGGCGGTGGTCCCGCTCCCCTCGGCGCGGCCGGCCCCGTCCCCGGCCTCGTCGCCGTCCTCGAGGCGCCACCAGCTGCCCCCGGGCAGCACGTTGCGCAGGCGCTCGATGAACTCCCCCACGACGACGCGGCGCCGGCCGAGGCCGCCGAACTCGCCGCCGATCGCCGCGGCGGCGCGGATCCTCGCCGGCCGCAGCGCCCGCAGCCGCCGCTGCCTTGGGGCCAGGAGCGGCGCCCGCCTCGCGGCCAGGGTCAGCGACGGCGTGGGAGAGCCCGAGGCCGCCGTGAGGAGCAGCATCGCAGCCGGAGGCGGCATTTCGCGGTGCCGAAACCCCTCACCTCGGCGCGAGAAACTCGATCTGGAGCCCCGGCTCGCGGCCGCGCGACTTCAAATAGCGAGGCGAGGCCAAGGGCGACGCCAACGGTTGCGTCCTCGCCGCTCGCCGGAAAGGTTGGGTTGCCGTGCGCGGCACTGCCACCACGAGTCCGCGACGCCTCTCCTCCTCGTCGTCCGGCTGCGCTGCCTCTGTGTTTTTTCCCCCTTTCTCGCTGTCTTTTTCAGTTTTCTGTCTGGAATCGAAAAAGAAAAAAGAAAGAAAATGTGTGCCGATTTGTTTTCCACGCTCGTGTTTGCGTTGCGAAAGTGCTCGGTTCGTTGGTGGTGGAATTTTTTGGATTTGGGAAATTGTATTTGTATGGCTATGAATGATTTGCGAGGTTTTTGGATTGGCTTTGGTTACGCGGCGAGTGAACGACTTCTATGTGGTCGTGATCTGCGAGCAGCAATTGCTGCGACGTGCGACCTGCTGCTGCCTCCTGCCTGCTGGCGACCCCCTTGGTGCCGTGGTGGACTGTGAATTGTGATAGAGCTCCGCGCCTCCGCGTGGCCATCACTGTGGGATGCGGGTTTTTTCCTGGGTGGATGGGGCACTCGGCAAAGACCTTATTACACTCGGCAAAGACTTTGCCGAGTGCCGCACTTGGTAAAAGGCACTCGGCAAAGAACTTGTCGGCAAAGGTTTCTTTACCGAGTGCTAAATACCGGGCACGAGTGCCAAGTCAGCATTCGGCAAAAAAAGATCCAACCGTCAACTTTGACGGCTTCTTTGTCGAGTGTCGACACAGGCGACACTCAGCAAAGATTTTTTTTATTTTTTTTAAATTCTTTGCCGAATGCCTAGCCGTCGCACTCGGCAAAGAAAATGGCACATTTGTTTTTTTTTAATTCTTTGCCGAGTGCGGTTGTCATGGCACTCGGCAAAGAATTTAAAAAAAATAAAAAACTGCTGTTTTTTTAAAATTCTTTGTCAAGTGCCATGGCCCTGGCACTCGGCAAAACTGAGAAACCAAGTTTCTGCTGCTCAGATTTGCCGAGTGTCAGTGCAATTGAACTCGGTAAAGGCCCCTTTGCCGAGTGGTGAAAAATGCTATTTTTTATTTTTCTTTCCATCAAAACAAATAGACACATCACATATATATCATATACATCATCACACACAGCACATAATATATCACATTGATCATCCATAATCCATGAAATGCACATATATCGTCCGTCCAACGTGCATCACACACACATATCGTCCATAATTCATCATACATAATCCATAATCCATCACATACATACATATATATATTTATGTCTCTAGTGTCTCTAGTGCATCACGAACACAAGCCTAAGTCCTGAACAAGTCCGAAGAACATGAAGAGACGTACCTACTACCATCCTGGTCCTGGCCACTCGAGCTGTTGAGGTGAGCGCTCGGTCTGTGGAGGAGGGCTAGTTGGCCACCCGGTCGTTGGAGAAGGGCCACCGTGTGGAGTCAGGGCCGAACCTACCGACTGTGGCTGCACAAAGGAGAAACAAAATCATGAGTATGTGCAGGAGGAGCGCAAAAGTTAAAGGAATCAACAGATTCACATACTAACCGGAGTCCCTAGAACAGGAGGAGGAGGCACAACTGGAGCGAGCAGCGACGGAGGCACGATCACACCTGGCAAGGCCTGCAGGCTCGCCATGAAGCTGAACATGTCCCACATCCACTACTCTTCGGCCGCCCTCTGTGCTTGTACAGCCGCCATCTCTAGCCGATGGGCCGCCGCCTGGGCCTCCATCGCTTACCGTTGGGCCTCCACGTGTGCCGCCTGCTGGGCCTGCAACCTCCGCATGTTCTCCTATAACATTCCAATCGTAAAGATTAAACAATGCAAAAGTAAGGTACATGTGTAAAAACAATGAACAACGAGTTTGTGAGAAATAACTTGGAGCTCTACCATCTGCTGCTGTGAGCTCGGCTGCCGACAGCGTATGGGGAGGGAGGAGTCCGTGCTCCTTGCTCGAATATCGATGAGACTGGTAACAGAGGAGGAGTCGACTGTACTATCCACCATCCAGTACCGGTCGTGCTGCTTCCCTCCTCCCAGCCTTATCAGGAGGTCCGTGTCCAGGGGCTGGGTGGCCGGATAAGTCCTCCCCATGGCACTGGCGAGCCGCCGAGGTGTACTCGCTAAGGTTGCTGTGGACAATCGCATTGGTGTACGCCTCGGGGCCATCCGCCGGGTTATAGGTGACGTCCGGGGCCATCGCCTTGCCCTTGTGTGCCAGGGCGTACGCCATGAACTCATTGTATTCCTGGCCCTGGTGCGCCTGGGACTGCGAGGAAAACACAAAGACGATTACAAGTAGTTAGAATTGAGTGTTAGAATATATAAAAAAAGATGAAAGCACAAAGAACTTTACCCATGTCTTGGCGTACGCGCTGAAGCTTGGTTGCCTTGGTGGTGTGGCGCCCATCCATCTGCAAGCGGCAGTCCCGACAGATCTTGTGCTTCTCCGCCACTCGGGCGAGAGCCACCTGTCACAATAGCCTCCCAGCAGAGGCGGTGCCTGGCGCACCAATCAGGATATTGCTGCATGCCATCAAATTATTGATATGTCAGAAGATGAAATGAAGCCAACCTATTATTCATGAATGTACTACTTACCAAGAAGTACTGCTCCCTCGTGAGCGTCATGTTTCTGGCATCGCACTTCCTTACTACCTGTCCAAGGACGTCGGCGTTGTAGTTGATGATGCACTGGAGCCGCGTCTCGTAGTACAGGTCCTAGAGTCGGGACCTACAGACCTTGTCCTGCACGCGCGCTGTCTGGGTCTCAAACCCAGCGTCACACCTATAGAAGTCCTGCATGCAGACATCATGTATTGTTAGAGCGACCAATGAATACATAGTATTGACCAATTTAGTGTGACGTAGACTCACCCAGAACTCGGCCTTGATCCGTGCCACAACGGTGCCATGCTCGCTGTCCTTAGCGGCGTGAAAGTGGTCCCACGTCCATGGCGGCGAGGGGCCCCAGCGTAGGTGACTGTTGACATCTACTAACGTCGCCATAGGGCTGGATTAACGAGCCGGCTCGGCTCGTTTGGGCTCGGCTCGTTTTGGCTCGTTAGCTAACGAGCCAGCTCGGCTCGGCTCGTTATGCTAACGAGCCAGAAAGCCTGCTCGGCTCGGCTCGTTAGCGAGCTCGAGCTGGCTCGTTTGGCTCGCGAGCCAGACATAAAAAATACAAAAAAAATAAATATCTATATTTATCTAAATTTTAATATTAGCAATTATTCAAAACCAAGCCATAAATCAAAGGAAAAAAATGATATATGATATATATTATACACATTCATATAATACATAATACATCTATAATCTATTATTGATTATCCATACATTCATTTAAAATAAAGAGAAAAATTCATAATAATCCTAAGTTTAAAGAATATAAGTCTAAACATCAACTAATGACAGAGTGCAAGACATCATCATACAAAATTAATATAACTTTAATACCAACAACTTTGGCTCGTTAGGCTCGCGAGCCAGCTCGAGCGAGCTCACGAGCTGGCTCGTTAACTAAACGAGCAGAAATGCTGGCTCAGCTCGTTAAAAAATATAAACGAGCCGAGTCGAGCCGAGCCATTAACGAGCCGAGTCGAGCGAGCTACCGAGCTGCGAGCTTTTCGTCCAGCCTTACGTCGCCAAATATAACTATATAACTTTTAATACGAGAGACGAGATTAGAAGATGTATGGTAATTAATTAACTTGTCATTAGCAACTAGCCACTTATCTATTACCAACATTCTTATGCATGAACTAGGTTGTCATCCCTAATTATATATGCTAAGAATAAATAAAGGTCTCATACATTATTCAATGTGACTAGGCAGAAATATATAAATATAAATTAAGATCAATTCTACAAGCGGACAGATAATTATACCATTGTAGCATTTTACCTAGAGTCTACCAGTTTGTCGATTTATATTTATACCACTGGAAAGGACTAAGATAAACTTTAATCTATTATATTGATAGTGATTATATACAATGGATAAGTGACATTACCGATGTCATTTACTATACTCATAACAGGTAGAGGTCACAAAATAATAAAGATAAATAAAGGTGATAAGTATGGTCAAGCATCATAAATAAAGGATAAACATCAGAGCACTTTCTAGTCATAGTAATAGTTAGCCAATGGATAAACTAAGGAATTAATATCTAAGGTAATTCTATGACTACGTCAATGAATAACTCTAATTAGTGTAATTACATCTAACAATCATTGTTACATTAGTCCTATATCATGATCACATGTAAAGGGCATCATTTAGAAAGGATGTGAAACAGAGTCATTACCCAACTTCGTGACCGTGCCTGCTTGCCTACATACGGGGGGTGGACTACGGATGACTCAACGCAGCTGTCACCTACGCGATCTACCACACGATCCGGCACATCAGGGTGCACTCGTAGATAAAGAGAATAGCTAGACACCACGTCTACATATCGTTCATCATCTACCCATCGATCGTATGGATAAACGGTATACGAGCAATTACATGAATTCAATAAGATCAAACCAACTATACTAGATATATAATCAAAGTAGACAAAGACTATTGTAATCAAGAACATATGAACTATTAAGAATAATGTTTCCCTAATCATAATAAAGAATACAATAATAGATAAAGAACTAGAACTACACTGAACCTTGTGCTCCAGACGGATGCCGGGGCTCTAGATCCCACTGAAGAACTAGAACTCCTGTATTTCTAATCTAATTAGGCTAGAACTATGAACTAGATGGCTCTTGATGAACTAGGAGGCTCTTGATGGCTTGACCGAAGACTTGATGCCTTAGATGAATAATTGGATGGCTCTAGGGGGGTCTGCCCCTTTATTTATAACCCGGTGGGATGTACGTGTGCCGTACGATTAAACTGACTTAACCAAGGGCCGAGATGACTCTAAAAGGCGGTGAAAAAAGACTCCAGAAGGCGGCGGCGAAACCTTAGGGGGCGCCGCCCGGCCCCCTCTATGGGCCGGCTGGCCTCACCTCCTGCCAGGTGGGGCCCCGGTTGCTTCGGGTGCCTTCTACGCTCTTCCCACGTCCTGATGACGATGTTTCCTTCGCGGTTAAGTTTCGTGATAATTAAGCACTTTAATCTCTCTCTTAAGCTTTTTTGATAATCCCCTGAAAAATACAGAATATGCAAAACTCGTGGAAATTATCAGTTAAAACCCTAGACTAGTGTATATTCATATATCCTTTGGTGTCTAAAGTTCTAATAAAAGTTGACGTTATCCACCGTCAACAAAACCCCCAAGCTTACTTGCTTGCCAGTCCCTTGGCAGACAAACTAAGCCTAATTACCAAAGTATTTGGATCAGGAGTTGCTACAATGCTTTCATATTTTCCAAGTACACATGCGTTCAAATAGAGATTCTCCTCCAGTTTAGACAATAACTGTTCTAACCTTCAGATTTACCCATTTTACCCTTAACTATGGAGCTTTACAGTTTTCACGTAAGTCTTGAGCAATTGAAAGATAGAACAATCGAGTTAAGCACTATGTCTCAAACTCTTCACAGTACCAATATTCCGGAGTTTTTATAAGTTTTCGAAATAAAATTCAGAGCTTAATTGTATGACACCCTCAAGTCCCTCAGTATATGTGGTATTTATGGATCTCACTTAGACATTAATAATGTCATGCCTCCCTATAGCTAAGAATATTTAGTGGAGCTCATAAGAGTGGCAATAACAAGAATGAGCATACTTGCAGTTCATATATTGTAAAGTCAAACAATGGATCCACAGAGAATCGAGGCATACAATCAAAACAAGATGTGCATGTGTATGGAATATGGTGGATAGGTCTATATGTGGTATTTAGTGGCTAATCCTAATTCTACTTATTCTCTTTTGAAAATAAATCTCTCTTTAAGATTCACAGTAAACATGGGCTAGCTTTATTCTCTCTCTCCTTCTTCTTTTTTTCATTAGGGAGGCGGGCATCTAGTACCCATTGTTTTACCTGCTGGGACACTTGTCCATCTTTTACTCCCTTTTCTTTTCATACTTTTTGCATAGTCACATGTATCCAATAAATGATTTGGAGAGATAACAATGGTAAAAACTTAGAGCATTTATAACAGGGTTGTCCTATGAGGTATATTTTTGGTGTTTTCCTCCCGGTGTAGGAGAAAATATTTTATGATGAACATAGATGAAAGTGAAAATGGTTGCGATTACTCTCAGCATAGGAATAATGCATATGTGGCTGAAGTGTGTACGTGATCTTGGTTTTAAAAGCATGACAAGACTCTCATGAGGTATGCAACAAAGGTTGACTGAATCCAATGCAAAGCAAACAGCATAAATGTGTAAAGGTTTCCTATCTAAATGTATCATATATGGGTTTGGTAGGAATTCACATTTTGTCATACAAGAGCTTATCATGTAGATTTTAAGTTTTAAAAATAAATCTCCAGAACTTAGTAATGCTAAGAGTAAGATAAATAGCAGCTCAGACCTTCATGTATCATATAAATCAATCATGTAGACTTAGCTCAAACATATGCCTCCACAAGTTTCAGGTTCAGAGTAAATTTTCAAGTCAAAATAGCAGTATCTAAAACTCAAGAGAATTTAAGTTTGATAATTAGGTACTTGAAAGGAATGACAACAGAGCAACTATTCATCATCTCCAAGATAAAATTTTAGTGTTCATCAATTTTAATTAATTCTAGTCTAGACTGACTCTAAACATGTTCTAATATATAGCTAAGTGTTTATTTGGTTTTAATTATTTTTGACTCAAAAAGACTCTATAATCTGTGGACCTTCATTTACCCACATATTTTTGGTATTTTTTAGATTTTCCTATGATACTATGGTGAACCTTCATGTGCTCACATATTTTTGGGTATTTCATGACTATGCAAAACAGACTCAAATAATCGCATAGGTATAATTACCTGATAACTAGGGGATGCTCCTCCCGCAAGCTAGATGTTTGCAATACCTTGGTGTTGAATGATCTTCAGAGTGAGCTAGCCAGTAGTAGTCCTGGTAGGTGCCGCTAATAGACTCTCTTCTTAGTCATAACGTTGTGTCCTGCATATTTATACTCCAACAAGAAAACCAAAACTCGATGTTCGAATTTAATAAGGGGTTAGCGGTCAGCCAATGAGTAATTGATTATTCTCTGGGTTAATTTTAATTGACAGATTCTAGCAGGATTCTAACAGGATTTTATTTTTGGGGTTTTCTAATTTTCTTATGCAGCAATCAAATATGCATACATTATATATATATATATATATATATTATGCCACCACGGAGAATATTTATTCTCATGGGGCTTAAGAGTTTCATAATGCAACAAAGTAAATACAGATGCTACTATAATGAATATTATTTTTATTTTTATGCCGCCACAGTAAATATTCTTACAGAGTATTCCATAAGTTTATTCATATGGGGCTTTAGTTTTTATGATGCAATAAAGTAGTAAACATTTTTGTTGTTCTATATTAACCTGCAAAAGTGATTGTACTAATAAATGTGTTAAAGCAAAATTACTAATGAATGCTAACTTATTAGATAACTACCATTCTAACCTTATGGCTAGGGTACGAAATTTAAAGTCTACCGACAGGACTTAGATAGAGGAGAGTACTTACTTAGCAGGTTCATCGTCTGAGGTAACATCAGCAATTCCCTATTTTGCGGTGGTGTAGTAGGTGCTTCTTCTTTCTCCTTCCATCTCATTTCTGTCTCTTCTGCTTCTCTCTTTTCTAGCTCCAGCTCTTCCTTGTCACACTCCCTCAGGCGTGTTTCTCTTGACTCTTTATAACTCTTCATCCATTCTTCTAATTATGCGTGGATCTCTTCTGCCTTAGTAATCTGGTCCATCCTCTCAGCTTCCACTTCCCACTCACTCCAGCGTGGTGCTTGTACGGCTTCCTCTTGCTCTTTGTAGTAGTCTTCATACTTCACAATCTTGCCAGGGAATTCCTCCCATCCACAGTGAGGCTGGGCAGCCTGACAGCGGGTTTGGCGTCTTCTCCTGTTGCGTTGCTTCCTGTTCTGCTCATGGTTAACAAGTGTTCTAAATTGACAATGTACCTTTCCCGTGGGTAGGTTGAAGTGGATATGTCCAGACCCGATGTAGATAATAGCATTGGCAGTGTAGAGGAATGTTCTTCCCAAAAGAATATGTGATTCATCGTCTCCCTGTATGTCAAGGATTAGAAAATCTGCAGGTATATATTTATCTTGAATTTTTACCATAACGTCCTTAACCACGCCTTCAGGGAATCTTAGTGATTGGTCCGCCATCTGCAACTGAATATATGTTAGGTATAGATGTAAATCATTAAATAATTCATTATATACCTGTTTGGACATTACGTTGACGTCTGATCCAGTGTCGCAGATGGTGTTGGCAAAAGTGGTGTCTCTGATTTTGCATTCAATGATTGGTACACCTGGATCACCTTTCTTTGTTGAAAATGGATGGGGGAGCATATGATCATTTTCTGTGTTGAGAGCAATCATTAATTGAACAGTTTCTTCGAGTACATGCTGGAGTTTGTTCTTTCTCCATCTTCTATTGTTCTTCTTCTTGGGTGCTGGTTGTTGTTGCTCTTCTTGTTGATGGAATTGCTTCGAGACTGCATGAGTCTTTAAGATGCGGTTCTTGAACGAGAATCTTTCTTTCTTGTCCTTCATGGAAAGGACAATTTTGGCATGTTCTGCATAAATGATGGCTTTGATTGTGCACAAGAATGGTCATCCCAAAAAAATGGGTGTCTTCTCATCTCCTCCTGTCTCCATGATCACGAAGTCAACTGGGACATATGATTGCCTCACTCTGATGATAGCTTCTTCTAGCACTCCCTCGGGGTAGTAAATGGACTGATCTGAAAGCTGCTATATCATAGAATTCAAAATCTTATATTTATCAATCTCTTGTAAACTTTAATTGTGTTGTCATCAATCACCAAAAAGGGGGAGATTGTAAGTGCATCTAGCCCTTTAGTGGGTTTTGGTGAATTGAATGACAAGACAATTAAAGGTCTAACAAGTTTGCTAAGTGTGTCAAAGGTTTAACAAGAAAGCAAACTTGATGGTACTCCACATAATGTTCAATGAAGGCCAATATTGTGTATTGTTGTGTTGGAAGATCATTGATACACTCTAGTTCAAGTGAAAGACAACAATGCAAATGGAATTGATGAGATGGCTTATATGGTGGGATATCATAGCATTATGAGAAAGCAAGCATATTTAGCAAATAGCAAAAGAGACATGAGTTGATAGTCTTGGATTGGTCTCAATCATGACTTATTTTTCATGAACAAGAAGAGTTGATAATGGATTAGTAGTGATCAAGCTAGAAGTATGAAGATAGATATTGAAGTGAGTGTTTAGAGTGTCAAGCCAAAATGAAGAGGATATAAGGAATCGTGAATTGGCCTTGACCATATTGATGTTGATTTATATATGTCACTCTATGTGAAGCTTGATTGATCTCAACATTCAAATCTAGAAGATATTCAAGTAAGAATCACAATATTGAAGAAATGGTTTTCAATGGATGCTTAATATGATGTGACTTGAGTATGGCTTGATGGGGTAAAGATAGCAAGGAAAGGACTTCGAGGTACTAAGAGGAGGTGAAGGGTAAGCAAAGGCTCGGACCGAGATACCCTGGCTAAAGTGAAGAAGAGAGTACTTGCATTTAGTCGAGGAACTAATCAAGCTATGAGGAGTCATATTGTGTTGAGGATAAAATCTTTAGTGAAAGTGATTTGAAGCCATGAATTGAATTCACATGTGTTGAATGGTTCAAGTCACATTCTCAAGATGGATTGCCTCGAAGGGATGAGACAAGGATGATTGCAAACCATTATGGAGAGAGATTGAGAAAGAGGACAATACGATTGATGGTGGAATCCCCAAATTGTAAAGTGCAGCGGCAACAAGCTCAAAGGAGTTTAAATTCTTCTATGTTTTGAATTTGAGTTTAGGAAAAGCCGTACTATAAAGGGGGATACAATGCGCAAGCTTAAACATGTGACCAAGTGCTTTAGTCTCCACCAAACATCCTAATTTCCACTGCCAAAACCAGCCACAAAATTCCATATCATTCTGATCTGTTTTGGCAGCGCGGCACTGCCGGCCTCTGGCCCGGCACTGTCGCGACTTATTCTGACCGTTAGACTCGGGGGTAATTCAAAATCACCACCTCGTCGTCCCCAACGGCTAGTTCGGCCATTCCCTCTCCCAGGTGCAACTAGAGAAGCTCTCTCTCCCTCTCTCTCACTCCATTGGAGCCCCTCAAGCTTCTTCCCTTGATTCCTCTCCGATTTCTTAAGAGTTTGAGCCTCCAAACCATATTAGAGAGCAGCCCCAATTGTTCTTCATCTCCTAGAGCACTTGGTTCGCGTTCAAGCCAGTGGATTGTGTTCATTACTCTTGAAGCAAGGCTCCTAGCCGGCTAGGCGTCGCCTTGGAGCTTCCAACTTGATTGTGGCAGCCCCAGGACGTTTGTTATCACCCATTACATCTAGTGGAACACCCTCATCTCAATAGTTCACTCTCTTGACTTGAGAACGAGGAGAAAGGCAAGCCTTGGTGGCGAGCCCAAGCCTTAGTGGCATACCTCAACAACGTGGACATAGGCAAGCCTTGGTGGCGAGCTGAACCATGGGATAAATCGCTTGTCCTCTCTCTTTGTGTTCTTATTATTGCTTTGTATTACTTGTCTTTGTGGTGATTCTAGGGATTGGACTCGATCTACTCGTGTGCAAGCTTCCGCAACCATCTAATTAGTGGAATACGCTCCTGCACACCTCTACAACATCTCTACAAAGTTTGGTGTGCAGTCTCGGGTATTGGCCAGGGCAGCACTGCCGCTCTGGGGAGCAGCAGTGCCGGGCAAGCAGCAGTGCCGGGTTATGTTCTAATGTTTGTTTGAGCTAAAATTTTACAGGTCTATTCACCCCCCTCTAGGCCCCTCTTAGTGACATCAGGTCCTTACAAGTATCTATTGACTCACGGGTGCTAGATATAAGCCCGTGGTATAAGGTCTGCATCAATAGCCAATCCTCTATCCAATGATGAGGACAATCTTCAATATAATCTTGAAATCTTTCCTATGCTTCAGTGAATGATTGTAAGTGCAATCAAGCCCTAAAGTGGGTTTTGGTGATAATGACCACGCAATTAGAAGACTAATGAGATTTATCGAGATGATGGACAGGCAAAAGCATTAGGAGGATGTAATCTTATGTAGGTGGACCCCTAACATTTAAAGGATGCGGCATCCGGCTCAAAGGAGGTTTAAATTCGTTTTGATTTTGAAATTGAGTATAGGAAAGCCGTACTATTAAGGGGGATACAAAAGACAGGTTTGAAAGTGTGACCAAGTGCAAATCTCTACACTAAACATCCTCACTTCCACTGCCAAAGCCAGCCACAAAATTCCAGATCATTCTGTCCTGGTTTGGTAGCGTGGCACTGCCGGCCCTAGGCCCGGCACTGCCGGCCGAGCGGCACTGCCGCTCCAATCCCGGCACTGCCACGACTTGTTTTGACCGTTAGACTCGAGGGGGCTTCTTAGCCTCCCTCCTGTCGTCCCAACGGTCATCTCTGCCATTTGCTCAGTTCTCAGACTAGAGAAGTCACTTTCTTGCTCTCTCTCACTCCCAACAAGCTCTTCACTCAAAAGTTTGAATCTAGAAGAGTGTGAGCTGAATCTTAGTAAGAACAAGCTTCTCCCCACTGATCTTCAACTTCCTCAAGCACTTGGTTCGCGTTCAAGCCGGTGGTTTGCATTTGTTACTCTTGGAGCTTGCTCCTAGCCGGCTAGAGCGTCGTCCGGTGAGCTTGCCAACCTTGTGGCAGCCCCGGGAGGTTTGTAATCACCCTCACAAGCTAGTGGAATCACCCCCTCTTTTCAAGAGTTAACTCTCTTGACTTGAGAACGAGGATTGGGTTTTGTGAACCCAAGTTTCCTTTGTGGAACCTCAACAACGTGGAGTAGGCAAGCTTTTGTGGCGAGTTGAACCACGGGTTAAATCTTGTGTCACTTATATTGCTTGTTTCATTCTCTATTTGTTGAATTTCTTGATTTCTAGGGTTTGGTCCCGATCTACGAATTGGTGGTGTTCTAGCTGCAAGGAAAGAGTGTGTTAGGGTCTACACATACCAGGGAACATCAGTAATTTGTTTGATCTAAATTTCTCCAAGCAGTTTTTGAGTTGTGTAGAATTTGCTCTGCGAGGTCTAGCACTGCCGCTCTGGGAGCAGCAGTGCCGGGCATCCCGGTAGTGCCACTCTACAGGCGGCACTGCCGCGCTTGTTACTAACCTCTGTTCATGAAGATTTTTCACAGGCCTATTCAACCCCGCTTCTAGGCCAGTCCGTGATCCTACAAGTGGTATCGGAGCCGGTTACCTCAGGTCTACGCTTAACCGCGTGAGGTATGGCCAAGAACAGTGAAGCGGAGGCGAATGCAGCTCATGAGGTTCGTGGTGGCAGTGGTGGTGATAATCTCCACACCACCGACAGCAGCAGTGACAGCGTGTCGACGGCAAGTCAATCCACACTACCACCAGCTAAGATTTCTGAACGAGAAAGAGCAAGAAGAAGAGAAGAAAGAAGATTGAAAAGAGAAGCAAAAGAAGCTAGAAGAGAAGAAAGAAGAAAAGAGAAGAAAGAGCTGAAAAGAAAAGAAGAAAAGCTAAAAAGAAGAGAAGAAAGGAGGCTGAGAAGAGTAGAAAAGAAGAGAAGAGAAGAAGAGGAGAAGAAAAGAGAAGAAAAGGGCAAAAAGAAGGCATCAAGTGATAATGACTCAAGTAGCACTGAAGATGGAGATGATGATAGCACGTATCAACCTACCAAGAGCAGCAAGAACAAGAAAGGCAGCGGCTACACCGACTATGCAGCCGTATTATTTGATTATTCATCTTTATCTAACCTTGACACTAGACGTGTCATCAATGTGCCCGTGGGAAAGTTGCCTCATTTCGATGGGACAAACTTTGCCAAGTGGAA
The DNA here is from genome assembly GCA_038502445.1 of Eremochloa ophiuroides. Taxonomy (NCBI): domain Eukaryota; kingdom Viridiplantae; phylum Streptophyta; class Magnoliopsida; order Poales; family Poaceae; genus Eremochloa; species Eremochloa ophiuroides. The sequence continues at coordinate 80,189,598 of JAHLJS010000006.1, forward strand.
GCACTTGATGAAAACTTATCTTGTAGGTCTTCATCCCGGGATTTGGAAAATTGTGCATCATGGCTTGAAGGCACCGGTTGATCCAAAAAAGCCCACACAAGCTGAGTTCTGCAACATCCATCTCAATGCCCAAGCTACTAGTGTTTTGCTTAGTGCCTTGGATGGAGATGAGTATAACAAGGTGATGGGTTTGGAGGTGGCCAAGGAAATTTGGGATACCTTGCACATGGCACATGAAGGTGTTGACAAAGTAAGAAGGTCCAAGATTGAAATATTGATGGCCAAGCTCAACCGGTTTGCAATCCATGAAGGTGAAGGGCCACAAGAGATGTTTGATAGGTTGATGGTCATTGTTGGCAAGATTAGAGGTCTTGGTGGCACCGAGGTGAATGATCATAAGGTTGTGAGGGTCATGTTGAAAGCTTTCACACCAAGAAATGAGACCCTTGTGACTTTAATTAGAGAGAAGAAGAGATTTGAGCAATTCACTCCTAGTGATGTCCTTGGGAGGCTTTTGACACATGACATGCATAGAGAGGAAGCACTTGAGAGGCAAAGGCTTGGGGAGCTGCAAACCAAGCTTGAGGACATGAAAATCAAGGATGTAGCACTCAAGGCATGCAAGAGAAGCTTGCAGCCTGCAGCAAGCAAGCAATCCACATCAAGCAAGCAAAAGGGCAGCAAGCAAGGTGTTTCGTTCAATTCAAGGGCAGCCAAGAAAGTCAAGGAAGAAGTGCCAACAACTTCATCATCTAGTGAAGAAAAAAGCGATAGTGAGCAGCAACAAGAACATATTGATGACTTTGCTTTGTTCATGAGAAGATTTCGCAAGGGAATCAAGAGCAATGGCTACAAGTTGGTGAAAAGAACCTTTTCTAACAAGAAAAAGAGAACATGCTATAATTGTGGTAGCACAGAGCATTTCATAGCCGATTGTCCCAATGAGAAGAAGGATAAGAGGCAAGACAAGAAGTACCACAAAGAGGGCAGCAAGAGAAGGTACAAGAAAGAAGTGGGATCGGCCGCGCCGGGAGCTTCGAGGGCCCGCGCAAGTAGACTCCCGACGAGGTAGAGCCAGAAGCTGTAGTGGAAGTGGAACCTCCTACTGTCACGGTCCCTCCCTCCTCGTGGTCCGACGAGTCAGAGGAGGTGTCATCCCCTCCTGTCTGTAGGTCCACCGCCTGGTCGTCCTCTTCCACCGGCGGGGTGGGAGTCGGCTCCACGCGCGTCCTCCGACGGCCGCGGGGACGGCCGGTCCTCGACCTCCTCGGTGTCGGCTCCGGCACAGGCTCCTCCTCAGCCTGGGGTGGTGAGTGGTCCCTCATGTAGAGGGAGTTGACCGCACGATGGCCCTACCTTCCGCCCGGCATTTTGTCGAGCGCCTACGATTTCAAAGAGTAAACCAATTAGTAATGTTAATTTACAAAGTACTTATAAAGAGATGCAAAATGAATTGAATATAGTAGTAATAATAATAATATAGTATTACATGAATTAGAAATATTCTTCACGATCGGCAGCGGCTGGATCATAGGTGTCATCATCACTATCAATATTGTCAACTTGCACCTCTTCTACCTCGTCCTCGTCTCCATCATTGTCATCATTGTCTTCGTCTAACTATAATCGCTCAAGCATTTCTAGGTCCTTCTCATCTTGCACCTCTTCTCCCACGTTCTCATCTCCATCCCCTCGATCAATGTCATTGTTTACTTCCATGCCCATCAGCGAAAACATGTCTATGTCAAACTTTCCTTCTAACCCCTCTGGTTGATAGAACTCCTATGTGTGGAGGTCAGAATTGTAATCCTCATCGTTTGGAACAGGTAGTCTACCGCGGGGCGATACCATCTGCACAAGGTACCAACCCATGAGATTGGGGTCTTTTTGGCAGACCCATGGGAGATAATAAACTTGCCTGGCCTGTTGAGCCACAATATAGACATCCTCTCCTTGATATACAGAATCCTGTCAAATTTCGACTTGTCCAATCTCAGGGGTTGTTCTCGTGACGTTAGGATCGAACCAATGGCATTTGAATACGACTGGATTACGAGCTTTGCGACACTCAAAGTTGAGCTCGTATATTTCTTCTACTATGCCATAGTAGTCGTGCCCATCGGTGCCGGGCGTACGAACTCCGGTACTTGTGGTTTTCCGAATGGGCCGACTCCGCTCGTAGTCGCTTGTGTGAAAGCGATAGCCATTCACGGTATAGTTGGTGAATGTCTTGACCCTGTAGGCGAAGCCTTTGGCTAGCCCTTTCAACTCAGCATCCTTTGCCCTATCTTTGCGGGCCTGCAAAGTGAGGCCAGATAGATCGTTACATTACTCGCTCTTATGATCGAAGTGGGAAAGGCAAAGAATTAACCAGGTACCTTCGTGTCGAACCAGGAAATGAAATCAGGCACACCATATTTGAGAATACTATCTTCCTCTTGAGGGGAAGGAGCCATATTCCCTGTCCAGTATGTATTCAGAAATTCTCTGAAAAAACAAGAGACAAGGGGGTGGATACATGGAGGATAACGCATAAGGTCTTGTTGCAGTATGTAACAAGCTCATTGAGAACTTATTGCACATAAGGCTTCACTTCGTCAAGGTTCAACAACACATAAAGCATGATAATGCGCCACTCATCATGCCTTAAGCTCTTGGTGCACAGTGCGCTTGCCTTTTCGAGTTGCCCTTTGAAAAGGCTGAGGTTCTATGAACTCTCTTCGTCGTTGTAACGAGGGGGAGGATTGTGCACGCTGGGAAGGCTGTCATTATAGTATGATGTTGTGAAGTTTGACACCTCCTCAAGAATGAATGCCTCTGCCATGCTAGCCTCAATTTTGGCTTTGTTTCTACACTTTTTCCGAAAAATCTTTAGACATCCCTCGATTGTATAGCACCAACGGAACTGCACGGGCTCCCCCATTCGTGCCTCGTACGATAGATGCAAAATCAGATGCTGCATCGCCAGGAAGAAGCCGGGTGGAAGATCTTATCCAACTTGCAGATCAACATAGGTGCCACTTTCTCCAAGTCATTAATGACGTCCCGAGATAACTCCTTGGCACAAAGCTGGTGAAAGAAAAATCTCAACTCTGCCAGCATGCGCCACACATGCTCGGGGACGTATCCCCGAAGAACAACAGGGAGGTGATGCCGAAAGTCTGTCTCGGACCGGAACGAACCATGGAAACTAATCTCATCTACGCATTCGCGGGCCGTCCAAAATACGTGGATAATCCGAAAGAGATACGGTCACATATATGCAAAGATCTGTATACCACCAACCGTATCTCTTTCGAACGGGAGACGACTAACTGGGCTAAGTGACCATATAAAACATGCATGCAAAGGAGAAGGGGGTTATACCTAGGGTGGCGGTGGAGTCAGGCTAGCGCGGCAGTGGCGTGTCGGTGCGGTGCAGGCAGACTAGCAACACCGACAAAGTGCTTCGGGTCCCCTCCGAAAGGTCCTGCTCTACAAGAGAATAAACACGTCGCTATAAATTCAAAAATTCGGCAACACCTCCCCTGTACGGGGAGGTTTCCAAAACCTGCAAGAAAAATTATCGGCACGAAGGCCGACAACCACAAACCTGGCACAAAGGCCGTCGGACTTGGCACAATGGCCGACAACCACAATGGCTTCACCTTCTTCTCCGAGGAGGGCCAGGGACGACGATGGGCGGGCACAACGACGGGGGTGGGGCGGTCGGGGCTTCTTCTTCCTTCCTTCTCCTTCTTCTTCTTCTTCTTCTTCTTTTTCCTCCTCCTCTTCCTTCTTTTTTCTCTTCGTCCCTTTCGTCTTCTTCCTCCTTCCTCCCTCCTGTCGGGCGGGCGGCCGGGTTTGCCGAGGCCGGCGAGGGCGAGGCGGGGCTGGGGATGGCCGGGGCGGGGCCGGGGATGGCCGGGCTAGGGCGGGCGCGGCCCGGGCGAGCGCGGTCGGGGCTCGCTGGCGGGGAGTGCGCGGCCGTGGCAGGCGGGCAAGGATCCGGGGGGGCCGGGGGCAGCGGCGGCGGCTGCGGTGGGGTGGGCGGGGTGGCGGCGACGGCGGGGCGGCTGCGGGTCGCGGGCTCGCCCGGGGCAGCTGGGGGGCCGGGATCCGACGGGAGGTGGCGTTCCGGCTGGGGGGCGGGGCGGCGGCGGCGGCGGGACGGGCTGGGGGCAGGGCGGGCTGGGGGCGCACGCGTGTGTCTGTGTTTCAGGGTTGGCCAGGCTGGCCGGCTGGTAGTTTGAGTTTTCATTTTTTTTTATTTTTTTTAAAAAACAGCTTTGCCGAGTGCCATGGCCCGGCACTCGGCAAAGGTAGAAGCTTTGTCGAAGTGATCACATGTGGAGATGTCTGGGTTTTAGGCATCCGACTTCGCAACTAGCTTGAAATATTCTCAGTTTTTTATCATAGCCTCTACATTCGATAACACGACACCTCGACAAGTTTCGTGATTTTCGGACTTCGTTTGAATTTTATATAATTTAAATACAATCCGACAACAAGCGGGTCGCCATGTTCCGCGAATAAGTCGTTCAAATTTTTTGGTGAGTTCCTGGATACGGCCTCAAAAGACATCCTTCAACATGAATACCATTTTTTGGACGGCTACGTTTCATTATTTCATGCACCCGCAGGTCAAACCAACATTTTCCGAAAAAAATTGAAGAAAACAAAATAAACTAAAGAAATATATCAAAATGCAATGAAAAAGTCCCAAACTTCAACATGTTGTTTGTGTTACTGTAGAAAACCTCTAAAAAATTTGGGTGAAAAAAAATCAGTTTGCCGAGTGCCTAGGGTTGGCACTCGGCAAAGTTTCTATTTTGGCGAGTGCCAAACGCCTGGAACTCGGCAAAGGTAACGGCGCCCGACACCGTCGGTCCCCGGTATTTTTTTGCCGAGTGGGGTCTTTGCCGAGTGCCTTAGTATGCCGAATGCCTTGGTTTGCCGAGTGCGGCACTCGGCAAAGAAGGCCTTTGCCGAGTGCGCGATATTTGGCACTCGGCAAAGAATGCCTACGCCTTAGCTTCTACTACCTTGCTAGAACACCAAACTTGCTCTATTGGAACTTTGAGGACAATGTTGCTATGTTTGTGAACTATGTTGTCAGAACTATGTTTGAACCTGTGTGCTATGGTTGAACAGTTTGAACTGTATGATGGAACCAGAAACTTTGGTGTTGCTTGAACTTGCAAGCACTTGTTATCTATCCAGCTGGAATGTGTGTATGCTGGTTTGGCTCAATTCTGTATGACTTATGAGCTCTGATGACTGTGATGGATGATGCCTACTGATATTTCTGAATGATGGACTCTGATATGTATGTATATCTGTGTGTATGACCTGTGATGGAGATCTGTGCTGCAATCTGTTAGATATATATGTATACAAAGCAAGACACAAGTTTACTGTCACATAATACTATATGACACCTCTGTTCGTCACAAAAGACTGCCTCACTTTATTAGACAAGTACAAAGCAAGACAACACTACAATGTCACATAATATATTATATGACGACAGAGATTCGTCACAAAAAGTTCACCAATCAACATTCCCCATTGTCAATTTGTGATGGACCACGTATTATGTGACGCGCTGACAACGCATATGTGATGGCTGTGGTCGTCACAACAAACATGAATATGTGACGATAAAATTTTAGCCGTCACAAAAGGTCCTGACATTATATGATGGTTTGCCTGATTTCGTCACGCGATACTTTTTGTGTCGGTCGTTTTGTGACGACCGCGTGACGACATTTTATCATCACAAAATACTTTTTATGACAATATATGTACTTTACATGACAATTAGCCTTTGTCATACAATCCAGAATTTCTTGTAGTGAACCTTCGGGCACTCGGCAAATCGCGTATTTCGTGTAGTGCATGTTCGACAGGGTTTAATAGAAATATAGCTACGGCTTAATTATAGTACTAATTTTTCATGATAGAAAAACATTGTTCTATGATTAAAAAGTAATATTGATTCTAGCTAAAAAAATACGTTTTATTTTGTGAATTAGTTGTAGTCTAATTTTCTTTCTTAAACTCTAAAATTTTCTTTCTTAAACTCTAAAGCTAGATATCGAACATCTAAACTCTTAAAACCATGCAAATTAACTTGATTTGGTTTAAAGTGGTTTTAAAGACATTTTATCTTTTTTTAATTAGTTTCTCAAATACTTTATGTTTAAGCTTCTCAAAATTTTGAAAAACAACCTTAGAGATACACTACGACACAATAAATCCAAACAAAAATGAATAGAGCTTGTGAAAACATAGAAGCTTCCAAAAGTTAATTTTTGTTCTTGGAAAATGGGAAAAATCACCTAGAAGATCTAGAAAATACCAAATCATTCTGATCAATGTCTAATAAAAACTTTTCCACAATAAAAAACATGAAATTCAATAAGCATAGATTCAACATACATACATTGATGCAAATGCAATCATTATCTGCATTCGTGTTGGTTGTCTTTATTTTTGCTAAAAGTTTTCAAAATGCATCTAACTATCAGTTATAATGTGTATAAAATATAAATTTTCTCGATATTTTCATATGCCTAAGCATTTTATTTGGATTCATCATATCCCGGTCTATCTCTAGGTCCCTTTTTTGGGTAATTTTAGAAACCTATATAGGCATCTTCTATGTTTCAAAAACCTTAACATGTATTTTTATATTCTTTTCTATTAAAAGGATAAAATCACCTACAAAACCACTTGAAACATAGAAGATGTCATGACTTGGTCATGCTCATTGCATAATCATTGACATCATGAGGATCATTAACATTTTAAACTCGCTTTGGAAAACTTGCATACAAATTCTGCATTTTTTAGGATCTGTAATGATAAACCAGTTGCAAGTGTCACATGACTACGTGAGGCTAAGGCTAGTGATGGAGCTTACAATATAGCACTTGAAGATGACACTACACCCTGAGGCTATTGCAAATGGTGCTATGATTCCTATCATTAATGGGTGCTCCTCATTTTCCTACCATGCAACTCCTGAAGGTCCGAGAACTTTTTGTGATGCCTCTGTCAACTTTCAAAATCCTACTATAAGCACCTAAACTGTTATTGGAGTTTTCATTCTCACTCAACCTATTAGAAGTTCCATACCTTTTTTCAGATGGCTATAGCTCAGGTCCCTTTGAGGTCGAAGCTACCGCTCTTTTTTTTTGTGTCAAGCTAATAAGCTACCACTGTTACAGTTTAACAGTTGTAACAGTTGGATACAAACCCTAAGGAAGCTAGAATTTTCAGCTTCACTTGCTTCACACCTTTTGTAGTTATTTAGTACCTCAGGGTCCAAAACAACGTCACGCTAATGCAAAACAGTGACTCTATTTGTTGGAAGAGAAGGTAAAGCAGACGTGTGGTATCAAATACACCTATAGTATCCCAGATTATATAGTTTCTCCATTTCAAATTATAAGTTATTCTAGATTTTTCTAAACATGTAACTTTTGAAATATTTAGACACAGTGTGTATCTAAATTCATGGCAAAATATATATATTTAAAAAAGAAACAACATGCGACCTAAAACGGACACAGGATTGAATAGTCTTCAAATTCAGGTGTTGTTCTCATAGCTGGGAGAGTATAATGAGCGTGTGCATGTTAGAGTGGCTGCATATTACTGTATCACTAATGTATGGGTCTATCCTGAAATATTTTTACCTTTTGAAAGGACGGTAAGGCGGCGTTGTTGTTATTTTTGTTAGACGGAGTTAACAAACAAAAAAAAAAGAAGAAGAAGAAGAAGCTGAGTACAGACAACATAAGATGAGGAAAGAAACAACAACATTTTGACTATTTTCTTTGAATGATGTGTCGTTAATTTGTTATCTTGGCCGATCTGTACGCAAGACGGCAAGGCTTCACGAGGTGGGACTAGTTCACATACGCGGTGCTCATATACAACACGTTATCCTCGAAGATAAACTTTCATTTTTCCCAGCCTATACTTTTTAAAAAAAAAACCTTTTCCCAGCCTATACTTCGCATGCATATAAACTACAGGACCCTTTCTGTACCTTTTATGGTGGGCTAATTAGTAGTAAAAATTTCATACTTATTGGATCATGTATAACTTAGTTATAGGTAAAGCACAGATTTAATATAGAAAAAAATCTAATTTCATGCCTATTAAATTTATGCTTTATCTTAAAACAAAAGTTATCTTGGCCGATCCGTACGCAAAACCGCAAGGCTTGACCAGGCAGGACCGCAGGAATAGTTCACATACGCGGTGCACATATACACCACGTTATCCTCGAGGATAAATTTTCCCAGCCTATACTTCGCATGCATATAAACTACAGGACCCTTTCTGTACTCTTCCGTCCTGTAGTAGGATAGTAGTCGTAGCAAGCGTACAAGTACAACTCTCTGTTGGCGCAAGCACACGTCACCGGTTCCAGAGCGAGAGCTGGTTCTCACCGAACAGATCGCATCATCATTGCCTTACCCTTTACGAACACACATGACACGCCTTTTTTTTTTCCCATCTTGTTATTTAACAATTTTTTTCTCTGAAACAGAGATGAGAATGAAGCAAGGAAACAGAACTAGTGCGTCTCTCAAAAAAGAAAAAAAAAAAACAGAACAAGTGCGAAAGAAACCCGAGCAAATTAAACAACAGTACAACACACGGACCACGTATACTCTAAGCCCCATCCCATTTTTGGCCGTACGTCCAATGCGCCCGCGACACAAAACCATGGATGAATTAAAACAAGGCGAACAAACACACGCCCACCACAAAATGAATACTATAAAAAATCGTCCCATCAGTCGGCTACTACAGTATATCATCATCTCAGACTCCACCAGCCGTCGTAATCGCAAGTCTAAGGAAGCTAGCTGATCGAGCTCGCGGCGGTGGCACATGGCGGGCGGAGAGAGCTCCGTCGACCATCGGCACAGGGGCCGCTGCTGGTGCAGCAGCGGCAGCGGCACTAGACTAGTTTAACATATCGTCCCCCGGCGAAACCGAGCGCGCCATAACGTCATGTTTCCACGGCGCCGCACATGGCGACGAACGGACAGGCGGACAGCCTGGCGCGCGCGGCTGCTGGTGGCCACGGGGTATTCATCCGCTCCATCCGTCGGGCCCGATCGATCGCCGCAACAGCATCGCCGTCGCGAAAGCGTGCGCGCGAACGAAGTCTCGGCCATGCCCCCTCGTCGTCCATTGTCCTGTCCAGATGAGGAATCTAGGGGTGCATCAGGATCAGGAATCAACCAGCAGGTTAGGTGGTGTGCGTGATGCAGATGCAGCATGTGTGGCCTTCCTTTTCTATTTACATAAAAAAAAAACTTTTATAATTTACCAGAAAAGAACCTCCATGACACGCCACCCACCTCCTGGGCCCACCACCTGTGGTCATCAGCTCCCGCCGTCTCGCCGCGCCACTCACCTCCCGCACCTCTTAGAGCATCTCCAGCCATATCCTAAAATCACGCCCCTACATCTCCATTTAGGAGGTGGTCTACAAAAAATAGGGGCTCAAATTTACTCCCAACTCCAGTGAAACAAGCAGCACATGACCCCATCTCAAGAGAAAAAGTAGTGTGGGACCCATAAATGAAAGGAGATAGGGGGATCCAATATCTAGGGAGGTTGAGATTATAATTTGAGGGGCCATGCAAAATGAGGTCCGATTTAGGGACTCCACTGGAATTGAATTTTTGCCCAAACTTTTAAAATTTAGGGTAAGGACCTAAGTAGAGGCTTGTGCTGGAGATGCTCTTAGGGCTTGTTTGGTTGTTGTTAAATGAAGATGATTGGAGGGAATTAAGGAGTATTTTGACTTGTCATAGGGGATTTAATCCTCTTTAGTTCCTTCTAATCCTCTTGATTTAGGGTTCAAATGAACGAAGCCTTAACTTGGAGCCCATCCCCTAATCACCCGCATTGTGATGTGCCATTAGCCTCGCTCAACCATCATCTTCCACTGTCTTGGTGGATGGTACCCCCACAGCCCCACCATCTCGCTTGCTACCACCTTCGTGTTATGATCGCCACCCCCAAACCCTCTTCTACAACGGCCGGTGAGTAGGATCCCCTAAACCTGAAACACTAACCTTTTCTTCTTCCATGGCAAGCATCACACGGATGGCTAGCGTGAGTGTACGAGACCCATGGTGTGATACCTAACCCTTCATTCTCCTACTCCCCTTACTTAACCCTTTCTTCTTCCTCCCAACAAGTGTGAACCCTATCCCTTTCTTCTTCCTCCCGGCGAGCAACACATGGATGGGTCACGCGAAGGCAAAAGACCCATATATAGTGTCATACCTTAAAGCTTTCTTCTCCTGCATTCTCTTCTTCCTCTCGACGAGCAGCTATAGGGTCACGCGAGTGCACGAGACCCATGGCTATATGGATTGGTAGAGCTTCACTATATACACGCATGGTGTGGTCGTTTCTGCTCATCGCGTATCACTACTGTATTTCGATAATTCATCAGTATTTGTTTATATATTAAAAAAATTCAGAAAATCCTTAGCGGAAGGGACATCTCTACAACATCCATTAGTCGCCCAAACCGATAGCGAGTAATCAGCTTCTAATACCCTAAAACCTCTATAGCCTATAGGCTATGGTAGGGAGCTAGCGCCTCTCATGCATGTAATCTTTGTTATATGCTGACTTCTTCTTATTATCAATCAAGCCGGGCAACCAGATCTTAAAAAAAAACAGAAATGAACCACCATGCACGCTTTGTTCAGGATTAAAAAACCATGCCTGCAAACACTATATCATCATGCATGCATACAGGAAATTACCAGCATAACATACACAGAGGCATGTGCATAACATGTTCTAGCTTTTGCAGCTGTCTTGTTAGCCGAATGACACGACGTCGACACCAATAACCGAGATCAGGTATGTCCATGCATGTACAGACTAGCTAATTAACGACCACACACGACACAGCCACACACACACACAGGTCCAAAACGAACCAAACCATGCATGCACACAATTTAGCGTCCTACTCGGTTTAATAACATCACCTAGCACGCTACATGCTTAACACACGACGGGGGTGACCATCATCATCAGGTCAGCTGTTTCGAGCTATTTGTAGCTAGCTAATACTAGTAATTAACTTCGATCGGAGATCGATGGACGATCGGAGCCTGCTGCTCTTTCAGATGCTCACGGCCATCGTCTGGCTCATGGCGGCGGCTCCCTGCTGCCGAGCCCGCCGCACGCCTTGCGGAGATCTCCCCTTGCAGGCACCCATACCGTCGACGCTGGCATCTTCAGGAGCACCGGCTTTTTCTGGGCCAGCTGGACACACCGGCTTCTGCTTGCCTGCTGCGCTGGAACCGCTGCTGCCTTGCTCTTGCGGCGGCGGCCTTACCTTCACGCCTCGTATCAGCTGCGGATACAACAGAAAGGGTTTAGGAGTTGTTGCTGAAACCAAGTGCACAACAAGATCGACGATATATACCACTGCACTTTATACATTGCCAATAATTGTCATCCGCATATTAGAGCATGCATGCAGTAGCATATATGCAAAACAGTATTGCTGAATCGCCATGCAGCTTTCAAGCAAGGACATCGCGCTTGATCAATTTACACGCACGGATCTAAATTCTAAAACGAACATATAAAGCAATGAAATAGACAGGAAGAACATTACATATTTGCCTGACTTGACGTCGGAGTAGATCACTATGAAATCCCCCTCCTGAAGCTCATTGGAACGAACAAATTCACCTGCAAGTTGAGAAAAACAGAAAAATGCTTGGAACACGACGTCAACATCAGACGAAGGAAATCATAATTCAAGATCCTCTTACCTGTGTTCTCCAACAGATACATTCTGCTCTTGTTGTTGGGCCAAAACCTGCGTGCATGCAATAAGAAGCTGATGAGGCACTGACTTTGCACTGGCAACAGTCAATACTACCATATAAATAATAATAGATTTAATTTGCAGCAAAAAGGTATCCACTTGCAGAACAAAATATCACCAGATCAATATATTAAAAAAACTACTTATTTTGCATAGGACTTCAAGTATTGGAACAAGTTACTATTTTTTTTTTCTGCAACTCAGTGTAAGAGAATTGCTGACAAACTTTATTAGTAGGGAGAAACCAAACCCAAAAAAAAAAAAACAAGACACACACGAAGACACAAGAAAAACACAAAACCAGAAAGAAGAAAAAAGGGAACGAGGAATAGAGAACAAACACAACTATAGCTGCTAAAAAAGATTCGCAACCGTCTGCCAAAATTCGCAGCTTAAGGGCGGCCTTGACACCCAGAAAAGGAAGTAAACTGCCTTGAAATAACTCGAGCTATACCACACGGTCATTTAGCAAGCTGGAGGACGGAAAACATGTTTATTGTGGCTGAAATAGTGCTGCAGCCAGGCAATCAAACCGAAGAAGAAAATTTTTCTGAACAAATATCAACTGGTGGTATATCAACTACTGTACGTACGTACTGACTACTGAGCAGATGCAGAATATTTTAGTACTGAAACAAACAGATTAGCAAGTTGGAGAGAAGAGGCATGTTTATTGCGTGCAGAATTCCGTGTAGACGAGTGCATGCCACTATTCCCTCCGTTCATGAATAAACACAATTCTTTGACTTTTAAATACCGTATTTGATCGTCTGTCTTATTCAAAAATTTTATATATATTATAAAATAAATAAATTATTATTAAAATATATCTAATGATAAAATAAGCTATAATAAGATCGATAATATTTATATAAAAATTTTGAATAAGATGGATAATCAAACGCAAGATTCAAAAGTCAAAGAATTGTGTTTATTTGTGGACAGAGGGAGTAGTTGCTGCTAGGATTCATATGACCCACTTGCCCAATTGGGAAAGAAAGGGACCATGTCACAGTGATGTCGTACTCATGACATTTACTATTTCTGGCCCTATATTTCTCTCTGCCCCCAATAGACCAAGAACTGGCAGTTTTTAATCATTCAATCAAACAAAGGAAAAGGGGGAAAAACCGATTCAAGGAAAAAAACCAGCAATTGGATTCATCGATGATGCTAGCTAGGGCACTCACCTGTACCGCATGTTCCATACGCGCGACGTTCCAATGTCCTCCATGGGGATGGAGATGCCATCCCTCGTCTTGAGCTCCGGCAGGTGAACCTCCGCTTCCTTCTGAATCGTCCAAAGAACAGAAGTCGATTTTTAGGAGAGATGCCAAACAATAGCCAATTCGATTTAAGAAGGCAAGACGATTAGAAGAACAGATATGATTCAATGCAAGCAGTTTGTTGTAATCTTTGATGATAGATCCGTGATCTATACATATGGCCGGTTTTTCTTCAAGAACGAAAGTGCCCAAGCGGATATATGCAGCAGCACGCACGAACTGCGAATCTAGATACATTTATATGTGCAAGTGGGGGGCTAGATCATGAATGGCGTCTTCTGTCTCACTTTGGGGAGCACGATGCGGCCGAGGCTCCCGACGTCGCTCTGCTTCAGCACCTTCTGCAGCAGGAACCGCAGGTTCTTGTCCGCCTTGGCACCCTGCAATCCCACACACTCATGTTCATCAGATGAGATCCATGCGTGAACACCATATAGGAACACGCATCGAAGGGAAGGCATGCGTGCTCGCTTATACATATTGCTCGACAGCGATGTGCGTATCTATTGGGAGCAAACGCAAGACACGGATTGGTACAGATCTCGTGCTATGTAGCGATGCCAAGCTAGTATGTTGCATGCATGCACCTGCCGCTTATCTGAAGCCGCTCCCAGGCGCTGGGGACTGTCGTCTAGCCGAGCACCAGGCGCCGGCTTCGCCGGTGGCGCCGTCACCGCTTCCAGGGAGGGAGGCACCTGCTGCACCGCCGCCCTCGAGGAGTTGGACTTGGAGAGAGGGTTCTGGACCTGCTGCTGGCTGCTCGCCGGCGACCAGAATCCCCAGCCACCGGCTGACGACGGCATGGCCGTCGTGGAGTGCGCCGACCGAGGGGATGGCTCCTGTGTGTGGACGGAGCCCTGGATCTGGCCCAGGTTCAGCTGCTGGCTGCGCTGCTGCTGCAAGCAGGACAGGCGCCGCTGTCTCGCCATGCGCTTCTTCCGGGCCTCCTTGGTCGCCGAGGCCTCCACGCCTGCCATGGGCTGGGGGGCCGCCATGGCGGCGGCGGCGGTGGCGCCGTACTGATGCCCGCCGAATCCGGGGGAGAACGGCTGCTGCGGCGGCATAGGGTATGAGCCCGCCGTGGCAGCCCCAGGTGGTGGGAACGGCACGTACTGCTGCGACCAGGCCATGTTTGCGGCGCAGCCGGCGCCGTGCATGTCGCCCACCGTCGGCGGGGAGAACGGCTGGCTGCTCACGACCACGCTGCTCGTGCTGGAGCTCTGGTGGAAAGGGTATTGTTGCTGGCCTGCCGCGCTCGGGTACACCGCGTCGCCGCCGTACGAGGGCGGCGTGAACGGCTGCTGCTGGTAGGGCATCCAGGATGTGCCGCCGCCCGCGGCCATGTCTTGTCCGGCGGCGGGGAACTCGTATCCTGGGTTGGCGCCCGTGCTGGGAAGCTGGCCGTGCAGGCCGGCCGCCTCCTCCATCACGTCGCGAGGGCGCTTCCTTTGGAGGTGATGGTTCTGCACCCAGGTGAGGATGAGCTTGAGCAGCTGCATGGTGCCCTGGCGCCCGCCGCCGAGCCGGGCGGCGGCGGCCTCGATGGTGGAGCGGCGGAGGCGGATCCCGCGGAGATCCTCGGCGGAGATGATTTCACGGTTGCTCGTGAGCCACTCCATGAAGAACCGTGGCAGCTCCTCCCCCGCCGCCGCCGCCGACACATCCATGCAGGCCACCTCCTCCTCTCCGCCGCCTGTGGTCCCATCCGGCACGGGTTTCTCTTCACGTCTGACGTCGTCGCCCACGGGATGCGGCGGCGCGGACATGGCGGCGTCCTCTAGCATCATGCTAACCTCCGGGAACGGCTCGGAGTCCCACGGCATGGAGAGCGACGCGAAGTCGAGGAGCTGGTCGATGTCATCGAGCGCGTCAAACCCTTCCCCGGCCGAAGCAGGCTCGGAGGGCTCAGCGCCGCCACCACCGCCAGCTCCTCCTCCTGCCGTGTTGGTGCAGGCGCTGGAGGAGTTGGACGAGGAGGACGACGAGAAGGTGGAGCTGGACGGCGAGGAGAGGCAAGGGAAGTCTGGGAGGGAGGGGAACGTGTCTCCAGCGAACATGAAGTCATCCGCCGCCTCCGCTCCGATCTCCTCCGCCGGGGCATCCCCCATGTCGCCACCGTGCTCCGGCGGGTTCTCTTGGGAGTGCGGTGGCGACGAGCCGGCGGAAGCGTCCATGCAGAGGGACACGACGACGAAGCGAGGAGAGAGACGGTGCCTTTGTGTCTGCCGCCGCCTCTCACGGTGTAGGTGTGGAGGTGGGTGCAGTTACTGAGGAGACGAAGCAGGAGGTGGAGGGGTGCTGAGGGGAAGAAGGGAGAGGAGGGAACCGAGATGCGGCTGCCGTGTGCACCGTGGCACACGTGGCGTTCTCCGGGGGCTGTGGGGAGCGCTCCACCGCCCACGACAGCCTCTCCTCGGCCACCATTCCTCTCGCCCCCGGCGCGCACCCAATACCTCTCTCGGAGACGTTGGGCTGTAGAGGAGCGGGGTCCACTCGTCATCGACGTATCACAAGCTATTGCGGGTGACGTTTCTCTGTGCATGCTCCCCGTCTATGGCAGTGGGCCAAGCGACCCTGTCCCACATGTCAGGGGCGGTGTGTTTTCAGCTCTTGGCCTCTTCTGGGGCAAAGACTTCGCCGCGTTCTAATTTGACTCCTCCTGAAACGGAAACGATGGCGCCCATGCTTTGCTTTGGTTGCCGTCAATGAGGCGTGGGGCCCACGAGCCCGTGCGTGGAGAAACAGTAGTGTGCGCATAGCTGTTCCGGTGCCGTAGGATGTCCGTGTCGCCGGTGCGCCGACTGAGGCCCGAGTGTTGGGACGACTCCTGACCGTCCGATGCAGCCTCCACGTGATCCAACGGAAGGGAGCTCCGGTGGGTGCCGCAGGCTTTGCCTACCAAGGAGAGGAATTTCTCTACGCGCACGCGTGAAACCTACACGGTGGCGGGTAGTTTGGTGGCTTGAGGTGGCCAGGACGACGTGGAATCCTTCCATTGGTTGCAGCCTTCGTCGTCCTTCGGCGTGTAGTATGAGAGACATGCACCAGCCAGTTCATCGGCAGCCATTTTCCGAATGCGATCTGCTGGGAACTTTGCGTGTGGATGGATTGAGGTTGAGGTTGAGGTTGAGGACTGGACTACGAGTTCCTTTGAAAACTCCTCCGGGTTTTTCTTAGCTCGGCTGACATAATATTAATCTGCAGTCTCCCCTCCCCCCTACCCCATTACTTCATCTTTGGCCCTTTGTAATTATGTTATTTTAGCATTTTCTCACCTGTAGAGGCTAATCGTAACTGTACTTGCAAAAAAGATGACGGGCGTCTTAAATATGGTGTTGACCTGATTTTCGAGTTTACTGTATCAAAAAAATATTTTTAAAAAGAAGCTTTGCATGGCAATATATATACCTTTCTCAATAAATTCGGTCAAACATAACAAGATAATTTTCTAAAATGATTTTATTAGGAATGGAGGGAGCATTTAACTTTTTTTTTTCCATCTCTAAAGGTTACCTCTGACTATCACACTCCAGTGTGTGTTTTGAGAACAGGAGGGGTTTATACCTCCACTGAAATTTATTACGAACCAGTAAAAAAGAAGCAAACAAAATATACTCTAGTATGTGTTAATGTATGTATTGAAGTATTAGTAACTCCAAAATGTGATGCATTTACCCTTATTTCTTAAAGTGATCAGAACGAAACAGCAAAATGACCATGGCCAAGTTTATAAATTGAAGTATATTAAGACGGAAGATTTGATAGGTACCATATGATTGTCTATGCAAACGTGAGAAAACCACATTTGGGTGCTTTGGGAATTTATACTGTTCAATATGTGTAATCTTACTATTGGTTTCAAGTTTGAACATTGCAATGTTGGTTTGTATGAGTGGCATATACAACATCTAGCTCATCGGGAGACAGCACAACGTTTGCTTTTGTGGTTCTGTTAAAACGTGCGTGGATGGATAGGCTATCGAGGAGGACCTTCGATTTTGTTCCACGACTTCCTCTCACGAAAGATGGGCGAGCAGTTGTATATAGAAAAACAATTAAAATTGTTTTGCACTTCAGTAGTATAAAGGTGATTTTAAAAAAGCGTACAGTCTTGGTGGAAAAAATCGTGCCTTTGGTAATTTATAGTACCTAGGAGCGACTGCTGTGTGTATAAATATATTTTGAGTGACAGAAAAGGCAAGCCTATTCAAGCACTCGCATTTGAAAATTGACCCAAGGTCCATTAATTAAATCTCAGTTCAAACTGCTCTGTTCACGTCCAAGCTCTCCCGCTTCTGTGGCGGCAGATGGCCTGTGCCCATGCCATGTTGGTGTCATACTAATAATCCTGTTAGTGTTATTATTCATTTATTCTTACGACTAGAACGAGGATGTATCTAAGGCCCTGTTTAGTTTAGAGAATTTTTTCTCTTTCTCGTCACATCGATTGTCCTCTATACATGCATGGAGCATTAAATGAAGTAGCAGCTGTTACATGTTTGTACTTTTTGCCTGACTATCCCGAGATGAATCTTCTGAGTCTAATTGGATCATGATTGGACAAAAGTTATCAAATATAAACGAAAATGTTACAGTGTACTTTTTGTTAACTTTTGGCAAACTAAACAGGCCCTAAGGATGAGTCGGAGTGCCGCACTGTGAAATCCCACCTGATGAAGAGTCGTGATGCCGATACGGATACATGATGTGAACGATTACTATTAGGGGTCGTTTGGATTCTTTTATTTTGAGAATTTTAAAATTTAGTTAACAATCTAGTCTATTTCACTTGGAATATGATATTCCACTACTTTCCAAAGTTCACATATTAGCCTACCTCAAATTCATAGGGTAAGAGAGATAATTTGATTCTATAGATCACCATGCTATATTTCTACTTTACAATTTATAACACGTTTTTTAACTCGCTTTCACACGGTAAAAAATACTATGCATAAGTATCTCTCTCGTATAGTCAATAATAATATATAAACATAATTTATATACAACCAAATTAAGTTAATTAATGTGTGTGTAAATTATAATTCTTAAAATAAATTCAATTCTAAGGCTCCAAACCAGGCATATCAATCTCCGTGTCAAGTAACCTGAGTTACCTTTTCATGTACCTGCGGTGTGTTGTGTTGTGCACCGTCCATCAAGAATTTACGTATACAACAATCTCTTTTAGTGCTTGTAGCATATGAAACAAATAATCGCAAGACTAGTGATCCACTACTCTTGTAATAACCTGTTTGGTGTTAACAATATTGGCAGGACTCAAACTATGGCTTCAAATTTCGAACCAATAGCTTTGTGAAAAGTCAGAAAGAACACTAATAGCTTTGTGAAAAGTCAGAAAGAACACTAATTCTGCCAAATTATTTATTCACATCAGAATCCAAAGATTGCATTATCTATTATGTATCTCACAAGTGATTTCCAAATGCTAAAATTGATTCACGTCAGAATCCAAAGATTGAAGTAGCAAAAAGCAAAATTGAGAATCAAAAAATCCCCACAGTATAGCCATTTTAAGCGAAAACAATCAGAATGCCCAGGATCTAGTGAGAGGATATTCTCACGTCGCTTGGTTGACAAACTGATAATTCGATCCCATAGAGGCCCCTCTGATCACAAGCCTTATCGTGGCGCCCCAAAAAATAACAAAACTGTAACGCACAGCAACCAGGAGCACTGATCCTGCAGGCTGCATAGCATTTGATCGAATCATGGAAAAAATTGAGCTGAAATAAGCAAATACTACCAACATAATGATTATTCCAGCACAGCAAAGCCACCTCTCAATACAAAGGCGGGAAGGGAATGGGACCTGTTATCTAAAACAAAAAATGGTCCCATCACAGCCAACTACCATACTGTGAATCCGTTGCAAATGAGAATCAGCCGAAAATTAGTATCTTTGTTAAACATTATTCTGGGTCCAGCAAAGCTGCGTCCCATTACAACCAATCAACCTGATGCAGCCAACATATAACTAAAAATTGAACTATGATCTCTGGGCACACCAGCAAATTGATCAATTAGGCATAATGCTCAAACGGAAGCTAGGCCGTCTGCGCAGTCTCAGTTCAGTCCATCAGGCTTTTGATATAAAGGTTCCAGGCATTCTTTCGCTCTATGAACCTTTGACTGGAGATAGAAGCTCCCATTCTTGGCATTCTTCTCAAACATCGTGTCGTACTTCTGCAAATCATTCAAGCGGGGGAACCTTGATGTTAGGTCTGGCTCGGTTTTGTACAGATGGTTCTAACAGTATAAGGAGTTGCAGAAGCTAAGAGCTGCACAAACATATTTTGTGCATCATAAAAATATGGTCACAGACCTGGACAATCTCTTCCCACGTCGATTTTTCACTGATACCAAGAATTTGCCGGGCTTCTTGCTCAGTCATGGCCTTGCTAGCTCGTCTAATACCATTTAAAGCTTCTTGGGCAGCTCCAGTTTTGTTTGCGTCTACAGGAAAATTCAGACACGATTAATTGATCTTCTAAAGGAATATGGCACATGGATAATGTACCCGCACAGATTATTATTATTTTTGGAATGAAAGCCAACTCTTTATTATAGGAATAAAGTAAGATAGGTAAGCCATTTAGTTCAGAAGCATTATACATTTATACTGCCTCTATTCATCTTGCAAAAACAATCTATAAGTTATCATTTATTTATAAAGTTATTGTCATATACAGAATCTAAACAATTCAGTCAAAATCAGGTTCCGCATAATAGTTCCAAACACAGAGCCCAAAACTTGACACTTTGCAGGCAAACAAGGCTATGCTATGCATTAATAATTTTATCTAAACAAATGGAGACAGTATGAAAATGGCTTTTCTATGCATGTGTACAAGGACTTCACATATCCTTCAATACAAGGAAAAGCCATCATGGCGAATTTCTAAAGTGAGACATATGAATATATCCTACTGGACAAAACATGTTATGGACCCAACCATCACTTATTAGTTCACGAGCACAGAATTGTTTGAGAGAAAGTAATTCATTTTTCACATATTTTGATTTGCAATTTAACAACAGAGCAGTCCAAGCAATGTGCTGATACACCTAAATCAAAGAACCAACAGAAATACACAATGGCAGGGTAGTGACTACCCTGGTAGCCTACCATAATATCACCACCACCCCCAAACTGTGACAGGTTGACAGCCCGCACTCCATGGACCAATGCCTCGATATATATATATATTTTTGGTATCGATTATATGCTTTAGGATGTTTCTTTTAAAAAATTATATGTGTACATCTTAAATTGACAGATAGCACTAGGAACAGAAACACATTTTAGATTCTCTAATTTGTATTATGATAAAAAGAGCTGCTCAAAATGATATCCTAAATATTAGGACGAAGACTGATTACTCAGGTGCCCTGCCTCACATGACACATCAGAGAACTGGAACAGGCAGGGGACACTATTAGGGGCACAATTCAAGAACTCAAAATTTTTTAGGATTGTGAGCCAGATTGCAGGTAACTCTTAACCACTGACAATTACTCCACAGATCACTAATACCTCAGACAGAGACACGCCATAGTTTCACGATTCAAGACACCGCACAGTCAAAGTAGCACGGGAATCCTACGTTTTTTGTTAAGGCAGGAGGAAGGAGCACTCACTGACGATGGCCTGGCGGTAGGCCTGGAGCACGGCCCTGCCCACCACGGTTCCGCCCATGACGATCAGATTCGCGAGGAGCCTGCTCGCCTGTGTGTTAAACCAGAATCGTCAGACGCGAGACAGATAATGATAACCTCTAAAAACGAAGCGGCGAGCGAACAAATCGCTAGCGGAGTCGACTCGAGAAGGGAATCGAAAAAAAAATCAGCGCACCATGGCAACGTATGAATGTATCCTCCTTCCCCTTCCTGCGACAGCGGCGAAGAAGAATAAGAAGGGGACCCAGAGACTAGGGGTCGGCCTGGCCGAGAGGGAGGATCAAGAGGAGGCGGCCTCGCTCGCGGGGGACGGCGGCGACGGCCACGGGCTCCGATTCGCGCAGGGAAGTGGTGGCGGCTGCTGCGTTGGTGGGCGGTGTTCGTCTTTGGCTTGACCAGTTGACCGTGAGGCGTGCGGCAATCGGCTTTTCAGAGGCTAATCTTGGGCGGCACGAAAGATGAGAGTGCGACGGAGTGGGACACGCACGAACTGGTAGGCTGGGCTAATACACAGGCCCACCACAACTAGGCCCGATACGTCACCACGAGTTCGGACGCCTTCACGAAGACGGTTGGGGCTTGGGGATTCGCCTCAATGCATATTTTCGGACAAGTGCTCATAGAAATTGAGCTCATGGTACATGGTAACTTTACTTATACTTATTTCGTAGAACTACAGTTACCATGCCTTTTGCTTTTAACAATAACAGCCTAAAAATGCTTTTCCTACAAAAATATCAACCCATGATTTTTTTACAGTAATCTTTGATTTTTTTTTTCATTCTCACAACAAGCGACTAGAAAAATAAACTTTATGGCTAAAAATGCAAAATAGTGTGTTCACATGTTTACATACTGGTTGCAGCTAACAACAATTGTCCACCAAGTGACAAGAATATTGAAACAAACCAAGTGGCACATGAATTAGTTAGGCAAGCTATGATTACAAAAGTTTTCTGGGACGATGATCCTCCTAATTTTAGCGTTCCTCTTTTAGCTAACGATGAGCTTGCCTACGGTTTTTATATATAAAAAAGTATATTGAAGTGCTTTTACATATATAAACTTAGTGGTGCCGATTTTGTATGGTTAACAAAGGTTAAAATAAATCTAAATCTTAAGGTATCTTTAGATGGTAAGAATTTCACATAAAACGAAGAAATTTCATAGAAAAATACAAAAAAGTGCATTTCAAATGACGGCCTTAGGGCACTGCCAATAGAAATGAAAACGGATGGAAAAAACCCTGTTTCTATTTTCGTTTCTATATTTTCTTTGCGGAAACGGAATCAGCTCGGAATATACGGGTTTGGAAACGGAAACGGGATATACGGAAGTACGGAAACGAACAAATACGGCCGGAAAATCAACCGAAATGGTCGAAAACCGGGAACTTAAGCCAAAATACCGTGCATCTTTGTACTCGCAATCACAATCACAAACATATTTGACGATGAAAAACAAATAAAGTATAAAATAATTTAGAATTAATTGTCCACACACAGACACACTAACACAGTAACACTATCACACTGATAGTCTGACACATGACACGGTTAGTATATCACAGTCATAAATTAAAATGAGTTGGCAACTTGGCATGAACACAGTGCATCACATAATAATACGACATGTTTTCAATAGATCTCCATCACAGTTCTCCAGCATCATCCATATCATCAAGATCACTTGCACTGTCATCTTCCTACATAGAGTTAACACAAGTTGAATACGACGGCGCCTGGCACGGGCGCGAGAGCTGCGAGCCCGCGACGCCGACGCCCGACGCGACTGCGGTCTACGCGAAGTCGTGATTCGCGAACACGACGACACGACGCGAGGGTAGTGGCTGGTGGCGGCGGCGTGAGGGTCTGAGGGAGGAGAGTGAGTTGACTGAGGACTAGGTCTTTACATGGGCTGCCTATTGGGCCTTTTGAAAGGTCCTAAATGGCTAGAGGGGGGGTGAATAGCCTATAAAAATCTACAAACAACACTTCACAAGCCGATTAGTAACAATAGCAAGCTTTGCAAAGCACTAGCTCTAAACTACACTATGCAAGCCAACTAGACAAGTATACTACACTATGATCTCTAGTTCACACTCAAAGACTACGTTACTACTTTACACTACTCTTAAGTGAGCAACTAACTAACAAGCTACACAAGAGAGAAATACACAAATGTAAAGAGTAAAGGTGATTTCAATACCGCCGGTGAAGAGATGATATGAAGTCCAATATAACCAATCAATTACATATAAGGGAAATCCTCGGTAGAGAGATGACACAAGATTTTTTACCGAGGTTCACTTGCTTGCCGGCAAGCTAGTCCTCGTTGTAGCGATACACCCACTTGGAGGTTCACGCGCTAATTGGCATCACACGCCAAACCCTTCTCAAGGGTGCCGCACAACCAACACAAGATGGGGATCCACCAAGCTACGAGCAATCCACTAAAGATGCCTTTCGCGATCTCCCGCGGGGATAGGCTCAAGAACCCCTCACAACTTCACCGATCGGAGGCGGAGACAATCACCAACTCCCCTCAACGATCCTCGCAGCTCCAAGCCGTCTAGGAGTCGGCAAACTCCAAGAGTAACAAGAGAAACCGCTGCGAAATACCACTACCAAGTGCCTCTAGATGATCTCAATCAATGCAATGCACTTGATGCTCTCCAAACTCACCAAATGATGAACACAATCAAGTAGGATGAGTGAGAGTGGAGTGGGAAGGCTCACAAGTATGTTATGATGTTTAGGAGTGCCAAAAGATCCTCCCCAAACCGGCCAAGTGACTATTTATAAGCCACACACAAAAACTAGCCGTTTTCAATTCTCTGCGTACCGTCGGACTGTCCGACGGCCAGAGCGTCGGACTAATCCGCATGGTCCGACGCCTCGGATGAACGCCACGTGTCACTAGCCGTTTGAAGTCGAACGTTGGATCACAACGGCTATTTCCTCGCGCCAAAACGAACCGTCGGACGGTGGGTCGTCGGACTAACACCCGCGGTCCGACGCCCACTGCCACTGCACCGTCGGACTGAAATTACACAGTGCGTCGGACTAACGAACGCGGCCGTCCGACGCTTCCAGAGAGCTCCCCGAGCCCTGAAAACCGTCGGACGTTGGTCCGACGCTCACCGTCGGACTAACGCCGAGAGTCCGACGCTCTCAGAGCTCGCCACGTGTTATCTCTCGCACGATCTGCACCGTCGGACTCTTCGGCTAATGGTCCGACGCTCAGAGACTAAGCGTCCGACGCTCACAGCAGTGTTAGCCGTCGGACCGAAGACATTGGTCCGACGCTCTGAGACTCTACGGTCCGACGCTCTGTTTTCTCAGGATTTTCACTCAAACCTTTCACCCTTTGTTCCCATGTGCTAACAACAATTGTTCTACACCTTGTGCACGTGTGTTAGCCTTTTCAAAAGAGTTTTCCACGGGTCAAGTTAGTGTCACTAGCATCTATATGCGTATGCAATGATCATGAACACCTAGTGGCACTTGATAACCGTATTTCATCAACGATTTCGCCCCTCTTGATAGTACGGCTATCTATCCTAAATGTGATCACTCCCTCTATGGAGTCTTGATCACCAAAACCAAAAGAGCTCCTATTGGTTATACCTTTGCCTTGAGCTCCCGGTTTCTTATCAACTTCCTTCTCATCTCTTGATGAACCTTGTGAACACCTATGATGATGGACTTATACCATTTGCATGGATGCCGTCAATAGGGCTTTCTCCTTTGTTGATGGACTTACACCATTTTCATGGACGCCGTCATTGCCCTTCACTTGTGACCTCCACCGACCCGGTCCTTTGCTCCATCTTGCCATTTGCTAATCAATTCTCATGAAACACTTAGAGCAATCGTTAGCAAACTAGGTTTCATCAATTACCCAAAACCAAACATGGGCTTTCAATCTCCCCCTTTTTGGTAATTGATGACAACCTTCACAAAGATATGAAATAAAAACCAAGTTTGCACTTTGGTAGTATTAGCTCCCCCTACATATGTGATTCCTTGTGTTTGGTTCAATTTTTCACATATGCATGAATTTGAAAGTTTGGGTGAGCTACTACTATCAAATGATGCTAAGGTATATAGAATGGACCTTTGAAGCGTGATACCATCGGAGTTGCGGAAATATACCATCCTTAGCACCATTGTTTACTAGTCATGCATCACAAACTCAAAATACCTCGTGAGATCAATATTTAAGTAAAAGAGGTACTTTGTATGGCATATAAGTCCTACGCATGCTAGATTGTCAAATCACCATTCAAATCCTATTTCTAAGCATTTCATCAATTCAAACAAATATAGGAAATTGAAGTTTTGACAATGCAACATTTCATATGTTAATGCATACACAAATGCAACAACTTATTCATGAGCTTGCTCCCCCTACTTGTGTGCTTTCAAATTTTTAATTGACCCCTTTCCTCTCTTATCTTTGTGACTTTCTTCTCCCCCTTTGTCAACAATCACCAAAAAAATGGTGCAAATTATGGGAATATCAAGTCAATAAATAGGGTTTAGTTCTTTTACACATTGGTTCAATCTAGATCACTTGCCCAGAATATGTAACTAAGTTTGATCCAAGGACAAGCTTCTTCACACCTCACTAGTAGGGTTATCTTGACCATGTGAAGTTACACATCATGAGCTCATGTTCTAGATTTAACTTAGGTTTGCAAGCCCATCAATATGTCATATGCTACCACTTGATCATACAAGCAAAAAGAACAAAAGTGGTACCATATATACATGAAAGCATTTGATTTTCCATGAATGAGCCTATAAGTTGCATTTCATGTCTACATGAACTAGACAAATCCTTATCAAAGTATGAATGCCATGTCAACCAATTTTACCTTGCTTTAGTCGAAGGAGAGGCATGTCATATAATGTAGGATGCGTTTCACTTCATGTTGGAGTAGTCTAGTATGTTTAGCTCATTTCTCAATTTGCAAAATCTTGACTCATCAAGTGGCTTGGTAAAGATATCCGCTAATTGATCTTCGGTGCCAACACTTTCAATTGCAATATCCCCTTTGATTTGATGATCTCTAATGAAGTGATGCCTTATGTCAATGTGCTTTGTTCTTGAATGTTGTACGGGGTTGTTGGTTAGCTTGATAGCACTCTCATTGTCACATAGCAGAGGCACTTTCTTGTATTTCAATCCAAAATCACTCAAAGTTGCCTTCATCCAAAGCAATTGTGCACAACAACTTCCGGCACTAATGTATTCCGCTTCGGCCGTTGAGAGAGCTACACTATTTTGCTTCTTTGAAGACCATGATACAAGTGACCTTCCAAGCAATTGACAAGTTCCACTAGTGCTCTTTCTATCCACTTTGCAACCGGCATAGTCGGAGTCCGAATATCCAATAAGCTCAAAATTGGACCCCTTAGGATACCACAACCCAACATCTTGTGTGCCCTTCAAATATCTCAATATTCTCTTTGCGGCTTTCAAATGACTTTCTCTTGGTGAGGCTTGAAATCTTGCACACATACACACACTAAACATGACATCCGGTCGAGATGCGGTCACATAAAGGAGACTTCCAATCATTGATCTATATAGCTTTTGATCTACCATTTTGCCACTATCATCCAAGTCCAAATGCCCATTAGTTGCCATAGGAGTATTCATGGGCTTTGCATGTTCCAATCCAAATTTCTTCACCATGTCCCTTATGTACTTTCCTTGACTTACAAATGTACCATTCTTCATTTGCTTAACTTGAAGACCAAGGAAGTAGCTAAGCTCGCCAATCATGGACATTTCAAACTCACTTGCCATCATATTTCCAAATTCTTCACAAAAATCTTGATTTGTTGATCCAAAGATGATATCATCCACATATATTTGTAACACAAATAAATCATTTCCAAGCTTCTTAGTGAAGAGAGTAGTATCAACCTTTCCCATTTTGAACCCTTTTGAGAGCAAGAAATCTCTCAATCTCTCATACCATGCTCTAGGTGCTTGCTTCAAACCATACAATGCCTTTCTTAGCTTGTATACATGGTTGGGTTTCTTCACATCTTCAAATCCGGGAGGTTGTTCCACATAAACCAACTCATTGATGTACCCATTTAGAAATGCACTCTTGACATCCATTTGATATAACTTGATGTTATGGGCACAAGCATAGGCTAATAAGATTCTAATGGCCTCCAATCTAGCAACCGGTGCATAGGTTTCTCCAAAATCAAGACCTTCAACTTGAGTATAACCTTGTGCAACCAATCTAGCTTTGTTCCTTATTACTATGCCATCTTGATCTTGCTTGTTTCTAAAGACCCATTTGGTTCCTATCACATTGTGTTTCTTTGGTCTTTCCACTAGTTCCCAAACTTGATTTCTTGTGAAATTGTTGAGCTCTTCATGCATAGCATTAACCCAATCAACATCTTTCAATGCGTCCTCAATCTTGGTTGGCTCTATGGTTGACACAAATGAGAAATGCTCACAAATTTGAGCTAGTCTTGCTCTAGTTTGAACTCCACTTTGAATACCACCAATGATTTGATCCAAAGGATGATCCCTTGCAATAGAGACCGGTTGGAGAATAGGAACTTGATCATTGGATTGAGATGAACTAGCTTGTTGATCTTGCACTTGAGATTGATCTTGTGAGTCACTTGTACTTGCTTCATTTTCAACTTGCATACTAGTATGAATTGCACCATCATCTTCATCTTCATTGACTTGCCTTGGCCTAATATCACCAATATCCATATTTTTCATTGCATTTGCCAAGTCATTGCCTCTCACGTCACTAAGATTTTCAACTTCATCTTGAGAGCCTTGGGTTTCATCAAATTCAACATCATGTACCTCCTCAAGAGTACCACTAGCCAAATTCCAAACTCTATATGCCTTGCTTGTGGTTGAATAGCCAAGTAAGAAACCTTCATCACATTTCTTTTCAAACTTGCTCAATCTTGTGCCTTTCTTGAGAATGTAGCATTTGCAACCAAAAACCCGAAAATATGCAATGTTGGGCTTTCTACCATTCAATAGCTCATAAGGAGTCTTTGCAAGCATACCATGGCAATATAAGCGGTTGATGTAGTAGCAAGCGGTGTTGATTGCTTCGGCCCAAAAAGAATGACTAACATTGTATTCACTTAGCATTGATCTTGCCATATCTATCAAGGTTCTATTCTTCCTTTCAACAATGCCATTTGATTGTGGTGTATATTTGGGTGAGAATTGATGTCCAATGCCATACTCATCACACAATTCATCAATCTTGGTATTTTTGAATTCACTACCATTGTCACTTCTAACTTTCTTGATGGTTGTTTCAAACTCATTTTGGCTTCTCTTGACAAAAGACTTGAATATATCATACACTTCACTCTTGTCAACTAGAAAGAATACCCATGTATATCTAGTATAGTCATCCACAATCACAAATCCATACTTGCTCCCACCAATGCTAGTATATGTGGTTGGTCCAAACAAGTCCATATGCAAGAGCTCAAAAGCTTTACTAGTACTCATCATGCTCTTCTTAGGATGTGTATTTCCAACTTGTTTACCGGCTTGACATGAACTACAAAGCTTATCTTTCTCAAAAGTGACATCTTTCAATCCTTTAACTAGATCATGCTTCACTAGTTTGTTCAATTGTTTCATTCCAACATGACCAAGCCTTCTATGCCATAACCAACCCAAACTTGACTTAGTGATCAAACAAGTTGACAATTGAGTTTCACTAGCATTGAAATCCACAAGATATAGGTTGTCATATCTAAAACCTTTGAATATCAAATTTGACCCATCAACACTAACAATTTCAACATCATCAACCCCAAATATGCACTTGAAACCAAGATCACAAAGTTGTGCAACCGAGAGTAAATTGAAATTCAAGCTTTCAACTAGCAACACATTTGAGATAGACATATCATTGGAGATAGCAATTTTACCAAGTCCTCTCACTTTCCCTTTCTTGTTGTCACCAAATGTGATTGCATCATAGCCACTATTTGCACTTGTGTTGAGAGAGCCAAACATACTAGAATCACCCGTCATATGTTGAGTGCATCCACTATCAAGCACCCAATGCCTCCCTCCGACTTTGTAATTGACCTACAAAAAGAGATCAATTCCTTTTAGGTACCCAAACTTGCTTGGGTCCTTGAAGGTTAGTGACTAAACTCTTTGGTACCCAAATGGTCTTCTTCTTTGGACCCAACATGGATGTACCAACAAACTTAGCCTTCACACCATTTGAGCCCTTTGTGAGAACATAGCAAGAATCAAACTTAATTGAGGATACATAAGCATTGGATTTCTTGTTTTTGCAATCTTGCTCTAAGTGACCAACTTGCTTGCATTTTGTGCAATACCGGCCATTTCTTGTGACAGAACCGCCTTAATCATAGGGCCCACGTGCGCCATCGTCGTCCCTAAGGACATCCGGTTACTGTGCACGAGTTCCCTAATGACCTAGGTGGCCTGCCGGGTCTCCTAGGAAACCCAATTTCCCCGAGGATCTCATTGTAAAGACATTGCAAGTATTACAACAGTTTACAAAAATAATCTAAATCAGAGTACAAGATGCGGAAGTATTACATATCTATAGGTTAATAAATATAATTTTTACATTACCCAGATCAGAGCTTCGTAGTGGAGCAGCAGTATACAACTATACCCTTGCCCAAGGGTTGTACCATCAACACATCTTCACCCGTGCACGATCCAACAACCGGCACGGTCCTAAACAGAACTTGAACTCTCGGCTCACCTGCAACAGGGGTTAACAAACCCTGAGTACTTGGGGTACTCCGCAAGACTTACCCGACTAAGGGTGTAAAATGAGACTCAGGAATGCAAGTCATAGGTAAGGCTAGCAGGAGAGAGAAGGTTTGCAGAAAAGCATTGCTAACCAACATTTTAATTATTTATCATTATAATCATAGTCATAATTCTAATAATCAATCTCATCTATCATCAATTCTCAACTTCCTTTGATCATTCGGTGAACCTAGTTGCGAACCACTTTTCGGGGTAGGTGTGAGGATCAAGTCTCCATTAACCGAGGAGCACGTCGATTCGAATCCAGAAAAATACCCAGCTGGGGATTCTAACCACACTGCATATGCAGCACGCCGGCATACATATACCAACCCGTCATCTAGGTCTTTCTATCCCGGAACCGGTCCTGCGCCACCCAGGGAGCACAGTACTCCACTCGTCTCCAGGCACGCCGGCCACGTGGGTACACGCTACTCCCGCCATCTCTCCACTCCCAGTGCGTGGTTGTCGGTTCCAGCAATAGAGCCACCTGACTCTAGGCTTTCCACATAGGTATGTGGCTAGGCTGTTCATCATGATCACAGCAGGCCTACAACGAACGGTCCCTACTTCCTTCCTGCCGTCAGACTTGCATTGGGGCCTAGCCCGAATACAATACTGCCCGACAGTTTTATTATCATGCCTGAAGAGTAGTGTGACATGGGAAACGCCGTCCCATGAGCAGGCCACTCAACGAAACACATTTTTGGTGATACCGACCAGTTCCAAACTATTCCGAAAGTGACCATGCATCGGGACTCTAACCCGAATACACATCAACCAACGGATAACAAGTTCTTCACCAATCATAAAGTATATACATGTACATAGCACAGAAAATAGTTTTTCTTTTATGGAATTCTAATTTCATTAAGCATGCCTAGCATTTTTCAAATTATTTATTTAAATCAGGTTTCAGGGTAGTTATATGGGACAATGCATTTGGATAGGCAACAATCAACTCCTAGCAACCTAATGCAATAGATTAACTCGAATTGTAAAGGATTTCATAATAGAGGGTTAATGCACCGGGGCTTGCCTGTTGCTTGAAGTGGATAAAACTCTGAAGTAAAACACCAAGAACGATCCAGGTCCACCGAGTGAAGGCCATACTTGGGGCACACTTCCGATAATAATTATCCCGCGTTCACTACACGTAATAATAATGCAATCCTTAACATGATGATATGTATGCCATGATGAATGAGGTGCAGTGATTTATGAAGTAATAAAAAGTAAACTTAATTAGAAAGTTGAGTACAAATTTCCTTCACGGTAAAGTTGCAAACCAACAAAACTAACTTGTTTTATTAACAACTAGGGTTCTATTTAATTGGCACATAAAATCATCTATTCTATGTTTATATGAGAAAGGACTACTATCACCTTACTACAAGAGACATGTTTAACTATTCCATTTTTACCCATGAAGTTGAATCTAAGAAATAATCAAAACATCCACTGACCCACTAACGAATATTTGCAACAAACATCTTAATTATCCACTAACCTATGGATTAGCTGTAAAGAAGTTAAGATACCAAGTAACAGTAATGGTTTTGTGTTCCAGGGTACACAATCTACTCCAAAAGCTCACACCATCCTAAAAGAAAGATCAGGGTTCCTTATTCATTTTTATTAATTATTTTATTGACCATTTTAACCGTCGTAGAAAGCCGCTGCACAACTTTATTACTACAACCTACAACATCATCTTTCATTGCCAAGGATCATAGGGTGGTAGACCCTTGGACTTCAATCAATCCAAAATACACACAAAACCCTAAATCCATTTCCTCTACCCCTTTTATTTATTTTCCTAATTGCACTCATATCTATTAACTGATCAAACTAACTCTAATTGTAACCAAAATTTACCAACAGCTAGCTTTCATCATGAAACAGAGCCACAGTTAATTTCATGATTTTTGGAGTTACCTACAATTTATTAAAAATCATCAAAGTTGCATTAGTCATTTAATTGACTGATTTTTACTCCTAACAGAAAAGGTTCTAAACCTAGATATTATATTTTTCCTAAATACTAGGCATCACAGAGAGCTACCACAAAATTTTTCATAATTTTTCAGGCCACAGATAAATTCCTATGAAATTGACAAACATCAGCACTATTCATAGAAATAAATTTGAAAAGGCTATTGAAAATCGCTGGGAAAATGGAAAGGCCAAACCGGCCCGAGACGGCCCATGAGCACGCCCCGGCCCATCACCAGCGCTGCCGCACCACCCGCGCCCCTGCTGGACCGGCCCACGCGGCCCAGCACGCGCGCGCGCACACACCCGCGCTCGGAGAGGGGCTGACAGGCGGGCCCCCGCCGTCAGCTTCATCCCCCTCCTCGCGCCACCCGCTTCCCCGCTGCACACAGCGCGGCGGCTCGCCGCGGTTTCGTCGACGGCGACCCCAACCGCCCAACTAGGATTACCAACCGAGGCCGTAGGACCTAGCGAACTCCCTAACCTACTCAGCTTCTACTCTCATCGCCACTGGCGAGCCCGAGCTCGCCCACGGCGGACACGATGGCGCGGCGGATGCACCCCGGCCGCCAAGGCACGGTAGAGTTCAAGAGGAAAGGTTGGGGAGGGGCAGTAGCTCACCACGAATTTAGCAGGGTAGCTGGTTGGGACGGGGAACGACCGGAACAGAGGGCTTGACGACGGTGGCGGGTACGGCGGTGACTCCCGACGGCAACCGCTACGTTCCGACGAACCTAAGGCACCGGAGGAAGAACCATCGCAAGCATGAGGCACTGTAGAAATCACTGAGATGGAAACGGAGGGACCCAAGGTCCAGAGCTCACCCGAAGAGCTCGGACGCGACGGTGGGACTCGCGGCGGTGCTCCGGCCGTAGCCGAGGACGAAGAAGACGATTTCCGAGCTCCTTCGCCGACGACAGGACGCAAAACCGAGCTCGAGCGAAGCGCAAAGGAATTGCGGGGCTAGCGGTGTGGTGAATTGAACAATGGCAGAGGAGGGACGACGTATTTCACCGGAGACCGAGAAGTTCACCGGCGGCGAGGAGAAAGAGAAGGGGAGCAAAACGACGGCCTCCCAGGCATTTATAGGGGCGGAGATGAGTAGGAGAGATGGAAGACGATGGCCGCTGCTCGCTTTTGCGCGACGTGGGTGCAGGGGCGACGCGGACAGGCGCTGACGCGCGCGGCCGTGCCGGCGGTCGCGCGAACAGGGAAGAAGGACGGTGCCCATGCCGTGGGTACTGTAGCAGCTACCTACTCCTCTCTGATCTTTTGCACAATTACGCCCAAACCGTGTGTCAAATGAAGAAACAGAAAACACCAAAGTTGTAGGGCTATAAAAACTGAACATCTTTCATTTTTGGACCAACCCCAAATTCGGCCGAATTTGAAAATTATTCAAAAGGGGGTGAATAGGGTTTTTAAAACCTAACTTGAATTTTTGAAATTACTTTTGATTTTTCATAACAACTTGAAAAATGGTCAAAATAAGAATTATTCCCCTCAGAGAGCTCTACAACTTTTATTAAAGGAATTTTGTCAGATTCCAAATATTTTTTGAATTGACATTTCAAATTTGATTTTTAATTCACTGTTTCAAGCTAAATTCAAATTTTTACAACAGAACTTCAAAATCTCCAAAAATAAAAGTTGTCACATTTAAATAGACCTATAACTTTCATTAAGGGGTCATCTCAAGATTCCTTCTAGATTTTGAACTAGGTTTTTGGGGCCAAAATAGGTTTAAGCGGAAGTCTGATCGGGAACTAGAAAATCGAAATTTTTATATAATAACTTCCCAATATCCAAATACCAAAGTTATCCCCTTTAATGAACTTTACAACTTTTATGTAATAAGTTTTGTCTAATTCTTAATAATTTTCAAAATAAAGATTTAAACTTAAACCTTTAAACATAGATTAGGGTTTAATTTGGAATTTCAAATAATAACTTAAAAATCACTCAATGTAAAAGTTGCTCGGTTTTTCAAGAGCTAGAAGTTTTATTTAAGGCTTAACATCAAATTCTCGTTAGTTTTCAGACTAGGGTTTTGAATCCGATTTTAGGGTTCATGAATGAGTTTTATTTTATCGTCCAGATGGGATTTGATCAAACGCAATTAAACAAGTATTTATGAAATAAAATCACTCTAGGTTACCTATGCACAATCACATGGAAGAATAAAAATTATTTTAGTTAATGCACACTAATGATGAGTTTATGCGGGATGATTTGCATGAAATCATGATGACATGGCAGGTTTTAGTTACAGTAACACCAGGGGTGTTACATCCTTCCCCCCTTAAAATAAAATCTCGTCTCGAGATTTAAAATATGGCTAAGGCCTTAGGTTTAGTAATGGAAAAGAAAATGTGTCATGTAGATATTTTCCAAACTTGACTATAGAGCAAGTAGGGGTTTACATTTTATAAACTTGGTAAATAAGAATTATTTATAAAAGTAGCAAGGAGTTCAGGAAAGTTTTCAGAGGGGTGATCTTCTGATCCCTCATGTAGCTGTTTCTCCTGGAGGCTGATCCTGCTATACGTCGCACCATCCCGCTGAAGTCCTTCGAGCAACCCGATCTAATCAGTTGTCTCTCAACACTAAAAATTTTATACTTTACTCTTACAAATAAACCTTTACGAGGAATCTCGTTCGAGCGTGGCTTTCTAATGAGTTATGGTCAAGGATGACGATACCCGCGCGTGCCGAGCAGCTAACCCTGTATGTATCACACGGGAAGCTCTTGGTTTCGTCGCGGCACCGTCAATCGTTAACCCTAACAACATTATCAAACACAGTCAATGAAAATCCCTCAAACACCGTGATTTTAAAACCTTTCGAGTTAGTCACTATTTGAAATTTTAATTCATTTGTTAATTTCAAAAGAGAATTCAAGGATCGTGAGAGCACCTTAAATTGTGAGCTATAAAGGTTCAGGAGCACCGTTTACGGTACCAGTGCATAGCTCGGCAAGGTCTTATGTGGCCGCAGTCCACAGAAGGTTCCAAGCTTTGACACGGCACCATAGTCACGAACCGAGATACCGTTATAGCACACAATTAAAGTAACCTCAGTCAAAAAGAAAGTATTTCTATGGTGGTTACGATGAAAAATGATCAAGGACCTCGATACGAGTATACCCCCTTGCAAAATCTCATGTAGGTGCAAGATACATGAGTTTTCAGGTGGTCATATTGTATCGTAATCATAGATCATGTTTCACCACAGCAATGGAATAGAGCTCGATAGTTGTGAAGCTATAGTAGATCGTAACTTTAATCCACGATACCAGCGCGTGCCTAGTAGAATCTCGCGTGGACGTGGCACGCAAGGGACCCTAGGTTTCGACACGGCACCGTGGTCTCAGGTCATGGCACTACTATAGGGCACAACCATAAAGATTCGGACAACGTGTTGAATTTTTCAAAGAATTGAGACGTGTCAGATTAAGGCATGACACGTACACAGATAAAAATTAAGAAGTAGAACCAAGTATTGAGACTAGGGCAGTGGGGATAACCTCGAGTGCATCTCGAAATTTTAAGGAAGTGAATAGTTAAGAATAAAATTCGAGATATTTATAAAAAATCAGGAATCCTTAAAACCACAGGAAATCCTCAGCGGAACGTAGGTACCAATTCTAAGTGAATAGATCTTAGGTACTTTTTCCAAATCGGTTCCCATCATTTTATCAGATGAGATTAGGATGATTGTAAGAACAAAGAATTCTGAGAACTCAAGGAGATGAGATGCAAACTTGCAGAATAGATTTTTAATATTGTTATATATAACAAAAGAATTTTCAAAATTCGGGAAAAATATGGATATAAATTTTTGTGATATACATTTGAAAGGGAGTGAAAGCGTATTAACTGCAGACTAAGATCATGGCCACTAACCCTAATCACAGCGAGCGTCTGGCAGTAACTTCCTATGGTCGCGAGCCATAAGAGATCCCAGATTTCGACGCTGCGTCGGTCATGGATCATGATACCCCATAGACTGCAATTACAATAGCTTCCAACTAACCTGGAAACAATAGGTGCCGTGAAAGGAAAGGATAAGTTTGACACATACACGGAGAAACCAAGGATTCGGTAATTCCTTGCTTGAATTTAGCGCCTCCAAAAGTTACCAAAGGACTGGAAACTTAGGGAGCATGGATTTTCGATGGAAGAGAGCACATCAGTTGTGACCTTCCTGGGTGAGGGGCATGGGTTATGATATTAATAGGTGCCCTGAGAAAAACTTGTGCGAAAGTATGTCGCAAAAGATTCTCAGTTTTGTAAGGCACCATAACCATGGTCAAACACCATCACAAGGTACAATTAACATAGCCTCAGTCAACAGGAGTCATACGAATAAACGTATGACAATCAGGACTATGATGGATAATGACTACGGCTTTCGATGTAAGCGAATTCTTGCAAAATTTCTTGTGGGAACGAGCCATAAGAGATTTCAAGTCTCGACATTACATTGTATTCGTAGATCATCGTCCATCATAGGAATATGTATTCGTTTCCACGAAAGGTGCAACGAAAGAGAGCTTATGAATTGTGACGCTATGGTAGCTCATAACCTTAAACCTCAATACATACACGCTCCTAGCAGAATCTCGCATGACTCAGGCACGCGAGAGACCCTAGGCCCCGTCATGGTATTGCGGTCACTAGTTATGACACCACTACAGGATACAATAGTTTTCGAAGGAATGACAATGTCTTGAAAGGGGGAAACAAAATTAAGGATAAACTAAGGTTTTCTCTAGAGTTGGCATAGTAAATGAGTACATCCAGAAGCTCCCCAAGGACCAGGAACTTATGGAGCAACATTTATTAAAGATCGACAAAACTTGTTTATATCCTGTAACTTTTAATGAAAGAAGATTTTTAATAAATCCAACTTGGAAACTCAGTTATGCTATGTACCTTTTGAGGGCGGTCACGATCATACCACGATACCAGCATACGCTCGGCAGCAAGCCATGTGGATACATCACACATGGGGCTTCACGTTTTATAGAGATACCACAGGTCGGGAACGACTTATCTCATCGAGGTACTAGCATCAGCTCGATGTTCCAAACAAGAGAATAAATCCTTTTGAAATGATTTAAAAGACCGTCCCTTTTTGAAACTTAAGTTTTTGGTGACCCTTTGCAAGAAGGATTTTAGAAATTAAATCGTTTTATATTTCTTTTTGGGGATGGACTCTTGAGCAAAGGTGTTTAACAAAGGTGGGAGAAAGAGTCAGGACTTTTGTAGAAAATATTGCACAACTGCCAAAAATCTTCCGTGATGACTGAATAAAAACCTGGTTTGGAAATTTGGAAGCATTTTTGTAAGGCATTAAAATCGGAAGAAGATTTGAAAACCATTTTAAGAATGGATGAGTTTTTAAAGCAAAATCATTTGAATGTATTGTTTTTCAAAATGGTTTTCAAAACTTGGTTCGATTGGTGTAGTTTTCAAATCAAAGCATCACTTCTTTCCGCTTACTTTAAATAAAACCGGTCTGGCTTTTGTAATCAGCTTGGTTTTCGAAACTCATCTTTGACTGAAGTTGTCAGTAACCATCACCAGATCTTTCAGCAAGCATAAGGAAAGATATAAGAGTAAAACCTTTTGAAATAAATTATGTTTTGAAAATATAGGCTTACTTCATTATGGGGGAAGTATTAATTGTTGTAATGTCATGATGCATGAACGTTCCAACGCGAACCAATATAATACGATATATATACATATACTTGGCAAAGTAATTATTAGAGTGACATGCACTCACTATTTTAGAATATAGGGCATATTTTAACTGCTAATCCACTACCAAGCCTAAAATCTAACTGCAATTCTACAGAAAGAATTAGGAAAGGACTTTAGAGAATGAATAAGGGAAGTTCAGAAGCAACTGGTACCAAACCACCCCGTTGATTTTATTTATTCGAAATCATTTTGAAGCTTTTGTAAAGTAATACTGCAAGTACTTTACAATGAAATGCTCTGATACCACTTGTGACAGAACCGCCTTAATCATAGGGCCCACGTGCGCCATCGTCGTCCCTAAGGACATCCGGTTACTGTGCACGAGTTCCCTAATGACCTAGGTGGCCTGCCGGGTCTCCTAGGAAACCCAATTTCCCCGAGGATCTCATTGTAAAGACATTGCAAGTATTACAACAGTTTACAAAAATAATCTAAATCAGAGTACAAGATGCGGAAGTATTACATATCTATAGGTTAATAAATATAATTTTTACATTACCCAGATCAGAGCTTCGTAGTGGAGCAGCAGTATACAACTATACCCTTGCCCAAGGGTTGTACCATCAACACATCTTCACCCGTGCACGATCCAACAACCGGCACGGTCCTAAACAGAACTTGAACTCTCGGCTCACCTGCAACAGGGGTTAACAAACCCTGAGTACTTGGGGTACTCCGCAAGACTTACCCGACTAAGGGTGTAAAATGAGACTCAGGAATGCAAGTCATAGGTAAGGCTAGCAGGAGAGAGAAGGTTTGCAGAAAAGCATTGCTAACCAACATTTTAATTATTTATCATTATAATCATAGTCATAATTCTAATAATCAATCTCATCTATCATCAATTCTCAACTTCCTTTGATCATTCGGTGAACCTAGTTGCGAACCACTTTTCGGGGTAGGTGTGAGGATCAAGTCTCCATTAACCGAGGAGCACGTCGATTCGAATCCAGAAAAATACCCAGCTGGGGATTCTAACCACACTGCATATGCAGCACGCCGGCATACATATACCAACCCGTCATCTAGGTCTTTCTATCCCGGAACCGGTCCTGCGCCACCCGGGAGCACAGTACTCCACTCGTCTCCAGGCACGCCGGCCACGTGGGTACACGCTACTCCCGCCATCTCTCCACTCCCAGTGCGTGGTTGTCGGTTCCAGCAATAGAGCCACCTGACTCTAGGCTTTCCACATAGGTATGTGGCTAGGCTGTTCATCATGATCACAGCAGGCCTACAACGAACGGTCCCTACTTCCTTCCTGCCGTCAGACTTGCATTGGGGCCTAGCCCGAATACAATACTGCCCGACAGTTTTATTATCATGCCTGAAGAGTAGTGTGACATGGGAAACGCCGTCCCATGAGCAGGCCACTCAACGAAACACATTTTTGGTGATACCGACCAGTTCCAAACTATTCCGAAAGTGACCATGCATCGGGACTCTAACCCGAATACACATCAACCAACGGATAACAAGTTCTTCACCAATCATAAAGTATATACATGTACATAGCACAGAAAATAGTTTTTCTTTTATGGAATTCTAATTTCATTAAGCATGCCTAGCATTTTTCAAATTATTTATTTAAATCAGGTTTCAGGGTAGTTATATGGGACAATGCATTTGGATAGGCAACAATCAACTCCTAGCAACCTAATGCAATAGATTAACTCGAATTGTAAAGGATTTCATAATAGAGGGTTAATGCACCGGGGCTTGCCTGTTGCTTGAAGTGGATAAAACTCTGAAGTAAAACACCAAGAACGATCCAGGTCCACCGAGTGAAGGCCATACTTGGGGCACACTTCCGATAATAATTATCCCGCGTTCACTACACGTAATAATAATGCAATCCTTAACATGATGATATGTATGCCATGATGAATGAGGTGCAGTGATTTATGAAGTAATAAAAAGTAAACTTAATTAGAAAGTTGAGTACAAATTTCCTTCACGGTAAAGTTGCAAACCAACAAAACTAACTTGTTTTATTAACAACTAGGGTTCTATTTAATTGGCACATAAAATCATCTATTCTATGTTTATATGAGAAAGGACTACTATCACCTTACTACAAGAGACATGTTTAACTATTCCATTTTTACCCATGAAGTTGAATCTAAGAAATAATCAAAACATCCACTGACCCACTAACGAATATTTGCAACAAACATCTTAATTATCCACTAACCTATGGATTAGCTGTAAAGAAGTTAAGATACCAAGTAACAGTAATGGTTTTGTGTTCCAGGGTACACAATCTACTCCAAAAGCTCACACCATCCTAAAAGAAAGATCAGGGTTCCTTATTCATTTTTATTAATTATTTTATTGACCATTTTAACCGTCGTAGAAAGCCGCTGCACAACTTTATTACTACAACCTACAACATCATCTTTCATTGCCAAGGATCATAGGGTGGTAGACCCTTGGACTTCAATCAATCCAAAATACACACAAAACCCTAAATCCATTTCCTCTACCCCTTTTATTTATTTTCCTAATTGCACTCATATCTATTAACTGATCAAACTAACTCTAATTGTAACCAAAATTTACCAACAGCTAGCTTTCATCATGAAACAGAGCC
Organism: Eremochloa ophiuroides; assembly: GCA_038502445.1. Taxonomy (NCBI): domain Eukaryota; kingdom Viridiplantae; phylum Streptophyta; class Magnoliopsida; order Poales; family Poaceae; genus Eremochloa; species Eremochloa ophiuroides. The sequence goes on from JAHLJS010000006.1 coordinate 80,229,660, forward strand.
ACAGTTAATTTCATGATTTTTGGAGTTACCTACAATTTATTAAAAATCATCAAAGTTGCATTAGTCATTTAATTGACTGATTTTTACTCCTAACAGAAAAGGTTCTAAACCTAGATATTATATTTTTCCTAAATACTAGGCATCACAGAGAGCTACCACAAAATTTTTCATAATTTTTCAGGCCACAGATAAATTCCTATGAAATTGACAAACATCAGCACTATTCATAGAAATAAATTTGAAAAGGCTATTGAAAATCGCTGGGAAAATGGAAAGGCCAAACCGGCCCGAGACGGCCCATGAGCACGCCCCGGCCCATCACCAGCGCTGCCGCACCACCCGCGCCCCTGCTGGACCGGCCCACGCGGCCCAGCACGCGCGCGCGCACACACCCGCGCTCGGAGAGGGGCTGACAGGCGGGCCCCCGCCGTCAGCTTCATCCCCCTCCTCGCGCCACCCGCTTCCCCGCTGCACACAGCGCGGCGGCTCGCCGCGGTTTCGTCGACGGCGACCCCAACCGCCCAACTAGGATTACCAACCGAGGCCGTAGGACCTAGCGAACTCCCTAACCTACTCAGCTTCTACTCTCATCGCCACTGGCGAGCCCGAGCTCGCCCACGGCGGACACGATGGCGCGGCGGATGCACCCCGGCCGCCAAGGCACGGTAGAGTTCAAGAGGAAAGGTTGGGGAGGGGCAGTAGCTCACCACGAATTTAGCAGGGTAGCTGGTTGGGACGGGGAACGACCGGAACAGAGGGCTTGACGACGGTGGCGGGTACGGCGGTGACTCCCGACGGCAACCGCTACGTTCCGACGAACCTAAGGCACCGGAGGAAGAACCATCGCAAGCATGAGGCACTGTAGAAATCACTGAGATGGAAACGGAGGGACCCAAGGTCCAGAGCTCACCCGAAGAGCTCGGACGCGACGGTGGGACTCGCGGCGGTGCTCCGGCCGTAGCCGAGGACGAAGAAGACGATTTCCGAGCTCCTTCGCCGACGACAGGACGCAAAACCGAGCTCGAGCGAAGCGCAAAGGAATTGCGGGGCTAGCGGTGTGGTGAATTGAACAATGGCAGAGGAGGGACGACGTATTTCACCGGAGACCGAGAAGTTCACCGGCGGCGAGGAGAAAGAGAAGGGGAGCAAAACGACGGCCTCCCAGGCATTTATAGGGGCGGAGATGAGTAGGAGAGATGGAAGACGATGGCCGCTGCTCGCTTTTGCGCGACGTGGGTGCAGGGGCGACGCGGACAGGCGCTGACGCGCGCGGCCGTGCCGGCGGTCGCGCGAACAGGGAAGAAGGACGGTGCCCATGCCGTGGGTACTGTAGCAGCTACCTACTCCTCTCTGATCTTTTGCACAATTACGCCCAAACCGTGTGTCAAATGAAGAAACAGAAAACACCAAAGTTGTAGGGCTATAAAAACTGAACATCTTTCATTTTTGGACCAACCCCAAATTCGGCCGAATTTGAAAATTATTCAAAAGGGGGTGAATAGGGTTTTTAAAACCTAACTTGAATTTTTGAAATTACTTTTGATTTTTCATAACAACTTGAAAAATGGTCAAAATAAGAATTATTCCCCTCAGAGAGCTCTACAACTTTTATTAAAGGAATTTTGTCAGATTCCAAATATTTTTTGAATTGACATTTCAAATTTGATTTTTAATTCACTGTTTCAAGCTAAATTCAAATTTTTACAACAGAACTTCAAAATCTCCAAAAATAAAAGTTGTCACATTTAAATAGACCTATAACTTTCATTAAGGGGTCATCTCAAGATTTCTTCTAGATTTTGAACTAGGTTTTTGGGGCCAAAATAGGTTTAAGCGGAAGTCTGATCGGGAACTAGAAAATCGAAATTTTTATATAATAACTTCCCAATATCCAAATACCAAAGTTATCCCCTTTAATGAACTTTACAACTTTTATGTAATAAGTTTTGTCTAATTCTTAATAATTTTCAAAATAAAGATTTAAACTTAAACCTTTAAACATAGATTAGGGTTTAATTTGGAATTTCAAATAATAACTTAAAAATCACTCAATGTAAAAGTTGCTCGGTTTTTCAAGAGCTAGAAGTTTTATTTAAGGCTTAACATCAAATTCTCGTTAGTTTTCAGACTAGGGTTTTGAATCCGATTTTAGGGTTCATGAATGAGTTTTATTTTATCGTCCAGATGGGATTTGATCAAACGCAATTAAACAAGTATTTATGAAATAAAATCACTCTAGGTTACCTATGCACAATCACATGGAAGAATAAAAATTATTTTAGTTAATGCACACTAATGATGAGTTTATGCGGGATGATTTGCATGAAATCATGATGACATGGCAGGTTTTAGTTACAGTAACACCAGGGGTGTTACATTTCTCTTCACAAAACAAGTTTTGTGAGGAGCAAAGGCGGTTTTGCCTTTCTTGGGGGTATAGCCCAATCCCTCTTTGTGGAGAGATGCCCTTTGGCTACCCAAGCACATAAGCAAGCGGTCCTCACCACCATAAGCCTTAGCTAAGGAGTGATTGAGCTTTTTAACCTCCTCCTTTAGGTTCTTGTTCTCAACTACTAGTGAAGGGTCACTAGTGGGTGAGGTAGTAGTGGAAGTGCTACAAGAAGGGTTAGTGGTAACAACAATAGGTTCACAAGATATGTCACATGTTACACCTATGTTGCAAGTTTTAGTTTCTTTCTTTTGCACTTGTTGTTGCAAGTCTTCATTTTGCTCAACTAGAGAAGAATGAGCTTCATCAAGCTTAGTGTGAACCTTTTGGAGCTTCTTATGGTCTTCCTTTAGACTCTCATAAGATGCTCTAAGTTCCTCAAATTCTTGCTCAATGGATTGTTTATCCTTGCGCAAGCCCTTGCATTCCTTTCTAAGTTTATCAAAATGAATACGTGCATCATCAAGCATTTCAATTAATTCTTCTTTTGTTAGGTCATCATCACTATCATCATCACTAGATTCGGTGTCGGATGATACCTTAGAGCCCTTGGCCATGAAGCACGAAGGAGTGTCGAAGATGGAAGGCTTGTCATGAATGGCAATGCTTGCATGTGCCTTCCTCTTGCTCTTCTTATCATCATCACTCTCTTCATCACTTGAAGAGGCATCACTATCCCATGTCACCACATGAGAATAGTTCTTCTTCTTCTTATATGAAGATTCCTTCTTCTCTTTCTTCTCCTTCTTCTCATGCTTGTTCTTCTTTTTGCCCTTGTGATCATCTTCACTTGAGTGTGGGCAATCGGCTACCAAGTGATCTTTGCTTCCACAATTGAAGCATCTTCTTGGGCCATCAAATCTTCTTGCATTCTTCTTTCTTCTTGCCCGGTAGCCCTTCTTCTTCATGAACTTGCCAAATCTTCTTACTAGAAGGGCCATTTCTTCATCACTTTCACTTGAGCTAGAGGGATCTTCACTTGACTCTTCTTTGGCCTTGCTCTTGCCCTTTGATGAGGATGTGGCTTTGAATGCCACACTCTTCTTCTTCTCATCTTTGGAGTCTTCATCTTTTTCTTTCTTCTTCTTATTGATCAACTCCTCTTTATCATCATCATCTCTATAAGCATCATCGGTCATCACCTCCGCAAGCACTTGGTTTGGTGTCAACTCACTCAAGGTAGTCTTCACCAAAACCGTGATCAAAGTGGCAAACCTCTTGGGCAAGCTCTTCAAGAACTTCATGGAGAAATCACTATCTTTCACTTCCTCATCCACCGCCTTGAGCTCATTTACAATCACTTGCAATCTATGAAACATCTCCGGCACGGTTTCATCATCCTTCATCTTGAAACTAGCAAACTTGTCCTTGAGAATGTATGCTCTTGCGGTCTTCACACCTTTGGTGCCCTCATATGATTCCTCAAGCTTCTTCCAAGCTTCATGAGCACTCTCAATGTTCTTCACTTGCTCAAAAACCTTCTCATCTACGGCCTCATGGATAGCACAAACCGCAATATCATTGAGTTGGAGCAACTTTTCTTCGGCGGTTGTGGGGTTGGCCGCATTGGCAATTTCAATCTTGGTCTCCACAACCTTCCATACCTCTCTATTGATTGACTTGATATGAGATGTCATCACACTCTTCCAATAGGCATAATTATCCCCATTAAACCGGGGTGGCTTCTTGGTGTTGTTGATGTGAATGTTGAGTTGAGCCATTTTTACACCGTAGGTTGTTAAGCCTCAAATCAACGGTGCCTCGGCTCCGATACCACTTGAAAGGTCCTAAATGGCTAGAGGGGGGGTGAATAGCCTATAAAAATCTACAAACAACACTTCACAAGCCGATTAGTAACAATAGCAAGCTTTGCAAAGCACTAGCTCTAAACTACACTATGCAAGCCAACTAGACAAGTATACTACACTATGATCTCTAGTTCACACTCAAAGACTACGTTACTACTTTACACTACTCTTAAGTGAGCAACTAACTAACAAGCTACACAAGAGAGAAATACACAAATGTAAAGAGTAAAGGTGATTTCAATACCGCCGGTGAAGAGATGATATGAAGTCCAATATAACCAATCAATTACATATAAGGGAAATCCTCGGTAGAGAGATGACACAAGATTTTTTACCGAGGTTCACTTGCTTGCCGGCAAGCTAGTCCTCGTTGTAGCGATACACCCACTTGGAGGTTCACGCGCTAATTGGCATCACACGCCAAACCCTTCTCAAGGGTGCCGCACAACCAACACAAGATGGGGATCCACCAAGCTACGAGCAATCCACTAAAGATGCCTTTCGCGATCTCCCGCGGGGATAGGCTCAAGAACCCCTCACAACTTCACCGATCGGAGGCGGAGACAATCACCAACTCCCCTCAACGATCCTCGCAGCTCCAAGCCGTCTAGGAGTCGGCAAACTCCAAGAGTAACAAGAGAAACCGCTGCGAAATACCACTACCAAGTGCCTCTAGATGATCTCAATCAATGCAATGCACTTGATGCTCTCCAAACTCACCAAATGATGAACACAATCAAGTAGGATGAGTGAGAGTGGAGTGGGAAGGCTCACAAGTATGTTATGATGTTTAGGAGTGCCAAAAGATCCTCCCCAAACCGGCCAAGTGACTATTTATAAGCCACACACAAAAACTAGCCGTTTTCAATTCTCTGCGTACCGTCGGACTGTCCGACGGCCAGAGCGTCGGACTAATCCGCATGGTCCGACGCCTCGGATGAACGCCACGTGTCACTAGCCGTTTGAAGTCGAACGTTGGATCACAACGGCTATTTCCTCGCGCCAAAACGAACCGTCGGACGGTGGGTCGTCGGACTAACACCCGCGGTCCGACGCCCACTGCCACTGCACCGTCGGACTGAAATTACACAGTGCGTCGGACTAACGAACGCGGCCGTCCGACGCTTCCAGAGAGCTCCCCGAGCCCTGAAAACCGTCGGACGTTGGTCCGACGCTCACCGTCGGACTAACGCCGAGAGTCCGACGCTCTCAGAGCTCGCCACGTGTTATCTCTCGCACGATCTGCACCGTCGGACTCTTCGGCTAATGGTCCGACGCTCAGAGACTAAGCGTCCGACGCTCACAGCAGTGTTAGCCGTCGGACCGAAGACATTGGTCCGACGCTCTGAGACTCTACGGTCCGACGCTCTGTTTTCTCAGGATTTTCACTCAAACCTTTCACCCTTTGTTCCCATGTGCTAACAACAATTGTTCTACACCTTGTGCACGTGTGTTAGCCTTTTCAAAAGAGTTTTCCACGGGTCAAGTTAGTGTCACTAGCATCTATATGCGTATGCAATGATCATGAACACCTAGTGGCACTTGATAACCGTATTTCATCAACGATTTCGCCCCTCTTGATAGTACGGCTATCTATCCTAAATGTGATCACTCCCTCTATGGAGTCTTGATCACCAAAACCAAAAGAGCTCCTATTGGTTATACCTTTGCCTTGAGCTCCCGGTTTCTTATCAACTTCCTTCTCATCTCTTGATGAACCTTGTGAACACCTATGATGATGGACTTATACCATTTGCATGGATGCCGTCAATAGGGCTTTCTCCTTTGTTGATGGACTTACACCATTTTCATGGACGCCGTCATTGCCCTTCACTTGTGACCTCCACCGACCCGGTCCTTTGCTCCATCTTGCCATTTGCTAATCAATTCTCATGAAACACTTAGAGCAATCGTTAGCAAACTAGGTTTCATCAATTACCCAAAACCAAACATGGGCTTTCACCTTTGGAAATTAGGCTTTTTAAAATACGAGAAAACTCTGGTAAAATTCGGAATTATTCCGACCAAATACGGAATTCCGACAATACGGACGGAAAAATGCCATTTCTACTTCCGTCCGGATTCCGAGACCTTCAGACCCGAGACCCGCCCCGATTCCAGATTTTCCCGACTATACGGAAACGGGTCGGTAAAATGTAGAAAAACGGACGGGCCGGATCGGGAAAAATTCCGTCCGTTTTCAACCTTAACTGCCAAGGTGGGCTAACAAGGTTGTTAGCTTTATAAAGAGAGATAGTACACAGGTACAGAGAACTTATATCCTTCTTTTGCTGTTTTAATTTGGTCATGTGGTCTTTTACAGATGATGTGCAGGTGGCAGGAACACCATCCATCCTCTCCAATGCGAGACTGAGTGGTGGTTTCAGCTTTTTGTTACACGAAGCCCTTATAGCCTTTGCAAGTCACTTTGAACTTCAGTAAGATCATTCTTGCATGCGACACCCTTATAGCCTTTGCAAGTCATTTTGAACTTTGGTAAGATCATTCTTTCATGCGACATGGACACATGGTACAGTGTTGGGGCTGCTATTAAGGTTGCGTGCAACGGATTAGGAAAATTAAAGGGAAGAGGTACAATGCCACAGATCTTGTAAGAAAAATACCTTTTTGAGACAATTACGGATGAAGGGGATGGAGCCACGTAGTATGGAGTTGCGCCGATGGATTGGATTGGATCACCCCATGACTCCATGAGCAGCAAACAAGAACGAAACTTTTTTTTTTAAAAAAAAAGGAGATACCTAAACAAGAACTAAACTGGCGACTCTAGTGTAGACCAACCACTTCGTGTAAACTTGTAAACTTCTAATCTGACCCATATGATGTTGATTCAAGGGGCGCAAGAAGATTAGGTAATTTTGTGCTTAACCGTCCGCTTTGAATCACACATTTGCAAATACCCTCTTCCACCTCTCTTCCGTGATCTCTTAGATCAATATCATGTTGCTCAAATTAGAAATTTGTATAGTTACACGAAGTAATTGGTTTGCACCCTGCGTTGGTTACCACTCACAGGCACCAGCAACACCGACCGCGACGACGCAACAGCAACCAGGCAAGCAAAAACTCAAGCCGGTCGGACTCCACGCCGACGCACCGAAAAAAAAAAAAAAAAAGATAGCAGCAGAGGAGGCGAGGCGGAAGGCCCAAACGTTCGGGGAGCGAGCGGGATTTGGAAGCTGCGCAACGCGCATCCCAAATCCCCCAATCCCGACGCCTACCCGACCCCGTCGCCAGATCTCGCGGCCCCTCCCCGGGGCTCGATCGGATCAGCGGCGGCCGGCGATTCTGGGACGGGGAGATCTCGCCGAGGCTTGGGCCGGGCCGTGCTGGGGGGTGCCGGGGAGCCATGGCATCGGCGCAGGCGCCGTCCTCCTCCGCCGCGCCGTCGCGCAAGGACCATCTCGAGGCCGGGAAGAAGCGGGTAGGTCCGTTGTTGCCTGTTGCTTGCGAGAAATGTAGTTTTGGGCACCCGCAATCGTTGATTGGGCAATATGCTGAGGAACGGCGTAGGCAAATTAGTGGCGTCGTGTTGCTTAGCGCGATGACTGGCGTGCCATTCAATCTGTTTTGCACAGGGTGGAGATGCCAAATGCTATCGAACTTGTATTGAGGTCGTTTTGCGTGTGATAGACAAGCCAAATGGTACCAATTTTGTCTCGGTTGTTTTGCCTGCCGTACAGAATTCAAATGCATGAAATCTGCCACGTTACTTCAGGCTCAGTCTGCAACTTTTTGAGGTTTAGCTGTTTAGATCTCGCTTGAACGCTGACTCTGCAAAATTTTGTTTACTAGACATTAGCTCTGGAATGACAATGTTCTGTTTTCTCTGATCCAGCTCGAACAGTTCCGCAAGAAGAAAGCGGCGAAGAAGGCCACTGCAGCTAGTGCAGAGCAGGCAAAAGCGCCTGCTCCTGATGTAGTGGAGAACCCTCCTCCAATTGTCAATACTGGTAGCTTGGGAGATGGGCTGGTGTCTGATGTAGAGCCAAACCAAGCGAGCACGTCTTCGGTGCCATCGTCTGTATATGGGAATGGCCCAGCGAGTGCTTCTGGAGGTGCGGAATTCCTGTCAAATGGTCCTGCCACTGTAAATACTTCTGTTGGTGTTAGTAATGTTAGACCCCAGCAAGATGCTGTTAGTGATGGAGGAAGTAAGTTCTATGGGAACTTAAGCTTCTCCGACCTTGTTAATGGTCATCATGAGAACTGGAGAGGTGAAGAAGCCCGTAAAAGGGACGAGCACAGCCCTGACAAGGATGTGCTATCAACATCTAAACTAAGTGCCTTTGGGAACAACGGCAGTTTAACTCTACCTTCTACTGACAGCATGCCGAGTTGGGGAAGAAATTCTTTATCAAGTCAAGTACATGATAACGAGCAATCTAGTTCATATTCATCCAGCACCCTCTTTGGAAAGTCTGAAAATGCCTACACTCAGGATTACTCCACAAACAATGATATCTTTGGTCGATTGAGAGGTAAATTTGAGGCCTTATTTTCATATGCTGAAACTACAATATACAATATTTAATAACTTGAGCCTGGGGCTTTTCCGCTCTTCTTTTTTTCCCTATGTAGCTACCTCCAAAGACTCTTCCCAAGCGGAGCAATCTGTATATGCCAGCACTCGGGATTATGGCAATGCCTTCAATAGTTCAAGGATTGCTGATAATGTAGACCATGGTAGTACAAATGTTGGAATAACTCGGACATCTGCAGATTCCACACCTGTTAATTTTGAAAGACAGGATCCTTTTCTGTCATCTGGTTATCCAACTACATACACTCGATCAAGGCCATCATTTCTTGATTCGATTGGAGTACAAAGAGCTCCTCCAACAACTCAAGCCTCATATACGGAGCCTGCAAAGGCTAATCAACTATCAAGCGATTCGAATTATCAGAGTTCATTTTTGCAGCAATCAAATCAACAATCCACTGGAAGTAATGCTGCAGATATTTCTTTTGCATCAGAAAGTCAGGAATATAGTCATGAAAAGGGGTCATATGGCAGCTCCAACCCTCCTGATTTCTCACTTCCCAAAGAAGAAAGAAGTATACAGCATAGTAGTCAAACATTCCAAAACTTCACAACTCATGTGAAAGATGATGATTTTGCAGCATTAGAGCAGGTGATGAACGTCTAAACTTTTTCCCCCAATTTGTTACATGTATTTTCCTGAGGATATGATATTTTATACTGACTAGAGCTGTCATATCGTTGTCATAGTATATAATAGTCATAATACAAAGAATCTAACTGTTTATTTGTATAGTCTGATTTTAGATTTTATGCCACTAACATGAAGCGCTAACTGTTGGCCTAGTTGTTTTCTAAGAAAGCTAAATTTCTGAAAAGGGAACATATCTCCACTATCTACTCTGTGGGTTCACTTAATGAGTGGTATTGTACAACTTATAACTAGTCACTTCTTTCTGTGTTATTGTCATGTGCCTCATAATTGTTTCCATACTCGTAAATGGCACTATTATGTGTTCTTTGGTGTCAAGATTAATTAACTATCTTTACCTTGGATATATATATTTTGAAAAGATTGCATATATAATTTTTTTTATTTAGGCCCATCCATCAACATACTACTAATAGCTTCTCTGGTTTGGATGCCAGCTCATTGAAGATTTGACAAAAGAGAAGTTTTCCTTACAACGTACTCTTCAGAAATCTCAAGAGCTAGCAGAAACTCTGGCCACAGATAACTCTGCATTGACTGATAAGTTCAACCAACAGGTCTGTGCAAATTTCCCTGATGGTTATTAGAATAGTTTTAAACTCGATTTGTATTATGAAATCTGTCACTGATGACCATATTCACATCACAACATACTAACATAGAATCCCCCCACTCCCACCCCATCCCCATCTTACTTCTAGTAAAATGAACATGGCTGTTTGCTTAACTTTGAAACTAGCTTCTTCTATGATTGATCAAACAAAACAAAACAAAAGTGGTTGAGCTGTAAATTTTTTGATGCCTCATTATGTTTAACTCACTGGTATAGCTGTCGGCAAAAGTGATTGCCTGCTGAGTTCCTCGTTTATTGCAGGACTTAACTTCTTGGGTAGTATATATTCTCAGAATCCTAGCAGTTAAACTTAGTAATAACAGTGCTATAAGGGCAGCTAGAACTGAACCAAAGGTGCTAAGTTTGTTCGTATTAAGCAATCCCAAGACTTAAAGCAATCAGTGATCTCTAGTGCTTGATCAATACTCATCTATATTTGTACATTATGGCTCGCTTTAATAAGGATGAAATAAATATTGATTACACACATGCTTGTATCTGATATTAACGGAAGTTATTACACTACACGATTTTTAAATATCAGGCACATGTAATCAGCCAGTTGTCATCTGACATGGAGAGATTGCAGGAAGAAATTCAAGCTCAACTGGTCAGACCTACTCTACCTTTTCTAGCACTTAATTTTTTTGGAAAATGTATTCTCAATATTAGGACTAAGTAACTGCATTGTCTGATATGTCAGTATTGATATGGATTGCTTGGGGTAAGGCTCTGAGGACTAGGATAAAGTCTAAGATCGCTCTTGTTGGCAACATGCTTGATCTTGGTCATCAGGGGATTCTAATAACTGTCAATCTCTTTGCTTAATTGCCCTAGCACTAGATACTATCTTTATAAGGAGAATGAGGTTAGCATGGCTGTTGGACTTAATCTAATCAAACTTTGTCTGACTTCAAAGTCAACCACTCAAACCAAGTAACAAACAAATTAGTTGTATCTACCATCTGTTCTGTGGTTTCACTTATCAAACATCCAGGGATTTCGTGGATCATTGTCTCGTACATGGTATGCAAAATGTGTTTGTCTTTTTGTGTTTGACATGGTCATGAACTGGAGTATGCTGGAAAGATTGTACTCATTTCAAATCCACAGCAACTGATTGCTATGAGCCTATAAAACAATTATCACTAGGTCAGCATAATGCCCGTGATTAGCACTATATATATAGTTTTTGCTGTTTAGTTTCTATCATCTCCGTGGTACAACATCTGCTTTCATATACTGTTAGAATCCTTATGTTAACCCTATTTGTACAACAGCTGGCGCTGGAGTCTGTCAGGACCGAGTATGCTAATGCCCAACTAGAATGCAGTGCTGCAGATGAGAGGGCAAAAGTACTTGCAGCTGAAGTCATTGTGCTAGAAGATAAGGTGCTTTATTATCTTCTTGCTTATTTTGTACTGTTATGAAGCTTTTTGAAAATGACCTTGACAGCATGGCAGATTGTTTAGAGTATGTTATGTGTGCAAATTGTGTAAACCCTTGTCATGTCGGAAGAAATCCAAATAACAAGGAGCAGCCTGTTCACATGCAGTTTAGGAACTAATAAACATGTAATTTGTAATCTTTGGGAAGTGAACTCTATAGTTATGACCATATAGGCAGGGTTCATCATATCTTATTGTAATGCGTTTGATATTAAATGTTTTGTTGCTGAAATCTTAAGGATGTTGAACTGTCCTTTTCTATAACAATATCGGGTGCACTGTATTTATTTGAGTTGTTCTTAATGCAATGATACATAGTTCTCTGCGTATTCGAGAAGAAAAAAAATGTATCTTGTTCCACATCCACTCTGTATGTTATTGGCATGATCATGCTTATGTGCCTATTTGGTCTTAAGTTCATTGGCTAGTTTTACTCTAGCATCTAGCCTGCAATTTTAGTGAAACTGCCCTGGATTCTGAATATTGTATGCCCTAGTATATAAGTCATGTCAAACTTGAAAAATGCAAACTTTAACATTTCCAGCCAAGCCCAACTTAAGCATTGGCTTGTGGAAGTTTGATTTTTTTTTTCTTTTAATACTTGTAGGCTTTGAGACTGAGGTCAAGTGAGCTAAAACTTGAAAAGGAAGTCGAAGGTTTACATTCTGAGATTTCTTCTTACAGGTGAAATTATGTACTGATTTTTACTAAGCCCCAATGCTGCAATTGTATGATTGCCAGGATATATGTGTTTAATGATATGTGAAATGGATCCTAATGAATTCTAACGATTGAAAATCACATTTCTGTCCACATTGGCATTTTTAGAGGTGCTACGCAAACAAACATGCCATATTTAACTTAAAATATATGTGAGAGACTACTGAACACATGAATTGAACTTCCAGGTATCGTAATAGAGTTTTTTTTTTGGCTATTTTTTTTTTCCTATTAATCATCTGCAGGCGCAAAGTTTCTAGTCTAGAAAAGGAGCGCCAGCATCTTCAATCTACTGTTGAAGCTCTTCAAGAAGGTACATCTTCTCATTGCAATCTAACACATATATTGTTTTGAGTTCTCCTTTCTCACTTAATGTCTGAAATTTCCCTTCGGTCAATCCTAGAGTATTTGTTTACATCTTGCATACATGTTGATGTGCGCTTGTTTTAGCCTCATGTGCTGATATGCCTATTTTTCGTTTCTTTTCTCTGTTTGGACAGAAAAGAAGCTCCTATACTCTAAATTGAGGAACATTCCTGTGAATGAGAGGGCAGCAACTACTGTAGAGAAACCTTCAGTTGATAAAAGGGATGCATCGACTGCAACAGAGGATTTAGGTGTGAATACTAAGATCTCTTTATTTGTTTATCTATATCAATGAATATCAACTATATTTTCTAGCTGACCTCAAATCGGTTTATTCAGATACTGGGGAACCCAGCTCTTCAGAAACACTGACCAGCACTGTTGACACATTGGAAGATGTTGGAACTTCCGTTTTGCGTTCCAACTTTATGTCTGATTTTGCTTCCTTGGAAGAGGGTTCATCTAGCATTCCGGACGATCAGCTTAGAATGATTGACAACATCAATTCTTTGATGTCAGAGGTAATCTCTTTTATTGTCATAAATGTGAAGTTATCCTTATGCCAACCAGAATTTCTCAAATAACCTACTTTGATTTTTTATGCAAAAGCTATTGCTGTTATGATATAGTTATTTCATATTTGCAGTTAGCAGTGGAGAGAGGAGAGCTGCTCCGAGCACTGAGAATTGAGTCATCCAACTGCTCCAAGCTGAAGGTATTGTCTGTATCTTAACTCTCTTATGCAGCATCTAGTAATGTAGGTGAGATGCCTGTTTCATGACATAGTTAAGCCCTGGGCCCTGTTGTATCAAGCTTCTATCTATTGGACAACATGTTTGCTGGACAACACTTGAAGCAGGCTTTGTGTTACTTCTGTAATTTGTACATCTACTAATGCTATTTACTCCTTTATCTTGTAGGAGTTGAATAAGGACCTAACACAAAAGCTGGAGATTCAGACACAAAGGCTTGAACTATTGACTTCTCAAAGGATGGCTAACGAGAATGCCCTGGCAAAACCAATTGACACGCGCTCCACCGATGCAGCGATGTATGCGGATGAAGGAGATGAGGTAAGTGTTCTTCACCAAGTATTTGATAGTTAATCCTACCACAGAATTTTTGATGGAAAATTTTCGTGCTGTTACATTGTGTCCCCAGAATATGGTTCTAGTGTTTTTTTTAGCTTGAATAAGAGTTAGAGCTAAGAAAACCGTACATTGCATATGCACCATATCACCCTGATCCCTGAAAACGTTATTTGTTGACGTTTGACACTGATAATGGCTCAGGTTGTTGAACGGGTGCTTGGCTGGATAATGAAGCTCTTCCCAGGAGGGCCAAAGCGGCGAACCAACAAACTTCTGTAATGAAAATAGAGCTCCTAGTATACCAGATGTTTCTTTCATTTAAGGCTAATTTAGGTGGAAGGGGTTGCTCTAGGAGCACCAAAAGTATTTGGTTCAAATTTGAACTAAATCTTAAGGAATATGTTCTGGATCCCCAACATCTAAACATGCCTTTATATATATTTTTTTTCTTGTTTGCCCGGTTTTGCTGATAGCATGGTGAGAAGCTGTATATTGGAGCCATTCGATGTAACCATTCTTTTTTGACAGAAGATAATGTACTTCCCTGGAGTATGGGGCGGCAGCTTGTATTGGCAAGGAAAAGAATAGTCGTAAAGAATAGACCCTTTTGTATCCACTGAACGTTTTCTTTCATTATACGAGTCGAATACGCAGCCTGTATTCCTTGTACCATTCATTTGTTGGTTTGCTCACGTCTCGACGCTGGTGGACACGCAGTACGGTACTGGACTACTGGTGGTGAAGTACAATGCAAGAGATTGACCTTGATAGTCAGTCTTCCTTTATTATCCATTGCTGTAATGCCAAAAATGACTAAAAAAACTTGGTAAAGGTACATGCGTTGTACTGTGTAACTCTAAAAAATGACAAAAACTTTTGTTTTAAAATATATTCGTGATTTCTCTGATCACTCAATAAAATTTGCAACACCTTTGGACAGAGGTGCAAATTAAGGCTACTCAAATTGAAAAAAAAAAAAAAAACACCGGTTGTCTGGGAGCAAAAGGAGACTACTACTTCCTGTTGTGGGTAGGAACGTTGTGTGTAGGGACGCTGAGATAGAACTTTGTGTTCTTGAAATCGTCGAGAAGAGGATTATACCCGTCTTTGGTCCTCGTCTTCAGCGGCAGGCCAAACTCCTCCATGAAGGCTGCAGTATCAAGCTGAAATTGCACGATGGCCGATACCAGTTAGTCCAATACGCACAGGCAGCTCTGCAGAGCAACGCCGGCATGCAGAGGGTGAGAACTTACTATGATCGTCCTCCTCTTCTTCACGGGTTTGAATGCGCCGGGATTCTTCTGCTCCTTTGAGAAGCCAGAGCAGTTATGGTCGATCTGCTCCAGGAGCCGGAAGTCGGTCGGGAAGAAGATGTCTGCGTCACCCTGCCGAGTAAAAATACAATAAGTGATGCGACACTAGTTTGATGCAGGTCGAGACGAGAGAAAGCTGTTGGCAAGTAAATAACCGCACCACCTACATGCAATGCAACCAGGTTTGTTGGCTCATATACAGCAACTTAAGAGCGACTATAATAAAGGGGGGAGGCTGTCAATGCTGAGGTGGAGATAGAAGAGAAGTACTCCCTCCGTATTGGAAAAAAATGACGTTTTGAAAAGTTCTTGGTCAAACATTGGGAATATAAATCATGAATAACTTTTAAATTGTTGAGTTTGAAAATATGAAAACTGTATAAATAGATTTTGTCTTCAAATATATTTTCATAAAATCATACATATATCACTTTTCAATAAATATTTTTATAGAAATATGAAGTCAAAATCATGTATTGAAGACCGTGTCGCTGTTCTAAACGTCATCTTTTACCAATACGGAGGGAGTACGCTGTAAGTTTACACCTAGAGCATGAGCTCTATAAAACTTTGTGAGTATTAATGATGAAGCACGTCCTAGTAGCCAACTACTAAATGTATGTATAGCCAGCAATTGGTTGTATAATTAACATTAACTATTGCTCTAACGTGATAAAATGGTACGCATATGAGTTTTTAACGTGCCCCCAGCCCCATCTGATGCCTTATTTGCTGCTTGGTTTGTCATGTCGCGCCACTCACGCGGCAGAATCCAGCTAAATTTTTTTACTGGTTCTAGTAATATTTCGCTGTTATAAAATAAAAATGGCTATATGTGTACCTGAGCATCAAGGTAGTTGCGACGATCTGATGTCTTCCCATCCTTCTACAAAGGCAAAATGAGCTAAGTGAGATAATCAGAAGCAAAGCTTATGATCCTCAATTGTGAATAAATTGGTAACTGTATATAATGACATGCAACAAAACTCGCAATCATTCTTACGGTAAGTAACCTTGACAACCTAGTTGGAGAAACAAAGTAAAAAAAAACTAGAGCTTCGCATGCTTGATAAAGTTGTAGTCTATTAGGACACTCACCTTTGACGAAACCAATGGAGCCCTGTCACCAGGTATGCTAACATCTGGAAGATAGCTGAAGTCTGAAGCAATAAGGGACATGCTCGGTAAAGCTTGATGTAGAGTATCCATTAGTTTCTGCGAAAGGAATTAAAGATAAGAAATAGTTTAAGTCCCATAACATCCATAAAGACCTAACCTCGCAAAGCTTGAGCTTGTGGAAAGGTATACCAAGCAGCCAGTCGGCAACCAAGCTCTACGAGGCTTTGGGAATACTTTTGATAGAACTCCTTTTGCAGCAAATGCTAGTTTTTCACTGACAGAAGCTTTGTCCTCATTCATGCCAATAATATCAACACAGCGGGAAATTAATGGGTCTTGTAGTGGCCTATAGACTTCAGAAGCTTGTGAACTTTCTTCAGAAAAAGGCACACAGAACCGTTATACATGTGAAATTAAAGATAAGCAGCTATATAATTTTCTAAAATAGTATAAAAGACTTCGACATTAATAATACCTAGTTACAGATATACATGCAATATTTTATTTGAAAAATAGGCCTAGGCACAGGGATGGCAGATATGTTCTATATAGAGAAAAAGAGGCAACACTTCAATGATACTATAACTAAAGAGTGAACTTTGTAACACAAAGTCGAGCATAAAAGAAGCATGGTATGAGGACACTATAACAACACAACCTTCCATGCAGCCACCTCTCAAATTACTTTCCTTGTTTTTTTTCTATTAGGAATGAAACATATTTTGCAATCACCATGCACAATCATCAACCATAGGCTAGTATCAACGGATTGATGGTTAAATGGTTTGATAAAAGGATCATGTCAAATATGTGTATTGCCTAGTATATGTCTGCTTCTTTCATCACATTTACTCAAGTCTAGAATTTTTCAATGTCCTCAGTTGAAACCCCAAATAAACAATGAACATAAGAGCAAACATAGATGCTCTACAACTGTTGTAGTGCACAGCAAAGGTTCTGAAAACACACAAGTCACAAACCTGCCGTTTACTTTTTCAATCCACACTTCCATCCATGGAGAGACCTGATCTGGTGAATAGACAAGGTCATGTGGTAGATTGTCAAGTACCTGATATTCCATGAGAAGATAGTTACTGTTGTAGGCACACTGTGGGTCTTCCTTTAAATGCAATTTGTACTTCATAACATGATAAGCAAAAAGGGATGTCAAGGAGGTTTTGTTTGCTACTCCTGTCAGACAGGGTTGTGTATGCTCTTTAGGCTCTATGTCTGAATAGACTTAGGCCCAGCCGACTAATTACCTGTATAGGCATCGGCTTGGGCTAGGGAGTTTCCTTGGACTACAAGTCCAGGACTATGGGAGATTGATTTTTATTCGGCAAGGATTGGAGGTCAGTTGTATTCCTATAAGCCACCCTTATCCTCGCCTATATATGTACATGTACATTGTTTCTTATCAATCAATCTAGAATTTTTTTCCCAACTTACAACTCCCTCAGTTCCAAATTATAAGACATTTTGGCATTTCTAAATTCATAGCTTTTACTAGGCACCTAGATATAAGCTATGGATACATAATAAAAGCTATGTATCTAGAAATGCCAAAACGTCTTATAATTTGGAATGGAGTATTATTTTTACAGCTAGTAGTTTCGTATTGTTTTGTGATCAGAATATTACAACAGAACTAAATTTGACATTCATAGAAGTTCATACATTGAGGGTCTGTTTGGATGTAGATATTGGAGGAGCTGGAATTGAATTGTCTTCAATACCAAAGCAGCCATGGTATTGAAATGAACACGATTCGAATCCTATTGTTTGGATGACCACTGAATTGGCTCTTGGAATCCGTCGCCGCCCATCGTCCCTGGCGGATCTTCGTGAGGACGAGCCATGGCGGTCGCGGTTCTGCTGCGGAGGAAGAAGAAGTTCTGTTGTGGATCTGTTGTGGCCATGAGGAGGAAGAGCAGCTTGTGCCGCCGGCCATGAGGGAGAGGAAGAGGATCTCGCGCCGCCGGCCTTGGGGAAGACGAAAGAGGAGCTCGCGCCGCCGGCCTTGGGGAAGACGAAAAGGAGCTCGCGCCGCCGGCCTTGGGGAAGAGGAAGTGGAGCTCACGCCGCCGGCAACGGGGAAGAGGAAGAGGAGCTCGTGCAGCCGCCGGCGGCCATGGTGGGCGGAGCTCGGCGGCGCGCCCATGGCGGGCGGAGCTGGACGGCGGTGCCCATGGCGGGTGGAGCTCGGAGGTGCTGAGCCATGGTGGGCGGAGCTCGGCGACGCGCCCATGGCGGGCGGAGCTGGACGGCGGCGCCCATGGCAGGCGGAGCTTGGCGGTGCTAGGCCATGGCGAGTGGAGCTCGTCGGCAACGGCAGCTACGGAGCTCGTCGGTGACGGTGTGAGCTTGGCCATGGCGGGGCTGAACTGGGCACATGCTCTTCATGGTTGCAGGTGAATTCTATCCAATTCAGTGGGGGAGAGCTCCGTATTGAGGATAAGCGAGTGGAGGAGCAGCGAATACCGGTTGGAATTGAGGATGAATACCAATTCCGAATTCCAAACCATCCAAACAGCTGTATTTGGAGATAGCAATGCCAATTCCAATTCTCAGGCGTGAATGTCTACATCCAAGCAGGCTGTGAGTGAAATGCCAGCCACACGCCCACATTAACACTTCTACAGAGCAGATAACTGAAGCAAGTACATGTGTTTCTTTGCAGCATAGTATTTTGTATGCCACAGGATGCAAGACTTTTATGCTTCTAGATACAATGACTAAACTGGACACATATACTTCAGTTCATAATGGGTGAAGGTGCATGATGATGTCATTGTGCTTCTATAGTTTACACATAAAACAAAAGAACAAATTGAGAAGTCCCAGCAGAACATACCTCAAGCATAAGCACCCAGCACGGATGAGGATCCTTGCGGCCTGCACAATAGAAAAGGAATACTTATATCCAATCATGTAAAGGTAGGTTGCCCTACCCAGCCATGGGGAATAGCTTACCCCATCCAGGTCTATTAATTGCATCCCGGTGCTCCACCGTAAACTTTGACAAATGGCTTTGCACTTCACCAACAGTTTCCAATTGCTTCTCAGCAAGAGAGGAGCTAATCTCTACTGAGCTAGCAAATGAAGATAAAGGCAAGGTCAAAGCATAAAGTGCACATGGCACAAAATACTAGAGTGGCAAAAGCATAGCAGCACAAAGAGCAGCCACTGCCAGTAATATCTATCTTTATATGGCATGCATGAACTATTGTTCTGAATTCCTGATATTGAAGCAAGAACTGAAGATACATATGCTTACATGTATTTCATATCATTGTAGACTTTCGGTGGCGCATTCAGCATCATGTAATCAAGTATGCACTTTGCGCATGTTCCAGAGCCACCACCAATCTCGTATATCTGATCAGTACAAGAATCCAATTCATAAGCAAAATGGATGAAACATACTCCTAGATATTCATGAATGATGTGACAAGAAATCTTGAGACCACACTTTCAATGGGACTGAAAGATTTGCTGTGCGCAGAATCGATGCTGCTATTGCGTAGGCATACCATGGCTGCACCGTATAGGGAAAAGGGTGCATCAGTGACCAAACTGAAAGAACCTCATTCTCTTCGACCACTAAAGCAGAAGAAGCTACCTTAAAGAGCTCCACGGGAGTAAACCAAGCAATATCATGCTTCTTATACAGCGTATCAAGGTGCTGTATATATGCATTCCTCCCTACATGGTATTGAAGTAAATGAATTTTAGGCCAAAGTTGAAAGAGCACGCTTTTCACATCTTCACAAAATTCCCAACATATTAACACACAGCATGACACAGAACCAGCATCATACAAACGGCAAAGGAGTTTTCCATAACCACACGCCCCAAATGCGACACGAACACAAGCTGTTCGTTGAAATGCCAGCACGACGAAGAAACAAAGAACGAGTACATTCCCATCCCCTCAATGCCGGAACACACACCAAACCTCCCCATGGAGGATAGGGGGTGAGGGTGGGGGGTGGGGGGATGCGATAAAAACATTGGAAATATGCAAGGCATCGGAGATTTAGGAGACCACCCTCGAGCTGGTTGAAGCGGATGCTGGCGTCAAGAACGCCCACCGGCCCCGCCCGCTTGGAGAAGTAGCCATGGTTGGGGTCGTACAGCGCTGACCTCACGAAGTCGCGCACCTGCGAAACCCCCCATGTCGTTCACAACCGCCGCAGAGAGATCTCTCCCTGACCGAGAAAAGAAATGAAGGCTCAGCCCTTACCAGAACCGGCTTGTTGCCGGCGAGAATCCCCGATGAGAACAGGGCCGCCGCGACCCACCGCACGCGCAGTGCTCCACGTCGGAGCGCGGGGACCTGCGCCGAGAATGCCGGGGCCATAGTTGAGGCGGCGGCGGCGGCGGCGCGAGTCCGCGTTCCTTCCCCAAACAGGTGCGGTGCGTAATGCGTTCGAGCCCGACCCGAAACAAGTGTGCGCTCAGACTCACAGAGGAACAGGCGCAGCTCTTTATGCGGGTCCGAACCCGACCCGAAACGGAACTGGCTCACGGTCACGGCAAATCCGCTGTATATAATGGAGCGGAGCCCCGGTGCGGCGGCGTCGAGTCGGCTGCCATTCCCGACGCGCACACCGCCAAGCCGAGGGGACCGGAGGAGGCAGAGGAGAGGGAGCGATGCCTCGCCGGGCGGGTGGTCCGACAAGCGCCACCGCCACCGCCACCGAAACCGCCCGCGCGCGCCTCGCGAGGTTCGCGAGGCGCAAGGAGACGCTGAGGAAGAAGACAGGGGAGCTCGTGGCGCTCTGCAACGTCGAAGTGGCGGTGGTCTGCACGGGCCCTGGCGGCGTGGGCGACCTGGACTGCTGGCCGTCCAGGGCGGCGGTCGACGCGGTGGTGAGGCGGTACAACGCGCTCGGGCCGACGGAGCGCGCCAAGAACAAGGAGGACCTCGCCGACGACGTCGCGGCCGAGGTCGCCCAGGAGCGCGAGATGTTGACAAGGGCGCGTGCGCCCGACCTGGCCGGCGCGTTCGGGTCGTATGACGGCTCCCTCCGGGGCATGTCCGAGGAGAAGCTCAGGGAGCTGCTCGCCTCCATCGAGGGCGCCCTGGTGGCCGCGCGGGACAGGTTCCTGAAGCTGCGAGCGCCGCCCGGCGTCGCGGCCCGCGCCGATCGCGCCACGCTCTCGCCGGGCCTCGTGCACGACCGCGAGGCCGCCGATGAGGACTCCGCGTCCGCGACGAACAATGTGGTGCCGGCGCCGCAGGGCGAAGCCGACGCGGGTGGCGGCAGGCTTGGGCGGCCGCCTTCCGGTAAAGACCCCAACCCGCCCAATGCCGTGCCCGTCGACGCGGTTGAGGAGGTCGTGGCGGAGAACATCGTGGTGGGCGAGGATCCCGGCGACGAGGTGCAGCAGCCGCCTTCTGGTACACCCAATGCCGTGCCCGTCGACGCGGGTGAGGACGAGGTCATGGCGGAGAACATCGTGGTGGGCGAGGATCCCGGCGACGACGTGCAGATACTGCAGCCGCCAGGCGACGCCGACGCCGACGATGCGGAGTGGATGCGGAGCCTGGTGGACGATCTCAAGAAGCAGCCCCAGCCGTCCAACCCCGCTGCGAACGCCGCCGGTACCGAGTACATCAACGTGGGCGGTTCTTGGATGGAGCGCGACGCCT
Organism: Eremochloa ophiuroides; assembly: GCA_038502445.1. NCBI lineage: Eukaryota > Viridiplantae > Streptophyta > Magnoliopsida > Poales > Poaceae > Eremochloa > Eremochloa ophiuroides. The sequence goes on from JAHLJS010000006.1 coordinate 80,251,462, forward strand.
ATGATTTCATCCGGTTCGACCTCGGGATGCCTCCGCCGAGCGTTGCACCCAACTATCTGGACTTCGACGACGACGACGACGACGACGGCGAGCCGCTGAAACTATGGTCATGGGACAACACCATGCCACCCCCTCCAAAGTACTAACACACCATTCTATCTTTTGACTTCGCTGGGCTCCGAAATCCGAATCGGCACCGTCACCGTGTCTCCGTCCCCATGGAAAACTCCTTTTGTCGATAAGCAGTTCTCCATGGCTGTGTATGTTTAGGTTGGATATTGTAGATCAATGACATTTAGATTAGATGTCGTGGCTAAGAATTTAGCTCGCTTGGCAGCTTCAGTTTGATAGTCTTGCTCTGGTAGGACCGTAAGAGTAGCATAGTAGCAACCATGTGAATCTAACAGTGATATCTGGAGAATCTGTAACCTCAATTCCAAAGCAGATGATCTACAAGGAAACCAGTTTACTAGAGATGATCATGTCGAGTTCATGTCATCTCTTCCTTTTTGTCTCATGCCTTCGTCACTGGCTATGATGGGGACATCGGGGAAGACCAACAGTACTCTGACGCCTTTTGGCAAAGTTATGTGCACAGTGACCTGTGGTTTTCGACCCTTCTTATTTTGGTAAGATATTCTGTAGAGGTTGGACAGTGGGAAATTTTCTCGTCCAATGTACTGATTGAAACAAAGATAGACTGCAAACCTCATATGCCTATGAAATTTATGCGGAATTTCTCAAGAGTCAAGACGAGGCGGTTTTGATGACGTTGAGAATGTGGTCTAGCATTGTGAAAAAGATAAAAATTCATTTGAATCTATCACTCTGTAAAATTAGTGTTCAGTAGGAAAACCAATGGAGCCAACAAGCTTCTCGATTTTGGCTTTTGGATTACAGATAACCAGACGAGTATAGCCACCGGACAACTAGAATTAGACCTGTTTTTGTTTTTATCTGATTCATTCTTTGATGAGTTGTTTTTTTATTAAAGCGCGCGTATTCTGATTTTTTTCAAATGAGAGAAAAATATTGTGTACTATAGAACCATTTTATTATATTATATAAAACAGCCACACGCATTAAACGCGTACTTCTAAACAAAGAATCTATATGGCACGTAGTAATTCAGTACATTAATAAACGAAAATCTCCTCTGTTCGGCTAAGCTGAATTTTATGGCTGAATTATTGTGAGAGTAAAATATTGTTTTGTGATTGAAAATAAGCTGAACTTAGCTCAACAAAGGGAGTTAGTAAAGAAGGTAGAAGTGCTATGGTCAAACATATGTGTGCCTGCGTGAGAGGACCTGTTTAGGTGTTAGTGAAGTGCTTGGCCATGCATGGTACGGTGCCGTGATTATTAATTTATTAGCAAATAGGGTCTCTTTGGTTGCTCTCGCATTGTACTAAGCTGCATAAAGATCTGGATAAAATCAAATTTGAATTAACTGTATCCATACATTTCCACATGTTTTTAAAGTTCACACATTTCTCCATGTTTTTAAAATTGAATTTCAAATAGTAGACATCAATGTCAGATTCATCCCTAAGATTAACGGTGAGCCACTATTTCTCTATTTCATACGACAATTTTAATTAATCTAAAATTAAAACAACGACATTTACAGATCACTGTTTGGATTGGCGAGGGAGGTATATTATTGCTGAAATTCTGATTCTAAGAACAATTTCTACAAAAAAAAAAAAATGGAAAAACGACGCCTTGTTTGGTGTTCACGTCAAGTTGGGCTAGCAATCCTGGTAGTCCGCCACATAGAGCCCACAAAGTAAAGGCCCATTGTTTGGGCCCATTCAACCGTAAGGCAATCCGAGAGAGCCCCCGCGATCACGACGATTCGCGCTGGCGGCGACGGTGGCGGCGGCCCATCGGCGTGACGGCGTGTGGGCGCTGGGCAGAACGAGGAGGGATTCAGGGCCGCCGGGGCTCCGCCACCACCAGCGTGTCAGATCAGGGGGAGCCGACGCGCGACGCGGCGAGGGCACGGGGAGGCCATTGCGCGGCGCTTGCGTCCCCGCAGGTCCTGTGCTCACCTCCAGGCTTTCTAGTTCTAGGTGGGCGGGCGGAAGTGTCAAGTCGACAACAGTGTCCATCATCGACTAGGAGAGGAGGAGAAGCGCCGTCGCGGTGATGGCGGGCGACGGAGAGGGAGCCGAGAGCTCCGCCGCCGGCGAGCGGCAGGGTGTGCCCTTCGCTCTGGGCGGCCCGGTGTTCGTCCCATTCATGGTGGGCCCCATCTCCACTGTACCAGAGTTCATGTCCTCCGCCCTCGACGAGCTCCAGGTGCCAACCGAGCCTGCTTGCATCTATTCTAAAACCCTAACCAACCTTTTATGCCCCCCAGAGCCGGGTATGACTCCCCTCCTTGTTTCGTTTGTATCCAGGCCTTGGAAGACGAATTGGGAGACCCCGGCGACGAATTCGACGATGAGCTTTGGTAATCCCATGATTCTGTCGTGTCTAAGTAACAATCCTTTTCCCAGTGCCTATTAATGTGTGGATGCGTTTTCGCAGTGTCGATGAGCTCAAGGTGCTCTCTGAGGAGGAGCTGGTGGAGCGCGCCCTCCAGGAGGCTATGGAGGTGGCCTCTATTGATAATGAGCTTGCTTTAATCACATTGTTTTGGATTGCATTTTCATTTGAAGCTTTGATGTTTTTTTTTTCTTTCTAGGACTCGGATTCTGGCACTCGGCCACAATCAGAGGATCAAACAGTTGATGGAGGGTAAGTGGCTGCTTTGACCATTGCTTGGTTGGTCCACTTAGTGGTTCATTTGTTATCTTGTTATGGTCATTTAGGCAAGTCATATTAGATGCAACATTAGCAGAGGACCTTCATTATTGATTGCATGGTGATTACTGGTCTGCCTTAGGTCCTGTTTGGATCCACTAGCTGCTGATAGTTCACAGCTAATATTAGCTGGCTACCTATTAGCTGGGTGTTGTTTGGATTCACTAGCTAAAAGGTGGATGCATTAGTGATTTTGTCTATAATGCTTTTCCTTTTCCATCCATCTGCTATTGGTAGGGTATGCGGATAGAAGTAGGTGGGAGAACAAAATTGCCTTTTTGCAATCTATTAGCTGAGTTGAGATAGCTAATGAGATAGTTGTTAGATGGGTGCCCAGCTAACAATCAGTTGAACTTTAGCTAGGTCCATTTGTATCCACCCAGATAAATTTTAGCAGCTAACTATTAGCTGGTGGATTCAAACGGGGTCTTAGTGCCAGTCAACGTTTAGCAAAGAAGGCTCTGCTAAGGTTTGTGATGCAACTTGGAATCTGTGTCCAGTGCTGTTGCAAAACAAAATTACAGGGATCCCCCTCCCCCCTATGGGAAAGTTTATATGGTCCCATTGTTCTCATCTTTGTGCACTAGTCTCTTTCTCATGATGTGTTATTTGGCTGTTAAAATCTTTTGTATCTTTGGATTTGCCATATGCAGGATGTCAGTGAATCCAACACTTGCAAATGAGTCCCTCACACTAAGCCCATCGGCTGAAAGAGAGAGCTCTGGATTGCCTGTTGAAGATGTGGCAGCCGTATTAAATGAACCACAAAGCAGCAATGGCAAGCCCAGAGGCAAAAATGCAAAAGCCAGATGCAGGAAGGGGAAAACTGTAACCATCACAGTAGATTCTCCAGTCGAAGGAGAGAGCCATGGATCAGCTACTGAGATGTCAATTGTACCATTTGAACCAGAAGGTAGTGAGGGAAATGGAACGATGCCTTCAAATCCACCAGCTGAAAATGGTGCCTCTGGATTATCTGTTGATGGTATGTCAATTGTTCCACATGATACAGAGGGAACTAATGGAAAAAAAACATGTAGGAAGGGCAAAAAGAGAGGCAGACATTTTGATAGAGAGGTTCGAGCAGAGATTTTACAAGTACGTTTGTCCGTCTTTTGACCATCTTTTTCTTTTTTGTTAACAGCAATTGTTTGAGAAGTCATCTAGTACAGCTGCAGAATTGTTACATTAAAATTTTTCTCCATCCTGAACGATTTATGTTCATTATCCATGTATCCTGTATTTGAATAAAGTGCTATTGCTGATTAATCCATTCATCCATGCCCCTTGTGACTGTGATACAAAAGCATATAGGACTAGTCTATTAGCTACGGAAATTAATTTTGCAGTCTGTAAATCTGAAGACACTAGAAACCACAAGTCCATGGTAGATGTAAATGTTATATTTTGTTGTTACTGTAGTAGATAAAAATTCTCAAGTTCATTTGTAAGGTATGCGTCTGTTGAGGTAGGTCTACTTTTGTATTAAGTAGGACCTGCATTTCTGTCATTTAATGTTGAAGCACACGTGCCATCGCTGTAGTTTTTTTTTTTTTAATGGTTTTACATAATTATATCTTGTTGTTATTCTCATGATCATTATCAGGGAAGCTACCTTACTAAAGCAGAGAAGTGGGTACAAATCAAGGCCAAGCAAGAGGAAGACAAATTTGCAGCAAGGCTTCATTCTTTCAGGCGAGGCAGTTAAAACTCCATTGTTTGCATATTGTCGCATATTGTTAACAATCATATATTATGATTCTAGTGTACTAGTGTACATACATATTTGTTGTTTTTTAGTTATTCTTGATCGTATCTGGAATGCTAATATGCAAGCCATGATGAGTTGGCAATAAGATTCAAGAACGGATTAGAACTTTTGCCTGTTTTTATCAAAAAAAATTCGAACACGCAGGAGAGCTGCATATCATTGCATTAATAGAAGAAGAAAAGAGTCGTACATAGACCCGAACACACCCCACACACACACACCCAAAAAAGCTTAAAAACTAATCACCTTTCATACTAGGAAAAGCGACCAAAACAGAAAAACAACTAACTAATCACCTTTTTAGTATCATTGCCTGTTTTTATCATTATGCACTTGACACCATGCATTAGTCTATTTCATTTTATCTCGTTCTTGCCACTATTTTAAATGAGTATGATTCTTTGGTTCAGTGGCAATTCTGTGAAGCCCAAAGGTTCCAAGTCATCACCTGAGAAAATTGAAATGGCGAGATCTCTTAAACTAATCGGTGCACCTTGGAAGGTTTGAACCATCTCAGTTCATCTGTAGCACCCATTTACACGACCTCCTGTCTTTGGAATTTTAGTCTTACAATCTATTTTGTTCCCAGAACAAAGCTTTAAGATCTGACGAGCACAAACCTGTGGTCCATCCAGAAGTAATTCTTTGTGTTGAAATTTTTCAGAAGACATATGCTTCTGCTAAGGTACACCTTGTCCTTCAGTTACACATATTTATTGTTAATAATAATGTGAAGGCCTTAATTTTATTTACCATGCCTTGCAGTCCCAGGAACTTCTTGTGCTGGGAAGCCAATTCCTTACTGATCTGAGGGACAACATTTGTTGTTTGACCGATAAGCTGATGAAGGTGGCTGGGCAACATGACCATTCTGGCTATTTCCTTATCGAGGTATGCTTTTCCTTTTGATAATTGAACACGTTTCTGGATATTTGTTCTTGATGAACTGTGAATAATTTTAAAAATTTCCACTTTCTATGTCAGGACACTTTCTACAATGATACAAGACATTATTCTGCCACTGATTACAGTAAGCCTATACTAGATTGGCTTGAGAATTCCAGTGATGAGGCAGCAGAGAAGTGGGATGCAATAACATCTGGTGTTTTGAAGAAACGGCAAAAGGACTTGCTGAGCGGTTTTAATATTTCTAATGTTCCTGAATTTAAATCTGAAAAAATGCAAATGACTCGTTTCTCTGACCTGCACTTCCGGCCTGGTGCTGGGTACCTCTATTGCCATCAGGTTCTCATGTTTTCTTGTCTTACTGTTTCAGATAATTTCATTTTCATTGGTGAAAAATATGTGTGGTGGATCTGATTTTCATTCTCATATGTTGAAGTTGAATGATTGTCGCTCACAATATGAGATATGAAAACATTCGGCATGGTTGCTTTGTGGCACATTTCACTAACCAGACAGGCAGACAGGCTTGGTTCTTGTCTTCATTTACTTTGGAAAAAAAAGATAAAAAGGATAGAATGTGATTATAAGTTGCTTTCTTATGCTACGTTTTTTTTCATGGAATCTAACATTTATTACCTGAAGTTCTGAATTGCAATGTTTATCGTTGTTGATGTTTGCTCATTGCTAATGTTAACTTCACTACATTATTCATAGTGCAGCCCTACCGGTCCAACAGCAAAACAAAGATAGCTCACGATTATTCAACCATTTTTTCTGATATCTTGTTGCATATTTTCAGGGGAACTGCAAGCACACGATCGTGATAAGGGACATGAGGTTGATCCACCCAGATGACGCACAGAACCAAGCGGAATACCCTCTCCAGACATTCCAGTTGCAGAAGCGCTTGCAGAAGTGCTCGGTGTGCCAGATCTATCTCGCGACGAAGGTGACGGTCGACGATAAGTGGGCTCTGAACAACCCCTGCTACTTCTGCATCAAATGCTACTACCTCCTCCATTACAAGGAGGACAGCACACTGCTATACCCTCACACTGTATATGATTTCATCCAAGAGTAACGTTTTCCTTTTTTTTTGGTCGGAAAAGTCTATAGGTGATACACTGTATATTCTTCGCTGCAAGAAATCCATGCTGGCTTCGTACATTTTTCTGAGTTATTTAAATGGCCATGACTTGTGATTGGGTCAGATTTCCAAGTTCCAAACCATGCGCTGGCAGTACTTTTATCGAGGGCTTAGGGCTCGAGGCTTTGCGCTGTCAACCTCTTGACGAACTGAATACTCGTTATCTGACGAAGCTAAAGAAATGTCGTTTGAGACTTTCAGTTGGGATCATATACATATGGCTTCTAATGGATGTGATGCATGTAGGCTGTCGATTCTGTCCGATCAATACCGCGCGTCATGAGCACCGGGCAAAGGGACGGTTGAGCAACTCAAGCGAACCGCTCTACCTGACTTTGGATAAAGATAGAAGGGAGAAGGTTGTGAAGGTGGCCTCGTCTGGCCACATGTTTCATGAGAATCAGGAAAACGGCACTAGCTTTTAAATATCGTGGAAATTTTCTAAACTTGAGTACTCTCGGATTTACAATGAGAAGGGGAATTTGGCCCGGGAAGAAAGCAGGCCACTAGAAAATAGAGGAGCTGCGTTCATTTTTTTTTTCCAGAAAAAAAATATTTAACTCATCCTAATTTGTAAGTTGTCGTTTGACTTTTTTAACCCTAAGTTTGATCACTCGTCTTATTTAAAAAGATTGCGTAAAAAAGTAAAATTTAACTTATTCTTAAAGAATTTTTATTAATAAAACAGGCTGTAATAAAAATATAATATTTTATACAAATTTTTGAATAAGATAAGTGGTCAAATTTAGAAAAAAAAAGAGAGAGCTGCGTTCATTTTCTCCAGGAAAAAAAAAACACACACACACTGGACAGCGCAGCGCGCCACAGAAGAAGGCGGCGAGCGCGCAAACGAGAGGCCGTGGCGCGCCCCGGCCTTATCCGCAGCGGCCAAACCCGCGTCTTCACGCCGCGCCACGCCGACCGTGCCATGGGCCACCAATGGCGAACCCCACCGCCACCGCGCTCACCTGCTCCAGCCGCACCTCGCCCTCGTCCTCCTCCGCCGCCTTCCGCCGGCTGAACACCTTCGCCCCCGTCTGTCCTCGCCGCCGCCTCCGTCTCGCGCCGTTGCATGGTGAGTCCTGGACCCGACCCAACCCGACCCCTCGCGCGAGCCTTCCGTTGCCGCGACACGCGTTCGTGCGTTCGTGCTGACGACGCGTTGAACCCTGTGTGCACAGTCGCCGATGACTCCACCACGGATCTCCCGGAGGAGAGGTCTCGGACGGATAAGATGGTCGACGGCATGGACTTCGGGGAGCTCTGCAACGACTTCGAATGCATAAGCAGCCCCTACGTGGAGTCCACGGCGAGGCAGATCGCGCGGGACATCCTCGAGCTCCGCGACGACAACCGTGCATTCAACTGCTATGCCGTCTCCGTCAAGTACAAGGTGCTGATCGGTGCTCATGCGATCCCATCTCATCACTTCTCTCTGCTACCTACGCGAAATCTTTTACATTTCGCTGTACTTGTACATGAACACGGCTCTTTGAGATATTCAGTTCGAGTTCTTTTAGATCAGTATTATTTACTTCAGGTTTTTGCACTTTAAAACTTGAAAGACGATCGTTTCCTTAGTGAAGCTTCTTAGATAATGATGTCCTTAATGAAGTTGGAGTGTCAAAATGAGAGTTTGTTAGTGACTGACCACTTCGTAGCAAATGCTATGTTAGTATGTTACCTCTTTGACTGCGTTTAGAGGTTTTTTGTAAGGTCATTGCTCGTATTGGTTGAACAGAACAGTTGGATTGTTGGAACATGGAACCATAGTCAAAACACCAAGACGCTACTAATTATGTGTTCGTTCCTTTCCATGGAAGAGAACATATTACCTGCCTGCCTCTCAATTTCCAGACGGACTAATTTCATCCTTCAGATGCTTGTACGCATGTTTCATGCTTATAATATTTGCCGTGCATATCTTCTTTCAGGACCCACTCAGGACATTTGTTGGGCGTGAGAAGTACAAGAGGCCATTGTGGATCACCAAGGCATTAGAAAACCCTGTAGTGGTAAGAATTGATCAGATTGCAATACTCATATGATTTATCATTAGACTGGTTCCAGATAATCCTGCAGAATTCGATACTTCAAATCCAGGATATTAACCCAAACTTGTTGCATAACATGTCATCATGTTAATGTTTCCAGCATGCCCCCTCTGACATTCAGAAGCATCTAATCAACACTCTTATTATCGCGTCAGACAGTCCAGGAAATGTCAATGCAATCCACAAGCAACCTAACCATTAAGTGGGCATTCAGAGGGAAGCCTAAGAATCCGTTCTTTGCGACCATCGGAGGAGACGTCATTGTCCGTGTTGTATCACAATTCGTCTTGAACCAGATAAGTGGACAAGTACTAGAACAGGTCGACTCCTGGGACCTCTCCGCCTCGTCTCTTCCTGCTCAGGCCTACTTTTGGTTGTCCAGAAGGGTTTACTCCACTGTTGAGTCCGGGAAGGATACAATCGAAGCTGCTAAGAGCACGGCATCTGGGCTAACAACAAAGGAAGATCAGAATTTTGAGGCTTATCCAGATCCTTCTAGTGATCCCACAAAGGTACTTGAACCTTTTTATAGTTCCATATAATTGTGCTGCTACTGCTACATGAACAATCTCCAGATTATTTGGTTTGCTTCTGATACTCCAAAATTCTGAAGAGGTCAGTTCAGTTATGCCAGTTATTCATAGCGTTGTTTTTGGTTTTATTGGTGCAGTTCTTTCAAACGCCAGATGATGGATTCAATCAAGATGTGTACCAGATTGGACTTCTCCTGGCGGTGATCTACTTCATTGTACAGTTTTTGAAAACGACTCTGTGACTGGCTGACTGCAGACCAACTTCATCCCAAGTCGTAACCTGTCGAATCCTCCGAGTGTAGCCTGTGTGTATACATAATAACATGCATGTAACTAGCAAAACTATAATACAGCCATTCTGCCATCTGACCTGCAAGAGATTGTGACCTTCACAACTGTTGTTGATCTATTTATGTTGATATTAGTTTGGCACACCTTCCTTTTGTTCGGCGAGATATTAATTTGGCACTCATTGATTTCAAGTTGCCAATTTACAGCTTATTATTAATAACATTGGTGATGACCAGTTACGTTCTTTCTAGTGGAACATGCCTATCAGAGAACACGTGTGTTTTCCTTTATAATTATTTTTTTATACAATAATGAGGTAGGGAGTATATCTCAAGATCTCTGGTCTCTTTTGAGTCATAGAGGTAGGCTGGATGTGTGCGTGTCCCTACGAGCAAGTGTACGTGTGTCGGTGTGTGTAAGTGTTGGTGAAAATCAGAGTGTGTACATATTTGGCGAGGTCAAATGACTTAATCAGATTTTTAATTTGTATAGTAAGCTCACCCTTTTGTTGTCTCAGAACTTACGGATGCAGATGCTTTAGTTTAGAATGTACTGTGAGGGCCCCTTGAGTACGGTATATGTGAAAACAAACGGAACATCTCTTTTTTTTTTTTTTTTTTTTTTTTTTTTGAGGGAACGGAACATCTATTTGGGAAACACATGCTTGATGGAAGACATGTTTGATGCCTTGAAGACCTCGCACTGAAGATTACAGCTGAGCAGCTTGTAATAACCCTTTTTGGCAAACCGTGAAACTGTGATGGACGTTGGAGGTGTATGTATTTTTTTCTTGTTTCTCGGAATTGAACTGAACGCACGATTGTGCTGTCTCGGTGACAGATGGCTGGTGTTAAGTGTTAGAACCTGAACTTTTTTCTTTATCATGATAGCAATGCTAATGGGCGGGGGGGTTTCTCCCTCGAATTCTAAGGAAGCTTCTAATTGGAGATTTTGTAACTAAGACGCATTACGATAGTATTACTTCGTGGAATTGGAAGTTACAAGACCAATATATGTGTACTACTAAATGAAGTTTTCATAAATCTACTGAGGTTGCTGTCCATCAGAATTCAAAATTAAAAAAATGACTACTTCAATCTTGTAGAATAGCACATGGCTCTAATATTTACAACTTCCACTATAGTCCGTTCATCATGTATACTACTCTCCATTTCAAATTGTAAGACGTTTTGGCTTGTTTGGATGCATAGCTTTTGTTAGATGCATAGTAAAAGCATTTCAACTGCTGCTTAGACAAGCTATACACATTGAGAACAGAAGTGACAGTAACATCTCATCTTTTAAACTACTCCAAAACCTGTGCTTTTTGCAGTACGTTCGTCTATATTACAAAATGTAAAGGATGACAAAGGATACAAGCAGTAACAGCTTTCCAATAAGCTAATGCAGCTTTATCGAGCTTTTCTACAAAAAAATGTATTCGAGCCACCAGCACAGCATCACCAAATGCTGTCATTTGGTTGTGAGGGGGAAAAAATCGTGTCAAAGGACATCATTGGTTCTTCCATTGGACCACAGTAGTCCTCTCGTAAGGAACAGCAGTTGGGCTCACATATCTGAGACAGACCAAAGATAGGCTTCTTGCTCCATTGCTTGCTTCTCGTTCTTCAGCTTGAACATGTCCTTCTCAAACCCTGGAAACAAAACATGGGGTCAAAGATATTAGAACCAGCTACCAGATTTACAAACTGGCCAGAAGGATAACAATTTTGAAAGCACACACGTAAGATATGCCCTGCAGATACATACATAGACAACAACAGATCAAGTTGTCAAGATTATAAGGAAAAACTGATAGCAAATATTTCCAGAGTGTCTATTATGTTCATCCATTCAATTGCAACCAAAACCTTTGTTTTAACTCAGGAAGACCGACATTTCTTGCTTGAAATTTAATATTCTGCCGACGATTCTAAACGGCTCTCAAGTTACTCTACCCAATGAAATTCGCACTAATGAGAATGCACATTATGTGTTAAGCTCAGAACCACATTTCTTATATGGACACATGGCTAGATGGTATATTCTGCCAAGCTCAGAAAACCCCAGTGAATACAACTATACAAGCAAGTTACGACACAACCTATGAAAATGAACAAACTGACTAATTGCATGAGGAAACAGAAACCTGGCACACGACTATTAGTTGTTGGGCAGGTTAAAACAATGAGCTTTATCCAATTCTCCTATTGCCACATGCAAATGACTAATCTACAGGGCCCTGCTCACAGTTTGATGCAAAACCATTCAACCCGCAGAACCAGTCCAGAGGGGCGGACCCAGGGCCCGGCGACCCTGGGCTCCTGCCCGGGCTCCAGGTCTGGCGCTCAACGAGATCCTACACAGCGCATAAGGCAACCTTGCTCTGATGTCTTAGCACGCGAGCTGAGAAGACGTAGGGTACACGCCATTGATTTTTTTTTCATGCATCTGCTGTTGTTTTTGTTGGTCCCATTAATTAACTATAGATATCTAGACGATTACATGACTAGTAGACGATTACATGATTAGTAGTACACACTATCTGGCTGCATGTAAGATGTCAACCATTTATGCCCAATGGTCGTAACTTGCTTCTCTGGAGATGGAAAGCGAAAAAAAAGTTGTATTGGACTTCGTCCGGGCGCTGTTAAATTTCGGGGTCCGCCACAGAGTCCAGAGCAAACCGTATGTATGGTTTCATACGGGTTGGCCTGGTTTGCAAGTGAACCAACAAAACCATGTCCTCCATCTCTGAACACACCATGATCGCTGAAACACGAACTGGGAGGAATTAATGAAGGCCTATAGATGATGAAAAGAATGTGGGAAGGAGTTTGTTAACTACTAGCGATGTCACAGCGAGGAAAGGGGAATCGCAGCGAAGTGCAGGGGACGAGCAGCGAAGCCTTTTAAACTCATTAATTGCAGCTGCTTTTCTGTGGTGTCGACCAGAAATTGGTGATGACCAGTGTTCAGGCCCGGCCAGAGGGCGAAGCCACCACACGCACAGAGAAGCCAACAGTAACCTTTGGGACGGTCAGCATCACGCAACAGCCCGCGCATGTGCTCGAGGAAGGAGGCGACTGGGCTTGAACTGCTCAAACGGCAAAACCAAACCATCTAACCCGGCAATAAACAGGTTGATCAGCACTGGTCCCAAAAACCGGCTTAAGCTGTGGTTGAACAGGCCTAATCTACATATGCAATCAATACAAAACGATCTCTTAAAAGAAACAAAATGCAAAATCTCCACAGAAGAACAACATGAATCCTAGACTACTGTGATACATGCCTGCATGTTGATAGTGATATTCAAACCCCATTAATATTCTTTTACCACTCACATGCTGCGTGAGGCTATAAGATAAAGTTGATAGTGACATTGCAAGAAACATACCATTACTGCGATCCACGCCATCCCAATGACGACCGGGTTTTATGCCATAGCGGTTTGGAGGAGCATCCACTCCACGTTTCAGCCAGCTGTGACTAGGTACATTTTGAGGTACTATGAAGCCAGATTCTTTCATCTTTTCATCATCTCCCAAGTCTTCCAAAATGAATTCTGGATCTTTCCGCTGCAATGCATCAGCACACATATACGCCATTATCCAGAAACAAATAGATGAAGTGTTGAAAAATTGAACCAAGCCACTTCCAAACCAAATGCTGCTGCAGTGCAGTTACCTTGACTAGATGAGCCATAGGATCACCCCATCTGACTCTTTCTTTTAGCATATTGTCAAGCTCAGGGTCATCCCTGCAAGCAGAAAAAGCTCAACATCAAATACACGCAAGAGAAGGTTACACAGATTCACATTCAATTGGACAAAGAGTAGAGGAGAGAAAAATAGGCACCATATCCTAAGTACCTTGTTCGAGCAAAAGGTTTCTTCTTCTCAGCTTCAATCTCTTTTAATGTAGCCTCAGCTTGTCGTTTCTGAACCAACCCTTTACCCCATTCTATATGTATTTCCTGCCAAAAAAAGTACAACATGGGCCATTAGCTAAAAGGAGCTTTTGGATAAATAGTTACAATACAAGTACCGGAGACGGTAAGCCTTCAATCTATTTTGACTGTTAACACTAATAAGTACTATAAGTGTGGGTAGCTGTTGAAATAAGCTAAATGGTCAGTAATTTGGTGTCCTGCTGTCCATCCTACACATATGAACAGTTCATAATTTGGTGCTTAGAGAAAATTGCACTTCATGACACAGGCAGAAAGAAAGAAGTTTCATGTATTCATACTTATTAATTCATTTTCAGAAGAAAAAAAATGTCCTAATTTACACAATGTCAGGGTTGAAGATAATAAGTTGCAGAAGAAGTTGTTCCCAATCTAACTGTACAGGTAGAGCCATATTTGCAAATTGCAATTGCAATTCAACTAACTACGTAATATTTCAGAGGGGAGAGACGACAAGAAACATATGACTAGAAAATAGAAATTCGAGAAGAACACCTATCTACCTTTGGCTTCTCAGGTCCCTTTGCCTTGCGCATTTCTTCTTCACTTATCCGTTTTCCTGGAAAACATCACAAACCAATGTTAGCATAAGAAACTAGAATGATTATATGGAAAAACAGCCAATACCAGCTGTACAATGTGCATACTGCATTCATCCTACCTTCCTTATCTCTGAATACTGCCTTTGCCCCTTTCCCAACCAACGAAGGATCCTGTAACGCAAACCTAATAACAAAATGAGAAATAAGTATATTATACAAATCTAAATCAAATGGGCAAGCATCTCTGTTCCAAAATGTGAAGTTGTCACTCACTTAACCATCTCAGCCTCCTTAATCTTTCTTATGTCCTCTTTAACTTCCTCTGCTGTCATCAGTCCAGCTTTCCTCACCTGTTTTGAGGCTCCTTCCTTTTTACTCTTCCTTGGGGGAGAAATGTCTCTCTTCTTATGTGGAGATAACTCATCTGATGCAAACTTGCGACTTTGCCCCAAATTATTTCTTCTTGGGGGCGACAAATCATCATCAGAGTCCTGAAGCTGTTCCTGGTGCTTCCTCCTCCGTGGTGGTGAGATGTCTTCGGGCTCCTCTGAGTCATGCCGTTTCTGGCGCCGAGGTGGAAAAATGTCTTCGGACTCCATCGAATCATTTCTCTTACGCCTCCTAGGTGGCGAGATATCTTGAGGCTCCTCAGAGATATGACGAGCACCCTTCCTTGGCGGTGAAGGGTCTTGTTTCTGCCTAGACTTCCGTGGTGGTGACATATCATCCTGGTCCCCTGCACCACTGCCCTTTGGTGATGGCGTGTCCTGGCGCCTCCGCCTCTGCCTCGGTGGTGATAAATCCGTTCCAGTAGCATTGTCCTGCACAGGCGAGGGCGTGTCACGGCGCTGCCTCCTCCGCACAGGAGAAAGGTCCTCCCTCGTAGCACCTCCCCGCTCTGGAGACGGCGTGTCGTTCCTGTGCTGGCGGGTGGACCTACTGCCCTGCTCCTCCCGGGCGGCCACGGTAACCCACCCGCTGCCGTCCTCGGCAATAGCATTGTATGGCTTTGCCGCGCGTATTGCCTCCAGGCGACGCATCCGCTTGACCTCGATGTCCTCATCAACCAGAGGCTTCTCATCACCTGCAGCCACGAGAGCGACCCCGAATTCACAATCTCACCACCAATCCATCCAGACCGCGCGGTACAATTTAGGGTTTCGGGGATTCAGGAGGGCAACGCACCTGACGACGCGGGCTCCTCGTCAACCTGCACGGGCTTCTGCCACACGGGGTCCTCGTCGACTATGAGCACCCCGCTTCCCGCGGCGGCTGGCTTGAGCTTCTTCTTCGTCTTCTTCTTCGCCTTCTTCTGGTCGCCGTCAGCGCCCGGGCCCGACTGGTACCTCTTGAGGTACTCCTTCATGGAGAGCCCCGCCGCAGGCGCAGAGGCGGATGAAGGCGGCGGCTGCCTCGCTGCCATGGCTGATTATTCCTTCCTGGCGATGCGGTGCGGAATCCCCAATCAGCTGACCTGAGAGCCTGAGACCTGACCTACCACCGGAAGAGGTTCCAACTTAGAAGAGCAGCCGGCGGTAGCCTGCTCGACTGCTCCACCCAGTTGGCAGTTGCCCAAGCAGCCGGGCGCGTCGCACCACGCAATTTCCTCGCGGCCGCAACGCCGGCGGCGACCGACCGGTGCCTCTCCGTGGTCGGAAAGATTCGAGAGGCAGGGCACGTGTTGCCTCTTCGGATGGGCTGGGCTGGGCCCGGCTTGGTAAAGCTGGAGAAGGGAAGGTCGGTTCGGTTGGAGAGGGGGAGAAGAGGAAGAAAACATATGGCCCGGACCGGTGAGGGGCTGTGAACTTTTCAAGTTTTCGGCCCATATAAACCGAGCCGTGATCTTTTCTTATTTTTTTCAATATATACTTAATACCATAGTACTCTCTCTGTACTAATTTATATTTATATGTCGTTTGATTTTTTCCAATCTTAGTTTTGATTAATCATCTTATTCAAAATATTTGTAAAAAAATAAATTTAAATCATTCTTGAAGAAATTTTATTGATAAAGAAAGCCATAAAAAATAATATTTTACATAAATTTTTAAATAAGATAAGTGATCAAACTTAATGGGAAAAAAATTGTAAATTGGAATGGATTTAATATATCATACGGATTTTATATAAGAAAAAAAAACTGAATCCACAAGCCGCTATTTCGCCCAACGCCGACTTTATATAAGAAAAAAAAAACTGAATCCACAAGCCGCTATTTCGCCAACGCCGACGGAGACGGACAACTCATAGGCTCTATTCGCTTCAGTTTATAAGCGCTCATTTTTCAGCTCATATAGTATTTTCCTCTCACACTAAATTACTAAATTAGCATATGAAAAAATCAGCTCCACAAGCAGGCGGCGGCTGGTGAATAGTGGACCGCAGCCTGTGGCTCTCCGTCCACCTCGTGCGTGCCGCCGTCCGGGACGGCGGCGGACGGCTTCGAGCTAAATGCAAGTACTAGCTCGAGTGTACGTGCACGAATCTGCATTGCATGTGTACGCGCAGTTCATGAGTCCATTGTCGTCTTTGGATGCAATGCATGCGCGTATCTTGTTGTCTGAAGAGCGAAGTTCTATTGCATCGTATTTATGACAACTGACGCGGTCGGTTCTTTGGAATTCTGTTCAGACAAATACCAAATGCGAGTAGCAAGATCAAAGACCAATTCTAACATCTACATTCGAAGGGGTCTGCTGTACACAAATCGCGGACATGATTGACATGTATACGACGGGTACATATTTCTTTTTTGTGTGTGAAGTGTAGCTGTGCACCTCTCGAAGCCCTTTTCTCCATCTGAAGCCTCCCCTGTTGTTGTGTAAAAAAAGCCTCATTGTAATTTCTGAATTCAACTTCCAGTCTCATTGACTCTAACTCTCTCGCATTCAGTAGAAAGAACGAGGCAAAGTTGACTTGGGATCTGATGCCTCGATACTGCTCCAACACTATTGTCTTGAGACGGATATCAAACGATTTAATGAAACGCCTGTGTTTACGACGCCATCGATTCATTCCCCCTGAAATAGAAGACTGAAGAACAAAATAGATAAAAATGGGAAAACTCAAACCACATATGCACATTGTACAAGGATTAACGGCAAGTGAATTAAAAGAATATATGAACATTGTGATCCACAAGCTGTAGGTGAAGAGCTATCACCTTTATGTACAACTTTTCCAGACGTGGAAAGCATTTCAACAACTCAATAACTGTATCCAGATTAATATGCCATGATTTGACAGCTAGAATCTTGACATTGCTCAACGCCGTTGTCAACCTTACAACGTTTAATCCCTGATGAATCAAGCATCGAACAAAACATCAAGCCATGTGCAAATGCAGATGATATAAAAATCTCTGCAACTGAGAACAAATCTCAGCAGCCTATACATGGGAAGAAAAAAGAATGTCATGTCTACCTGAATAGCTATGGTGCCAATCAAGACCCTGGGATGATCAAACCCATCTTCAAGACAGCCTAAGGTCTCCAGTTTTGGTGCGGAGATTACAGTTAAATTCATCGGCTTGCCAAGATAGAGAAATCTTTCAAGACAAGGGGCATCGACAATTATGACTTCCTGTAATAATTGGAGATTGTTCCTACGACGATCAGCAGCCACACCGATGCTTCTAAGACTACTGGAACTAATCCGGAGGCAGCCGACCCCAAAGATGTCTCTAAGCAGCAGGCACTCCAGGACAAGGCAGCTCGAAAAGATGGTAGGCAGTGAGCCCTCGGAAATCCTGACGTCTTCAAGGCCGAGCTGCTTGAGGTGGGGAAAGTGAATTCCTTTCAGTGAGCTATCCAGGAGCTCGCATTTGCCCAGAGTAGCAACTCGGAGGGTAGCCGACGACCGGAAAATAGAGGCAGGTGGCGGTGCCAACGGATGCGGTCGAATATAAAATATATATTTCCGTTCCCGGAACTCAAGCTCCTCGAGATTGTCAAGCTTCGGGGAGCTGAACCAGGCGTCCACTGTGACGGGACGGTGTTGGAGATAGAACGACGGGATGCAGAAGCGGCGGACAGGGCCCAGGTGAGCGGAGAGGATGTGGGAGACCGCTCTGGCGAGGTCTTCGTAGGCAGCGTGTATCATCTCATCGTTGTCGTCGTCGCCGCTGAATAGGACCTTGGGCTTTTTGTAGAGGTTTGTGCCGTCAAGGACGAGGGGGGAGGCGAGCCAGATGTGGCGCCACCGGGAGGCAAGGATTTGGGTGCGGCCGGCTTCCTTAGTGGAGAGAAGAGAAAGTATCTCACCGAGGATGGCGTCGGGGAGCCCACTGATGCGGTCGACGTCGTCGTCACCGCCACCAGCATCAGGCGGCGGCGGTGGCGGTTCTTTGCTGTGGGTTGTATGTGTGGGATTGGCCGCCTCCGTGGATTCCGTTGCCGGTGGCGGGGAATCACCGGCTGCTAGGTCCTCGGATCTCCTCCTCTTGGCACTGGGACCCAGCAGCTCCATCTCCGTGGCCGGCGATCGGCGACTTGTGTAGAAGGCTGCGCCGCCGCACTGGGCACAGGCGTTTTTTTTTTTTTTTTTTCAGGAAAGGGCACAGGCGTTTCTGCCTTTATGGACTCTGGTGTGTGCGAGAATGGGCCGTGCTGGGTTTTACGGCCCGACAGAATTTGTGGTCACCTAAAAAAAATATGGTTGAGTTGCCCACGTAACAAAGATCGAACATATATTCTGCTACTACTGAAAACCGTGGCGTCCGCATCCACTCAAAAAAAAAAAAAACTCTTTATTGTCATTTTACCTGAAACATGTACTACCAGTGGATCTTGTGTCGATAAGGCTGTTCTCCTATAGCAAATAAAAAAAATGATCAAAGTTTCGTTGCTACTTAACTTATTTTACATGAGATAATTACTAGAAAAATATGTCCGTACATTGTAACGAGATAGAAAAAAAAAACTATCATATAGTTATGTAAATGACAAAAGGAATGATATACAAGCATGTGTACACGCGCGCACATACATCAGTGTAATTTAAGTTGAGTAATAATACATCAATATTCTATTAACATGTATCGAATTAGAATACAGTCTCGACAGATTTTTTTTTCTTCCAATACAGAGCATAGAAATATTTATACATGTTGTCATAACTTATTTGCTTTATGTTTTGGAAATTCTGAACTTTGTTTCGGCTTTGAACTGTGGCACATGCACACAAATTCGATAATAATTCAGAGAACAAACCTTTTTCATACTATTACGTCATGCATGTGTTAGGATTTATGCATGCAATGTAATGTACATGACACCCCTTTTATTAGTTGGAAGTAGGCAATATAAATTTCATAAAGAAAAACAGATATTTATGGATCAATGGTTAGGATTTGTCAATTTTAGGATTTATTATTGCAGCCCTTACCTCACATGAGAGACTCGAAGGCACATGAAGCGCAGATAACTTATGAACTGGCCGTCGGACGTTGCAATGTCTGAACCGTGGACAGTGGACTGTTTAGCTTTTCTACCAAAATCTAAGAGTCCACTATCGTATAATCCCAAAGTTGGAAAACACACATATGCTAACATCGATCGCAGGCAATTTTATATCGTCCAAATTATTATACTACTACAATTTGACGAAAAATCAGCCTGGCTCACGCATCTTACTTTTTTTCTAAGTACGTATAAATCAAAGAAACCCCGTCGTTCATCTTGATCACTCTTGAAAGAAATTCTGCCACGACGCCGTCCTTGGATTACCTGAAGGGCGCAGCAACCTCCATATGCATGCTGCCGCCGCCAACGGTGCTGGGAGCCTGGGACGCAGGAACTGCTGCTGCGAAGCGGCCCTCTGCATGTTTGCTTTGGTCACGGTATGCGTGTCCACATTTGTACACCCTGCTTCGATTCCGACTTCCGAGTACAATCCTGGTCTGGTAAGTTTTGTTAGAAGGAATCGTGACAGATCGCCTAGGCAAGTTGGCATCGAATCGAACACGAAGAGGTGTCCTTTACATTAATTTCTATTAACATGTATATATCGAATTAATTAATAGATTTATAAAAGAGAGATCTATTTATATTAGAATAGGATTCCTAGCTAAAATAATTTCCACATTCAAGAAGTCAGTTAGAGAGAGGCCAGAAAATAATAATATTGAAAAAAGATTTATCTTTTTATTATTAGGTGTAGATATAGATTTTGCCACGCCCTTAATAGGGGAAAACCAGTTGACGGACACGTGATTCTGCCTTACCTTGCCGGCGTGGACGACGCACGCGGCACGCCTTTCTATGTCAGGTTAACCAAAATGGCTCTCCTGAGATAGTAAGCAAAAAGCTTGCTAAGTTGCTAGCACGGGTCCCAAGATAACCTAATGTAACACCTCTGGTGTTACGGTTAACCTAATGTAACACCTCTGCTGTTACGGTTAATTAAAACCTGGCATGTCATTATCATTGCATGTAAACCATCCTGCATAAACTCATTACTATGCATTAACAAAAATAATTTTTGTTTAAACATGTGATTATGCATAAGTGCTTGAGAGTGATTTATTACGTGAAGGTTTGGGTTGTATGCGATTATCTAAATTAAATTGGGGAATAAAAAGAAAAACAATTAAAAACCGTAATCGGACCCGAAACCCTAAATCAAAAACTAAATAAAATCAAGTGTTGGGACTTAAACAAAAGTTGCAAATCTTTAAAAGTTAAGCAACTTCTATTTTGGGAAATTTTGAAGTTATTAAAAATAATTTCAAATAAAATCTTAATTTAGGTTTTAAAGCTTAAACTTGAAATACGAGTTCAAAAACTAGCAGGAATCGGGCGATGGTCCTTTAATGAAAGTTTTAGACCCTTCAAAATGGAACCACTTTCATGTTTGAAGATTTTTAAGTTTACCAGTGGAAATTTAAATTAAAATCCAATTAGTGTTTGTTTATTCAAATTTAAACTGCCATTTCAAAAACTAACAAGAGATTGGGAAAACTACTTTAATGAAAGTTGTAAGGCTTTTCAAATTGAATAACTTTTATATTTGGGGATTTTAAAGTTATGCAGAAAGATTTCAAATTAAACCCTAATTAGTGTTTTAAAATTTAAATTTGAAATGCTATTTCAAAAACTATGAATAATCTGGTGAAACTCATTTAATGAAAGTTATAGGACTTGACAATTTGAATAACTTTTATTTTTGCATATTTTCAAGTTATTGAGAAAAAGTTTGAGAATTTAGTTGAATTTGAAATAAATTTCAAATCAAGCTTTTACCCCTTTTTGAATTACCAAAAATCCATTCAAAATTTGAATTTGGTTCAAAAACCAAAGTTGTTCTAAATTTAATTTGCTACAACTTTTATTAAGGACATTTTTCAAGTTTGTATACAAAATAAGGGGTAATTTTGCAAAAAAAAAGGGGAGAGGGGTGTATACTGCTACAGTGTTCCGGGGGGTCCGGCATGCGCTGTGGTGCTCTGCTCGCGGGCAGAGCCGCGCGTGCGCGCACCGGCCGCCGGCGGTGCCCGGGGCCGGCCGGCCGCGTGTCGCCGTCGGGGTCGGGCCCGTAGGGGCCATCCCCACGCCGCGCTCCTATCCTCCGCTCTATATAAGCCATCTCCATCGTCGTTTTCTTCCTCCACCACGCCGCCGACGAGCTTCACTGCTCGAGCAAATTCGTGGCCGCTGCTTTGCCTCCACCCTCTCCATCTTGGCTCCAGTTCCTCCACCATTTTGCGAAGCCAGTGGACCCATAATAGCCTCACATCGTCGCCGGAGTGGTTCAAAAGCGGACGTTTTCGTCCTCGGCTCCGGCGGAGCGCCGCCGTGCTCGGCTTCGTCGCGACCGTGCCGTCCCAGTGAGTTGATCCCCTCTAGTCCTTCGTTTCATGTCCCACTTGATCCCAGGAATCCCCTGGTTCAAGTCGTTTCCCCTTTGGTGCACCAGCGTAGCCGGAACGTCGTTCCGTCACTGGTTCGTGCCGCCACGACCACTGTCGAGCCGCCATGGCTGCTCGTGGCCGAGCTCTGGGGCTATAGGGGCAGGGCTGAGTCCGTAGATGGGTACGGGTGTTCGTGGGAAGCTCATTTGGGGGGTTTGACCTCGCCGGTAGGACGCCGACGGCAAGCCGCCGTGAGCGGCGCCGCCGCCGCGCGTGCGTGCCTCTGCTCTGCTCGAGTGGAGCAGAGGAGAGGAAGAAGAGCCCCGACTGGGCCGGGTTCGGCCAGAGTGGGCCGGCCCAGTGGCGCGGTGGACCGACTAGATGAAGGGGAGAGCGCTGGGCTGGCCTGCTGCTCGCTGGGCCGAGCCGGGTACTTCCAGCCCGAATGGGTTTTCCTTTTATGAAATGATTTATCAATTTTTAATATGCTGAGATTTGATATTTTTGTAAAGAAATAAATAGAGTTTCCAAAATTCTGAAAATAATTGTGTGTGCTCTCTGAGGGATGTAGTATTTAACAAAAATATTAAATACATGTTTTGAGCAATTTCTGCAGGAATTAAAAATCAGCACATTAATTGATAAATGCAAGTTTGGGTAATTTTAATTAGTTCTCTGTAACTCCAAAAATCATGAAATTTAATTTGGTACTGTTTTAGGATAAGTACTATCTATGGTAAAATTTTGAGCTCGGATAGAAATAATTTAATTATTTCTTATTTATTACTTGCTTAATTGATTAATAAAATTGAGTAGAAACCCTAATTCAGTTTTGTGTGGTGTAACATTTGGATTGAGTGATATCCCTGGGTCATTAACTTGAGATGATCCTTGGCACCTTAATTAGTGTTTGGGTTCTTAATTGAATTGTTAATTTGGAATGCTAGTAATTTATGTTCGTCTCATATAATGATAGGGCTTAATAGTTTGTTTAGGCAATGGGTTAATAATGTTCTAGGGGAAGAACCAATCCGACTTTCAACGACTATTAAAACGATCAATAAACCAAAGTAGTTAATACTCGATAGTAATTAGTTTTGTTGACTTACAACTTTATCGTGAAGGAAAGTTGTACTCAACTTTCAAAGTAAGTTTACTTACTATTGATCGGTGATTTTGTGCATCTCCTGCATCATGGCATACATGTCATCATATAAGTGTTGTATTATTATTTCGTGTAGTGAACGCGCGGTGATTATTATCTGAAGCATGTCCCGAGTAAGGTCTTCACTCGGTGGACGTGGATCCTTCTCGGTGATTGACGTCAGGGTTTCGTCTACTTCAAGCAACAGGCAAGCCCCGGTACATTTGCCCCTCCTTGTTATTTAAAAATATTTATCACTTGAGTTAATCTACTGCATTAGGTTAATAGGAGTTGAGCGATAACCTATTGATGCATTATCTTTCCTTGACCACATATTATACCTGAGACCCTGATTTATTTAAAGTATTGAAAAATGCTTAGTCATGCTTAATGATAGAGTTGCAAAAATGCTATTTTGAAAACTGTGATGATATGAAACAAATGAATCATTTTATGGGATTGGTATTGTCCTCGTTTGGTGATGGTGTACTTGGCCAGTCCATTATCATCAACGTGGATGGGTTTTCCGTTTGGTTGACCATCTGTTTGGGTTAGAGTCCCAACGATCCTCGCCATCGGAAAAGGGATGCGAAAACCGGGTGGTCACCAGTGTACTTGGGTTAGAGTCCCAATGCATGGTGTCCAACGGAAAAATATTTAGGGACCATTCGTTGTCGGCCTGCTGTGATCATGACTTTGCAACTAGCCACATACTACGGAAAGCCTCTGACTCCGGTGGCTCTACTGCTGGAACCGACAACCACGCACTGGGAGTGGAGAGATGGCGAGAGTAGCGTGTACCCTCGTGGCCGTCGTGCCTGGAGACTAGAGGGGTACTGTGCTCTTGGGTGGCGCAGGACCGGTTCCGGGGTATGAAAAGCCGTGGTAGGCGGGGTTGACATATGCAAGCTTAAGTGCTACATATGCAGTGTGGATAGGGATCCCCAGCTGGGTACTTCTGGATTCGAATCGACGTTGCTCCTCGGTTAATGGAGACATGATCCTCACACTTACAGCGAAGAGTGGTTCGGAACTAGGATGTTTTTGAATGGACGAAGTAAATGAAAAAATGTTGATATTTGAGAAGGAACTTGGAGATATGGTTAATGATTAATAATATTATTGAGATAAAATACTAAAAATAGGATTAGTATTGCTTTTCTGCAAAATCCTTTGACTCTTGCTAAGCCTTACCTTGACTCCCCTCAGCCTGTATTCCTGAGTCTAATTTTACACCTTTAGTTGGGTAAGTCTTGCGGAGTACCCCATGTACTCAGGGTTTGTTAACCCCTGTTGCAGGTAAACTGAGTGTGTAGTTCTGCGTGGGACCGTGCCGGTCAGCGGATCGGGCAGGGATGAAGATGTGTATATAATGAGACCCTTGGGCAGGGTGTTTAGTTGTATACAGCTACTCCACTGCGAAACTCTGGTTTGGGATAATGTAATTGTAATCTATGTTTAAGTAATACTTCCGCACTCTTTACTCTGATTCAAATTATTTGTGTAAATTGTTGTAATACTTGCAAGGTCTTACAATGAGATCCTCGGAGAAATTAGGGTTTCCTATGAGACCCGACGGGCCACCTAAGTCAAAGGGAACTCGTGCAGACTATTCAAAGGTCCTTAAGGACGATGACGGGGCATGTGGGCCCTATGATTAAGGCGGTTCCGTCACAAGTGGTATCAGAGCATTTCATTGTAAAGTACTTGCAGTATTACTTTACAAAAACTTCAAAATGATTTCGAATGAATAAAATTGATGGGGTAGTTTGGTCCGAGTTATTTCCAAACTTTCCTCATTCATTCTATAGCATCTTTCCTCGATTACTTCTATAGATCTATAGTTAGGTTTTGAGCTTAGTAGTGGATTAGCGTTTTAAGTATGCCCTATGTTTGAAAACGTTGGGTGCACGTCACTCTAATAATTAATTTAATCAGTATATTACGTTTATATCAGGGTATCCTGGCTTGCGTTGGAACGCTCATGCATCATGACATCACAACTATTAGTAATACCCCCGGATATGAATTAAATCTCTACTTTCTAAAATAAAACCTGTTTCCAAATATATATTTTGTTAAAAACAAATCCTTACCTTTCTTTTCAATAGATGGATCCGCAAGACCCTACCACTGGAATCGACGAATGCCTGGCTATGTTCGGAACTCCTACCGTGTTGTGGCAGTTACTTCAGGAAGTAGGCTACTCGAAACCACCAAAGTATCGTTGGTCCCGTACTGTTGTCCTTGGTCGGCCGTGGTACGAAGTGTCACTTCGGATCCCAGCTTGTACCACTGCTCCGTTTTGGCCAGCTTGGGAAGCACAGGCAGAAGGTATGAGTCCTTGGGAAGGAGCTCAGGCTACAGCATTGGAAGTCCTGAGAAAGATCTGCCTCAGGTGTCAGAAAGAAGTCAGAGTTTCTAATCTGAGAATGTTTCCGTCAGAAGCCCCAGGGAATTGGGATGGTCTTCAACGACAAGCCAAGCAATTGGAAGAGAAGTCTGATCAGCAGGATCCCATATTGGTAGCCACTACTCGAGCCATGATAGCCGTCCTTAACCTCCATCTGACCCGTAAGCAAGGACGCGAGGAGTGACAGGAACTTTACGCTGAATGTTATGAAGCACTCAAGAGTACCGAACTCAAAAAGAAGAAGGCCAATAAGGAAGCCTTAAAGTGGCAAAAGGCTGCTCAGATCAGTGATGTGGAAAAGATCGGTTTGGACGTCCAGGTGGAATCACTCGAAGCACAGCGACAAGCAGACCAGCACCGTATAGAAGAACTAGAGAGTCTGGTGGATAGTCTTCACCTTCAGACAGGACTTCTCATCCAGCAGCGCGAAGAAGCTCATTCTTATGCTGTAATGGCAAGAGAAGGTCTTAGAGAGACCGTTGGATATCTGCAGCATCAGGATGCGATGTTTTGGGGCCTGCATAATACCTATCAGCAACAACTTCAGGCAGCCCATCAGAACATTGCCGATCTGCAACGAGAAGTGCAAATGCTCCATGCCATGAACGATCCAATTCCAGATATAGAGGTTCCAGCAGCTGACCATCAGGAATTGTCTGGTTCAGCAGAGAATGCCGATGAAGAGTTTGAGGAAGTAGCAAGTGACTCGGAGTCAGAAGTAGTGAGTGGTCGAGTCGATTAGTTTATGAAGCTAAATAGTCTCCTAGACCCAGTGTCAGATCAGGTCAAGTCTGAGATTAAGTGTCCTTGTAGTCCAAAACCCTGTGTTGGTAGGGAAACTGGTGTAATGGTAGTTCCATAAGTTGGAGTAAGTCGACCTAAACTAGTAGTCAATGTGAACTAATGTGTAAACCTCGAATAATCCTATGTCATCGGCCAGATCATTTCATACTTGAGATTCTGAGTGTTATGTGTGTTCAACAGTTGGTAAATTTTGTCATAGGACTAGGTTTTGCAATCACCGCTAAACTTCGCTCCATAAGTTTCTAATTCTTGGGAAATTTCTGGATGCACTCATTCACTATTCCAACTTGACACAAAACTTTGGCTAATCCTTGATTTATTAAATCTTCTCATGTAAAATTTTTATCTTCTCCTTTCAAAACACTGTTATTTCCTTGAAAGCTATTGTAATTGTAGTCTATGGGATATCGTGCTCCAAGACCGCGACACAGCGTCGAAATCTGGGGTCTCCTATGGATCACGACCATGGAAAATTACTGCCGGACGCTCGCTGTTGTCAAGGTTGATGGTCATGATCCTAGCCTGCAATTAATGTGCTTTCACTCCCATTTCCAAATATCTTTTACAAGAATTCGTATCCATATTTCTTCATGAGTTTCAAAATCCTTTTGCTCTTTATAACTATATCAAAACTCACTTTGAGAATCCACATCTGATCTCTCCGAATTCTTAAGATTCTTTGTCTTTGCAATCATCTTAATTTCCTCTGGTAGAATAACAGGGACCAATTTGGAAATGATACCTAAGATCCAATCACTTGGAAGTGGTATCTGTGATCCGCTGAGGATTCCATGTTGTTTTATCGATTCTTGGTTATTTATAAATATCTTGACATCTATTTTGAAAATTCACTCCGACGAAAACTTTATGATGCACTTTAATTCGCCTATAGACTTAGGATGAAAACCTAGCACTAGACCATGACTTTTAACTGCATACGTGTCATGCCTTGATCCGACACGTATCTCTTATTTAAATCCAACATGTTATTCCAAAATTGTTATGGTTGTGCCTATAGTGCTGTCATGACCTGTGACCACGGTGTTGCGTCGAAACCTAGAGTCTCTCACATGCCATGGCCACGCCGAGATTCCGCTAGGCACGCGTAGGTATCAAGGTCTAGAGCTGTGACATACTGTAGCTTCGCAACCAATAAAGTTTTCTTGTCTGCACTGTATGTAGAAACAAATTCATCTTGCTATGATGTAACATGATCTGCGGCTGCGATACAATATAGCAACCTGAGATCTCCTGTAACTCACAACCACATAAGATTCTGATGGGTACATGCTCGTATCAAGGTTTGTGGTCATTGTACATCATAGATACAATTGATATATTTTTCTCTTTTTACCAAGTTTACTTTAATTGTGTTCTATGATGGTATCTCGACCCGTGACTATGGTGCCGTGTCAAAACTTGGAATCTTCTATGGACTACAGCCACATAAGATCTTACCAGGGTACACACTGGTATCGTAGTTGGTGCTCCTGAACCATTATAGCTCGCAATTAATGTGTCTTCACACTCCTTGCAACGGTCCTTAAGAGATATTTCTCGCCAAGGTTGTATTTCAGAGAAATAGGGTTTCAAGTTTTAGTGTTGAGAAACAACTGATTAGGTCAAATAAGAATCTTTCTCATAACAGGTAGTAAGAGAAGTGTGGACTAGTAGCTTATCAACTCAAGTGTCTGAACACTTGTCAGCTGCATAGGATGTATTCTATGTGACACCACTCGAGAAGTAACTTCAAGTGTCAAATCGGGTTACTGACTTGGTAGGAGTGGAATTGAACTAGATCTGGCGCACTCCGAATACTCAGCGTGGGTTATAAACCAATAAGAGATCGTGTTACTCAAAGGACTTCAACAGAGTGATGCACAAGTATGTTGGAATCAGTCTTCAGGAGAAGAAGCTACCCAAGAGATCAGAGAATTACTTACCTGAAAACACTCTTAGGTTTTTAGCTCATCTTTAAAAATAATTTACCCCTTTCAAGTCCTACAAATGTAATACCTCTACTGGCCCTGTAGTCAAGTTTGAAAAATATTTTCTCGACTTATTTTCTTTTCCATTACTAAACCTAAGGCGTTAGCCGCATCGTAAATCTCGGGACGAGATTTAATTTAAGGGGGGAAGGCTGTAACACCTCTGGTGTTACGGTTAATTAAAACCTGGCATGTCATCATCATTGCATGTAAACCATCCTGCATAAACTTATTACTATGCATTAACAAAAATAATTTTTGTTTCAACATGTGATTATGCATAAGTGCTTGAGAGTGATTTATTACGTGAAGGTTTGGGTTGTATGCGATTATCTAAATTAAATTGGGGAATAAAAAGAAAAACAATTAAAAACCGTAATCGGACCCGAAACCCTAAATCAAAAACTAAATAAAATCAAGTGTTGGGACTTAAACAAAAGTTGCAAATCTTTAAAAGTTAAGCAACTTCTATTTTGGGAAATTTTGAAGTTATTAAAAATAATTTCAAATAAAATCTTAATTTAGGTTTTAAAGCTTAAACTTGAAATACGAGTTCAAAAACTAGTAGGAATGGGGCGATGGTCCTTTAATGAAAGTTTTAGCCCCTTCAAAATGGAACCACTTTCATGTTTGAAGATTTTTAAGTTTACCAGTGGAAATTTAAATTAAAATCCAATTAGTGTTTGTTTATTCAAATTTAAACTGCCATTTCAAAAACTAACAAGAGATTGGGAAAACTACTTTAATGAAAGTTGTAAGGCTTTTCAAATTGAATAACTTTTATATTTGGGGATTTTAAAGTTATGCAGAAAGATTTCAAATTAAACCCTAATTAGTGTTTTGAAATTTAAATTTGAAATGCTATTTCAAAAACTATGAATAATCTGGTGAAACTCATTTAATGAAAGTTATAGGACTTGACAATTTGAATAACTTTTATTTTTGCATATTTTCAAGTTATTGAGAAAAAGTTTGAGAATTTAGTTGAATTTGAAATAAATTTCAAATCAAGCTTTTACCCCTTTTTGAATTACCAAAAATCCATTCAAAATTTGAATTTGGTTCAAAAACCAAAGTTGTTCTAAATTTAATTTGCTACAACTTTTATTAAGGACATTTTTCAAGTTTGTATACAAAATAAGGGGTAATTTTGCAAAAAAAAGGGGAGAGGGGTGTATACTGCTACAGTGTTCCGGGGGGTCCGGCATGCGCTGTGGTGCTCTGCTCGCGGGCAGAGCCGCGCGTGCGCGCACCGGCCGCCGGCGGTGCCCGGGGCCGGCCGGCCGCGTGTCGCCGTCGGGGTCGGGCCCGTAGGGGCCATCCCCACGCCGCGCTCCTATCCTCCGCTCTATATAAGCCATCTCCATCGTCGTTTTCTTCCTCCACCACGCCGCCGACGAGCTTCACTGCTCGAGCAAATTCGTGGCCGCTGCTTTGCCTCCACCCTCTCCATCTTGGCTCCAGTTCCTCCACCATTTTGCGAAGCCAGTGGACCCATAATAGCCTCACATCGTCGCCGGAGTGGTTCAAAAGCGGACGTTTTCGTCCTCGGCTCCGGCGGAGCGCCGCCGTGCTCGGCTTCGTCGCGACCGTGCCGTCCCAGTGAGTTGATCCCCTCTAGTCCTTCGTTTCATGTCCCACTTGATCCCAGGAATCCCCTGGTTCAAGTCGTTTCCCCTTTGGTGCACCAGCGTAGCCGGAACGTCGTTCCGTCACTGGTTCGTGCCGCCACGACCACTGTCGAGCCGCCATGGCTGCTCGTGGCCGAGCTCTGGGGCTATAGGGGCAGGGCTGAGTCCGTAGATGGGTACGGGTGTTCGTGGGAAGCTCATTTGGGGGGTTTGACCTCGCCGGTAGGACGCCGACGGCAAGCCGCCGTGAGCGGCGCCGCCGCCGCGCGTGCGTGCCTCTGCTCTGCTCGAGTGGAGCAGAGGAGAGGAAGAAGAGCCCCGACTGGGCCGGGTTCGGCCAGAGTGGGCCGGCCCAGTGGCGCGGTGGACCGACTAGATGAAGGGGAGAGCGCTGGGCTGGCCTGCTGCTCGCTGGGCCGAGCCGGGTACTTCCAGCCCGAATGGGTTTTCCTTTTATGAAATGATTTATTAATTTTTAATATGCTGAGATTTGATATTTTTGTAAAGAAATAAATAGAGTTTCCAAAATTCTGAAAATAATTGTGTGTGCTCTCTGAGGGATGTAGTATTTAACAAAAATATTAAATACATGTTTTGAGCAATTTCTGCAGGAATTAAAAATCAGCACATTAATTGATAAATGCAAGTTTGGGTAATTTTAATTAGTTCTCTGTAACTCCAAAAATCATGAAATTTAATTTGGTACTGTTTTAGGATAAGTACTATCTATGGTAAAATTTTGAGCTCGGATAGAAATAATTTAATTATTTCTTATTTATTACTTGCTTAATTGATTAATAAAATTGAGTAGAAACCCTAATTCACTTTTGTGTGGTGTAACATTTGGATTGAGTGATATCCCTGGGTCATTAACTTGAGATGATCCTTGGCACCTTAATTAGTGTTTGGGTTCTTAATTGAATTGTTAATTTGAAATGCTAGTAATTTATGTTCGTCTCATATAATGATAGGGCTTAATAGTTTGTTTAGGCAATGGGTTAATAATGTTCTAGGGGAAGAACCAATCTGACTTTCAACGACTATTAAAACGATCAATAAACCAAAGTAGTTAATACTCGATAGTAATTAGTTTTGTTGACTTACAACTTTATCGTGAAGGAAAGTTGTACTCAACTTTCAAAGTAAGTTTACTTACTATTGATCGGTGATTTTGTGCATCTCCTGCATCATGGCATACATGTCATCATATAAGTGTTGTATTATTATTTCGTGTAGTGAACGCACGGTGATTATTATCTGAAGCATGTCCCGAGTAAGGTCTTCACTCGGTGGACGTGGATCCTTCTCGGTGATTGACGTCAGGGTTTCGTCTACTTCAAGCAACAGGCAAGCCCCGGTACATTTGCCCCTCCTTGTTATTTAAAAATATTTATCACTTGAGTTAATCTACTGCATTAGGTTAATAGGAGTTGAGTGATAACCTATTGATGCATTACCTTTCCTTGACCACATATTATACCTGAGACCCTGATTTATTTAAAGTATTGAAAAATGCTTAGTCATGCTTAATGATAGAGTTGCAAAAATGCTATTTTGAAAACTGTGATGATATGAAACAAATGAATCATTTTATGGGATTGGTATTGTCCTCGTTTGGTGATGGTGTACTTGGCCAGTCCATTATCATCAACGTGGATGGGTTTTCCGTTTGGTTGACCATCTGTTTGGGTTAGAGTCCCAACGATCCTCGCCATCGGAAAAGGGATGCGAAAACCGGGTGGTCACCAGTGTACTTGGGTTAGAGTCCCAATGCATGGTGTCCAACGGAAAAATATTTAGGGACCATTCGTTGTCGGCCTGCTGTGATCATGACTTTGCAACTAGCCACATACTACGGAAAGCCTCTGACTCCGGTGGCTCTACTGCTGGAACCGACAACCACGCACTGGGAGTGGAGAGATGGCGAGAGTAGCGTGTACCCTCGTGGCCGTCGTGCCTGGAGACTAGAGGGGTACTGTGCTCTTGGGTGGCGCAGGACCGGTTCCGGGGTATGAAAAGCCGTGGTAGGCGGGGTTGGCAAATGCAAGCTTAAGTGCTACATATGCAGTGTGGATAGGGATCCCCAGCTGGGTACTTCTGGATTCGAATCGACGTTGCTCCTCGGTTAATGGAGACATGATCCTCACACTTACAGCGAAGAGTGGTTCGGAACTAGGATGTTTTTGAATGGACGAAGTAAATGAAAAAATGTTGATATTTGAGAAGGAACTTGGAGATATGGTTAATGATTAATAATATTATTGAGATAAAATACTGAAAATAGGATTAGTATTGCTTTTCTGCAAAATCCTTTGACTCTTGCTAAGCCTTACCTTGACTCCCCTCAGCCTGCATTCCTGAGTCTAATTTTACACCTTTAGTCGGGTAAGTCTTACGGAGTACCCCATGTACTCAGGGTTTGTTAACTCCTGTTGCAGGTAAACTGAGTGTGCAGTTCTGCGTGGGACCGTGCCGGTCAGCGGATCGGGCAGGGATGAAGATGTGTATATAATGAGACCCTTGGGCAGGGTGTTTAGTTGTATACAGCTACTCCACTGCGAAACTCTGGTTTGGGATAATGTAATTGTAATCTATGTTTAAGTAATACTTCCGCACTCTTTACTCTGATTCAAATTATTTGTGTAAACTATTGTAATACTTGCAAGGTCTTACAATGAGATTCTCGGGGAAATTAGGGTTTCCTATGAGACCCGACGGGCCACCTAAGTCAAAGGGAACTCGTGCAAACTATTCAAAGGTCCTTAAAGACGATGACGGGGCACGTGGGCTCTATGATTAAGGCGGTTCCGTCACACCTAAGGTACTCCTGAGATAACCAAAATGGTGATCCTGAGATAGTAACCATGGCCGGACGCAACGGCGCCCGGCGGGCAGTTGAGAATGGCCTCCATTGTCATGCGGTAGTGGAAGCCGTCGATGTCGATGAAGTGGCGGAAGTTAATGAAGAACCTGTTGTTCCGTCAATGGAGTGCCCTTTCAATTAACTCTAAGCCCATTAATTTTAGGTTCCGGTCCACCTCTTAATTTCCTCCTAATTGGTACTTTCTGTTTTGAAACGATCAGATCTTGCTAAATGAAGGGCTCATATTATTTCCAAGCATCAAACATTTTAACATTCTTTTATGAACGGAAAGGCAAGAGAGACTGCCGAATTCTACTTTTCCAGTACTCCAGTAAAGAAGAATAAGGTTTAGAAGAGGCCGCATGTTTCAACAACAGTAAGAATCACAGAAAAGTTGCCTATTGCAGCACCATAAACAGCGAGCTCGTGAGCGAGTTCTTCATCAGATCTCGCGTTTGTGTTTGTGTGCGTGAGCTGAGAGTTCGCGGGTGATGTGGAACTGTCGTCACTCCGGTGTTCTCCGACAAGAGAGCCGTCGTCCTCAACCTATACACTCAATGGTATTGTCTGAGCTCTACCAATCTCCTATTTGTTTCAGTCACTCAACCGAAAAAAAAAAAAGGCGAACAGGTCTCACCTCACTGTAGACAAGAATCTGATGACTGTTTGGCACTCCTGTTTGGAGGCGCGGGCATTCCAAAGTGATGGCACCGGAATTCCAGTAAACGTCAGAGAAGAACCTCAATGCTGTGTTGCTCGAGTTCAATTGCAACTAGGACAGCAAAGTCAGTTGGGAATATTTCACCATCTCTTATCTATTCAAATCTCTGCTCCGTGGAATATGGCATGTTGAAAAGCTCCTGGACATGCTACTTGCAGCTTCTTGTGAAGATGCTGGATATAAAGGTTGTGCCAACATTCAAGATCCTCGAGGATGGGAACTGACGAATTAGTGAGGCCAGGCTGAGAAATGACCTGAAAAAAGTGCACGAATTAGTACGCTAGTGAACACTATGAATGAAAGTGGATACTCAGCGTGCAGAATAGAGCTATTCTAGTTGTAAGTAACTCTTAGTGAACACAGAACACTATGAATGAGGAACCCCTTATATGGAAGTGGATACTCAGCGTGCAGAATAGAGCTATTCTAGTTGTAACCATTTCATGCAGTGAATGTGATCATAATTTATCAGTCATCGACCAATGTAAGCTCATTCATATATATATATAGTAGGTATATGTCCTGGTATATAGGACGACTATATGGACGACTAGGGTCGACTAGGCTCGATTAGTCGGCCTGATCGACGACTAATCGCGACTAATCGCCTGATCGGTCCCAAGGCGACTAGGTTCGACTAGACGACTTGAAAACATTGCTTTCCTACTTCATAGCAATTCCAATTACTAAATGCTCAGGGAATCATATATTAGAATCTCTTGCTATAACACCTATTCTATTGTAGAACTTTATTGCGATCTACCTTGGTTCATTGGGAGATACTATAGGTACACTTACTATAGGAAATCAGCTTGACCAGTGCATATATGAATCATTATGTTTTGGAGTGCCTAAATTTGGACATGACATGAACTGTGAAGAGCTGAAGTGACCTTAGTGGCAAGCTGATACGAAAGCTCCTGCTTTGCAGGCTGTTAAATAGCTATGTTTTCAGCCTTCCTAGCTTCCACCACCTCCAGGTACAACAGTAGTGTTTCTGTTCACTCTCAGTTCATGACAGACATCCTAGCATCTTCCCTTTTGTCGATCCTCAAACCAAGTAGATCCTGGTTTTTTAAATGGCAGCTTTGTTCTCATCAGCGATCTGACCCTTTCTGCCTCCTCCCAGAGTTCTTTCCCAGCATATATGTTTGACAAGAGTATATAGTTCCCAGTGTTCCAAGGTTCCAACTCAAATAGCTTGTTTGCAACAATTTCTGCAATTTCAACATTGTCATATGTCTTGCAGGCACTCAGGAGTGCACCAAGAGCCCCTGGATGTGGCCCCATTGGCATCGTTTGAACCATCTCGAAAGCCTCCTCAACCCTCCCTGCACGGCCAAGCATGTCAACGACACAGGCATAGTGGTCTGCACGCCGCTCAATTTGATAATCCCGCACCATTGCCTCCCAATACTCCAGTCCCTTATCAACAAGCCCTGTATGGCTGCATGCGGTAAGCACGCCAACAAAAGTGATAGGGTCAGGCTTGACGGCTTGAGCCTGCATCCTTTCGAACACTAAAAGTGCAAGCTTTTCATGCCCATGAGTTGCTAGGCCGCTAATCAGTGCTGTGTATGGATAGGCATCAGGCTGTGGGATCTCCCTGAAAGCACTCAGTGCCTGCTCAATGTTGCCACACTTTGCATGCATATCCACTAGTGCTGTAAGAACCTTCACATTCCTTTCGATCTTCTTCCTGTCAACATAAGCTCCAACCCACCAAGCCAACTCTGTGCTGCCTATCTGTGAAACTGCAGAGATAACCCCAACCATTGTGGCTCCGTCAGGCTCAATCCCAGCAGCCTCCAGATCCCTAAACAAAGCAAGTGCCGCCTTTGGCCGCCCAGTCTGTGCATAACCATTAATCATCGCTGTCCGGGCCACAAGATTCTTTGTAGGCATTTTGTCAAACAGCTCACGCGCATTCTGCACCAGCCCGCACTTACAATACCCGGCAATGAGCACCGACCACGAGGCCGTGTCCCTCGTCGGCATTTCGTCAAACATGCGGCGAGCGGACACGAGGTCACCAGCGCTGACGTAGAGGACCACCATGGCGTTCCAGGAGACCTGGGTCCTGCTGGGCATGGCGGCGAAGAGGGACTCGGCGGGACGCACGGAGGCGTTGCGGGCGTGCGCGCAGAGGAGGGAGTTGAAGGAGACCGCGTCGGGGACCGGGATGTCGGCCAGCGCGGCGTGCGCGGCGGGGAATTCCTCGCACTTGGCGTAGAGGTCGACGAGCGCGTTGGCGACGGGGAGGCGGAGCGGGAGGAGCGCGAGGCGGAACGCGACGGCGTGCAGGGAGGCGCCGAGCGGGAGGAGTCGGAGCGACGCGGCGGCGTTGAGCGCGAAGGGGAGCGTGAAGTGGTCGGGGCGGACGGGCAGGCGCGGCATGAGGAGGAGCAAGGCGAGCGCGGCGCGCGGGCGCGGCTTGGAGAGGCGGCTGACGGCGCCGTTGACGAGCGAGCGGACGAGGGAGGGCGCGGTGGCCGCGGCGTGGGAGCGGACGAGGAGCGCGTGCAGCGCGGCCGGGTGCGGTGGCGGGTGGTCGGAGGCGAGCGCGCGGGCGATGCGGTCGAAGTGCGCCTTGCGGATGGGCTGGGCCGCCACCGCCATGCCGTCGCGTCGCGTCGTGGAAGAAGCGCGTGACGGGGGAAGGAAAGAGAGGAGCGAGCGACGGGGTGGTCTGCAGTCGTTTTATACGTCGGAGTTTTGAACTTCTGGGCTGGGCTGCTCTTGCAATCTGGGGTCGAGGTCTGCGGCCCAATTTTGGGTCACAAATGAATCCAGCCCAAAGTGTGCCGGGTACGGTGGGTTGGTGGTATTTTTTTTTGTTTTTCCTTCCTTTTATTTTCTTTTACAACTTTCCTCCTTTTTTTTCCTTTTTCAGCCAGGGTGGCCTTTGCGAAGCACTAGCAATCTGATTATGGGAGGAGTACTACTATATTTCACCTCGACGAGCAATCAAGTTCCAAAATAAAAACTATCCGAAAGAAGCCAAGCACACCTCGGTGTCACGTAGTCAGTTGTCAAGCCTGAACTCTCGTCCTTTGACTCCTTGTGTCACGTTGATAGGGCTCCTATCGACAGGGGGCACGAGGTCATGGTCATGGACGACGTCACCACTTGCCACCCAACCAACGCGCGCGGGAGTAAGAGCATCATCACATGCGGCTGTGACGTTCACCTCCCTAGCTCCTCTCATGCATGCATGCATCCGCATCCATCCCCAAGAGCGCAACAAAACTACCATGCCATGCAAGATGCACCGCGCAGGAAAACTAAGCGGAAAGAAGACCCTGAGAATCCCGGACGCGGCTCTCTTTCCTTATCCATCCGGCCATCCCTATCCTCCAGCCCACCTAATTCGCAACAAATCCACGCCCAGGTGTTGTGTTGGTGATCGAATTCCCCGGGGGCAAACGGCAGCGGCAATGGCACGTTGGGATTGGCACCTACTCCTACTGCATACACCAACCAACCCCGGCAATGCAAGGGGCAGGTGCAGGAGACTGCAGGAAGGCGATACGCTTGTCTCTTTCCCGTCATCATTTACAGCTTCTTCACCCTCGCACATGCGATGCTG
Organism: Eremochloa ophiuroides; assembly: GCA_038502445.1. Classification (NCBI taxonomy): domain Eukaryota; kingdom Viridiplantae; phylum Streptophyta; class Magnoliopsida; order Poales; family Poaceae; genus Eremochloa; species Eremochloa ophiuroides. The sequence goes on from JAHLJS010000006.1 coordinate 80,288,492, forward strand.
CCTGCCTTCCCGCTCGCTAAAAATCGGCTCGCGTCCGCTCACGTCGCTGTTGCCTGTGTGACCTGTCACTCCCCACTCCAGCACTGACACGTAGGACGTACTCCTACATGATCCCCCATCTCACCTGGACCCACGTGTCAGCATCCAGCAGAAGTGGTCACACAAGGTTTAACCGCTAATTATATAGGAGGACTAGTAGTATAGCAAAAAAAAAAAGAAGAAGAAGAAGGAAACCCGGTCAAGTTTAGACTGCGAATCAGTCATCAGTGCAACAACTAGCAAACAACCCGGGGAACAATACGATGTGTGGCATCACCTGCGATCCAGATATTCCTGAGCTGTCTGTCGGACGGGCTAGTCGAACAGAACAGGGGATTTTGGAAGAGCCAGCCAGGGTCTCCATGCGCATCATCCTGTCCACTTGTGACCCACACCCATTATTAATTGCCCAGGCCGGATTCGTCACATGTGTGTACCTCGACCCCATGCCCACCCAATCATGCATGCATACACTCGCCGCGATCAATGGTCAGTCATGTCCAGTTTTTTTTTTTTTGTTCCTAAAAAAATGTTCAGATTTTTACCGCTAGCAAAAGTACTAGTACTAAATTCGAGGAGAGAACAAATATAATTAAAAATTGGAGGAGTTAGTTAGCGACACTGCAGCCGGTAGGCTAGCGAGGAGGCATCTTCTGCAGAAATTGAGAGTGGAGTGTGACCATCCACCCAGAGTGACCCAGCATTTCTCCTTGGCTGTACTGTATCTGTAGTAGTAGTATGGTGGTGACTGGTCCAATGACCTCCGCAAAGCGAGTGCGCTTTTCTTGGCTAGACATATCGGGATCCGCATCAGGCTGCTGCTAAATCGGAGAGATGGGAGAAGAGGCGGAGGGGGACTGGTCAGCATCCGCCGTGGCGAATCATGGGCTTTTTCTAAGACGGACCCCAGCCTCTCTCCGGCCAGTGGCCACTCGGCAGAGCAAGAGACGGCACCGTGAAATGCCACGATGGAATGGACCGGGACGGCGGCGTCACGGGCCTCGCTGTGCGTCGACGACGACGACGGAGGGAGAGGCAGGCATCGGCGAGACAACGACGCTGCGAAGATGAAAGAAAGTGTGTGCTAGCTCTGAATCGCAGACGAACCAGCCAACGGAACGGATTGGGCATTCGGGCAGAGGGCAGAAAGAAAGAAGGCGTGGTAGCATTCCATTCCAGTTCCAGCCAGATTCGTTTCGATCGTCACGACGCGAGCGCACAGTCCCGCAGCAGCTCATCACAAAGGCGGAAGGAATCATCATCGTCAGACGCGCTCGACATGTACAAGAACCATCCAATACCGGCGGTCAGTCGCCGCCGCCGCCGCCGCTACGGCAACCGGAAGACGCTCGAGGCGAGCGTGCTACCGGGTGCCGCCGCAGGATGCCGGCGGATTATTCCGGCCGAAGAGGACACGGCGGGCACGAACAAGAAAGACGACAAGAATTAAGAACAGAATTTACGAAACGATGACGACGAGGTTGGCTGCTAGTAGCTACTAACAAGCAGGGAAAAAAAAACAGATGGAAATGCCCACGCTATCTATGTGCATCGAAGAAGGCCGGCCGTCGGCGGCGATCGTCCGTCCCTTCTCCTCTCAAAACTGCGCTTGTGATCCTGGCTCGCCGGCGCCGTCGAACCCTCCGCCCATCATCGCCGGGACGCCGCGGCGCCAACGGCCGATCCGTCCTCGTCCTCGTCCTCCAGCCGCTGCGGCGCCGGAGAAGAACTCAGGTTTTTTTTTCTTGAAAGAAAAAAAAATACCGGAGAAAAAAAGAATGGAGAGACGGTGGTTAATTTACCTGCGGGACGGTGCGGAGGAGGGCGGGGGCGTCGGGCGTGCACGCCGGCGGCGCGTCGAAGACGGCGAGCGGGAGGTGCTTCTTGACGACGCCGACGTTGAAGTAGATGACGCCGGAGGAAGGGATGTCGACCTTGATGTCGTGGACGGGGAACCACATGAAGAGGTCCTGCGCGGCGACGCCCGAGATGGCGGCGATCTGGCCGGGGCTGACGACCCCGGTGACGGTGGCGTTGTAGCGCAGGCCGACCTCGAACTGCGCGGTGCAGGGCGCCTCCAGCTGCGCCTCGAACCACCCCGTGGCCTCGTCGTGCTGGAACGCCGTGATCCCCGCCGGCAGCAGGCCCCCCGGCAGCTGGTTCGCGCGCAGCACCTCGTTCGCCGCCTCCGCCGCCGCCGTCGCCGCCACGCGCCCCTCCGTCGTCGTCGCCAGCGCTACTACCGCCGCTAACATGGCCACCAGCGTCCACGGCGCGGCCGCCATTCCCCACGCCGTTGCGAGGCGACGGGATTGGGACGAGAGCGGAGGAGGAGGAGGAGAGGAGATGGGTGGCAATAATTGAGGCGGAGAACGGGAGCCGGAATTGGAATTGGGAAATAGAGATCGGGGGGAGGGGGAGGGAAGGAGACGAGGGAGGAGGGAGGGGCGGGGTAGAGAGAGACTAGACTGACTAGAGAGTAGAGAGGCAGAGGAAACGGATGGGGACGCGCCGCGCGGGATGGGTGGGGCCCGCGTGCCGGTGACCCGGACTGAGCCCAAAGTGACGCGATTATTAGGATCAACACGCGTTTTTATTTTAATTATGATGAAAAATTAGCATGTGGCACGGAGACGTTGGTTGGGCTTTGGACGCGGGGCGTCGCGGAGTGGCGGTGCCGACGTGCGCCATTGGCTCCACGCTCTCGGGTTGCGCCGGGCCGTTTCGGCCAGGTGGCCAGCGCGGTCAGGATTCAGGAATACATGAACGGCGTGCCAGTGCCAGCTCGCGGTAAGCCCAGCCGCGCCACGCCAGGATTGGCATTGGCGACTCGGCGAGACAAACGGGCGGAAAGGAGTGGAAAAGTAGGAGGCGGAGGAACGAAACTAGCCTCTGTTCACTTTACGGCTGCATAGGAGTATTAAATAAAGTAGCAGCTGTTGTATATTTATACTTTTTACTTAGCTAACTCGAGATGAATCTTTTGAGTCTACTTGGATCATGATTGGACAAAAGTGGTATAGTGCACTTTTTACCTCCTTTTCACCATCTAAACTGTACTGTAGCACTTTCGTTTGTATTTGATAACTTTTGTCCAATCACGATCCAAGTAGACTCAAAAGGTTCATCTCGACCTAACTAGACAAAAAGTACAAACATACAACAGCTGCTACTTCATTTAGTGCTCCATGCTGGTAGAAAGTATAATTGATATGATAGATAAATAGCGTCAAATATTGGGCGAGATCGTCGCACTGCGCGTGAAACTAGCAGAGACAGAGCAGAGCTGGTGAGTGCCTGTGTCTGCATTGGTAATGGTGGGTGCTCACTTTCTCCGTGCCTGGCCGGCCTCGCACAGGTGTTAGACCAACCGCACTCATCATCCTCTAAATCTCTCCTCTAAAAGAAATATTCTGTCCTGGACATCGAGATTCTTTACTCTATACCACTTTCTCCCGCACTCATTCATCCTCTATATCTCTACTCTATATTTATTTTTGTTTTTTTATTCCTCACCTCCCCACTCTCTCTCTCTCCCCCGTCGCATCCCTCCCTCCTATTCTCTCTCTCCCTCCACCGGCGGCGCCCTCCATCGCCCTTCCCACCGGCAACGAGCACGCGGCGGGCTCCCTTCCCCCTCCGCACTCTCTCTCCCCGCCATCCCTCCCTCCCCGTACTCTCTCTCTCCCGAGCGGCGGCACGCCTCCCTGATGGCGCGGCGGGCGGGCGGCGAGCGGCGCAGCCCTCCTCGGTCTTCCTCCCTCGATGACGGCGCGGCTCCCCACTCTCTCTCCACCATCCCTCCCTCCCCGGCCATGGGAGCGCGAGGCGAGCTCGGCCTTCCAACCATGGCGGCGCGGGGCGAGCTCGGCCCCCCGGCCATGGAGCAAGGCGAGCACGGATCGAGGCGGAGGTCTCCCTCTCGGCGAGCACGGATCGAGGCGTGAGGCCATGGCAGCTGCTCATGCCCTCCTCTCCGGTCTCCCTCTCAGCGCTCCTCGTGCCCGACGTCCTCGTCGTCGCCGCCTGCTCCGGCTCGGGCTCGCGGTGGCGGTAGCGCTCCTCACCTCCTTCTCTCTCTCTCTCTCCCCGGTCTCCCTCCCTCGGTGCCACGCGGCGAGTGGCGACCGGCGGGAGGCGCGAGGACGCGCGGGCCCCGCGCGCTCGTAGCGGAGGTCCTCCACCGTCGCCACGAATTCCGGAAGCTCGGCCATCCGCTTCGATAGCGGAGGTCGATACCGGACCCGCTGCGGGCGTTTTTCCGGTATAGGTCTCCTCCAGGAGCCGATACCGGACGCCACTGCAGTTGGTCTTACGGCCCCGAGAACGTGAGCCATAACGGCAATAGCCGCAGCAGGCCTGAAGTACGCAGACATCGATCTGCATCTCCGCTTCTATTTTCTTTTTTTATTTTACAGAAGATTTCGGATTTAGCGAATAAAGCAGGGAAAGATAATGCATGGGCCTGTTCTTCTTCTGTCTATCACAGGAAAAACATGGCCTTGGCCCCCCCAACTGGGCGACTGTCTCACCGGGAAGATGCAGATGCATTGGTGATTTAAACAGGGCCTCGGAGTACAGTATACTGTCTCTCGTTCTCTCCTCTGTCTCAGAGAAATAAATGCACTTGGTTCCGAGTCTGCCTAGCACGACTCCCATACTACGGCCATACACGCTCTGACATCTTATCAGTACCCTAAACCAAGGGTAATTTTCACCGCACAATGCCTGGATTCATTCATTCGCACAAGGTAAAACAACACTAGCCAGTTTGGTTACCTTTCCTGTACCGATCAAAAACACCACGAGTGGCCGAGCAAGGAAAAAAAAAAAAAACACCGTGCCGTGTTTACAGGTCAGGACACACCAGAGTAGCAATACACAATCCTGATCGTGGACTGTGAAACTTGTGAAGCGATGGCCGATGGGGGTGCTCGGTGTTCGCCAACTATCGGAGGCAGCAGCAAGCACCAAATCGGGGGCAGCAAGAAGGCAGCAACGTCTTAAATGTTGAAGCTAGCGGCGAACAGGTCTGGCTCTGGCACTAGCACTTGCACTTGCAGTTGTAGCTCATGAAACAGTGGTTTTTTTTTTTCTTTCAAACAACGAATATGCATCATCTAAATTCAGTGTCTCTTTTCTGCCAGCCGAACAGGACGGCGTAGTGCGGGGGATTGATGAGAGCTGCTGACGACCACAAGCTGAAGCTGTCTGTGGGGGGAGCAGCATAATAACAGTGGGGGATCCCGGCGCAAAAACCATACGGGGTTCACACGCCAACAACGGCTGGCGCAAATGGAAATTCCGTCCCGCACACACACGCGCGCCCGCAGATTAGCAGCAGCAGCAGCGATCGAGCGGCTTTCCGATCCATTCCGAATTTCCGATGGGCGACATGTTTGTCGCGTGTGCTGTCGCAAACCCCTGTGCCTCCTCCATCTCTTGATTCTCTGCCGTCTGGCCGGCCGGATCTTTCCAACCTCCGGTTCCTTTCTACTTTTCCGCCAATCCTGTGGTAACCGTACCAATCCATGCATATATAAATATTATATATATAGTACAGTAATAAGTACTATGTGTGTGCATATGCTTCAAAGTTCCTTCTTCTTCTTCTTCTTCTTCTTCTTCTTCTTCTTCTTCTTCTTCTTCTTCTTCCTTCCATTGATTGAAACAAAAGTGCAGACGAATGATCTGGCTGGCCTCTAGGCAATAATGCAATGCTATATCCATCATCCAGCACCAGCAGGTTCCATGTTGATCGATCGCTGGCCTTTTGTTCACCACCAAGCTAGCTAGTAGAGTAGTAGTAGCTGCCCTGCATGCAGGAATGATTTCGGGACAAAAGAGGCAGCAGAGCCGTCGCTTACTCGCTTGTGGCCGGTGCCCATCATGCGTGCATGTAAAACCAGACAACCTGGATGCTGTACGCCGCCCTGTACCTGGAACTCATAGAGAAATCGCTCGCTCGGCCGGCCGGAGTAGCTAATATAAAAGCATTGTTTAATTAACTAATATATATTGCTCCTTGGGTGGCAGGCTGTAGGTGAACTTAATCCATACCCTAACTACTACTTTGGAGATTTATTTATGTAATTCTGGCTGATGCTGGATTCAAATAATGATGCCCGTGGCTGCTATGATGCTGTCTGCTCCACGTAGTTCGCCATGCATGCATGCAGATTTGACAGCTGACCATGCATGAATACTACTAGCTAATAGCTAGCTACTGTAGCTTGAGGTTGAGAGCGGGGAAAACCTTCATTATTCATGCATGCTTATATATAGTTACTGACTGAAGTATCGAGACTGCCGGGGCACGTCGCGTCATGGTTATTTGTGAAAAACACTGGACGGCCGGTGATGATCAGTGCATGGATCATGGATGCCAAGGAGAGGCAAGGACGAGGGGACGTACACCAAGTTGTGTGCGAGCAATGATCATGTCGACCTATTATAAGAAGATGGATGGAGGCCCACCGCACAGTCGTCCGTCGATCGTCGTACGTTGCGTCAGCACCTTGTGCATGATGAATGCGGCAGGCGATGGCTCATCTGACGAATGTTTCCTGCATGGATCGATCGAGGTTGGCGATCCAGCTGCTCCAATGGAAATGGACGACGACCCTGATGTACGTGGGCTGGGCACCCGTGATCCAACCGTCCCTCCACTGCATGCTCTCTTGCCCTCAGCGACAATCTGATTCCCACCTTAACTGATGATTAAGGTTAGTGATTAGTGAAGATGGATGACCTGGTTCCACCATTTTCTGTTGGGGTAGGTAGGCTCCTCCGGATCGATCATTATCAGAACATGCGCTTGTGTAAAGTACTCCCTCTGTCGGTTAAAGAATGCGATTCTCACTTATTGAGAGTCAAATTGTTTTAATTTTGACCGAAGTTATATAAAAAATACTAATATTCTTGATATAAATAGGTACCATTAAATTAGAAATCTAATATATTTTTACAATAATTTTCATTTTCAAGATATAAACTTAGTCAAACTTGACTGGCACAGATCATATAGTTAAATTCTTTCATGAATGGATAGAGTATATATATGGATGGACTCTATTTCGGAAACACAACCTAATTTCATATTTTCATTCAAATCCAATGAACTAAACACAATCTTAGAGCGCAAGGCAAAGTCCCTGTGTCTGGGTCTGACAGTTTAGCCATGCCAGTCTCTTTGTTGACTAATCACTAGCAACGAGCTTGTTATGGGGGCGTGTAATTTTATTTATTATTATTTTTTGGGGGGGGGGGGGGGGGGGGAGGGGGATTAGTGGGGCTAGTTGTTTCGGCTTTTTGCGCTTCAGCCTACTAGAAAAAACAGAAGTCGAAACAAACAACTCAACAATGGAGGCCTCTTTAGTTAGACTTGTAACCTGTTGTGGCTTCTCGAAAAGTTAAAAGCCAACTAGAGGCATTGGCTTCTACCCAAGTTCTTCCACAGAAGCACCTTCTTTTCATTTTACATAGCATTTTCAGACCTAGTTCCACCAGCCGTGGGATTGTAACTTTCGCAAAATTAACCCACTCCCATTGGTTATGAATATACCGTACCAGTTCGTTTCTTTCTATGATTCCTCCCTGCGTTCCCGCGAAAAAAAAAAGATATGAGCACGTGCCTTGGGTTTCCTGTCCGTAGTGCTAATGCTATTCACAGACACAGAGTTAGTCCCTTCCTCTACCTTTGCCGCTTTCTTACCTTTCTCAACCAAACAGGCCTTTAGCTGACTTTAAGAAGTAAAAACTAACTTCTAAGAAACTTGAACTGAAAGTTCAAAAGCATATTGAGAGGAGTTTTTAAGCTTTGGTACGATGAGAAGCTAAAAGTTTATCACAATAGTAAATAGTAAACAGCCAACAGCTAGAAAGGTATCTTTTAGATAAAAAAAGTATAGCTCAAACAAACAGACTCTAGATGTGTTAGGCCACTAGTACACAAAAGCTCTACGCCGACGCCACTGTTTTATTTGTACAGGCAGTTCATGTTACCGGACGCCAGCAGAAAAAACGGTGGGGCCAGAGATAAGAACCGCCAGTGCAAATCAGTTTACACAGGCGATTCACTTAAGGAAACCGCCAGTAGAAATGTAATATAAGCATTTAAGCCATATTTGTATGACTTTGCATGCGTAGTATGATTAACAAGATTTAATGGAAGATTATAATAGTGAATACCCATTCTTCCTCCCCGATCTAAACAGAACTCGCAGCCAACTTTCATTGGAGACGATTTGGAGGTCTACATGCATTTCACCCTCTACAAGGGGAGAGGTTTTCATCTTCATTTTTTGGAAGGAGATTTCTTAAAAAAAGGTTAGTTTATACCTCTCACATCTTTTTGAACTATTCTTGCTCTATTTAGCCATTTTTTAGATCTCGGGTTCCTCCATTATTGTCTCTCTTTTCATTTAATTTGTTATTTATAGGTAATGATGGAGAGGTCATACTGGATGTATAAGTTACCAAGAGTCGATCCATCATACCTACCTGAGCTCAACAGGTTCATTAATACCGCTAAGAGCCATGGTAGGAGAACAGACATGAAGCACATATATTGTCCATGCACAGACTGCAAAAATATTGTTGTGTTCGATGACACAGAGCCAATCCTTTCTCATCTGGTCCGTCGAGGATTTATTCAGGACTATTTGATTTGGACTAAGCATGGAGAGGGTAGTTCTGCACCTTATTTAGCTGAAAACCGTGAGAACATCGGCGCCGATGGCCTGGATAAGTTTGTACGAGGGACACATCAATCTAGTACCCAGAGTGAACATGTAGTGCCAAATGTTACTGATCATGATTTCATTGGAGAAAATGTAGACGACAGAACTGATCATGTCCTACCAGATGCTGAGGAAGATGCAGAATTCTTAGACGCAATGTTGCGTCGTCATACTGATCCATCAATGTTCTTCGTGAAAGGTATGGAGGCCATGAAGAAGGCAGCAGAAGAGACTTTTTACGATGAGTCGAAGGGTTGTACGAAAGAGTTCACGACCCTGCGGTCCGTGATGAAGTTGTTGATGGTCAAAACTAGATATGGTCTTTGTGATGCTGGCTTCGATGCGTTCTTGAGTATTCTAGCAGACATGCTTCCAAAGGAGAACAACGTGCCAGCTAATATCTACTACGCAAAGAAGCTAATCAGTCCGCTTACTATGGGTGTCGAAAAGATCCACGCCTGTAGAAATCATTGCATCTTTACCGAGACGACACCTGGAGACGCCGCACCAGAACCAACCGAGACGACCACCGAGACTGGTTCAAGGAAAATGAAGCAGAGTGATCGAGCAAGAGGTGACAGGGGAGCGAACAAGTGGCCGGACAAAACATATCGGGTTACAGAAGTCAATGCCAAAGGACAACCTATAGCTCCTGAACCAGTGCCAGCTAAGTTTCGGAACACAGTTGGTTTCTTAGTTAGAGATATGCTAGACTGCACAATATCTAATTGGAAGGATGTGCCAGCTGATACAAAGACAGCTATGTGGAATAAGCTTTGCACGAGGTTTCTTTTTCCTCAGGGTTCAGAAAACCTCGTTAGGGCATATGCCATGAAGCAGATTGCGATCTCGTTCCGAGGCTGGAGGTATGAACTCAATGTAAAATACCTGAAGCTCGGGTTGGACCCGACAACGAAGTACAAGATCACGGCAGGTCAGTGGGCTGTTTTTCAAGAGCAGAAGAATCGGCCGGAATTCCTAGCTGTGAGCCAAGCCGCTTCAGAACAAGCAAAGAAGAACGTGTACCAGCACCACCTTGGCTCAGGTGGATATGACCGTCAGCTAGAGGAATGGAGAAGAGAAGAGGCTGAAAGGAGGGCAGCGGGGTTGCCTGTGCTGTCTGAGCAAATTGGCGAAAGGAGCGCGAATTGGCTTCGTGCTTGAAAACCTAGAGAAATAACAGATACAGGCGCGTCCTTTCATGATCCATTGGTGGAAGAAGCTGCAAAGAACATCTATGCGGTGGCAGCTAAGGAAAAGAAAGGATCATTCAGGCCACAAAGGGAGAAGGACGTCCTGACTGTTGCTCTGGGTAACCCCGAGCATCCTGGACGTGTACGAGGGATCTCATCCAGGAAGGGATGGAAAGAAGGATTTGGTCAGGAGTGGAAGGACATGTACAAGAAACGTGATAGATACAAGGAAGAGATGAAGAGTTATTTTGAGCAAGAGGCCAAGAAGGACTTCAAAGAGATGATGTCTGCAATGCTAGCTAACCCTGATCCTGACTTGGTGCAGCAATTGGTGAGCGTGGTGTCCAATCAACAAATGACGACCACAAGCTCCGTCCCCGATGCAGATTGTACCAGTAACTGATCAACAGTTAGCGAGTCCACCGATTAAAAGCAGTGTCGCGTCTACGGCCAATAAGGTTCGCTATCCAGTTGATGACATCACAGGGCCAACACCTTGTTCCCTAGTCATAACGTACGGTTTCAATAATAATCGTACAAGGGAAGTGGCCAGTGGCTTTGCTATCCCAGGACGCAGTACCATAACAGCGACATTCCAGATGACTACTGCAAGGTAGAAGTCTCGACGGTCGTCCAAGGATATGAGGACGACATGCTAGACATCCCAGGCCCAGAGGATATTGAGAAACTCGGTCAGGTTGTCAAAAATTTCATCCTGTGGCCTCGACGAGACGTCCAGTTGACTCAGGAGCAGCCACTAATTCAGGAGTCTACATATGCCGAGTCATCACAACCTGACCCACCATCACCTCGTCATCCTAACCCACCATCACCTCATCTTCCTGACCCACCATCACCTCGTCTTCCTGACCCACCATCACCTAAGCAACAAACCCCGCCACCACCGCGGCCTCACTCCTCCCCACCAGCCAAAGAATCAGAACAGTTGCTTACGACCCCGCCAGCTCCGTCGCCGCCTAAGAAGAGAAAATTCCCGATACCCAAATTGGTTTCCCCACATGAGCCGAAGAAGAAATTTGCTGGCACGGCTCTGTTTATGAAAGGAATTGGAAAGTCTCGCACGACACGTGTCGTTGACTTGGCTGAGCACGAGAAGACAGTAAAAGAGGAAGTCATACAGATCAGGAAGCCAACAAAGAAGGATTATGAAGATGTCCCAAAAGAATATGTGTTTACCAAGCCTCTTCTCAGTTGGAAGCGACTAACAAGCATCGCAGCTGGTATAAAAAGGATGCACGACTGGTACATGAGAGCTTCTCACGCTGGCCTCGACTCGATAACTGTAAGTATACCATATGGGGCTTTTCTTTGTACCCAGAGTATGGCCTATCTCAGCTTCGAGGACATCTGGTTGATGATGAACCTCAAAAGACTTGACGTACAGACCGTCACATTGTTTGCATTGTAAGTATATGCTTATGTGTCGTTATCATGAATTTGTTGTGTTGTGTGAACAAGTTTGATGAGGATCTCTGACATTCAAAAAAATGATCCTCTTGCAGAATGCAATATGATGAGCAGGAAAATCGTGGGGAAAGAGACGAAAGCAAGTTGATTGGTTATCTTTCTCCAATGAAACTATGCGAGGAGCAGCATACATTAAGGATCAGGACGGGACATGATAAACTAAAGGGCTTGAGTGAGGAAGAAGCTTCCTTGAAAATAGTGGAGATGCGTAAGGACCTTGAAGCCAAATATGCCATTTATATTGGGAACGCGCTGAAGCAGTGGAGGAACAGACAAGTCATAATGGCCCCGTACCACTTTAGGTAAGTATAATATATATACTGTGTGTGAGCTTAATTGTGTATATTACAACATCATTAATATGGATTCACAAATTTGATTCGTGCAGGGACCACTGGATGTGCTTTTATATTTATCCAAGGGATAGACGAGTGGTGGTCTTTGACTCCGCAAACTACTTGCCCTCAAAATATGTAACTGTCCTGGTTCTCATAGAGCGGTAAGCCAAGTTTTCGTGTATGCATGCATATATATACTTTTGTCGATGTGTGATCAGCTTGAGAGATTAATTAATTTGGTGATGATTAATTCGAGTTGTTATATATAGGGCTTGGCGGTGGTCCAAACTAGAAAAGGGAAAGGGAAAGAAAAAGTTGTTGGAGAATATTCCTCCAATGAATATAATTTATGATTACCCGGTATATATACCTTATTATATATGCTATACACATGACACATATATGACAATATATGAAGTTGGCAACTTAATTATTTATCTTTTATATATAGTGCCATAAGCAACCATATGGATCGGTCCACTGTGGATATTACGTGTGCGAGTTTATGAGAGTCAACGGATGATACGTCAACAACCCTGAGGTAATTAATGCACAAGCAATATTATGTCATTAAAATTCAAATTAATGTGTAATAATCAAGTTAAAAAATTTGATGTTTATACAGGGACAGGGATGTAAGATAGAAAGGGTAAATAACATGTCAGAACAAACTTTGCTGGGCATCGTCGAGGACATGTGCAATTTCATGTTGAAACAAATCATATCATTCGACGGCAACTATCACGATCCTACCGGCGCCTTAGCACAACCCAAGTATAGAGCGCTAACAGATATTGGCAGCCTAAATCTTCAGCGTGAAGATTACTAGCTAGGGCACGAATAATGTAAAAACATTGATCGATGCATGTGTATTTATATATATATATATATATCGATATCGCATGTGATGTAAAAACTTAGAAGTATATATTAAATATGTTTGTACATATAATTAATTAATTAATTGCATGTTTTGTATATATATGTATTGATAATGACTGTATAATAGGACCTAATATATTCAATGTTATATCGTATTATAATATTAAAAAACAGTGCACAACCTGTTTTGAAAGAAGGCGGGAAAACTAAATACAGGCGGTTAATTATGTGAACCACCTGTGGAAAACGTGTTTCTACATGCGGTTCCTAAAGAGAACCGCCTGTAGAAATACCTTTTCTGCAGGCGGTTCACAGGAAACCGCCAGTAGAAATCTTGGCCTTTCCCGCTGGCGGCTGGGAGAAACGCCTGTAGAAATGCGTTCCCAACCACCAGCACAGAGTTTTTGTGTACTAGTGGGCGTCGGCTGTCATGCATACACATACACGTGTCAAGTTGGATGCATGCAACAGGAGGCTCCGGGGTTTGATTACACTGATCTTGTTCGCTGTTAGCATGCGGTTTAGACTAACGACGGCTCCTTTTAACCTTTGCCCGTCACGGGACATGCACCGCTTTGTTTCCGAAAGATCTCTAATAAATAATGGCTTGCCGGCCGGGATTCTTTTATTAGCAAGGAGCACTCGACACTCATGGAACATGGCTTTAGGTAAAGTGACGGTTGTGATTTTCTAATGGAATCGCCCTCGGACACTCACTTCACCTGCAGTTGCAGTCCCAAATTAAACAAATTACCAATGTGACGGCGAGAGAATCCAACAGATACATCGCACGATAGGTTAAGGATGCCTTACAGTCCTCTCGGATTCAATGTTCACATTTTTTTTTTCCTCTGGACAACATAAATAACGCTATTAATTCAGTGATAAATAGCACGTCCATTGATAGTGAGATGTTTGCACTCTGTTAACTTTGTTAATTTAAAATCTACTAATCAACCATAGTCTGGTTATGTTTATTTCTAGTGGTGGAACTTGTCCGTCCGAATTTAAATCCTTCTTAGATTATTGCAGGTGCTCATGTTTTCATGAATTTACTCCAGTATTCGACGGAACTCTAAAAGAAAAACTAAAACAATAATTTGTGGAGTTTTTTTAATATTTATCTTTTGATAGAGTGAGCGATTTTGTTTCGCACAAGTACCAAATCTGTGTCTTATTGTGCATGAGTTGCCTCACTGACACTGAGCCCAATTGTTGCTGCAGGCCCGACTGGTAGCGGCTCACACACTATTACTAGTGCGCATTCCACTCCAAAAGGGGGGAAAAAAAAAGTGCGCACGTAGCTTTCGGGCACAATTTTGCAGATGCTTCTGAGAGCAAGACCAGACGCACACAATCACACGCGACATGCCGGCGGAGGCCAGGGCCACGTTTAGCGCATGACAGGACTGAAAACGTCCACGCAAAGGACACGCTCTGTCTCTGTGGACGGCTGCCACAGGCTTCTGGCTCAGGTTCACCCAAGGTCTGCTCCTGCTATCTACGAGAAGGCACGAGTACGTAACAAAGACAGGCAGCCGCCCCTTGCTTTGCAGACAGAAATGACGGTTATCACAAATATAGGCTGTAGCTATGCTTCACTTCGATATGAAGAATCATGCCAGTTTGTAACTGCCTTGTATGTATACAAGTGAGCAGTGACGGTTGCCACCAAATGTTTACATGAATCGGTTCAAGATGTGCTATACTGAATGCCTCTCTTTTGGGATGGCAGCAAACGAGACATTCGAAAAGGCAGCCTCATTCCGGGTGCCTACAAACTCGACAATGTACCTCGTGAAACCTTCCACATCGACCAACTCGAGGCCACGCCATAGCTATGTGACTTCATGTCTGATTTTAACTTGGAAGGTTCAATCCTATATCCTATGGGTGCTTCGCAACCCTCCTGATATTGTGTCCATCAGTCCATGCCACGACCAAGGTTTCTGCTCATTTCACCTGCTCGTGAACACAAAATGGAATGGAAACTCAGCTGTTATCTTTAAGCATAAAGCCCCATAAAACGAAATGACAAGCACAAGGATCCTAGGTAAAAGATTAGACTCAGTCAGTTCTATTAGTTCACAAAACTTGGTATCGCCATTGATGGTATCTTGACTGGTTCAAGCTGCTGTAAGGAGTCACAGGCCATTGGACATAGGTCAACACATTTGCCAGAAAAAATCATGCTACAGCCACCCTGAGCATCCATTCATGCAGTCATGCCTACCATGCTGCATCCTAGTGTTTCATGTAGTAAGTGCAAATAAGCACATGATACATATTTCGATTCTTCTTCAGCCTTCACTGCATATAGTACTAGATTTCCTGTATATTGCATTGGTGCTTGGGACACGGGTTCATACTTCAAACAACTAATCATAACTGAGAGTTACAGGAAGTAATTGAGCAAAGCAGTCAGCTGTATAACCCCATACTGTGAACATCTAAAGAAGTAAATTGCCAAATAATATCAGGTTTAGACTTTCATATTTTTATATGAGTACGCACAGTAGTACCTAAATACATAATGCAACTAGATCTCTCTCAAAAAGAAATAAGAAAGGAAAATAAATTCTGCGAGACCATGAAACAGAAAGCAGCTTGTTGACTAGTCAGTAGTTGATTAGCGATCTTTCCCTTTTTTTTTTTTTTTGCTAAATACTCCAGCCAGTTGCTAACACTCCTAGTATCAATCACTCTCAAGCTAGCTTATTTTTTTACGGAGGAAAACCCTTCTTTTATAAAGCAATCCTCTCAAGCTAGCTTCTAAAGCTTCTGTTGGAGTGTAGGGCCAATACAAGCAGATCGACTTCAAAAAACAACTGAACTAAGGGGTCGGTCTATAAACAACAAGAGTCAAGAGCCAATATAATTAAACATTCAATTTTTAAAATTTCCACAGATTTAATTTGACTTGTAGAAAGATTTTATAAATGCAGATGACACAAGGCCCAGTAGAAACAATATTTCTACAGACCAAGTTGTTAATAGCAGGCGTGCTTCTATTTCTGGGAACGAAATGAATGAACATGTCATTGCTAATTTTTTTTCTCACCATAGAAAGTCGAGGAACAATAACTGATGCGCCGCGGACTTTTCCAAGAGCAAAACTTATTCGCAATGGCCGACCTAGCATTACCTGTAGAATTAATAAAGGTTAATGCTTCATTTATAACTGCAATGACTGGCATTTTTCGAAACAATAAGGCTGTACCTTCCCATCCATAGCATCCTTGGCACACTTAGCTTCATGATCATTTGAGAAATGAACAAATCCAAAGCCTCTTGACCTTCCAGAGTTTTTGTCATACATTATTCTAACTGCAAAACAAAAGGCCCTTTTATATCTAAGTTACTTATAAACCTAATAAACGCAAAGTTGGTAAAAATTCGTGTGGCAAATAGGACAAAAGCATAAAAAACTATTTCTTATCGCACTAGCTTAATACCAGGTAAACACAAAAATAACTTGACCTATTGATTTTCAAGTATACGAACACTGCCATGATATGGAAGAGTAAACCCCTGACTAGGTTAACCTATAATCACATACCATGGATGTAGGGAAACAACAGCCAGAATGCATGTGGTTTGCAAAAAACTACATATGATAGCTACCCGTGGCTTCTTAACTGTTGCTATTTTAGCATCAACATTGTTAACTATGGTTTTTTTTTGGTAGTAGGCTAATAGCACAACATACACGATTTTAGTGTGAAAAACTTTAAACAAGGGTTTGCTCACAATTAGTTTCATGAACAAACATCCAACTTAAACTTTTAAGTGTCTGATAAATAGGGAGTGACAAATAAGATGCAAAACATGGCAGAAACTTGCACTCTTGCAATAAACATGATCTAGGGCTGCACAAATGAGGCACCAATTTCATAAATAATTCAAGTAAAATTGAACTTATCTTTTTGCAATTTCCTAAGCACTACTTCAAGTAAAATGTTACATTGTCACGTGAATGAGATGCATCATAATATATATATTTTTTTTTCAAAAGTCAGGCAGTTCAGATTATCTCAGGCTTTGCGCCAACTCTTTGCGATGAAGCATGGACTAGGCTGTATCTTGTTCACAATCGGCAAATGATTGTATTCAAAGAATGGATATAGTGAGGAGGATACTGATAAAGATCAGATATGGTTAGTACTCGAAGGCAAAAGTACTAAAGAAACACAAAATGACAGATGCAATTGAACTGATGGTGTAGTCAGCAAGTATTCTACTGGGTCAGAATACCATGATAAACACCATACTCACATGACGTAAGGTTCCTGATTCAGCCATACTGGAATCAAGATGAAAAACTCTTATCACAATATAAAGACCAATCCAATATTCCATTGCATCGAATGTGCTATCTGAAACCTTATTATTGACGTTTCTTTTTTAATCACATGGGACCTGGTTGTCTGCAAAGTAAAACTCAATCTTTCATGCCTAAAACAGATCTAGATCTCCAATACCTTGAGACAGATAGTGTATAGTAATTGGCTCATGTCTCTTTTCCCTTCTTCCATTGCGAGAAGTAGCGCCTATCTTGTGCTGGATAGCATAACCTAAATGGAACTAATCCCTAGAATCTTCTTCCGTGTTTGTTTTGAATAACAAGATCGGATAGATTCAGCATCACTATACTTCCCAGCAGATGCACGAGCGTTAGAAAGTAACACCACATGACCATTATCAAATGAGTCCGCATTCAGCACCTTCTCAGCAGCAATTTCAGTTAATTCTGTGTGACCATGCAGGTGACCTCCTCCCATCAAAGCCTTCCAAGGATTTGCTCCCTCATTGCTTGTCAAGCTAGCCACTTCTGCTGCTTCATCCAAGCGACCAGCTCTTGCCAACATATCTACTAGGCATCCGATATGCTCCTGGCATGGATTTATGCGCTTCTCATTAATCATTCTCCTGAATATGATCAACCCAACATCAACTTGTCCAGAATGGTTGCATGCCAGCATTGTGTTCAAGTATGTTACACTGTCTCGCTCTTCACTAGATTCCTCCATGTCATTAAAAAGTGCTACTGCTTGCTCTCCTTGGCCATTTATACCGTAGGATAATATCAGGGTATTCCACGAGACAACATCACGAGAAATCATGTCATCAAATACTTTATGAGCTAAACCGGCATATCCACATTTACCATAAACTGCCATGAGGGTATTAGGGACAGGTCTATACAGATACAAACCTGACTTGTAGCTATACCCTTGAAGTTGAACACATAGATCAAACTTAGCAGTCTCATAGCATCCAGTCAATAAGCTAACTAATGTCACAGAATCAATCACAAAAATATCTTCACGCCTCATCTTACCAAATAGATGCATCCCCTCTAGGGCTTTTCCACTTCCTATACACCCCGATACCATTGCAGTCCACGAAACTAAGCTTTTCTTCCTCATTCCATCAAATAACACTCTAGCAGAACTTAAATCCTTGCATTTGGAATACATAGTGATTAATGAATTAACTGCAGGAAGCTCACTACTAAACCCACGGGTGATCATTTGGTTATGAACCATTTTTCCTCTCCTTGCATCACCCAGAAGTGCACAAGTTTGCACCAAACTGACCATTGCTACCCTGTCAGGAACTATGCCATTTGACCTCATCTGAACAAAGATACTGATCACTTCACCAGCACGTGCCTGCTCAAGAAGGAAACCCATCATCATTGTACAAGTAACAACGTTCTGAACAATAATTTTCCTGAAAATCTCTCTTCCAATCTCAATATCCCCAAAACTCAAGTACATGCCCAGTATTGAGTTTGTCACTGAGACATCCAACTCAAAGCCAATCTTAACTGCATAAGCATGTACGCTCTTGCACATTCCAAGGTCACCACAACCAGCATACGCTTGAGCGACATTACTAATGGTCACAGCATTATTAGGAACTGACTCAAAACAACAACACAACCTCTTGAACATCAATACTGCTTCCTCAAACAAAACATTGTGCACTAACCCAGAGATCATCGCATTCCAGGAAACTACATTAGAATCCCTCAAACTGCTGAAAAATGCCAATGCGTTCTTGGGGAGCCCACATTTCGCATATGCATCCACCAGTGCGGTTGCAACAAACTGATTGGATTCCAACCGACTCTTCACAGCCCACCCATGAATGCACTCGGCAAGCACAGCATCACCCAGCCCAGCTGCCGCAAGCAACACACCGACGAAGGTGAACGAGTTTGGGCACACACCTGCTCTCACCATGCTGACAAACAGCCCGGCTGACTCATGGAACAGCCCGCTCCTAGCATGCCGGTAGATTGCTGCTGAGCAGGTGACCACGTCCCTAACAGGGATTTCGTCGAACAGGCTGCAGGCCTGGGCGCGATGGAATGGCTCGCGGTCTCCAGGGCATTTGGCCGAACACCTACCCCGTGCACCATCTGACCTCGAACCGAACCCAAAAAAACCCCAACGCGCAGAGGTTATTAAACACAACCAAATTGGGCATTCCAAGTTCCTAGTAACAGTGAGGTTCCAGTGTGCGAATCTGTTTCTTACCTTCGGTGACGGTGCCGAAGGAGGAGAAGGCGTCCGTGAGGGAGCGCTCGTCCACGGACCACGACAACCCTGCATTCGCAATTGGTAAACAGAGATGTAGTACGGTGAGGGGTAGGATGCAATCGGGAATCGCATGGGAGACAGACCCAGATGCGGTAGAGCAGAGCGATACCGGCGACGAAGAGCCTGGAGTCGGAGGTCGGCGGCGCCGCTCCAGGAGGCAACTCGTCAGATAGATTGGCAGCGGCGGCGGAGAGAGAGCGTCGCAGGTGGTGGCCGTCGTGGAGGAGAGGGGCGAGGCGCAGGCGGGAGAGGACCACCCGAAGCGCCATCCTGGCGAGCGAAGGCGGCGGTCACGAATGACAGCCGGACCCGGGTAATTTGTGGAAGTAGGCCGGGCACGACGCCGAGCAGAGGCAGCCTACCGGGGACGGGGCGAGCGCGGCGCGAGGTAGACACGGAGGGGGCGCTGGAGGCAAAGGAGGCGCGAGGGAGAGGTGGGAGAAGCGGAGAGGGGCGGCGCTGCCTCGCAAGCGTTGGATGGCGCGGCGTCGTGGTCACCTTTAATTCATTTCCAACGCGCAAAAATTTTAATACAGGAAACAGATTGCTTATTTAACCCGCGTTCCTCTTATCGGAGAGGAAGAATCGTGACGAAACACAAAACAAGAGAACCGTGCGAGAATTTACGTGTTAAGCAACTTTAGGCAATAGTCGCCAACATAAAGTAAATTAATAAGCAAAGAGAAATAATTAGAAATTAGAAGCTTTCATTATGATTTGGCTGGGGTGTGCCAGACAAGGGCAGTAGTGCAACGATAGATCCTCCCTCATAAAAAATTAGATTAATATCAAAGTGGACACATGATCCACATATCAAATATTAAACTGATAAGAACAGATACTACACTTGATCTTAGCCAAAAGGCCGAGAAAGGTATGAGTTGCTCAAGCGCCCAGGGTCTTGTTTTATAGCGTTCCTCTGGCTGCGCTCGACCAAAGCCTCGAGGTGGGACTAAATCGAGTTGCGCAGTTGCGCTCCATGCACGGCGCACTCTATTTAGTACCAGGCCGTTCTACAAATGTGCTCGCTAAGGCCCATCAATAGCTAGCCCACAAAAGAATCCCGTGGCTGGAATTCACTCGTCGTCTCCTACACTCTCTCAAGTGGCCATGCCAGCCTGATCGATGCGGCCTCCCGTGTCGCCGTCGCCCTGCCGCCGCTCCTCACCCGCCTCCCCGCTGCGCTTCTCCAATCTCCTCCTCGCCCTCGCGTCCGTCCGCGGTGACGCCGCGCACGCGACCCAGCAGCAACGGCAAATGGGCGCCACGCCGGTGCGGTGGCCTCGGGTGCTGACCCCGGCGCAGCTCGCCGGAGCCATTCGCCGGCAGAAGAACCTGCTCGAAGCCGTCCACCTGTACTGGGACGCGCCTCGCCACTACCCACCATCCTCCTACCGCCACAACGACGACGTCCGCTCCACGCTCCTCGGCGCCGCCGCTGGGTCCCCAGTCCTCCCGTCCCTCCTCCGCCGGGTCCTCCCATCCTCCCCATCCGCGGACTCCCTCCTTGCCGCTTCGATCCCCAGCCTCTCTCCCCACGACGCCGTGTCCATCTTCCGCTCGGCGCTGCCCTCCTCCCCGTCCCCGTCTTGGTCCCTCTCCTTCTCCGCCCTCCTCCGGCGCCTCGTCTCCCAAGCTCTACTCCCCGAGGCTGCCCGCCTATTCGCCGACTTCGCCGGGCGCCCAGAAGTCTCAGTAGCATCCGCGGATCTTACTGTTCTCATCATTGGGCTTTGTGGCTTGCGCCGCCCTGACCTTGCGCTGCAGGTGCTCAACGAAATGCCGAACCTATGCCTCGCACCAGAGAGGGACGCGTACCGTGCAATTGTGCCTGCTCTCTGTGACGCTGGCATGCTTGATGAGGCCACACATGTTGTCTATTCCATGCTGTGGCGGGTGTCGCAGAGGGGCTGTGATGCAGATGTTGTGGTGTACCGGGCATTGCTGACCGCGCTCTGTGCGTCTGGCTGGGGTGACCAGGCTGAGCTGGTTCTGGATAAGGTGCTCAGGAAGGGGCTGAGGTCACCTGGTAGTCGTCGATCTCTTCGTGTGCCAATGCTTGCTGTGCTTAGCATCGAGGATGCTCAGGAAGCCATTGACCAGGCGTTGGCTGTTCGAGGTGGCCGTACTGTATGCAGCTTTGAGTCTATGATTCTTGGCGTCTACGAAGAGGGTCGGGCTGATCAGGCAGACAAATTGTTTGATGACATGGCCAAGAAGGGTTTCAAGTCAACCATCTGCATGTATGAGGCGAAGATCGCTGCTTTATGCAGGGAAGGGAACATGGATGATGCTGTGGAAGTGCTTGAAGAGGAGTTGCCAAAGAATGATCTTGTTCCAACAGTGACAGCATATAACTTGCTCATGAAGGGTCTCTGTGACATGAAGCAATCAATGAGGGCACTAGAATACCTCAAAAAGATGGATAAGCAGCTTGGTTGTGTTGCTCAAAAGGACACTTTCTCAATCTTGGTTCACGGTTTGTGTTCAGAAATGAAGTTTGTTGATGCATCAAAGTTAATGGAGAGAATGGTGAAGGGACATCATCGGCCTGACAGAAGTGCATTCAACAGTGTTATTGAAGGTTTATGTTCTGCTGGCAGAATATATGATGCATTGCTATGGCTAGAGGAGATGATCAACCATGGAGAAACACCAAACATCCATGTTTGGTCATCTTTAGTCTCAGCTGTATGTATGTCCCAGACTTCCAGTTTGAATCTTTAGGAACTGGACTGCTGGAGAAAGCTTAGGTTGTAACTGTACAAGAAGTGGAATTCAACCTAGGAAACTCTTGAAACTACAACTAAGCCAATAATGAGTGTAAGGTAACATTCTATTTATGTATGTAGAATGCCCCCTAGGCTTTGATCAGTACTAAGAACACAACTTTAAATCACCAAATGCATCTTATACTAAACCCCACTGGTATATTGTTTCCAAGAGAAAAAGGTAGTATATCTATATCAGCGATGAAAGGTTGTCGTAATTATATAGGAACAATAACTAATAAGTAAGCCTCTGTCATCTATTGGTGATTCTCCTTTGTGTCTTACTGTCTTTTTTCCCATTCTAGATGCATTGGTTCCTATCTATAACAAGTGGAGGGAGTAGTAAGTAATATGACCAATTTACTTTTATATATATGCAATGTGCTAAATGTCTTAGTTTGTGGGATAAGATTTATCATTAATGTTCATTTGCCCTCATGCCCATTGCAGGCCCAAGATACAATAGTACCTCAAATCCATTTACCTTTCTGTCTGATCCTAATGACCAAGAGAACCAAGACGCCTTATCCAAAGAAAGAAAGAAAGAAAGAAAGGGAACCAAGACGCACTTGGGGATGATGATGACAATGCTCAGAAAAACATGCGCTCATGACAATGGACACCAGTTTTGACATCAACTTGCCAAAATCTGGACAACATGGGTGATGATATTGCTGATGTAAGTGTAAGTGATGAAGCTGATGGGGGACTTAATGCAGCTGAGGTGCTTTGAGCTCAACTCCTAAAGTGAATTCATAAGGGCAGCAGAAGCAACGCTGCAGCAGAGTACCTCTAGGTCACAAAGTTAGCAGCAGCACTGGGAGTGGAAGGCATGGGAGCGGTATCATTTATGGTGGTAGCAGTGACGGTGACTCAACCAGTTCTGGAGGTGATGCTGATATATTTAACTTCATGTGCAGAGTTTTGCTTTCTACATATGTCTGGTTCAAAAGTTTTATATTCTTAGCATTAAAGATTTGTCAATGTTTGAGTAATATTGCACGAGTGGCTACTTCGAACAAATGCCATTTTGAATTATAGGGCTGCGTAGCAATTGCTCTGTCTGTGATTAGGTCTGTTTTATATTTGCTAAACCTGGATGTACACCTACATTGTTATACAAAATTGTCGTTTGTAAACCTTAAAGTTATATTGATGGCAAGAAAAGTGTGATGAATCTTAGTTTATCATAACCTTATTTAATCTGACTGTTGTCCAACGTTTCTGTACACATGGCCCGATAGTCCTCCGGCCATACTTCATTTTCATTTAAAATTGTTAAGAGCTCCTTCCGCATTCAATTCTGTTAGTGAAAGAAAAAATTATAGGAGTTTTGAGTCCAAACCCCTTGAAAAAGGACTTCTGAATTCAATGATTGGATAAAACTTTGATCGGATGCAATAGTTCATTGATATACATTCTGTTGTTTGTACAGAAGCACTGGATCTTCTCCGTTCTGAGCTGCTTGTTTACAAAATTTCCCTTTCTTCTTTCTTGGCAAATGCCTTATAGGTCTCATTCGCTTCACCAGCTGGGGTGTGTGGATGGCAGAGGCGACATGACTCGTGCTTCTTCCATCACCCAAAATTACTGGACTCCTGATATCATGCAGCTGTTAGCAAGAGTTGAGATGCTTCATCAAGTCACGAAATTCAGCCCTAAGTCTCAGAGCTGTGAACCGTCTGCATCGAGACGATCAGAAATGAATGCTATCAGTCACATCATTGGGAGAATGCAATGGCTCGGGCCCAAAATTCTGGCTTGTGTACAGACTTTGGAATTGATCAGCGTCAGCCAGGCCTTTCGTACTCGTGGTCATCCGCATCATGAAGCTGTCGTCCAAACCAATGGCATGTGCGCTGGTTTAGTTGTCGCTGATGCCCATGTGAAGTGCTTCGACGACTTATTGTCAATGCCAAAGCCATCATGAGCATTGGCATTAGTTGGCCCTGATATCATCCATGTCCAAGAATCCAAGTAGTTGTTCTCAGTACATTGGAAGCCATAAGCATGGTAAGAGATGGTGTTCTGCAGCTGGCAGGCGTCCTATGCCAGTTTCCTGTTCTCGTTCTGCCATTGCCTGGAGGCGGACGCAGGCTACAGGCTGCATAATGCTGGTATTCTTGCTTTTACAATGGTAATGGATCTCCCAGTACATGGCCTCGGGACATTAGTTCGCAGCTCAACGTCAACTCACTAAAGCATAATGATATGGATTATGAAATTGCTGATGTAAATGTAAAAATGATGAAGCTAGAGAGGTGCTCAGTGCAGATGAGGTGCTTCTGAGCCCAACTGAATGGAGAAGGCGGAATGAGGAGCAGATAATGTTCTATGTTTAAGTTTAACGGGAGCAGCAGCATTGCGGCATTGCAAGCGGGAATGCGGAAGTGGGAGGAGCAGCAGTGACAGTGATGGTAGTGAAGGCAATTCAACCAGCATTGGAGGTGATATTGGTATGAGTTTCATATTCTGAGTCTTGCAAGTCTGCCAATTGCCGAATTTTACATTCTTAGCAAAACAAAGTGTAAGGGCTATATACATTGGTCTAATATAATATTCCACGAGTGACTACTTCGAATTAATACCTTCATGAACTATAAGGCTGCAAAGCATTTGTTCCATCCGTTATTAGATCGTTTTTATGTTCACTAAATTTGGCATGGAAAGATGGCACATTGGCCCTATAATTTATATGCAGGATATTATCCGTGGAAGGCAAATTGACCCCAGAATTTAGAGGCAGGATATTGCTGTTTGTCATACTGTAAGCTACTCTTACGATAAAATGACAAAAAAGGGAGAGATAGAAATGTTGGTAGGAACTGAATGTAATTTTGATTCGCTGTAATAATTCCATTAAACTGCATTCTGTTATTATTATTTGGACAAATACAAAATTGCCTGATCTCCAAGCTGAGCTGCTTGGTTACAAATTTCTAGCCTTTTTACCCTGACGGAAACCTGTTTTTTTTCTTTTGGATAATGGTACAAAAAAATATTCTAGCCTCCACATCATAAGATGCTTTAGCCGTTCCTTATATTGCAACTCTATATATGCTTAGGAAAAGAGGCTCAAATCGTTTTAGCTTATAATCTATTGATAAACTGATATATAGTACACGGTTGGTAAAGACCTCTGGTGTTAGGCTATCTGCACTGGGGAACGCTATGCGTTCCTCCAGTAGTCATTTAGCACAGAAAGAGCTGCACCGAGGAACGTTACATCGCCCGCTACGCAAGCGGCCCGCCTCTCTCTCGCTGTCTGTCGCGTTGGTACGGAGGAACGCTACCAAACGCTGCGGGGCCCGCTCGAGGAGAGAGAAGGCCCGCCGGGCACTCGCCGAGGCATGCCACCGCACGCCGGCGCGGAGAGGGAGGGAGGAGGAGCACGAGGAGATGGAGAGGAGGAAGCGGCCCGCCAGAGTCGTGCTCGCCCGCCGGAGTTCACGCCAATGTCCGCACTGGCAGTGCCGACAGCAGTTTAACCCGGCGGCCCATGCTGCAATGTGTTTTTGCCTTCCATCACCCAAAAACGCTGTACTCCTGGATCCTGGTATTGTTGTCCCATGTCTGACTGGGACTGATCTGAGCCACTAGACTGTAGTGTCCCAGAGCAGCTGTGAGCAAGATCCGCAAGCCCAGGAATGGCATCGCTGCGTGGCCTAAGCCATCACCACCGTCCACCGCGCAGGTGTAGGACAGTAGGAGACGTTGGATCATGAATACAGATGACTGCGTCAATCCTTTTTTTTTGTGTGTGTGCGTGCGTGTTTGTGTCGAGCTCGAGATGAGTCGAAAACGCTTGATCAGTTGGTTAGTGCTTATTTGCAGAAGGAGCCAAGGAGGCTTCTCTTTGATCTCATTCTCTGCACTCTATCTGTTTGTTTGTTTATTTATATATATAGATCTCACTGTCGTGCCTTCAGATAGTCGGACAGACGGACACTCGGACTAAGGCTTTGTTAGAGCTCTAGCTCCTTCGAGAAGAATCACTCCTAACTAGCCATACGCTCAAAACGTCAACCGATTCAAGTGGAGATCAGCAAAGAATCACTTCTCCATTTATACTACACTACAAAAAACTCGTGATTTGCCGAGTGCCAGACGGTTTGCCGAGTGCCAAATATCGGGCACTCGGCAAAGGCCTTCTTTGCCGAGTGTGGCACTCGGCAAACTCTGACACTCGGCAAAGGTTTCTTTGCCCAGTGTCCGGCACTCGGTAAAACAGGGCACTCGGCAAAGAAGGTCTTTGCCGAGTGCCAGGCACTCGGCGAAGATGGACACTCGGCAAAATATAGCCCGGGACCGACGGCGTCGGACGCCGTCAACTTTGCCGAGTGCTAGATGTTTAGCACTCAGCAAACTGGTGACTTTGCCGCGTGCCAACCCTAGGCACTCAACAAAATAATTTTTGTTTTTTTGTTTTTTTTTTGGCACCTAGTTTTTTTTAGGGTTTACTACACCAACACAAACAACATGTTCAAGTTTGGCACATTTTCATTGTATTTTGGCATATTTCTTTAGTTTATTTTGTTTTCTTGAATTTTACCGGAAAATGTAAGTTTGAACTGCATGTGCATGAAATAATAGATTTTATTCGTTCAAAAAATATTATTCTTGTTTGTTACTATAAATTTAGGCTAAATCTACCATCTCTCTCGAATTTGCAGTGAATGTGCTCACGGAGCAACGTCACCAACTAGCGTGCGGGTGGATTTTTAATTATATAAAATACAAACGAATTCCGAAAATCACGAAATCGTCAATTGGTCACGATATCATATGCATATGCCGTGGTAAAAATTTGAAAAAGTTTCGAGCACGTTATCAAGTACGATGCTCACAAACCAGTACATCTCCAACATCTGTGTGGCCAACTAGCCCTCCTCCACAGACCGAGCACTCTCCTCAGCAGCCCGAGTGGCCAGGACCAGGATAGTAGTAGGTACCTCTTTTAATGTTTTTCGGACTTCTCCTTTGTGTTCGTGATGCACTAGAGACGCCAGAGACATTTATATGTATGTGATGGATTATGGATACTATATGATGGATTAAGGACGATATGTGTATGTGATGCACGATGGATAGACGATATATGTGCATTTTGTGGATTATGGATGATGAATGTGATATATTATGTGCTGTGTGTGATGATGTATATGATATACATGTGATGTATTTGTTTGTTTTAATGAAAAGCAAAAACAAAAAAACAGCCTTTTTCACTCCTCGGCAAAGAGGCCTTTGCCGATTGCATTTGCACTGGCACTCGGCAAATCTGGAAAAAAGTTTTCCAGATTTGCCGAGTGCCAGGGCCATGACACTCGGCAAAGAATTTTTTAAAAAATAAATGGACCAGTTTCTTTGCCGAGTATAACGGCTAGGCACTCGGCGAAGAATTTTTCAAAAAAAAAATTAAAAAAATCTTTGCTGAGTGCCACCTCAGTCGGCATTCGGCAAAGAAGCCGTCAAAGTTGACGGTTGACATTTTTTTGCCGAGTGCTAACCTGGCACTCGGCAAAGAAACCTTTGCCGACAGGTTCTTTGCCGCATCCTGTAGTGCTAGGAGGTGGGAGCCAAAAAACCTACTTCCCCGGATTATCTCCCGTTCTCTGTTATATTTTGATGGGGATCGGCTGGAAATCAATTCTCTGCTGATCCCCACTCTGCTCCCTCTCAATAATCTAATGGAATCGCTCCACCGGAGAATCGAGGAGTAGAGCTGAAGAATCCAAAAGTAGAGCTCTACCAAACGGGCAAGACTTCGAGACTTCTCGGAAGAAAAGTTGAACCGAAGCGCTAGGGTACTCGTGTTCAGAATTATTTAGTCCCTCCCTCCCAAAATAAGGACTCATCATACTTGTCAAGGAGTCAACTTTTCTAAGTTTGACTATAAATAAAATATTAATACTTATGATATGTAATTAGTATCATTAATATGCTTGTGAAATATATTGTTACGCTAAAGATATAATTGTTGATATTATTTTTATATAGTTAGTCAAATGTAAACAGTAAACGAGAGGTACATATGGAGGAAGTACGGTTTTATTGTGTATTATTGCAACGAGCCAAGAAAGTCAAGTTTATTTTTTTTTCCTGGCCCAAGTCTCACGTTCTCACCTGGGCCTCACATCGGACCAAAAATTTTAGCCCGCTGCCACCGACCGGCTTGTTTGGGTCTGGTTTTAGGGGGAGGAAATTATAGCCGCGCTCTCGTGCCTAGCCTCAGTGGACTCATGGTTATTCCTGTTATCTGAAAATTATGGCCTGAACACAGCTTATGTGCTGATAGAATTAGGCTTTTCAGTCTCAGGTTAGGTCGAGCGGCTCAAGATAAGGTCTTGAATAAAGATGGCAACGGGTTTGTACCCGATGGTTATTGCCCAACCACACTCGTGCCCATTAGAATAAATCATACCTATTAAAAAACCCATACCCATGACCATGCGGATATCGGGTACCCATGGGTTGCCCATAACCAAAAACATATGAAGCAAAACAAAAAACTAGACAATTACACGATGTTGTAAACATACACGGCAAACCAAGGACACAAGAAATAAACAAAAATCATCTATTGATTTGCATAGAGTAAGTGTTAAGTGTTCAAGTGACGTGCTCTTGTTGGAGCCTGCTGCATCCCTCTTTTATATGGCATAAATTGGGCTCTTATTGGGCCATGTTTTAGGGTACATGTGAACTCACCAAATGACTGAATGCCTAAATCTCATATGTAAACCGAGTATACGTATGTGGTATGCCCATGGGTTTACGGGTTCGGATGATACAATGCCATGTCCACACTCGCATGCCCGATGGGTTTAACTTTTTACCCATTAATAAACTTATGGGTAAGGATTTTAATCCACACCCATACCTGATAGGGTAAAAACCCATTGGGTTTCGGGTTTTAGGTACCCATTGCCATCGTTAGTCTTGAAGCAAGCGATGAGAGAGAGAGACGAGAGGCTGTGGGAAGTTTGTTCAACTGGTGTCACATGGACTCCTATGGGTGAGATGTCATATTGACAGTGCCACTAGCCTAGTAAAGTGTGAGAGATAAGGATTGAGAGAGAAGATAAAAGATAAGCCTAGTAAATGGGAACATGCATGGGATGCAGTACCAGGAAAGAATGTACAACTGTCTGTTTTTAAGATAAGCTGCAACTGGTTTTAAGATAAGCTACAACGACCTTACGGCTATTATTTTTAAGAGCTGAATCATTGAACTTGCCTAACAAGTCTTGCTGAATACATTAGTTAATCAAGGTTGATTTCGTACCTAGTAGTCTCTGGAATCAGAAAATTAACGTTATCGGATAAGATAGTATTGTAAATTCCAGTTTGATTTTTTTTACCGCCGCTGCCCTAACCGCTTTAAGGTTTTCTTCTTTCTAGTAATAAAAGCAACTGCAGGAAAGATGGAATGCAAGCTAGTGTTACATTCAAACGCGTGCAAAAGCAGCAGTAAGTTTCCATTAATTCCATATTAGCGTAGACACTATACAACTCTCTCCATAGCATCAACCAAACAAACTCCCCAGAAACTTATTAAGCTCTGCATTTCTCAGGCGACGCAGCTCAGGCCCAGGCACCCTCCCAGCAAATTCCTCAGCAGCTTGTTCTGCAACACAAAACGAAACATTATGAGAACAAAATCCTCTCCTAATCTTGCTGGAATTCACAGTCCAGCTAGCTCTATTTGGAAATATAAAGCTCCATTTGCTGTTGAAAAATGAAGTGCTTAAGCTTTTGAAAAAATGTCATATCTTTGACAAATATAGCTGTTCTTTCTAGTGCTATCCTAACAAAAGCTACTTGCAAAGGGTCAGTTAGGCTAGAAAAAGGCTTATGTCAATCACATGACGAGAACTAGATAAAAAAAGTAAACCCACTTAGCTACACGTGGGTGCAGCAAGAGGCGCACTGATCTGAGAGCAAACTACGAAGGATTTACAGGGTACTTGCCTTCTTCACCTTGCAGAGAAGCTGCGGCGAGATCTTGTACAGGTCCTCATCCACAGCTCCCTGCTTGGGCTTCCACTTCTGCTGCTCGTTCGCGTAGCGCCTCCTGCCTCCCTTCCTCACCGGCGGCACAGCAGTTTCTTTCTCCCCCTTCACTCGAACAACACACTGCACATGAATTGGCCACAGAATTGTCAGTATTTTTGAGACTGGGTATGGAAGTGAAAATTGAAATGGAAACAGTGTGAAACAGTGTTAAACTGCTAACGGAGTTGAATAGTTGATGAAAGAAATGCGGGAAGTGTTGTTTCACCTTCTTGTAGCTGTAGGGCTTGGCAGGGAACTGGGGCACCTTGAAGAGATCCTCGCCGTCCTTCTCAGCCGGCGCGGCGAAGAAGAATGTCCCTGCCTGGAAGTACTGGGTGACGGGCATGTCGTCCCACAGGTTCCAGTCGCCGAACGCCGGGATCTGGCGCCACTTGCAGTCGTCTTGCGCCTGTCAGAAAACGAAACGAAACGAAACCTTTTTTACTCCTCTGGTGTGCGACTGAACAGTACGTGCTTGGTTAGAATGTATGAAACAGATATATCATCTGCAAGACAGATAAAGCCCAGGCGACTGAAGAATGCAGTATGTGTAATCCTGTTCTCTGAAAGTTTGGAAGCAAGAAAAACAGTATGCGAATGTAGGGCGCGTACGTGCTTGTTTAAAAAGAAAAATAAACACTGTTACGAGCATAGTATATTTCAGATTCACAATAGATGACTACTATATATATATATATATATATATATATATATATATATATATATATATATATATATATATATATATATATATATATATATAAGACGAGCGGGCATATTCCAACTGCCATGGCATGTTTCTCTGTTAGCAAGGACATGGTGTATAGTTTAGTTTCATTGTTTGCAAAAGGATGCAGAGATCCCCATATCATGACGAGCGAGGCTAATATTCATCAACTGACAAAAAAAAAAGGAGAGAGAAGAAAACCACCAAAGAAGCGTCTTGGCTCACCTCCATCTCGCTCGCAGTTGCCGAAGCAGGCGCCGAGATGCGAGAAGAAGAAGAGGTGAAGGAGGAACAGAGGGGGTAAGAACTGAGCAGCAAGCAAGGGCAGTCGTCAAAGCTGAGTTGGAATTGGGCAGCAGAGTAGAGAGGTTGCTCCTCTATACATAGCCGAGCTCCCGAGCGCACAAATGCTTGGTGGCCGAAGAGAATGTGGGGGCACACGTACCCAAACTTTTCAGAAAGCCCTCGAGGAAAAGCGAGCGCCCAAAGCAGCAGCTAGCATTCAGCTGTTACTGATGAGCCGAGACCGGGCAGGCAGGGGCAAGCAGGCAGGCAATGAGTACTAGCACCCCACAGTCACTGAGAGTCACTCATGCACCGTGCATGGTGTGGTGTGCTGTGCAGGGGCAGAGGCGCAGAGCGCGGGGCGCACAGACCACCAGCACCACCCCTTGCTTTCCGAGATCCTAGTGTCCGTAGCGCTAGCCGCTAGCGCAGTGATGATGCTCTTCTTTTCTGTGCTCGCTGCCTCGCTCGCTCGCTCACTCACTCACTCACTGTCACTGGGCCAGATGCCCAGATTAGTTAGTACCTAAATACTGTATCTCTTTGTCTGTCTCTCAACTCTCAAGTCTCTCTGCCTGCGTGCCTGTGTAGTGTCTCCGTCTGCGCCTCTCTCTCTCTCTCTCTCTCTCTCTCTCTCTCTCTCTCTCTCTCTCTCTCTCTCTCTACCTCATCTCCAGTAACGACGACTGTAAAGTTGCCGGCTTTTGGCACCAAGTCCTTGCCGCCGCATGATAAACAATGAGTGTGTGTGTTTGTGCGTGTCTGTCGCGCGCGTGCCCTTGTCGAACACACACACACACACCCCTCGGATGGCGCCGGTCCTCGCGCTCGCGCTCGCCTCGCCTCCCCGGCAGGCGGGCAGCTCCTCGATCAGCCGCCGTGGCTCTCAAGGAACGAAGCCCTGGCCGGCCGCGCATGGTGGAGCGAGAAAAGCGGCAAAAAGCCACCCGCTTTTGCACGGAACCATGGCAAAACCACAATGATTCATGCGGTTCCGCCCCGCGCTGCACGCCGCGCCCGCCCGCGCGGCTCGCTTTTAACTAACTTCGCCGCCGCCGAGAGCTTTCCACCGCCGTCGCCATCGGCCGGTGACGAGCAAGCAAAAGTGCCAGTGGCCGTCTGGCTCGCTCGAGCGGCAACCCCTTCCGTCGGTCCAATCGTGTACTTGACGGTCTTTTCGTTGGAAAACTGGCCGTAATTGAACGGAACGTGACTGTAAAAAGTCGCTGGCCGATGGGCCCTTTCTTCTCTGCTCCGTTATGTCGCCTCCCTTTTTTTTCTTTTTTTTTACTACAAGTCATTCGGTGTGTCACTGCTGCTACTCACCCGATGGATCGAACACGTACACGTTATTATGAGTTGTATGACGACGCCAAGCTTGCTAACCGTTTCTGATCTGAAAGAGAATAATTTGCCATGGTTTCAACTCTTTTGCTATAACACACATGCTTACTGGAAAAGGATTACTTTTGCACTAGTACAATTTTCTTCGCACTGATGACCGGCCAGTAGTTGCTGTGAAATGATTATAACAAGTACCAGGCTAGCTACCAGAGACGGTGGCAATAATAATAACTTCACTCAAAGTGAATAAAGTGATCACCGTGCCCCTTGTCCCTGTTGCTAATGCAAAGGCACAATGTCCTAAAGCCAGCTATGTGGAGTAGAGCCGAAGAAAGGAGGAAAAAGGAAAACAGAATGGCCCAGGCCTTGTGGTACAAACAAAACAAGCGTATATGCACGCATATGCGGATGGGCCTTTTTGTTGGGCCAGCTAAGAACCTTTCGGAATCTACTGCTTTGATTGACGACGACGAAAAAAAAAAAAACTAGATAGAGGGAGCACCAGGAAGCTGGCGAATTTTCTGAATCCCGGCCCGCATAGCGAGCTTCTCCTCTTCTTCTTTTTCCCTTTATCTTTTTCCAGGTTTTTACCAGGCCCTCTGCGGCTCTGCTCCTTTTGATTAAAAGCATGTTTGCTGCAGCCTCTCCTTTGGGTTAAGTTAGGCTTTTGATGTAAGCTAGCTTAGGGACAGTGCAGATGTCCGCCGTCCCAGCTGCATTGACGCGTCAAGATCTGCTTTTTAATGTTTCTGTTCGCTTGAACTTGCCAGCCAACATCAGCCAGTCATTTAGCAGTGTTTTTCTCTAATAACAATTAGCCAGCCAGCCGTACAATCCAACCAGCAATGCGGCGAGGTTCAACCTTCTTGGGTTGCCTGCTTCTTCCTCTGCTCATCAGAGGAAGGAGACAGTGGAAGTCGACCTGTAGCTAATCGCAAGTCGTCTGGGCCATGGAAAGCAGCACAAGTTCACGGTCGCCAAGCGCTGATTGCTACAAGCGCCAACCGTGGAGCTGCTCACCATTCACCTCACGTCTGGGCCATGGACATGGACAATTGGGACCACGGCTCTGCATGCGTTGTCTTTGTCTCTATAAACCTGCAATGCTTTGGTTTGTTGCTTTCCATGATTGAAAAAAAATAGGTGGCCTGATTGCTGGAATCTACTCACCATTTACCTCATGAATGCCAGTATTTCTGTTTCTTAAAAAAAAAATGGGCGTAAGCATGTCTAGTATAATCCACACTTCCCACGCGTAATTTATCATATGGAGTTGGCCATGAGCCAATTTCTTGATCGGAAGGTATTAGTTCGCATGAATTCTTTAGGGCCTATTTGCATGGACTAGAAGTCTAGAACTAACAAGTCATAAAATAAGATGCAATCTACTTAATTGCATGTCCATGAGTTCCAATCCTGGCAGATTTTTTTTCACTTCGAAACTGCGCGGCAGTGTGCGCTTGTGAAGCAAGCTATAAATAACGGATAGCAAGTTGGTAGCGGATTGAATTAGCGTATTGCAGCGATATTGTGATAATAGCCTCCAATAGCGGCACCTGATACTCTCACGTGACGTGTTCACTTAACCTTATTAGCACTTCTTTTCAGTCATAAAATACTTATTAGCACTTCTTTTTAGTCATGAAATAATAATTTTCTCTCACAAAAAATTAGTATCGGCAAAAACGAGCAGCTTCTTTTTTCAGCCAGCCGAAGTACATATATATCATGAATAATAATTATATATAGATATTGAATTGCACTTAAAGAATTGTTGTTCGCGTAAAGGGACCATTTAGCTCATCTAGTCTCCGTTTAAACGCTACACAATGGTACATCGTTTTAATCATATATTTTTTAGCGTTTAAACACTCGTTTTGCTTGCCTCATATAATGACAATTTACCGTTTAGAATTCAGGATAACGTTACAAAGAATAGATGTTTAACATACTTAAATTAAGAAAACACACATGGCAAAAAAACATATATTGACTTATGAGCCATAAAATAGTTCACGAGACTATAACTTGTCATTGTCAGAAGTAACAATATCATCGGCCTCATGGTCACTTGAACCATCTCCATTTGAATCAGAGATGTTCTTTTCTTCTTTTTCTTCTTTCTCTTCCTCTTCACCTTTAGAACAATCAAATTCTTCCTCTTCATGTTTGGCACCAACTTGTGCAAATGCGGCCTACTACGTGCAATTGTGCTCTTCAAAATTACGGCCGTAAAATTGCAGGAAATAAAGTTTACAACGCTACCTCGTAGCGGCAATGGTAATGGATCGCTACCGCCGCTATTTATTACCTTGCGAAGTACTTTTGTAACAGAACCGCCTAAATCACGTGGCCCACAGGCACCTGTCAACGTCACTGATGACCTCTGACAGCCGGACCCGTGTTCCATATGACCTAGGCGGGCTCTGCCGGGCTACATAAGCACCCGTTATCTCCGACAGAATCCCATTGCGAAGCCATTACAGAGTTACAACATTTCATAATAAAATACATCAGAGTAGAATTTGCGGAAGAGTAAATAGTACTTAATATTACAGACCAGTGTTCGAATAAAATTAAGTGCAGTTATTACAAACCATAAATTTGAAGAGTAGCAGTAGAGTTTGGAACAACAGTACGACAGATGGTTAAATATTACACGAACCCTGCCCAAGGGTTTAACCTTAGTCTTCTTCACTCTCCTGGACGATGGTGACGCAGCACGGAGCGAGACAAACTTCAGTGTCCTGCTGCCTTCCTGCAGCGGGGTTAACAAACCCTGAGTACATGGGGTACTCCACAAGACTTACCCGACTAAAAGTGTAAGATTAGACCCAAGAATGCAGGCTGAGGGGGAGTCAAGGTAAGGCTTTATCAAGAGTTCAAGAGTTTTGCGGAAAAGCATTTACTATTCCTGTCTCAATATTTTATTTCAATAATACTATGCATCATTATCCATTTCACCAAGTTCTTTCTCATATATCAACATACTTTCATTTGCTTAATCCATTCAAAAACAATTCTAGTTCCGAACCACTATTCGCTGAATGGTCGAAGGATCAAGTCTCCATATCTGAGGAGCAACGACGATTCGAATCGATTAATACCCAGCTGGGGATTCCTATCCACACTGCGTATGTAGCACTTAAGCTTGCATACGCCAACCCCGCCTACCACGGCTTTTCATACCCCGGAACCGGTCCTGCGCCACCTGAGAGCACAGTACTCCTCTCGTCTCCAGGCACGACGGCCACGAGGGTACACGCTACTCTCGCCATCTCTCCACTCCCGGTGCGTGGTTGTCGGTTCCAGCAGTAGAGCTACCGGAGTCAGAGGCTTTCCGTAGTATGTGGCTAGTTGCAAAGTCTCGATCCAGCAGGCCTACAACGAACGGTCCCTAAACCTTTTTCCGATGGCGACAGTGCATTGGGACTCTAACCCAAATACCCCTGTCCCTTCGGTTTTCAAATCCCGTTTCCGTCGGTGACAATTGTTGGGACTCTAACCCAATGCCACGATCACCGAGTAGGAAAAACCCTTCCTTGTTGATGACAGTGAACTAGCTAGGAACACTGCCAACCAACAAGGACATAACCAGTCCCATAAAGTGATTCTTGTGCTTTTAGATCATCACAGTTTTGAAATAGCATTTTTGCAAAACTAATATTAGGCATGACTAAGCATTTTGCAATACTTTTTAATAAATCAGGTTCTCAAGTATTGTCAGGTATTCAAGGATGGTAATGCATCAATTGGTTGTCACCCAACTCCTATTAACCTAATGCAAATAATTAACTCAAGTAATAAATATTTTTAAAAACAACAAGGAGAGGGCAAATGCACCGGGGCTTGCCTTGAATTGCGTGGAGTGTCGGATCCGGGTCAGTTCCACAAATATCAAATCCTTGTACAACTTCCTGAGTAGTCTCCTCAAATGGACCCTCGGACTTTATCTCCGGATTCTCGGTCACTACACGTGTGCAATAATAAATGCATGAATGCATGAAATGACAGATGAAATTTAGTAACCAATAAACCACATATGTGTATAAGACCCTACCTTAGCTAGACATGAATAATCTAATTCATACTGCCCTAGGTCATAAAGGTGATTGACCTAGAATCTTAATCAATCCAAAAATCACACCAATCAATAATCATTCCATTTACCATTCCTAATATTATCATTTAAACCAACATATAATTTAATAAATATTTAACTATTTCCATTTGATGTCAAAATGCACCAACAGATAGATTTCAGTACCAAACAGTGACACAATAAATTTCATGATTTTTGGAACATCACAGAAATTATTAAAAATCTTCAAAGTTCCTTTTAACATTTAATGTGCTGATTTTTAATTAATACAGAAAACATCCAAATCCTATATTTAATATTTTTTTAAATTCTACACATCACAGAGAGTATCTAGCAATATTTTCATAATTTTTGGTGCAGTAGATTAATCTACACAAAAATATTAAAACTTAACACTATTCATTTCAATTAAAATAAAAAAGCAATTAGAAAATCGCTGGAAAAAGAGAAACGGCCATTCGGCCCACCATGGCCCAGCATGGCCCAGACCGCGGCACCGCGCGTGCGCCACCGAGTCGGCCCACAACCCCGCACCGGCCCAGCACGGCCCAGCCGCGGCCGCGCGCGCGAGCCCGCCGCACGGGGACACTGACAGGCCGGCCCCGGCCGTCAGTTCCTCCTTCCACCTCTCGCCGCGCCCCTGGACGCGAGCGCGCGCGTCGGGCCGCCGCGGAACTCGCCGCCGACGACCGCAGCAGCGAAGCCAAGCGACTCTACACCTACCCTCGAACCTAGCTAGCCGTCCTAAGCTTCTAGCCCCTACTATAGCCGCCTTCGACGAGCACCAACACACCCATGGCGGCTCGGCCACTACGGCGGGGAGAGCTCCGGCCACGACGAACCCCAAATGACCCAAGGAAACCGTTCTAAAGAACCAGAGGCTCACCCCGAAGATGAAACGCACCCTGGCGGAGTTGGAGGAAGAGTGGAGACTAGGAGTTGACGCCGGCGAAGAACGCAGCAGAGTGCGCCGACGACGAGGCTTCCGTTCCGGCGTACCTAGAGCACCAAATGGCGAATCATCTAGCACATGAGAAACAGAGAAATACAAGGACCCCAAAACGCACACAATTTTTGGTAGAACCTCACCCTAAAAGACCGGCCTCGGCTTCCCGAAGTGCGGTGTCGCCCTGCTCGGCTCCGGCCGGACGCGGAGACGACGATCCGCGTTTTCGGATGCTCGAGGCACCACAGCCCACACCGATGACACCAATCGATGCGCAAGGAAGTTAGCGAGCTTGCTTGGAGATGGAAGAGGCAGTGATGGCTTGGTCACGGTGAATTTCACCGCACTCCGATTGAGCTTGACGGCGGCCGCGAGAAGGAGAAATGGCGAGAGACGGTGCTCATCGACTTTAAAGACCCGGGCAACGGAAGGATAAGCTCGGGCTAGGTCCGGGCCCCCCTCCTGGCTGCTCGACAGCGGCCCTGGCCCCTCACGCCGGCCGGACGATGCCCAGCGCCGCGCGCGGCACGCGCGCGCGACGTGGAAGATGAACAGGGGGACCCCCTTGTAGCTACAGTACTAGGCCATATAGGTCAAATGCTATTTGATTCAAATTGGATCTGATCCAGCCCGAATCCGAGGAAGTGGTGAATACAAAAGTTGTAGAGAATTTCGTGTAGATTATTTTTGCTTTTGACACCAATTTCAAATTCGGCCAAAATTTCAAATTACAGAAAAGGGGGTAAAAGTAGGGTTTGAATTTCAAATTGAAATTTTAAAGTTACTTTTGATTCTTCTCAACAACTTGAAAAATGGTAAACATGAAAGTTGTTCTACTCAGTGAGATTGACAACTTCTATTAAGGAAGTTTTTGAAGATTCTTAATGTTTTTAAAATTGAAGTTTCAAATATAAATTTCAAATATAGTAATTTGAGTTAATTTGAATTTTTATAATATAACTTCAAAATCTCCAAAAATAAAAGTTGTTCCATTTGTAAAACTCTACAACTTTTATTAAGATACTTTTCCCATATTTCATATAGATTTTGAATTGGGTTTTTAGGTAACTTTAGGGTTTAATTTGATGTTATTTAATTTCATTTTTGATTTTTGATAAGGACTTAATTACACCAATCAATACTTTAGTTGAAATCAAATCACTCTAGGCCTAAGCACAATCCTATGAAATGCTTAAATTTAAATATGATGACATGGCAGATTAATTAAATTGTAATACCAGAGGTATTACAACTTTCTCTTTTTAAAAAAGAATGCATTGTAGCATGTTTGTCTCAATTCAAATTATCTTACGCTTCAACTAAACAACACTTATTTTTCAGCTCTGAAACATTATTTTCTCCAACAATAAATCAACTTCAGCCAAAATCAACTCAGCTTTTCAGCTCTAGCGAACAGAGCAAGCTAACTTTATAAAAATAATAATATTTACAGTATAAACAGGTATTATTATTATTATATTTGATAAAATATGTTTTCAATACATAAATATTGATACCCTTTTAAAAAACATAAATATTGATGCTTCGTTTCTACAACTTTGATCGAACTCTTGCATGAGTTGATCGACTATGAGTAGTAGTAGTATTGTAATTACATTCCTTTTTGGGGGTGGAGGCACTAGAATATAGTGAATTTTGAGTGTCATTCGCCATGTGAACTCTAGTGAGGAAGGAGGTTTGTCTGAAACTCCGGGGGAGCCGTGTTGCACGCCAGCACAGTGTTAGTGCAGCGCAGGCGAAGCAGCTGCAGCCTCTCGTCTTCTCCTCGGCTTCCAGCCGTGAGTGTAGGACAAGTGGACTTGAGTTTTCTCGCTGTGCCGTGGTGGTCCGTAGTACGAGCTGACGGCATTCGGGACCATGGCTCTGCATGCATATGCATGTCTCTGTAGTCTGTCTATACTGTGTACACATCCATGCGGTGGCTGCATGTGTATTGCTTTTCAAAATTCGACCATGAAAAAGAACAATTTGGGCCGGCCCAATTCGTTTGGGGCCGCTTCTGATCCAAACGCTAGCAAATTGGGGCTCGCCCCGTCCCGTCCCGCTCCTGGGCTCCTGGCCCAACCTCGCGTCTTCGCTGTGGCCCAACAAGTGGCATCGGTGTCCACTCACTTCAAACCCTAACGGAGGCGCGAAGATCGGAGGAGCGTGACGGAGGCGCTATCTCCTTTACGGCTCTGCGCGCAGTCGTGGCGGGTGCTGCAGCGGCGGCGGCGTGTGTCCGTGACCTTCGCCCCGTTTCTGTAATGCTGCTGCACTTGTGAGGGCAGCTAGAGGGTCCACGTCACCTGGAGGCAAGAGACTAGTATGCTCGCCGCCGCCTGGAGGCTGTCGCAGCGAGCCGTCACGTCTTCCCCTCTCCTAGGCATCGGGCGATCTCAAATCCGAAACCCGTTCTCCACCATGGCGTCTCTCTCGCCGAAGAGGCTGAAGGTCTACTCCTCCGCCGCTGCCGACGGCGACGGCACGGGTAGCACCAAGCGCGTGGGGACCCACAACGGCAGTTTCCATTGCGATGAGGCGCTCGGCTGTTTCCTCATCCGCCTCACCTCCCATTTCGTCGGCGCCGACGTCGTCCGCACCCGCGACTCCCAGGTCACTTTCTTGCGGTTACCGGGTTATCGTCTCGAGTATCTAGGCCACCGGCTGGATTATCCTAGCATTCGAGCATTCATAGACTTTACATGTTCAGTGGAATGTCCACACGTCCCTAAATGCCTAGATGCGAATTTATGTTGCTGAATCGTGTTGATATCTCCAAATTTTGTAAGCTCATTACGGGCAGAATAATCGATAAGGATGTTTTTCCCCTCTCCCTAATATATCAGCATACATCAGATGTACTCATGCACTTGCTTAGGAGTTGTTTGCTTTGAGGAATGGGGATCTTCTCTCTCGTAACTTCTTGTGCGGTTTCAGGATGGAATGGATGGGTTGATCTATCACCATGTCGTTCTCACAAGCTATTGATTTGTTCTCACTAGCTAATAATTAGTCGAGGCATGGGTTATGTATTGATTCCACCAAGATTTATTCCTTGAACCAAACACCCCCTTATATTTCGTACAACTATATTACAAGTTCTGAACTGAAAACCTTAGCAATTTAGTGAATGTGTGTACTTATGTATTAATTCCACCAAAATTCATTCCTTGAACCAAACACCCCCTTATATTTCATACCGCTATATTGCAAGATCTGAATTGAAACCTTAGAAATTTAGTGCATGTGTGTACTTCATCCTGTCACCTGGGACATAAATTCAACCTGTCTATGCTAAATGGGTCGATTGGTTTAACATATACACTTTTGAATTGCCTTCGTACACATGGTAAATGATGCATTTGTTCATTACCTAAAGTCAGTTGTTGGTATATAAGTGCAATAATAGGGCTGCATCCTGCAACTGCACTCATGTGTCTGCCTCCATTTCTTGAACATCGCTATAGATCCTTGATACATTGGATGCTGTTCTTGATGTTGGTGGTGTCTATGATCCCAATCGGCATCGCTATGATCATCACCAGAAGGGTTTCAGTGAGGTTTTTGGACATGGATTCAACACAAAACTTAGCAGTGCTGGACTTGTCTACAAGGTACTTCACTACTTCCCATGGACAATGCTAGTAACTTTGAATTTCTTTCTACAAAATTCCATTGCCCTCAGCAATAACACTTACATATAATCCCCTGAGAAGTAAGATTTTGTTATGAAGTTCGGTGACATCTGCCGTTGGGTTTTCAACTGCACCACACCACCTGGTGGATCCTTGACAGGATGCACAGCTTTTATTTTGTATGCACAGCATTGCCTTGATGGCTTGATTTGCTACCTATTGAGGCTTACAAGTTGCACTGAAGATTGTTATTAGTACTCATGTAGTTGTTTTATCTTCATTTCTGAAAAAAATGCAATGCTTATAGTTTAAACTTGCCCTAATTTGCAGCATTTTGGTAAGGAGATAATTGCTAAGGAGCTTGGAGTTAACGAGGACCATGAAGATGTTCACCGTTTGTATCTCGCGATATATAAAAGCTTTGTTGAGGTGGGAATCTGATCACCTGACTGCAGTTTTTTTTGGGTGTATCATGAGTAAGCGTCTAAGGCCTTGTTTAGTTCCTCCTCAAAAACTTCACATCCTATCATATCAGATGTTTGCAAGCATGCATGGAGTATTGAATGTAGACTAAAAGAATAACTAATTGCACAGATTGTGTGTAATTTACGAGATGTTTTTTTTTTATTACAATGTGATGCTACAGTAAACATGTGCTAATGATGGATTAATTAGGTTTAATAAATTTATCTCGCGGTTTAGAGACGGAAACTGTAATTTGGTTTTTTATTGGAATCCAAATGATCCATGCGACACCCCATGTAACATCCGATGTGACACCGCGAAAACTATGTCTTTCTAATTTGTTTAATAAAATAAAAATGGTGACTGTCATCAAATCTAAGCTTTTGTCTTACAATTCTAGAACTGTTTATCTGACATTGGGTTATTGGCTATTGGGAAATTTTATGGTAGCCAACAATTGCTTATTGAGGCTTTAGATTATG
The DNA here is from genome assembly GCA_038502445.1 of Eremochloa ophiuroides. NCBI lineage: Eukaryota > Viridiplantae > Streptophyta > Magnoliopsida > Poales > Poaceae > Eremochloa > Eremochloa ophiuroides. The sequence goes on from JAHLJS010000006.1 coordinate 80,330,602, forward strand.
TTTTCACCCACCTTCTACATTGATTCTTTTGATTGGATCTTATGAATGGAGGAAATACCAGCTGCTAATGTATGCTTTCTCATTGTTGGGAAATTATGGGTTCAGTAATTAGTTTTTGATGGATTCAGTGTAAAACATGTGTCATCTGTTTAAACACATATGGCTATTGAAGTCCCACTTAGAATAAACTTTTTTAGCTTATCCAGGTGATGAGATTTATCGACTTCTTTAATCCAAAAGGAAGTGTTAATGAACCAATTATACAATTCATTAGTTGACTTCTTTGATTTCCATTTTAACTAGCTTCAATCCATCAACCATCTTTTGACATCAAGCTTGTTTGAGGCACATCTAGTACTGTTTTTCTCTTCCATGTTTATGAGTTCTTACAATTTTTGTTCGATGTGCTAAAGTACTAATACCTTGATCATGTTACAGGCACTTGATGCGATTGACAATGGAATCAATCAATATGACACAGATCAACCACCAAAGTATGTGAATACTACACACTTGTCTTCACGCGTTGGACGCCTTAATCCGGACTGGACTGATCCAGACCAGTCACCTGAGAAGGAGAATGCAGCATTTGAACAGGCGATGATACTAGCTGGAAGTGAATTTATGGAGGTATTTGACATTTCTGACTCATGCCTTAGTGCCATATGGTGTTAAGTTCATTCACTGCACAGGAATTAGTAGATTATGTGTTTTCTATCGCTCCTCTTTGTATGACAATATTATCTGTCTAGTTATGTCCATATGAGTGGCTTAGTAGCTTATGTGTTATACTTGCTATCACTCCTCTTTTGTTATGATAATATTATCCATCTTCATTGCCAGAGTGTTCGCTTCCATGTTAAATCATGGTTACCTGCAAGGTCCATTGTCTTGGAGTGTTTGTTATCAAGAGGAAATATTGATCCAAGTGGAGAAATCATGGTTTTGGATAGATTCTGCCCGGTAAATTCTTAACCTTTTTGTGTTATATAAAACTGAACCTTACCAATATCCACAGCTGAATTTTTTGGCTCGGTTTCTAAATTTAAAGGAAGCCATAAATGTTATGCTTGTCTGGTTGTTTCATTTCACCATCTTTTATGTGCATGCTGTTTTGTGATATCTACCTGAGATCATCATGTAGTCCTGGTCTTGCTGTAAAAAGAGACATTTGAAAATTGTTGCACCCCCTAAGAAGGAAAATACACGGTCATTGCTTTAGGCACCATCTTCAAACTTGGGCTGACCTATGTTTGGTGATTGTAACAAGTTATTTAATTTAATCATTATATCTTTGAACTTGCTTATCAAAATGCTTTGATTGACTGCCACTGAACCTGTAAGCTGACCATTTATCCTACAACAACAGTGGAAACTTCATCTATTTGAGCTTGAAGAGGAGCTGAAGACTGATCCTCTGACCAAGTATGTACTGTATCAGGTAAGAGTCTTCCCTTCTCAGGCTACAGTTCAGCATGAATTTCATGATGCTTCTTGGTTCGCTTGCTATTGAAAGACAAACATGATGCAATTTTTTTTGACGGTAAAAAGGAGGGGCGCACACCTACTGGTATTTATTGAGAGAGAAAAAATAAAGATGCAGAAATACTCCTTCCGTATAGGATTTAGAAGTCGTTTATGACAACGACACGGTCTTCAAAGCATGACTTTGACTTCATATTTCTATAAAATTTATTGAAAAGTGATATATGCATACTTTTATGAAAGTATATTTGAAGACAAATCTATTTATATAGTTTTTTCATATGTTCAAACTCAACAAATTAAAAATTATTCATGATTTATATTCCCAATGTTTGACCAAAACCTTGTCCAAAAACGACTTTCTTTTCCGATATGGAGGGAGTAATAGAACAAAAAATAGCAGGATAAAGAGCAAAAGAATAAGAGGAGTAAAAAAACTAGCCTAAAGAGCTCAAGAAACCCAAAAGGAAAAACATGATGCAATTCGTAGCAGTCTACGCTGTAACCCTGGAATGATCGTTTCTCGGCCACTAAAGGAAAGCAGACTTTTGTATACTTACTTTTGTACTGGTTGCTGAGTTCCCCAACATTTTGTATTCTCTGATCTAATAGCTTCATATATCAATCTCATAAGTTATAAGCAACGTAACATCTCCTTCGTTATGTCTGAACTGATAGAATTTTAAATTACTTCAGTGGATTTTTTAGCCTTGCTATATTTACCTTTTCTTTCTCAAAACCCAATATCATTGCTACATGTATTTGATTTTCACTGCTTAATTGCAGGACGAGAGGAGCAAGAGTTGGCGAGTCCAAGCAGTCGCAGTTGCTCCTGACAGGTTTGAGAGCCGAAAGGCTCTGCCAGAGAAGTGGAGGGGCATGAGAGACGACGAACTTTCAGCAGAAACCAGCATTCCTGGTTGTGTGTTTGTCCATATGAGTGGCTTCATTGGGGGCAACAAGACCTACGATGGAGCATTGGAAATGGCAAGAGCTGCTCTGAAATGCTGATTTAAACAAAGCATCTACCACCTATCAGTAACAGTCGTACCCATGTTGCCATAGTCTCAGTAAACACATCAGAAATACAGGATGCAATTGTGACTTGATCCATGTCATCATAGCTGAATTTGATTCTTACATTGATTCACGTCAACCTTATCTTGCACAATTGGTCGATTGATCCTTTTTTTTCTTGGAAAATGGTAATGCTTAGAATGTGACAATTTATCATTATCATCAGAAAGGGAAAAAATGATGGAACTTATTACTCCCCTGGCAACTCATCCATATATCAACTCTGAACCATGTTCTTTTTTGGAGTATTCTATCTATTCATTTGTGGCCCGTCACTAGTCATCGTGGCTTTGAGCGTGCATTAACCGACGAAAACGAATGCAAAGAAAGCTAATGGCGATCAGGTCGGTTTGCCATCTAAACGACCCTACTTGAATTATATAATTTCGGGTGGAGGTAAACATGGTTTTTCAGCTTACATGAATTGATGGTGAGGCACTATACATATATATATATATATAGCAACATTATGCACGAGCTATGCAAAATAAGAGTCATACAAGCGTAGAGAGCATTGTGCTGATGATCAGGGGCACAAGGGTAGGACATGTTGAGGCCTTGACACGTTTGGTGTCCGCGCAGGCTTTTTCTTCAGATCCCCAAGGAAGAACACGATACGGTTGGATATTGTATCTGCCGATGCTCGTCCCCAGCGTAGCCCAAGTACAGTATCCCTTCCCTGATGACCCTGACAACACCCCTGACTCTGAGAAGAAGGAACGTGTGGCGCGGTCACACTCAACGTAGAGGACAAACAAAGGAAGAAGATGCATGCCTGTGCTTGAGCTGCTAGCATAAGCTGCTGCTGATGGCAATTGCCAATTTGAAAACATCGGAACCTGCACGCGAAGCCGTGGAACACATCGGTGCGTGAGTGGCTACAGTCCGTATCGTTCCTGCATGACGAACCGAAGACGTCCTTCCAAGACTTGGAGCCCTCCGGCGCGTAGAAGTGAACGCTCCCCACCTGTCGCCCTTCAAAGACGTCCTTCCAAGACTTTGAACAGAACAGAATAGCTTGCGCCACAGCCAACAGTTCATCGTCGGAGGTCAACGCCCTCCATTTTCTGCCAACGGAGCCAGGAGCAGCATCGTCGCATAACTCCCTGGGCTTAAAACATTGGCCGATACGTTCTGAAATTTCCTAGATATCCTTTTTATCGACTGAGTCTAAAGTCTTTATTCTATCACCCGAAATTCAGAATTTTACAATTTGTCCTTCTAAACAGACGCCAAAGCCCACACAATTCTAATTATATAGTCTTAATCTAGGATTCTTATACGTATGTTAGCTTCCGGCTGGTTGATGAATGAAGAAATTAAAACACTACTGCCTCGATTCTCTGTGCAGAGAAATGGCTTCCGGCTGGTTGATGAATGAAGAAATTAAAGCACTACTGCCTCGATTCTCTGTGCAGAGAAATGAAAGGCAGGCATCTCAGCTTACAGGCTAGCTAGCTGGCAGGCATGTTGTCCATGGATATGCAAAAGAAATCCTCGCTAGGATGGATGGGCTATACTAGTAAAGTAAACCTAACTGATGAAATAAGAGGCGAATTATTGGCGATAGGTTGTTATTTTACCGCCGCTGAGGCGCTACGGTACGCCAACCCGTGCTCGCTCCCCGCTGATGACCATCCACACAAACGGCCAGCACGCGAGATGCGTCCAAATTCCAGCAAGAAACCACTGCCGCCGCTACCGTCGTCGTGTTGCCCATTGGTACGTACGGCGCCTGCCTGCACTCCCTGCAGTACTTACATACCGAATGAAACAGGCTGATTTATTATAAGAAAAAAAAATTTATTCGACGGCTACAAAGTAGAGTTAAATAAGCTAAAAATAGCTCGAACGAAACAGGTTTGCGCCACGTACATACATACCGAATGCGTGCGCACATGCATGACAGTGAATGGCAATAAGGCTAACCATGGCTTGTTGCAGTATTGCAGCTGCGCTCCGATCCGGCGATGATGACTCCGTCCGCCTTGCATGCCCGTGACCGGCCGGCCACTTTTTTCGGGTTTGTTGTCGGCGGCCGGAGGCGAGAGCCAGCTCGCGAGCACATTTGCACATGCAAGCTAGCACACGTCGTCGTCGTCACGGACTCACGGGGCACCTCTGCTCGTATGTCTTCCAATGTATCCGTCGATCGATCCGGTCCCATCTCGGCTATATATAAAGAAAGCATCCCTCCCTAGCTCGATCGAGCGATCGCAAGTGCAGATCACACTAGCTATACAGTGCCACACACATACACACATTGATCGATCCGATGGCCGGGAGAAGGGCATGCAACAACAAGGCCGTGGCCATGGCGGTCGTCGCGCTGCTAGCTCTGCTCTTTGCGGCGGGCGAGGCGGCCGGCGAGACGTGCAATGTCAACCTGGGCAAGGTGTATAGCGAGTGCAAGTCTTGCTCATCGAGCGGCGCGCCGAGCAAGGCGTGCTGCGACGCGCTGCGTCCGGCCGACTTCGGTTGCCTCTGCCGCAACTACTGGGGCAGGCTCCAGGCCATGCCCGCCTATGCCAACTGCGCCAAGGCCATCCCTTCCGCGTGCAGCCTCCCAAACGCCAAGTGCCACTGAGCTACCTGACCCGGCCAGTATCGGGTTCCGTCCGTAGCCAAAACTGATTAGTGTCTTTGTTGCCGGTTCATTACGTATACTGTGCTTCGTCTCTGTTAATGCTTTATTTGCTTTGAGTCGTTACCGTCGATATGATCGTCTGGCCTAGCTAGCCACCCGGCGGGATGCTCTATGTCTTTCCAACTCAGCATGATTTCAGCCTAGAGCCTATGCATGTATGCATGCATCGTATTGTATTGTATTGTATTTATATCTCAATGATTCTATCTTCTACAACTACAATAAAGGAAATCTCGTGTCAAATGCCAAGGTCTATCTCTCTTCATCACCTGTTTTTTGATTCCAAAACACAGATATATTTGCCCGGTCCAGCAATGGCACGAGCGAGGATGAATACTGAATTAGCTTGTCAAAGGAAGCCACACATTCGCGTATATCAAAGGAATGAGCGAAGAAAGGGAAATCATTAATTCAATCGTGCAAATTAATAACAATCACGATAGCTTGCCACTCATGCATGCATATTATGCGAACAAGTAAACAGGTGGCCGATAATGATCCACTGACCTTGTAAGTTGCAAGAAGGGCACTGAAACTCACCAACCTTCACTCTGAGAACATTGCCCCGGCCCTTTAGGTCAATAATTAATGCACTGCGTAGAACCATGCAAAGCATGAGCACAATCATGCGATGTTTTCACAGCATTTCAAGCCCGAATAGAAATTCCATATTCGGGGCTTCCAATACGGTGAAAGAACAAGGGTAGAAGAGATGCCCAATCTGTCAAATATGAGCTGTTAGTCAATGTATAACAAGCAGTTACAGCACACATAAGATAAAATTTATGAAAACGAACAATGGAAGGGATCATGAGCTCACCATTTAAATCCACCAACCACAAAACCCTCTGAGTGCTTCTACCCAATGAACCCGGTGAAGATCCTGATCGTCCATGTGAACCTGGTAAAGTATTTAACTAAGACAATGAAAGCATACTTTGGAATGGATATGTGCTCTGAACTTGAAATAAAAGATTTTTCAGACCAAATTCATGAATATTTTCCCATCTATCTTTCATATTTCATCCAACAGTCAAGAATATTATATCAAAATTTGACAAATCCAAAGATGCAAAGTTAAGGATAGATAATATCAACAAGACAAGGCACTTTACAGTATAGAAATTCCAATCCCATTGTTTCAAGCCCAAATATTTTTTTTTAGCATATCCACTAATTAATGATGAAAATTTGCATGTAAATTTGACCATTAAATAATAAACGACTTGAAGCAGGTAAATTCTCATGGAATTTTAACAATGACTTTGAAATTGGGAGTTGACCCTACACGGGAGTTGACCCTACATGCCTCAAGTCAGGTTGTACCAGAGCTTTATGAAGAAACTGGGGGTAAATAGGAGAAGCCTTTACGAGTTCATTTTATATAAGCATGGTTGCTTCAGGTCTGCTCCCCTGCAACGCTTGCAGTCCACCTCGCCGCGCATAACTCATCCTATCTTCTGATGGTTCAGTTACCTACAAGCAGCTTTCTGCAACAATGTTTAAAATATGTACACCTGCTGCATTCTAATTCAAAAAGGTTACAAAAAAATAAAATAATAAGATTACGTGGTTCACCCGGAGATACATTGGAAAGGCCATGTGAGAACTCACAAGCTGCAGATAGGATTAAATACCTTGGAGGCATTTCAGGTACAAAACGTACAAATTGATTCACTGACAGCACCTGTACCAATTTCAAACCCAAAACTCATTGTGACTTTCCAATAAATATATATTATTATTTTTATTTATCCTAGATGCTTTTGTGTTTTACCCAACAGATCAGATGTGTAGAAAACTTGAACCAGAATAGAATGGGGATGGATTTTCGTTTCGTTGTTTTGGATTAGCAATAAAAGAATAGTCTTTTCATTTAAATATGATTATCTCTGCAGTACTCCGGTCTATTTGGAAACTCAGGAATGAGCTTCTCTTTCAGAAAATCGACTGAAAAAGTATAGAGGTGCTTATGTATAGGATACATGGTCTCCTGCAAAACTGGTCAGCGTTGTGTACTGTGGAGAAGAAGGAAATGTTGTCTGCTACTTTGGCCCTGTTTGGATCTTAGGGTTAGAGCTAGTTTGAGTTATTTAGGGCACAAATAGCCCTAAAGTATCAAACATGAGGGCTAGTTTTAGCTATTTGCATTTAACCCACCCAAAAAACTATCTCCTCCAAGAGGTGATTATTTGAGGTAATTCATTTGGGGCTTATGCTTTTTCCCTCACATCTAGCCACACTATGACCAATGCAAATAATTGGAAAATTATTTTTTTTATCAATCTAACCCTTCCATCCAAATAACATTTTAGCTAGAGTAAGTTGAGAGCTAGTCATGAGTTACAAATTAACTCTAACTTCTAGCTCAGCTAGTGTATCCAAACAGGGCCTTCCAAGAAAATCAAGTTGGCAACGAAAATGTATCGTGGTGGCTACCAGATATCCCGTTGTCTTCGGCCCACTGGATAGTCCTGGGCCAGAATATAGGCAATGAGGTATCCCCACCATCTCCGGCAGCTATAGATATAGGCTGCGTTCGGTTGACGGTATAAGCGCTTATAAGCGCTTATTTTTCAGCACTTCAGCAGTATTTTTCTCTCACAAGATTTCAGCACTTCTACAGCACTTCAGCGCTTATCTACAGCACTTCAGCTTCACCGAACACAGGCATACACCACATCACTAATACCTGTCCCACCTCATCGCCTCTCACAAAATGTATTAGGGTATATGCATTAGTTGACAATAAGTTTACAACTTGCTTCCCTCTCTCTCTCTCCTCCACGTCAAGACAAATCTGATGCTTGCTTACATTAAAATAAAGGACTATTCGTAGATTATATGCTGAGGTGAAGAAGAGAAATGAGGAGAGAGAAGAGAATCGGTTTGTAAGTTTATTTATGGAGCTTACACATAAAAACCAAAAAAAAATCGTGAGAAATAAGCAGGTCCTGGATGAACCAACTGCTATGTGAGTAGAACGAAAGGTAAGGCGCAAGTGCACCTATAATCAACAGCGGGTTATCATTGTTTGTAGGAGATTATTTTCTTTTAAATGAGGCCTAATCTAACGCGAGGTGGAGCGCATGCTGCCACAATGTCACCACCATGGTAAGCTAAGTTCAGATCGATATAAGAGTTACACGCACAGAGACAAATGAGAGAATGCGGAAAAATGTAGATCGACATGCATTCTTATAAAAAAAACATAAAAAGTGTAGACATGCATGCGAATTATGAGGAGGTAAACAGTCACGGGCACACTAATCGATCGGCCCATGTCCGATTCGCCGACCACACGCACCATGCATTTCTCGTAATCGCCAAGATGAAGCAGGTTATCTAATGATAACCCACTAACCCATATGCTACCGCGCGAAAAGAAAGAGCCCACTTGGCACGAAGCGACACTGCAAAAGGGGCAGAACGTATCCGGCTCCAGCAATACCAGCGTCGTTACCGTCGACATGCCCATGGGTATTGCCGATAGATCAGAGGCAAGCTCTGGGTGTGGACTCGCATGGCGATCGGCGGATGGCTGGCTTGCCCGTGACTCGACAGTCGGCACGCGCTTGCGTGCGCCGGATGGAGCCAAGCGCCCAAGCACATGCACGTCGTCACGGGGCGCGTTACCCCGCCCCTATATAAGGCCGGCCGCCGCCGCCGACGTCCGACGACGACTCCCATCCGCCGACGTACGTGACCACCACCACCACGGAAACAAGCAGCTAACTAGCTAGGTGCTCGATCGAAAGGCCGGCCGGGGAGGATGAAGGCAAGCAACGCGGCGGCGCTGGTGGCGGTGCTGGTGATCGTGGCCGCGGCCGACGGCTACAAGCTCTGCGGCGTGGACAAGTCGGCGGTGGACGCGTGCACGTCCTACTGCAAGGTGGGCAGCACGCAGGCGGCGCCGGACACGCTCTGCTGCGCCAAGGTGAAGTCCGCCCAGTGGAGCTGCCTCTGCGGCTACCGGAGCTATCTCCCAGACGACATCGACGCCGCGCGCGTCATGGACCTCGCTAGCAAGTGCAAGTGCGACAACCCGCCGGCGACCTGCGGCGCCAACTAGCTAGCAGCTAGCTAGCAGCCATTTTCAGTGTCTAGATGCCAAGCCGTATGTTTCGTGTCTTGTCGCTTGCTTTTATCGTTTCATTTCAGTGCTAGTGCTGCTACTATACGCGGGTAACAAATAAACTCTGACGGGCGGCACTGCAGGCTGCATGCTTGTGATGTCGTGCTAGCTCGTCGGGCTATCTGTCAGCCGCGTGCCACGTTGTTTCTTCTGTCGTCACTACATTAAGCGTGTGTTTCTTCGGTCGTCACAACAATAAGCGTGTGTTCAAATTGGGCATAAAGTTTTTTCGTGTAATATTCTATGAGCTGTTGGAAGGTTTTTTGATACAAATATAAAAATTAATTACATAACTCGCTTTTAAATCGCTGAGATAAATTTTTTAAATCTAATTAATTTATCATTAGCAAATAAGAAGAGGATTCATACATATAGGAATTAACTGAAGGCGTCAACAAGCCATACACAGAAAGATGACCATATGTCAACTTTAAACCTAAGTACCTAACTGATTGGAGTCTGTAGCACAATATTATTATCAAATTATGGATTAATTAGATTTAAGAGATTCATCTATAATTTACACATAATATGTATAATTATTTATTTTTCATCTATATTTAAGATTATATGTATATGTCTAAACATTCAATGTGACGTGTGTAAAGTTTTTAGTGTGGAAATTAAACAGGACCTAAACTTTGAGGATTAATTCCTGCGGATTAACAGTTCGACGATCTAGCTGAGGCGAGATAGATAGATCCTGACTGTCAAGACTCACGAGTGTCCATCAAATCCATGCATGCATGCCAGTGAGCAGACCTTGACCCACAAGATTTTCACAAAAAGTACGTGGCAGATCACTGCATATGCTTTGAATAGTCTGCCTTTTTGTTACCAGCCGTTTGCAGCATGCAGAATCAAACAAATATGAGAGACAGAATACAGATACCTACAATTTGTGCTCAGCCAGTAAACTTCTCACATGCATGGCATTTTTTTTTTACCCGTCGCCCGAATGCTTCCATTGTAGCCAAATATACACACTGCTGTGTCTTTGTAGCCAGCAGCGCATGCATCGTACCTTTGGTGTCTTGTATAGCTTGTTGGTTACCACTCAAATTAGGTTGACCACATTTTGACTCAGCTACGGCCTCGTGACCAGTGGTACCATACTAGCAGCTCTGAGAGTACTGAAAGCAACAGCAGCTGAAGAATCCTGTCCACATCCAGCCCCCAACATGGCAACATCCTCCACGGCTCCACCAAAGGGGTGTGGAAGAACCATGTAAAAGTTAGAACAAAAATACTAGGTCGCAGCTGATGCTGATGCTGATCCAGAGCTTCCAGCCATTACTTTCGACGAGATATATCACCGGACTGTAGATGGTACGGCTCTGAATATGAAATCCAGATGCAGCAGGCCATGCCTTTATTTGGAGGTCACATACTCACATGCAGGAGACGGATAGCGGTGGACTGAGCAAAGAACTTCCCATGCAGAGATGCAGACCTCGCCCGCTCTGGGCCTCTAGCATACCAAAGAACAGGCTCAGAACAGAGTTTCTCCGTTTATTTGTTGCCTTCTTTCTTCAAGCATTTTTTTTGCTAAATTAAAAAAAGATGTCTGTCTGCTTCAACAATTTTGTTAAGGGAACGTATCCTGTGCAAACAATAACTTCGTAAAAACCTGTGCAAAGCACAGCAAAAAAATCATCTAAATTCACCAAAAAAATACACATGTAGATGATATGATGATACACAACCTTGTAAAATATCTTGTCCAAACTCGACTTCGTTTGTGAGATATAAAAATAACAAATTTCAAGCCATAAATTTTTATATCTCACAAACGAAGTCGAGTTTGGACAAGATATTTTACAAGGCTGTGTATCATCGTATCATCTACATGTGTGATTTTTTTTGTTGAATTTAGATGACTTTTTTGTCGTGGTTTACACAGGTTTTCACGAAAGTTGTGGTTTGCACAGAATACGTTTCTTTTTGTTAAAGGCCCGTTTAGATGCATTTTATTTTGCAATTTTGATCGAAGAATCTTTTGCAATAAGTGTTCAATCATGGTCTAAGTAGGTTTAAAAGATTTATCTCGTGATTTACATGCAAACTATGCAAATATAGAAAAATTTCATCTACATTTAATGCTCGATGTATGTGTCACAACATTCAATGTGACCAGAATCTTGGAATTTTAAAGTGTAACTAAACAGGGCCTAAGTATATGCTATACTAGTACTCTACTAGTACATATATAGGCTGCGACAGGTGCAAATAATCCTTGGCTCTGCTCTCTCAACTTCCTTGGAAGGCTTCTGCTATCTATGTAGTCGCGTGTGCAATGCATATTTGGAGTATATGTATATTTCTAGTATATATGTAACCCACGACACTGGACAACACTCCAAAACCGTGAACATATGGATGAAGTTTGTCACAGGATTTCTGTTTTGTCAAAAGCTCCCTCCGTTCTAGATTATAAAATGTTTTGTTTTTTTTTTCCGATATAACCCAACACATCTTATAATTTGGAAAAGGGGTTGAGGTACAATTAGGTCTCACATGATGCCGGCGTGTTCATGGTTCAACTCAAAATGTTGCTGCTCTACTCATGGCACTGTAACATATCTGTGTAAAAGGTTCAGAATCACTGAAATTGAGCCGGCAGCATTGGATCTTGCAACTGTTGATTTCCATGGACGTTTGCTAGCATTGCATCAAAAGCTATTGTGAAGAACATGCGGTGCTTGGTTACTGGAGGTACGGTGCTTGGTTACTTGTACATGTGCTGATTATTTGGGAACTATCGAACATGATGACTTGAAATGAGAATTCGGATTTCGGAGTGCTTAGATTGTGATCTCGGTGCTTGGTTACTTGTACATGTACTGATTATTTGGGAACTAAATTATATTGTACATGTACTGATACCTAAAATTCATATTGTAGATCTCGGTGCTTAGATTGAAGATTCGGAGTTGATTTCTATTCATTTTATCCTGGGAAGAGCCATGTCAAATGTATTCCTTCCCTGCTGTGCGATACCGAAACACCCAAGTTTTGCATTCGTATCTTGTGCCCGCTAACTTCCATTGTTCTGAAAAAGAATTCTTACGTTCAAAATGGGATACAGGAAAAAAAATGCAGGAAGGAACAAGTATAACAAAGTGATGCTATGGTAATAATTGAAGCAAGGCCCTGCAGCTAGAGCCAGTTTCAGACGCCTCTGTTATCCCGTGCCGTGCGTTCGTGCATACGAGAGGGTGGAGCCACCTGGTGGTCTCCGCAGTCCCCACTGCCCCCTCTCCATGACTCCATACCAGTGCCTCTGCATGGAATGACACAGGGATATGCATATGTAAGGCATGAGCAGAGTCACAGAGCTGCCACACACAAGCCATTGCATCTGTCTCCAGTTTATGTAATCTCTAACACTTGCTTCCTTACGCTGTTTCTCTGAATCCAAATAAATCGCCATCCTACCATTTTCTATCCACCGCTCATTTGAACAAGAGTGATGGCTAATGGTTGCCCCACAACTACCACAAGCTCCCTGCTCCTCTTCTTCCTTTCCTCTTGCCTGCTCATCGGCCATGCTCTCTGTAGCCAAGGCCACAATGGCAGAACATCAGGTTCTTCCCCTCCTTGCACAAACACTGAGCTGTTCATTTTCTCTTTCCTTGCATGAGAGTAGTCCCTCTTTCTTTTAGCCTTTGCTTTTTGATTACTTTCACTGCTTATTCGCTCATTTCAATCTAATTTGCGGTGAAGGTGCTAACCATGTGGTGCAATATCCCCACCAGGAATTGCCTGCTAAACATATAGTTTTGCAGGAGGCTGTCAAGGTACCTATCTTTCTTTTGGTTGTAGCTAAGTACTCCCTCCATCCCAAATTATAAGTCGTTCCAACAATATTGGAGAGTCAAACTTTCTCAATTTTGACCAAGTTTATATAATAAGATAATAATATTTACAATATCAACTAAGTATTATTAGATTCTTCATCAAATATATTTTCATGGTATACTTATTTGGTGTCATAATTTTTCATATTTTTCTCTATAATTTTGGTCAAAGTTGAGAAAGTTTAACTCACCAAGATTCTTGGAACGACTTATAATTTGGAATGGAGAGAGTAGCATTCTTCAGGTTCTAAGTTTCAAAGGCTAGCAGTTCTTTTTTATTCTTCTACACATGTATTATGCAAGGAAAACTTTGGAAGGAGAAAATGCCAACCACTTGCCTCCAACATTACTCCTGTAGTATAACTAGAAAAAACTTTATAATAGAAACAAGGAATGAAACTAATGTTTTTTTTTAAAGAAGTGGAATAAAATTTTGTATTAAGTTAATCCCCAAATTACTTAGTGACCTTAAAGCAAGTATAATCAGCGTGATTTTCACATACCTTGATATTAGGGTCTAAACAAGGGCATACTGTCAAAGTATGCAAGGAGAATGTTGATCGGCTCAATTGCTCCAATATGCACATACAACGAGTGCAGGGGGTGTCGATTCAAGTGTACTGCTGAGCAAGTCCCAGTGGACGCAAATGACCCCATGAACAGTGCTTACCACTACAAGTGTGTTTGCCACAGGTGATCTTCAATGAGTAGGAGGAGCTTCAATGTCATTGTATGTCCTGGAGAATAGTAGTATTCCCCCCCCCCCCCCCCCCCCAATTTTAGTTCTCCCTCTTCTTTTCCTTCTACTCTTTGTTTTCTCTGTTGAAAGGCTTCTTTTTTCTCATTACTATTTTTACAAGAGACTAGCTAGTAGAGGACTGGAGTCTGGAGGGGCATTTTGTACTTTAAAATGCTTAGTTCAGGTTATGGACCAGTAATTTTGTTAGTAAATGGTTATCAATTTTGACATCTGAAGTATGAATGGCTACCCTATTCAAATGCAAAAATAGCATGGTTGACCTATGGCTACAATGCATCAAGTCTATGAAGAATTCAAAATGTATGAACTTTTTTTTTGAGAGGCAAAATGTATGAACCGCTTGAACAGCCTTGGAGATATGCTGGATCTTCTGAGCACCATCAGTTCTTATGGTCAATTGGTCATTCATGTCATTCCCCTTTTAGATAGTATAAAAAGTTTAACAATCACCTGTACAAATGGGAAGCATGTTAAACTAGACAAACCCACAGAAGAAAAGGTGACAACAATCAAGCTTATACAGAGGGAATACCATCGTGCAGTCAGCAATCAATTAGATTAGACTTCGTTTTAAAGTTTAATTAACTAAGAAGCTGTCAGAGAAAAAATGTCAAACCGTCACCTGCATGTACATTATTTTCAGCAACAAACTTCTGATGCCAAAAGAGCACACAGTTTGCAAGTATAAGGCACAAGTCTGTATATATATAACTTGTGTGAGGATTCGAGTCAGCTGGAAACACTACTAACAAGAACTCTGTGCACGAGTTGCCACTGCAGGGCCACAACTGCAACTATGTAGATTGTGAGCAGGATATCAGAGGTCCTTGCAGAAGAATTTTTTGCTTAAAAGACCACTGATGTTGATAACCAAAGTTTGTTCCTGGCTACTGCTAAGTATGCAATTAAAGTCATTTAAACCCAAGACATGTTTCAGAATATGTTCATATACAAGAAGGTTCACTGAAGCCTTGAGATAGAGAGGCCCATCAAATAATCAGAGAGTTATGTTTGGACTTGGAGGATGTATTGATTTAAAAAGTCACTTACCCATCTCTTTCAGCACTATAAGTACACCCTCACTGAGATGTCATAGGTCATGCAAAAGATGAGCCACACATTAAAAGGTCAGTTATATTTCATATTAATAATTTCAAAACAAAAAGCAAGAATTTCGCTTGAGTAAATCACACTGCGCCGACTCATTAGTCATCACATGTGATCAGTTTGCCACATACTATGACTGTAGCTCAATACTTGCGGATATCCTAAGAAGGGCAACAGAAGGACAGAAAAAAAAAGGAGAATACACTTTTATTCTGAGAGGGACACAAGAGAGGATATGCATACGGCTAGACAGCAAAATTTGTTGACATGTAGCGGCCCAGAACCCAGTGCTACTATTAGGCAATAGAATGAGATCTCACCGTTTGTCTTAAATAAACAAGAATAGGTCATACTGGCTCCCTATCAGTATCAGGTGGCCCTGGATCTAAGAGACTCACATGCATGTAAGTCAGAGGATCCATATCGATCTGTTTTATTTCGCATGGACCAAGGTTGACGTCAACACAGCATCAAACCTATGGTCCAGTAGCAAGATAGTGTTCATCATTGTTTTTTTCGATGGCACGTGTTCATCATTGTTAACTCTGTTAGGACTTAGGATATAATCTTAAATTCTAAGCTTGAGCATGCTTCTGTACATAGATAGTAGCAAAGAGGACGAAGCGTTTCGAAGTTTCATTCGTGCCACTACTCATGCTGATGGACAGGTAGTCAGGACTATATGCTTAAAACAGACTGGTAAATTAGAAAGGAGATACTTTTCATCTTTGAAGCCAAAGAACTAAAACTAGGCATATTTCAGAGTCCCAAATTATCAACTATTGTTCTCAATATCAGCCATTTTTCATTTTGTAATCAGTAAATAACAACACAGCTACAAAATGAAATGCGGAAAGTAGACAGAAGTAAGAGGCAACATACAATCTTGAAGCCTTCATTCAGAAATCTTAACTTCATGTATCTTCATTCAATCATTCTGATGAGATGATGATATAAAGAACAATGCTACAGAGGTGCAGACACTTCTCAACTAGGACTAGGACCAAACTTGTCCTTCAAATACTAAAACCACTTTTATGTCCCATAACCCACAAGTGACTAGATCAGACAGCTAGCGTTATGTCCTTTAAAACTGACTAAAAAGAGTAAAGAACTGCAGCCTCAAATATAAAACATCCTCATTCAATCACATCTTCAGTCACCACTGTGCAAGCAAGTCAAGAAAAAGTTAATAAAATGGACCACACATGCATACTCATCGATTCAGTGCTTTTTAAGTTGGCACCTGCTTGTGCTTGAGCTGGAAACCTCAGGATTGAAAAATAGCCCGTTATCATCAGGGCTATGAACCATCAGATGTAACTATAATTTGGTGCATGTCTAGAATGTTAAAACAACAGACATCATGATGAAGGATTTCATAAATTTGGTACACAAAGGAGCCATCAAATAGATGCTACCATGTTAGACAAATTCCACAACATCAAGTACATTTCATCCTTATAAATATATGAGCCACCGCCATTCACAAACTCATGTATTTCGCCATCCACCTCAATCACGCTCCGTCCGATATCCTTTCTCATTCCCTCATCACTCATCAATCTCCTAATCCTCAAAACATCACTCCACATTCCTTCATCAGCATAGATATTTGACAGAAGAACATAGACTCCAGAATCATCAGCTCCAAGATTTGCAAGACGTTCCACTGATAACTCAGCCAGCTCAACACAATTGTGGCTTCGGCAGGCAGCAAGAAGAGATCCCCACAATTCCGGAGTTGGTTCCATGGGCATTGTCTCTATAGCATGCCTGGCCTGCTCCAAACGTCCAGCACGGCCAAGTAGATCAACCAATGCACCATAATGTTCTACCTTAGGATCTATCCCGAAATCCTTTTTCATTCTCTGGAAAATATCTAAACCCTCTGAGACCAACCCAGCATGTGCGCAAGCAGTCAGCATGGCAAGTACACTAAGATCATCCACAGCAACACTCTCAGCCTCCATTCGATGGAGCAGCATGACAGCATCCAAACCATAGCCATGAGTTCCAAGTCCGATAATCATCACATTCCAAGTGACCACACTCCGCTCAGCCATGCTTTCAAAGATCAATGTGGCAAGATCCAAGCGCCCACATTTCATGTACATATCAATCAAAGCTGTCTGCACCACAACATCAGACAGAACTTTCTTCTTCTCCAAGTAAGAGTGGAGCCATCTTCCTTGCTCCAAAGCGCCCAGTTGAGCACAAGCACTGACAGCCCCCACGGCAGCGACCTTATCTAACCTTAGGCCACACTGTAGCATACTCTGAAAATACTCCAAAGCCTCCTTGGCCTCCCCACACCTAACATGCCCGTCAATGACAATGCTCCACGAGACCACATTGCGCTCCGGCATTTCCTCGAACAGTGACCTCGCCTCATCCATCCTTCCATGTCTGGCATAACCATCGATCATCGAGTTCCAGCACACCAAATCCCTCTCGGGCATTTGATCAAACAGCTCGCGCGCACGGTCCACACCAGCACCACCTTGCTTCCCATACCCGTCTATCAAGGTCGCCCAGGAGAACGCGTCCCTCTGCGGCATTTCATCGAACAGCTGCTGCGCGAGCACCATCTCCCCGCACCCGACGTACCCAGCGACCATGGAGTTCCACGAGACGATATCCCGCGAGACGCCACCTGCATCGTCGAACACCTTCCGGCCCGAGCTGCAGTCCAGGATCCTACAGTAGAAGCTGATGAGCGCGTTCAGCGTGAAGAGGTCCGCGGCCAGCCCCCGCCTCACGGCCTCGGCGTGAACCAGCAGTCCGGCCCTGCAGCCAAGTGCGGTACCGGAGGCCTTGAGGACAGCGGGGAACGTGTAGGCGTCGGGCCGCACGCCGCAACGGCGCATCCGCGCGAAGTAGAGCAGCGCGGTGCGGGGGCGCGCGGGGGTGTGGAGGCGGATGGCCGTGTTCCATGGGAATGGTTCGCGGGCGGCGGGTTCCGGGAGGCGCGCGAAGACGGCGTCCGCGAGCGCGGCGGCGCCGGGGACTGACGCGAGGGCGAGGAGGAGGAGGTTGGAGAGGCGCAGCGGGGAGGCGGCGAGGTGGCCCGAGGTGAGGAGGAGGGCGTGGCACTGGAGCGCGTGGGAGGCGGACCTGCACGCGCGGAGGCGGGAGAGGAGCGTCGGCAGGTCGACGCCGGCACGGGGAGGCCGCATTGATCAGGCATGGCCGCTTCAAACTCTGATGAGGAAGGCAAAGTGGCGGAGGGATTCTTTGGTGGGCTTGCTATTGATTAATGGGCTTTACCGAGCCAATTTCGATCGAGGCCTGGTAGCACCGACGCCTACCAAAGAGCGCGCGGGAGCCTGGGAGCCTGAACAATTCATGCCTTTCTCGGCCTTTTAACTAAGATAAGTGTAGTATCCGTTCTTATCGGTTTAATATCTGATATGTGGGTCATGTGCCCGCTTCGATATTAATCTAATTTTTTATTTATGGGGAAGGGCTCACCACAGTAGCTTGCTACTGGGGGCTACTGGGGTCCTCACGTGTCTCTTGGGCATTGCACTATTGCCCTTGCTGGCACACCCCTACCAAATCACAATAATTTTGTTTGTAATTGCTCTGGGTATTTGACGTTTTGGGCCGATGTTTAGTAAATCTTGGACCTTGAAGTGTCGCTACTGCCCAACTCTGGCGCTCCCCAACCAATTCGAATTAGTAAACCGTAATGTGGGTCTCTTCTGATTCGAATGTATCGGAGACCCAATGCCTCATGATCATTTTTAACTAACTGGCACTGGTTGAAGCCTCTTATGGGCTTGAGCCTGCATACCAAATGTTGTCAGTGGAGTGAAATTTGCTCGTGAGATGCAACAGAGGAAATGGATGGTTTAATTCAAACCATAAATTTGATCAATATGAAATTTCTATAGAATACTCCTATAGTTTTGATATTTTTTCATCAATAGATGATAAATTTCTATAGAATACGCCAGGACTAATATCCAGTAAACAAAATAAATGAACCTTACTTTTGTGAGATATGATACAACACGTCTACACCATTATTTAGTCCCTAGTCACCTAGTGGATCTGCTATTTACATTCTCTTCTAGACTAGATGAAGGAAACAATAATGTGAAGAAGGGACCAGAGAAGGCGAAACGGAAAATAGCTTAAAGGCTACATCTAAATATGGGATAATATTGTACAATAGCAAAACTTCGCTACACACACGGCGCCTTCCGCGACGCGTGCATGCCGCTGAGGCTGACTCGCAGCGGTCGCAGGGGCGGACGACGCGCGCGCGCACGACGGCTTGGCTCCCGCCTCCCCGCGCGCGGCAAGCCGGCACGGCAATGGCGCTCCCGACCATCCCACCCCGCGGCCGCCTCGCCCTCCACCACCTCCTCCTCCTCCTCCTCCTCGCGCGGCCCGCCGCCGGCGCCGGCACCCCCACCGGCTCGGAGTTCGACGACGGCACCTCGCCCAAGTTCCCCGGCTGCGACAGCACGATGCAGAAGGTGAAAGTGACGTACTGGGTGGACGGCGACGAGCGGAGCAGCCTGACGGGGATCAGCGCGAGGTTCGGCGAGGCCCTGCCGCGCGCGGCGCCGTCCGACGACCAGAAGCAGCCGGCTGTCGTGGCCAGCCCCAAGAGCGGCTGCGCCAAGCCGTCCGCGCCGCTCCCCGCCGGCTCCGTCGCCGTCGCGGTGCGCGGGGACTGCACGTTCATCGAGAAGGCCAAGGCCGCCGAGACCGGCGGCGCCGCGGCGCTGCTCCTCGTCAATGACCAGGATGACCTGGAGAGGATGGTCTGCTCCGACAAGGACCCGCCTCCAAACATCGGCATCCCCGTCGTCATGGTGTCCAAGTCCGCCGGCGACAAGGTCCAGGCGGCCATCGGGGACGGGGCCAAGGGTGAGAACAGATAGCTAGCTCTCTATCATGTGCCACCACGTACGTGCACCCATGATTTCATCCATGGCCATGGTTGGGTTCTCTTGCATGCATGCAGTCGACATTCTCATGTACGCGCCGCTGAAGCCGTCCTTCGATGGCGCCATACCTTTCCTCTGGATGATGGCCGTCGGCACAGTGGCCTGCGCCTCCGTGTGGACCGTCGCCGTCGTCGGAGAAGAGGTGCACACGAATCTCGATCGGTCGTCAGAGTTTCTAGAATAATGAAATGTCCATGTGGCAACAACTGCGTCAGTTTCTTCTTGTAGCCTAGCAAGCAGGGCGATGTTTCCCTGGGTGGGGAGGAGAACCCGGACGCCGAGGTGGTGGAGCTGCAAACCCAGACGGCGCTCGTGTTCATCGTCACCTCCTCGCTTGTCCTGCTCTTCCTCTTCTTCTTCAACTCCAGATGGTCCGCCTGGCTCCTGGTGTGCCTCTTCTGCCTCGGCGGTGTCCAGGTACATACTACTACTCAATAATAATTCGAATGGACTTTGCTGGTTCATCAACTGATCGATGCATTCACCTCATCTGCTGCTCCTCTTCTGCTTCCAGGGAATGGAATTCGTGGCATCGTCTCTCATTGTCAGGTGCGCACTGCATGATAACTGAGACCAGGAAAAAAAAAGATTTCAAATTGTTTAACTGTTCAGTGCTTGATTGCATGAATGCTCCTAGTTCTTGAAAAAAAAAATGCTGCATACTACTGCGTGCAGACTCTGCCAGCGGTGTCGCGAGGCGAAAGTGAAGCTTCCTGCTCTAGGGAACGTGAAGGTGGTCACGCTAGTCATCTTGCCACTAGCCTTCATCTTCGCCTTGACCTGGGCTACAAACCAGAACTCACCGCTTGCTTGGGTTGGTCAGAACCTCATGGTACGTAAGATCCTTGGGCCTGTGTCCGAGCCCATGTGCTCACTGCTGCTTGCTTGCCGGCTTGCTCCGATCCTTCATCAGTGACTGTGCTTACTGAGACACTGACACGGTTCTTCTTCATTCAGGGCATCTGCATGATGATTCTAGTATTGCAAGTGGTGCATATGCCAAACATAAAAGTACGAGCGATTATATGGATTGCCATGCTATGGTTCAATAGATCTTCAAGAGGAAATCTTTTTTTTTTTATCTACCTTTGTCAACTGGAGTTGAACACGTCTCTGACGAGCTCTAGATCGTTATTTTCAGGTTGCATCGGCGCTCCTCGTCGCGGCTTTTTTCTACGACATATTCTGGGTCTTCATATCACCCCTAATATTCAAGAAAAGCGTCATGATCACGGTGAGTTTTGAATCAAATTACAGATGGCTACCGACTGAATATTTTTCATGTCGTGAGCTGAGCATAGCCGGAATGAAATCTCGCAAAATTCAGGTTGCTCGTGGCACCGATGACGGGCCGAGCCTTCCCATGGTGTTGAAGATGCCAAAGGAGTTCGATTCGTGGAATGGGTATGACATGATTGGGTTCGGGGACATCCTCTTCCCAGGACTGCTTGTTGCTTTCAGTTTCAGGTGAATACCTCAAGTGGACTCTGATTTCATCCACAGTTTCAGCTATAAGAACAAAATTGTTTCTTCACCTGAAACTTACCAGCTGCAACTGAACTGTAGATTTGACAGAACACACGGCAAAGACTTGACAGACGGCTATTTCCTCTGCCTAATGATCGGTTATGCCTTCGGTATGTAGCAGTCAGTCCGTTTCTGAATTCAGAGAATAACAATACTGCTAACATCAACAAAGTCATGTCTTTCTGCTTTTTAATATAATCGACAACTCTCCAGTGTGATTCTTTAAAACAAGAAACAATGTCATGCTAATGCAGGCTTGTCATGCACATATGTTGGCTTGTACCTGATGAACAGTGGCCAACCAGCTCTGCTCTACCTTGTTCCTTCAACGCTAGGTACCCCTGCAGCAACAATTTTGATGCGAATTTACACATTTTGGTGCGAAATACATCAGAGTTCTCACAACTATTGCTGCGATGAATTTGTGCAGGAGTTATCGTTCTGCTTGGAGCGAAGAGGGGCGAGCTCAGTCAGCTCTGGAACGCCAAGGTGTAGCCTGTCCGGGAGGCATTGGCTGCAGGCTTGAAATGAGCTTGGTTTAGCTAGACTTGTGGTCATGTATCTGATGGGTTTTGGTGAAATTATGCCAAGCATCAGCATGATCCATGGTTAGGAAAATTCTTTGTTTCAGTACACACAACACACATACGAGGGGTGGTTAAATTGTTACTACTTACTAGCCTGCTGCACTGCACGTTGCAAGTCAAAGTCGCTAGCGTGATGTAAATTCGAGCAAATTAGACGATATTTGATCCTGACATGTATGATTACAGGCAATGTAAAGTTCCTAAGTCGTTCAGAAGCCGCTCCATTTGTTGGACGATTTTCTACGTGCTCCCTCCGTTCTAAAATGTAAATAGGTTTATTTCTATCCTAAGTTAAACTTGTCTGATGTAAATAAAATTTACAGAAAAATGTAGCAACATCGACTATATCAAATTAGTTTTATTAAGTCCATCATAAAATATGTGCTTGGTAGTGTATATATTTGAACTCTTATATAGTTGGCCAAAGGTAGATAATTTTAACTTGAATAAAAATAAAACGATTTATATTTTGGAATACAAGGAGCAAAGGCTATCGACCTTACTAAACTTTGTTTGAGGAGAAAGTTTGCATTCTAGATATTTATTGTCTTAGAATATGGATAAATTTTTTTTGTCTTACCTTGTGAAACTTGATGAACTATTTAACTTTGATTTGGGCAATATCTCATAATGATTGTGTTTCAGTGTGTTTTAAACAACTTTTAAGGCGTGTCTGGATCATTTCTTCTAAACTATACAGCTCTAAAAGTTCTAGAGCAATTTAGCTCACTTTTGAGTTGTAAAGCTCTAATATAAGCCGAGCTAAAATTTAGAGCGAACTTTAGACCACTTGTTTAGACTTTTAGATAAAAAAATTATTGCTCTAAAATTTAGAGGAGAAAAATCCAAACAGGCCCACAGTGTAAAGTACTCGTAGGAACATGGTCACCACATACATAGGGACAACACTATGTACTCCCTCCGTCCCATAATAAATGCAATTCTTTGAATTTTGCGATTCTTGTTTGACTATTTGTCTTATTCAAATTTGTTATACAAATAATAAATTAAATAAATCATTATGAAAATATCTGTAACAATAAAATAAGTCATAACAAAACAAATAATATTTATTAAAATCTTTTGAATAAGACGAACGGTCAAACATGAATCACAGAAGTCAAAGAATTACATTTATTATCGGACGGAGGGAGTATATTACATAGAGGGTTAAGTATATTTTCATCATATAAAATGCTTGCTAATCTCTTTTTAGCTCTGAACTAGTTCCAGATAATGAGCATGACTACAAACAATGCAGCAATAATAATAGAAACAAACTAGTTCTAAATAAATATATATAATTATAAACAGGTAAAACATTTTTTTTAGAAAATACTATTTTCGTACTTTTTTTTAAAAAAACTAATGAATCTTTTTCTGCGAACTAAATTACTAATGAATCCTCAGATAGTAAACCAATCAACCTGGATATATTTCGTCTAAATGCAACGCTACTGGGTCCAGGGCACAAGGTAATTCACGTTTAAATTTGGAATGCGGGAATCTTTAAATAATGCATATATATATTTTTTTAACCGGAGATAGGAGTGACGCAAACACAGGTCGCCGGAGCTTCTTCCTGTGCATTTATTTTAACCACATGTCATGATGATGCAAGTTTACCTTCAACTTGGACAAGCCGCATGTGATCAGTAATTAATCATCTTCCCCTTCCAGGAGGGTCTTCCGGTCTTCCCTCCCCCGTCCCCGTCCTGCAGCTCCGACTCCGACCACGGTGAGCGGCGCTCCCGCTTGGCGCTTCAGATCGCCGCGCCGCACCCCCCCACAAAATTTCACGCTGGTACGCGACGCCTTCTCGTCTACTTGTCCACCATTTACCTTTCCTGGATCTGAATTTCGCCCCCCTGCGTAGCGCAGATGCCGCTCGGAGGGTGGGATTGATCTCGGGGGCCCATGAGCTTGCCGGGGAGGAAGGCCCCGGCGGGGGCCACCGGAGTCCGGCGGTGGCTCGTCACCGTCGTCTTGTCGGCGCTGGCGCTGGTGCTGACCCTCGTGGTGATATCGCTGTCCCAGGGCTCGTCCCTGCCTCGGACGTCGCTGCACGACTACCTCCCCGCCGGAGTTACTGGCCTGGGGAAGCGTTCGTCGTTGGAGCATGCTGACGGGAACAGCAGTGGCGCCGCTGCAATTGGGGAGCAGAATGGTCAGGGTGTTGACCTGAATAATTCAAGCCAGCCGTCTGCAGTTACAGGAAGGATTGATGGCGACGAGCCGGATCCAGTCACTTCCAGTGATGCCGCAGCGACTCCCAACGACGACACATCTGGTGAATCTCAACAGGCTGAGCAAGGTGAACAGTTGGTTCGTTTCCCTGAGATTCTCTGCACAGCATATTTACCAACAGGAATGGGATGGGATGTCATTTGTCATTGTACTGTAGTGATTTATTAGATTCATCATCGTAACAGATTATCTGAGATAGCAGGAATTTATCTTTGTTTTCGGACTGTGCAGATACTTGCGATCTATATCGTGGAGAGTGGGTTACTGATTCTTGGGGGCCACTGTACACAAACAACTCTTGCCCTATCATCACACAGATGCAAAATTGCCAAGGAAATGGGCGACCGGATAAGGACTATGAGAATTGGAGATGGAAACCAGAACAGTGTAACCTACCACGCTTTGATGCAAGGAAGTTCTTGGAGTTGATGAGAGGCAAGACACTTGCGTTTGTCGGGGATTCAGTTGCTCGAAACCAGATGGAGTCTCTCCTTTGCATTCTATGGCAGGTGAGATGTCTCCTGCTGCTGATCAGAATCTTACATTTATATTATAGTGTAATTAAGACAAAACCATGACCTGCCAATTACTTTATGTACCCTAGGTCAAACTTTATTGTTTTATTTCAATGGAGACCTATTCTCTAAAATAATAACTATTACTGATAAGAAATAGAATGGAAAGTAACTAGATCCTTCCATCCATACTCTTACGGATAGGAGGCCTACGAGTTAGATTTGCTTAAATGTGTCTATTTCCAGGATATAATGCTCCTCCTATTTCAGAAGTTCTTTTAGGAGTTCTGGGGACTAATACTAAGATTAATAGCTTTCCTTTTCTCATCATGTTTGACATTACTCTTTACTGAACATTTCTTGACAAGCCTTTATCCCTAGAATTCAGTAATTTTAATATGAAGGGCAAATTTAAACAGCTCATTATTTCTACATTCAATGTAGCATTTGTTGTCAGGCAACATATATCTGCTTCGTTGTCTTTAAAACATCCGGTGTTCTCCTTTTTATAGGTAGATGTCCCACAAAACCGTGGCAACAAAAGGATGCACAAGTGGCTCTTCAAGTCAACTAAAACAACTATTGCCCGTGTCTGGTCTTCTTGGTTAGTACATAGGTCAACTGAAGCTGTTGGGATTGCTCCTAAGGGTATTGATAAGGTTTTTCTGGATATTCCTGATGAGACCTTCATGGAGTTCCTCCCAAGGTTTGATGTACTTGTCCTTTCCTCTGGCCACTGGTTTGCCAAACGATCAGCCTATATCCTGAATGGGAATGTTGTTGGAGGGCAGCTTTGGTGGCCTCGTAAAGCAGGAAAAATGCAGGTCAACAATGTGGATGCTTTTGGTATATCTGTTGAGACTTGCCTAACTGCTGTGGCAACTAACCCAAATTTCACAGGCCTAGCTATTGTGCGAACATGGTCACCTGATCATTATGAAGGCGGAGCATGGAACACTGGTGGATCATGTACTGGAAAGGTCAAGCCCTTGGATGAAGTGGTGAGGAATGGCTTTACCGATGCGATGCATGAAAAGCAGATTGCAGGCTTCAGGAAGGCAGTGAATAATGTGGGGGAACACGGTTCCAGGTTGAAATTGATGGATATTACCGAACCCTTTGCCTTCAGGGCTGATGGGCATCCTGGCCCGTATAGAAGTCCTGACCCAAACAAGAAGACACAGAGAGGGCCAGATGGAAAACCTCCACCTCAGGATTGTTTGCATTGGTGCATGCCAGGACCAGTAGACACATGGAATGAGATGTTGCTAGAGACGATACGAAGAGAGTTCGAGAGAGATAGAACCTGAGGATAGAAATTGCTGGCGGCTTCGCATCACATGATACATTCTGCGCTGCAGACTCCATAGGCATGTATCGCAGCACTTAGCATGTTGTGTTTACCATAGATAGGAACGAACATAGTTTCAGATACGTAAGATTCACTGTATTTTTCCTGACATATTTTTGGACATCATTTTCTTGCCAAATTTTGTCAACTGATACGTGCTGGCTTTGTACTAGTCAACCTGGTTTGGTGTAATATAATGAAAATGTAACAGGCGGAAATTAGAGAATCACTCGCTGAATCACTTTTAACTATTTTGTGTGTGTGTGTGTGTGTGTGTGTGTGTGTGTGTGTGTGTGTGTGCACAAAAAATGTACTGCTCTTCTTTTGCCATCGCGAACAATATGTAGTTATTCTTGAAATTGCATATATGGTTTAATATTTTTTGGGCGTGGCATATATGGTGTTTGGTTTTGCCAATGCGCGTGATCTTTGATATGTTGTTATTTCAGGAAGCAAGTGTATCAGTTAGGTGGTGATTGGTGCATTTGGCTACAGAAATTCTGTATTGTGTGTGACTACTGACTACCATTAGTGTACTAGAGACACAGCTTGGTGGATAATAAAGTAGCACCGTGTCGCCCTAACTAGCCACCGAAGACAAGATGCGGCAGCTCCGCGCGCCGCCGGGACTGGGGGTGGATCCGCGTGCGCCGTGGCCGGGGCAGCTGCGAGCCGCATGCCTCTTCCGCGAGGTAGGAAGTGAGGTCAGCGCTGATCTTGTTAAAAACCAAGTGGCTGTAAATTGTCATTTCAAGTAACCATTGCTATTGTGAAAGAACATACATGGGTGATATTAAGATTGGCATCGTAGGTTTAGATTGTTTGGTTCTCTGGTAATGTGATTTACTTTCCTGTTTGTTTTTCTATTATTTGTAATTTGTAATGCAGGTTCTTATAGTCAGTTGCCCCTCTCGATGCAGATATGCCACATGTCTAAATCATGTTAGTGCCTTCTTTGCTTCAAGTCCTTGGGAAGCTAAATACATTAATACAATGTGGTCTCGATCTTTCATGCATAAAACTTTCCTGTATCAAAATTCAAAATATGCCTATTCAAGCATGCATCAAATGGTAAAACATCTTATCTAATTAATTACAAACATGCATAGATGGCCATGTCTTTTTGAACCATTTACCTGGTAGCTGGTAGTATGGTATACCTGAGGCTAGAATAATATAACATATATTAATGGGCCAAATTCAGTAGCAGGCTTCTTTATGCTAGCTTGCTGTATGGATTCAGTGCTCCATTATTGGGCCAGATACAGGAGTGCTCCATTATGGACTTTTGCTTGATTTGGCTGCTTTTATTCAAAACTTTATCAAAGGCACAACATCAGCAAGGAAATGCATTGATGTAGCAGTTTGTTGTTCCAGAATTTTATTAAGCACAAACTCCGCAAACAACAACAAAAATACACGCCTCATTTACTCAAAAAGATTTATTCCTCCCTCGTATGTGACCCAGATGACACCTTGCCGTGCATTGCAGTACTCCATTATAGGCTTGTCGTAATCTCTATTGACTTGAATTTATCATTGCAGGCATCAGCAGACTACTGTTGATGCCTGTCTTAGGCCTTATGTTCCCAGCAGTTCTTCACTTCACACATTCAGAAGCGCAGTATGGAAAAATCTGAAGTAGCTCTTTCAAGGTTTAGTAGCTGCATCATGCTTGTGGCCTATGCTAGCGATATATTTTTTTTCCTACTAAAGAGCCACCGCAGTATGCAACTAAATAGCCTCTGCTGTCGATGGACGTGCTTGTGACCGAGAGGGCGCTGCAGGACCTCAATCTGCCCGTTTGCGCGGCGACGAGCAGCATCCAGATAACGCCTCAGGAGGAACTTCCGGCTTTTTTTTTTTTTTTTTTGTAAAGTAGGATAAGCAAGGAAAGTTTTACCTCTGATAATGTTTCTTTTAGATCTAAGTAGGATGAGCGAGGACGTGTGGGCCCACACGTGCAGCGGACCTTCGTTGCTTCCGCCAGGAATAGCGGACGAGCAGCCGTCCGCTTGTGTTTAGCAAACTGCGCTGCGCTCATCCATCCGGTATGCATCTCCTGCAGGACGTCCATAGCAGACGCGGTGCAGTTCGTCTCAGAGGAAGAAACATGAGATTTAGACTAACCGCACTATCACCCCGTATAACTTCCTGTAAAAGAGATGGAGGAGAATATAGTGCCGCAGCGGTAACCGCTAAGCAATCCGGTAGCAGCATCCATCCGTGAAGTATAAGGCTTGCAGGGCTGGATACCCGACCTGCGCTAGTGGGAGACACAGCACATATAGTGCGGGCCTCACTGTTTTTCCAACTAAAAAATGGTACAACTCGTAAACCAAAAAACCAAATTAAATTCCGATTACACCATTAAATTTGTTTCAATAAATTCTTCAAAATAAGATCTCATATGGATATATTTAGACAAAATTACAAATAGACTCCAATGATAGTAGTTGGTATAAAATATGAGATATAGAGGATTATGAGTGTAGAATAAACGAGCATAAAAAAAAGAATCTTGATGACTAGCATATATAGAGCATAAAAATACAGCACGATAAGGACGGTTGGTCTTACGACTCCTGAAAAAGCAGCACGGCTCCGACGGACAACAAAATTCTATTCGCATGATGAGCCTAAACAACGGCCGTGTGATGTGACACTTCTCCAGTCAGTAATGTCAATCGCCGCAGAGCTCAAGATAACATTGTATTTGTCAGCTGTCATATCCTAGCTAGCTACTCCAGGGCTTTGATCTCATCGGTTAGGTCATATCCTAGTATGGTCCGGGAGAATATGCCACTTGGCCTTTCGCCGCATGTTACTCCTTCCTCAAGCCATTTGCTACCGGCTTTTTTTTTATATATTCAATTCAGGTGGTAAATTATTTTACACCCATGATATCGTCGTCAACCGGATTCGGATGCTGTTTGCTCATCTTTTCAGTGACCATGCGAGCAGCGTGCTAATAATCTAGGACCTTGGGTGCCCACTACCCGAGTGATGAGCCAATCAGCAAATTAAAGGGATTAACACACACACACACACTGTCATTGCATGAGCTGTGAGGCGTGTTGAGCAACGAAATGACTAGTGTTTAGAATTACCCGCCCGTTTAAAATACATGACGTGTATCATTTTTTATTCTTTGAAAAATCACTGGTATCCAATGAGATCAAAATTGTATCAACGTGCGTAGGCTAGACTATCAGCAACAAGTTGATGAAATATATGCGTAGTCCTACGTAGGAATAGCCCGCGGAAAACACGTGCACTACTAGAAAACTGGACTTTGCTGAGTGCCTAAGACTTTGCTAAGTGCAAAATTTAGGGGCACTCGGCAAAGCCATATTTTGCCGAGTGTAGCGCTCGGCAAAAAAATACACTCGGCACGGTTTTGCCGAGCGCCGGCCACTCGGCAAAGTTTTCGCTCGGTAAAATTACACTGAATGGCACGGCGGTAACCCGCCGTCGAAACTTTGCCGAGTGCCAGCCGTCAGGCACTCGGCAAAATTTTTATTTTTTTTAAAAAATATTTTGCCGAGTGCATTGCCCCTCACGCTCGGCAAAATTTTTATTTTTTTTCTAAAAACTATTTTGCCGAGTGCTTTGACCCTCACGCTCGGCAAAATTTTTATTCTTTTAAAAAAATTATTTTGCCGAGTGTATTGGCCCTCACGCTCGGCAAAATGTTTATTTTTATTTTTTTAAATTATTTTGCCGAGTGCTTTGCTCCTCACGCTCGGCAAAGTTGTTTTTATTTTTTTAAGAAAGCGTTTGCCGAGTGCTTTTCCCCTGACGCTCGGCAAAGTTTTTATTTGTTTTTAAAAAAGAAAGATTGTCGAGTGTGAGGACAATGACGCTCGGCAAAATTGTTATTTATTATTTAAAAAAATATTTTGCCGAGTGTGACGACAAAGACGCTCGGCAAAGCTTTTTTTAGTTTATTAAAAATTAATTTTGCCGAGTGCATTAGTTCTGACGCTCGGCAAAATGTGTTAGCTATTTTAAACGTCATTTTTAAATATTTATTTTGCCGAGTGCCACCAGCTGAGGCACTCGGCAAAGTTTTTTTATTTTTAAAAAATATATTTTGCCGGGTGTCTTTCTTTGGCACTCGGCAAAGTTTTTTTTTGATTTTTGGTCTGAATATTTTTGTGTAGCCATGTGACAGTATGTCAAACTCTATTTTAAAATTTGGTGCAATTTTTAATTTTTTTATATATTTTATGAATTTATTTTGTTTCATCAATTTTTTTGAAATATTTTAAATTTGAACTGCAGATACATGAAATAATGGAATTGGGTCATCTAAATTTAGACTCATGCACTTTAGGATATGTTGAGGCCGTAACCCGGAGGTCACATGAAATATCGAGCATCACGCTGACGAAACATGCCTACTTTCTTGCGGGAAAAGTGATTTTAAATTTTATAAAATCTAAACGAAGTCCGAATATCACGAAACTTGTTGAGCAATCATGTTATCGTATATGGAGGCTATGATAAAAAATTAAGAAAGTTTCGAGCAAATAGTGATGTCAGATGACAAAAACTCAAACATCTCCACATGCGATAACATGATGTCCATGGTGGAGATGTCTGCCTTTTTTGCACCCGTCGTCACTACTTCTTCAAAATCTTCTCAAATTTTAACCATAGCCTCCACATACGATAACACGATGCCTCAACAAGTTTCGTGATTTTCGGACTTCGTTTGCATTTTATATAATTTAAAATCACTTTTTCCATAAGTACCTCTGCATGTTATGTCACCGTGATGCTCGAGATTTCATGTGAGCTCCTGAATACGGCCTCAACATACCCTAAACTGCATAAGTATAATTTTTTGGATGACCCAATTCCATTATTTCATGTACCTGCAGTTCAAATTTGAAATATTCTAAGAAAATTGATTAAACAAAATAAATTTATAAAATATATGAAAAAAATTCAAAATTACACCAAATTTTAAAATAGGGTTTGGCATAATGTGAGAAGGCTAAAAAAATCAGGCCAAAATTAAAAAAAAACACATTTGCCGAGTGCCTAGCCCCGGGGGCACTCGGCAAAGTTTTCAAAAAAAAACACGCATAAGGCCGCGGCCGGCCCAACCCACGCGCGCCCGAGCAAACCCTCACCCCCAGGCTCCCGGCCGCGCGCGCCTGCCTCCCACCAGCGCGCGCCGGCCTCTCCATCCGCGGCCGCGCCACATCTGCCGCCGCCACCGCCCGCGCAGCCGATTCCCGCCCCTTCCCCGCTCGCCCCCGGCCAACCCGCGCGCCCCGGCCAAACCCCCGCCCCCCGCCACCCCCGGCCCACCCCCGGCCGGCCAGGACAGACAGCCGGCTCCGACCAGGTCAGGCCGCCGACCCCGGCCAGACCCGCGACGCCGGCCGGGCTCCCTCCCCCGGCCCGGCTCGCTCCCCTGCTCCCTCCCCGGCCACCCCCAGCCCCCGGCCACCGCCGGCCCGTCCCCGGCCGGCCAGGCCAGGCAGCCGGCCCCGGCCAGACCCGCGGCGCCGGCCCGGCTCCCTCCCTCGGCCCGGCTCCATCCCCTGCTCCCTCCCCGCCCCCAGCCACCCCCGGCCGGCCGGGCCAGGCAGCCGGCCCCGGCCAGATCAGGCCGCCCCGATTCGCTCCCCTGCAGCGCGCTACCGCCGCCCGTCCCGCCCTCGCCCGCGGTAAGGCCGGTGAGCTTCCCCGGTCGCCGGTCAGGAGCTAAGTGGAGGAGGAAGTAGGTGGAAGAAGGAGGAGGAGGTTGAAGAAGGAAGGAGGAAGAAGAAGGAGGAGGAGGAGGCCGGCGAGGCGAGGAATGTGAGGAGTAGGAGGCTAAGGAGGAGAAGGGGAGGAGGTGCCTCCATCTGCACGTCCTGTCCCATCCCGTTCACGTCTCGCCAAGGTATATGCCATTGTGATAGTTGACCTTCGTGCCGTTGTGGTTGCCGGCCTTCGTGCCGTTGTGATCGTTGGCCATCGTGCCTTTGTTTTTTTCAGGTTATCGAAACCTCCCCGTGCAGGGGAGGTGCTGCCAAAATTTTTAACAAGCACTAAATTTTTGCCTTTTTATGCAGGAAGCACGGGCGTCTGTGGATTGCAGATGGCGCCGAGTCCTCGACCTCTGCACCCTCTCTCTCCGACGTGAGGGCACAGAGCATGTCCAGAAGCCTTCCCATACGTGCACGGCCTACTCCAACACTGTCGCGGGTCGAGGAACTTCAGGTAAATTCGGTTTCACTCGTCGTACATTGAACTTTACACACATTGATCAGATTTGCAATACTGCTTTACACATGTGATTGAAACACTGTAGGCCGAGCTGGACTCGACAAAGGCCGAGCTGGACTCGACAAAGGAGACGACCACACTCCTGACCGCTCAGCTGGAGGCCACACAGAAGCAGGTGGCGGAAATGTACCAGATCGTGCGGACCATCGGGCAAGCATCGGGTGTAGCGGTGCAGTTACCAACTATAGCTCCGGTTCGACACTTCACTCCTGTGAGTATGAAAGCTTAATGCCTTCGTGCTGTTGGGATTGTCGGCCTTCGAGCCGTTGTGACTTTCGGCCTTGGTGGCGCTTGGATTGTCGGCCTTCGTGCCGCTGTTTATTGCAGGCTGGAAATCTCCCCGTGCAGGGGAGGTGCTGCCAAAATTTTCAATTTTAAGTCTAACACTTGCAATCTCCTCTCTTGTGTGCAGCCTCCGTCGGCGGGTTCACACAATCCCGCTACCGTGTCACCGGCGGTTGATCGCGTCAATCCTTCTCCGCAGTCCGGTCTTTCACCACAGTCTGGGTGGCCACAGTTTCAGTCTCCGCCGTCGCAGTAGGGATGTTGATGTTGAACTCGTGACATTGAACTTTGTGATGTTGAACTTGTAATAATGAACTCGGGATATTGAAATTTGGTGGATTTGTGATGGATTTTCGACGGATTTATGAAATATGCGTGTACTTTTGATATATAATGCATGCTGCTGATTGAGCTATGATAATTTATATATATATATATATATATATATATATATATATATATATATATATATATATATATATATATTGCCTGTTATAATGAAATGCAAAAATAAAAAAATTGCAATCCTCGGGTTCTTTGCCGAGTGCCATGGCATAGGCACTCGGCAAAGTTTATTTTTAAAAAAAACAGTTCACAAACTTTGCCGAGTGGCTTGCACATGGCACTCGGCAAAGTAAATGTTCAGAAAAATGTGCAGAAAACTTTGCCGAGTGCCAATACCAGAAACACTCGGCAAAGTTTTTTTCCAAAAAAAAATTTAAAAACTTTGCCGAGTGCCAGCCACCGGAGCACTCGGCAAAGTAAATGCAAAAAAAACAAAAAAACTTTCTTTGCCGAGTGCTATGCGTCACACTCGGCAAAGTTTTGCTGGACAAAAAATTAAAAAAATTGCCGAGCGCCGCACCTAACACTTGGCCAAATATTAGTAATGGCCGCCGCCGTAACGGTCGGAAATATTTTGCCGATTATTTTCAAAACACTCGGCAAAATTTTTCATTATTTTGCCGAGTGCCCCGATAAAAAACACTCGGCAAAGTATCTTTGCCGAGCAAAATTTTGCCGAGTGCTACACTCGGTAAAGCTTTTGCCGAGGCCT
Organism: Eremochloa ophiuroides; assembly: GCA_038502445.1. Lineage (NCBI taxonomy): Eukaryota > Viridiplantae > Streptophyta > Magnoliopsida > Poales > Poaceae > Eremochloa > Eremochloa ophiuroides. Next base: position 80,364,500 of record JAHLJS010000006.1, read on the forward strand.
CCAGTAGTGGTGCTCCCGAATCATAATTCCAACCAGCAATTGCCATCATCCCGTGATGGACGAAGAATCTTTCCGAACATCACAAGTTGTGTGTGTTTTATAGAGTATACTCCTTTTTAATAAGAAAAGGACAATTCAGTAGAACAATTCAAGCAATTTCCAGTCGAGTCTGTAAACAACAAACAAAGAAAAAAAAAAGAAAAGTTCAATACGGATTGAAACCAATATCATGGAAAAAAAAATCGTCCATGCCTGATCTTTCAGCGGCAGAGCATGGCCCGTGAGGCCATGAGACATTTTGACCATGCATTTTTCACCCCCAGTCAACCTTATCAAAAGCTTTGGCAAAACTCGGGTACGTCAAAGCCGGCCCGGTGTGGCCCCATCTCCGGTCCATGATTGATCGCACACGTGCCATATCAACTTTTACAATAATCCTGTGCTCCTGATCCGTGCTCTACTAGCTAGTATACTAGTAGTAGGTAGTGGCTGGTTGACAAATGTGTGACATTGAGAGTACTCTCAAATCTTGTCAGGTACAACTCAGCTTTAGTAAAGAAGTTATGTTTAGGTACAACTCAACTTTACTAATAAAGTTATTTTTTTAGAAAAATAGTTTCATGAATAATTTTTTTTAAAAAAAACTGAGCTATTTTAGAAATGTTGTTTGACAAAACAGGTTTATCAATAATTTTATATATGGTTGAGAGCGAGCTATTCATGCCAACTAAGAAAAGAAAAAAAATAGATTCACGTAAAACTGTTTTGCAAAAAAGAAGTTGTTGTTGTGAGCTGTACGCCTCTCGTATATCCGATCGGTTTCAGCTGTAGTGGTGCATACCGAATTGAACCAGCGTTTGGGGACAGCACACGGAGAGGAGAATGGAGGAACTCGGGAACAGACAAGCATGGCGCGCACTTCTCATGCAACGATGGGTGATCCACAGGCCACCACTAGACGAGTCGTCGGCTGCGTTCGGTTGAGGGTATAAGCGCTTATAAGCGCTTATTTTTCAGCACTTCAGCAGTATTTTTCTCTCACAAGATTTCAGCACTTCTACAGCACTTCAGCGCTTATCTACAGCACTTCAGCTTCACCGAACACAGCCGTCGTCGTTGTCACAGTGACATGCCATGCCCTGATGCCCATGCCCCCCCTATGGGCTATGGCGCATGCAATTCTGATATATTCCGTTACATAGCACCAAACGGCAGTTGCAGCAATGCCACACATTGCTGTGTGCTCCTTGATCTTAGCGTTCAAACAAACAGCCACAATTTAAACTACTCTTCCTTTAATTTATTCTTCAAAAACAGAAAACTATTCTACGGGTACGCACATATATAGCTGCAAAGCACGAGAGCTGATCTAGCTCGAGCGAATAGTTGTAGCCAGTCGTTTCAGATATTTGGTGTGGTCGGTTTTGTGCATTCAGTGATCTGATTTCGGCTAGCTCACCTCTACCCTGTATGGAGTGTGTCGCGCTTCATTCTTAAATAGGAGTACTAGTTTTTGCACTACTACGTTTTTGCTCGGTGCATTATCCCGCCAAACGGCCATGGTCGACAACTCTCTGGACGCATCTGGGTCAATGACTCAAAACTTCACATATAAGTGGGAGTACGGAGTAAATCACTCTGAGATGCGCAGTAGTACTGTTGTTTTAGATAATTGCGTGGGCAAGCATCGGCCACTTCACCATCATATCCGGACGAGGCCAGAACCATCCGAGAGCGAGAGAGACACAGACATGGCGATAAGCCCTCCCTCTCCCTCCTCGGTCCCTGCTGGCTGCTGTCCCACTCCGCCACCCCCAAACCCGATCGATCGATCCACCCGGCCCGGCCCGCCGGCAGGCACAAGTGTCCCACGTCCCTTTCCCCGGCCGCTACACTCTGCAGCCGCCGTGGCGTTTCCTGGGCGCGGCTGGCTGGCGGCTCCACTCCAGTTCATCCCCGTGGGGACGCAGCGGCGCAGGTGCCGAAGCCTCGCTCGCCAAGCTGCCGGAGCCAGCCAGCCAGGAGCCGGACGCCTTGGAGTTGGAGTGGAGCGGGGACTGAGCACCGCATGGCCCCCGGCCCCCGGCTGCCCCGCACGCGTCCACGGGACGATCCGTCTCGTCGCCGCTGCATTATTCGCTTTATCCATCTACTATGCCTCTGGACCACGGGCAATAATTCCCGTCGCGCGCCTTTCTCGACCCCAATCCGTTCCGCTTCTTCATGATCATGGCATTGGCATGACAGGTTCCAGAGCGAACCCCACCCTAGGCAAGCAGCCACTGCCATGGACCATGCCACGCAACAGTGCTCTACTCTGTTTGTCTCCGCATCGTTCGTTCGTCGGATAAACACGGGATCCGTGATCGGTTTCCTCCGGCAAGGCTCCGCATGATTCTTTTCTTTTTCTCCTCGGTTGTGTTTTCTGAGGAAGGGAAGATCAGGCTCGAGTAGTACTAGACGATTCCTCGCGCCACCTCATATAAAACGAAAGGAACAACGAAGCAAAAAGGATGTGAAAGAACAATTTGATCTTGGTAATCTCGAACAAAATTCTCTGTACAAAACAAGTTCGAGAGCAACTCCAAGTCAAAATCAAACTCTCGATCGCACTAAAAACCTCGATCTCTACGCTACAAGAAACATTTTTTTTCATTCCATTCCAGCGATCGGTCACCGCGGCCCGGGAGCAAGGCGCAGGGCTACTTGATCCTGGCCGCCGCCGCGGTGGCCGGAGGCGCGAAGAACCCGACGGCGCGGCACTTGACGTCCATCCCGGCACCGCCGGGCATCGGTATTGCCCCGGCGGGCGCCGCCGCCGACGACGGCGAGGCGGCGGTGGAGCGCTTGTAGGGGCCGAGCCACTTGGCGAGCATGTAGCGCGTCTTCCGCCAGGGCGGGACGTGGAGGCCGTGGGCGCGGAGCGACCGGCGCGCGGCGTCGGACGCGACGCGCACGGCGCGGCCGACGGACTCCTCCCGCGCGACCACCGCCGGCGACGCCGGCACCGCGGCGACGACGGCCGCGTACTCGGGCGTGGCGCGGGCCACCTCCAGCCCCGAACGGAAGTCGGCGTCCACAATGTACCTGCCCCGCTGCCGCGAGCCAGCGCCCGCGGCCGGCGGCGGCGCGACCACGTCGACGTACTCGTACGTCCCGGCCGTGATGCCGCCGGACGCCTCCCACCGCGACCTGCAGACGCCGGCGTCGTACCCGGCGCCGCGCAGCCTCCGCACCACGGCGCGACGGAACGCCGCGCCGTGCGGCCGCAGCGCGGCCTCGGCCTCCGTGGCCGCCGCCACCGCGGCGACCAGCCTGATCCGGAACACGTCCTCCTCCGCCGGCGGGTCGAGCAGCGCCCTCATGGACGCCGCGGCGGCCGCCGCCCGCCCGGGCCCGTCCTCCTCGTCAGAGTCATCGTCGTACTCCTTGGGCGCCGGCCCCGGCCCGCCTTCCTCGGCCGCGCCGGCGCCCGTCTCGAGGAACGCCTGGACGAGCCCCGAGAGGCAGGCGGACGCGTCGTGGTCGCTGCCGCTGCTGGTGCACCCCGCCGTGGCGTCCCCGCGGAGGCGCGCGCGGACGGCGTCATCGTCGAGGCGGATGTACACGGCCATGTCGCCGGCGGCGAGGAGGCGGTGGTGCCGTGGTGGAGGTGGTGGTGCGAGCTGCTGCTGCTGCGACGGTGGGGAGGACGGGGCGAGGCGGGCGCCAGGGTTTTATAGGGTGGTTGTGGTTGGTTCGGCGACGGGCGCCCAACGGGAGGGAATGGAGGAGGAGGGTTTATTCCCTGGATGAACCGCGGCATTAGGCCAGGCGCCCCCACCGGCGACACGATTATTGTTTGACAAAACGGATTAGGGAGCGGAGAGCCCTGGAATATGCTCTCCTGAGTCCTCCTGATGATGGCGCTAAAGATAGAACCTTCTGGCTAATTCTGTCATGCCGCCCGCGCTGGATTGGTAGCCATTCCGGGGACCCAATGACTGCCACGCTGCAACACAACGTCTAAATTCTTGTTTTATTATTACCGCGTGCACTGTTTTCCTTTTCCTTCTATTTTGTGCTACTATTATATGTTTCTGGTACAGAGATTTCAGTATGTAGCCGCTTTGCGAAGTTCTAGGCACGTGATTGTCGCCCATAACGCCGTCTTCATATTTCAGCGTCAGGGTGACGGTAAAATAACGAGGTTTGTAGAAGTTGTATTATTACTAGTTACTAGTATTTAATAGCAATTGCCCTAGTACCTTTTTAGCATTTTGCACAGTGTTTTAGAAGCGACCCTTTGGCCTCCAAAAGGATCAAGAGGCAGCATATTCGCAGTCCTTCTGGGGAATAAACGAAGGGGCCGAATTATTTTTCTCCTCTGGAGATCGTGCAGATGCATGGGGCAACTTCTCAATCAACAACCAGCGAGTGACTAAGCACCCAGACTAATCTTCGCATCCGTATGCCGAGACTCGACGGAGATGACTGAAAAAAGTCCATGGTCACGGTCACGGTCACTGTCACGGACGGATGGATATACTCGTACTAGATGGCCCGGTGGGGGGACAAGGTGAGCACACCGTGGTCACACAGTGAGGCAGGATATGCCACTCGTCCACTCGGGGAGGCCGTTGCGTTGCGTGGCTGCGGATATGCGGCGGCATCGCGGTCTTTATCCCCTGTCACGCGGGCCTGTCGGGGTGGAGGCGATTGGGCCAGGTCAGCGTACGTGTGCCAGGTGCCGAGCCGTGTGCGACGCCCCCCCGCCCGACTCCGCATGCGTCTGGCCCTTGGCGCTGCCGTGGGGGCGCGCGGCGTCGCTACTAGCCGGACTGCCGGTGCCGCAGATAGGGATAGGGACCTGCCGCTTTCGTTCTCGGGGCAAATGGGCAATGGGCGTCCATCCCCCCTTTGAATTGCCCTGCCCAAGGCCCCTGCGTGTATCTATCTACTCGGCACTTGCGAGGTGGCAAAAGTCGCCATCGGCCTGAGAATTCTCATGCACGTTTTTCCAGGGAGGCTTTGTAGATGACGTTGTGAGGAGGTCGTGTATGTACTGTACTGAAGAGTGACGAAGAAGTTACTAGTGGTGGGTTAAGCACCGTTAAAGATGCATTGACTTTCAGCAGTAATTTTGTAGGGCTTTTGCACGAACTTTTTCTCGTGTTCCGAAGCCTAGATAAGTAGATAGGGACTTGTTACTTGATGGTGTACCTAGTAGCAGGTTTGTAGCGTGACACACGGTTTACCAGCAAGAATTTTGTAATGAGAACATCGACGAAGCTCAGCGGCACTCGTGCTAGCTAAAGTCAGATGCAGTACGTACGAAGCACAGCCAGCCAGGATGAGATGCGTGACAAGGCAACGTGACCATGTGTACCCTGCCCAACGGCCGTAACCCCACGACGGTGCACCGTCCACGAGCACCTCTCACGGTCTCAGGGGATCGCGATGAAGAGCCGCGCTGGTGGGCCACCAGAAGGTTGGCCGCCGGTTGCAACGACTCCCTCGCCCGGCCCACGCCCACCACAACTCAGGTCCGGTCCACGCCGCCGACGCCGAATTAACCCACGCGTGACGCGTTGCATCCCCGGCCGCGTGCGTGCGTACGTGCGTCCAGGGCGCCCGGACCACGTGCCGACGAGCGCGACCCACGGTTTCGCCGACGGTTTGCTGTTGCCATGACTGCGCGGTCTCAGCCAAACCACCAGCCCCAGGCAGCGGCATGCCCTGGCCCCCGCCCGTTCGTTGTCTGCAGGAGCGAGCACGCCCGCCGCCTCGCCGAGGCTCGTCTTGTGTCTGCGCTGCGTGCGTCATTGGCTCATGGCCGCGTGTGACCAGAGACCAAGCCGGAAGGCGCGTTGCCAGTTCTAGAATCCAACTGTCCACGTGCTGGGGTGCTGTGGACTCGAGTAAATCTTTACTAGTCCTCACTATCTAGGGTGTTTTGGGGACTCCTGTCAGTTGTAAACTGATGTGTTATTTACTCCCTCTGTTTAAAAATAGATGTCACTATGGAAAACGTGCTGCTCAAACCTTCTCAACTTTGACTGGGTATATATAAAATACGTGCAATATTTATATCTCCAAATAAATATATTATGAAAGTATATTTAAAGATCTACTAATTATATATTATAAAATTCAATATTTTTGTATATATATTTACTTAAAAGCAAAAAGTATTTAACTTCTCTGCAAGGTGAGAATGGTATTTATTTTGGGACGGAGGGAGTATGTGTTGTGAAATTTATATGTTGTATTTGATTTTTTGAAATTCTTTCAATTTATCTTTCGTAGGAATAATCTGCTAATTTGCTTGGCGTATTTTTTAAAAAAATTGTATGCTTTCTTTGCTTTTTCTTTGAAACTCTTCCTATTTATATTTCATAAAAATAATATGCTGATTTGTTTTGTTAATCTGATTTTATATTTTTATTTTTTATTTTGACTTTTTTCATTTATTTGATGTTTTATATTTTGGTCCCTTAGTGCAAATTGAGTGTTAATTTCCTAACCCCCGGACACTCAATTTTCTTGGTTTGGTACAATCGAGTGGTTTCGAGAGAGACCCTGACTGCCAGACACTCTGGGTGTGGGCACTTTTTTGAAACACGCGGTACTATTTAGACCTGCGTCCGGGTACAATGAACATGCTCGCTCATCCGGGTGGCCTTTGTACGTGGACGTTGTAGTGGCGCTCGTTACGCTCTCTCGATCGGCTGTGTGCATCGTTTATCTCGACGTTAGCTAAACGAGGGGTACGTGCGTTAAGTATCCGGACGCGAACTTGGTCGGATGCAGGAATGCAGCTTGCTCTGCAACTGCACGGTTGATGATGAAGGGGGTCATCACTCGTCATTCGTCAACTAGGCTAGATTTATTTATTGATCGATCACCTATAGCTAAAAAAAACGAGTCGATCACCTAGCTAGTCTGGTGCATACATGGACAGTGGCGGCAAAAACAATAATATGGGCCCTGTTTAGATGTACTTTAAAATTTCAAAATTCCCATCACATCGAATGTTGTGGCATATGCATGGAGCATTAAATGTAGATGAAATTTTTGCATGTTTGCACAGTTTAGATGTAAATTACGAGACGAATCATTTAAGCCTACCTAAGTCATGATTGGATACTTATTAGAAAAGATTTCTCTTTTAAATTCTAAAAGTTTTACGTGTCTAAACGGGGCTATATTGTACTATATACCAATACTACGAGATGGAGCGGATCTTATCACCAACTAGTGGCACGGAATAGTTGGGCAATACTTATCTGTTGTGTGTATAGACTGAAATTAAAGGAACAAGCAATGATGCATGGAGTAGCAGATAGCAACAGCACTACTGTGGCTAGTGTCTTGTCGGTGAAGTCTTACTTGGTTGGAGCCCTAGCTCGAGGACTCGAGCCAGACAAATGTATCCAGTTACAACTTAGGTATTTATAAATGTCTCAGATTGATGCCTAGCGGGATCTTTATGTCGTCGTCTCTGCATATATCTATCCAAACAACACCGCATTACCGCACAGGCCAATTGCCCGGCCCAACAAGTTCCCAATCTCTCGCTTTTTTTAATAAAAAAAAGAGAGTTTTTACCGTACTTGGTGGAACCACCGGTTCCTCCCTTAAAAATAATTTGCGTCATGTTTTAATTAAGAAAGTACTTAAGGGTAGTTTAGTATTTCTGCTCCTGTACAGATCCTGGGATCGGAAGCCAATCCTAGGAAATAACTGCTTTCGCAAGATCTAATCCCTGCGTAGCGCCTCTCGTTGCGTCGCCGCCCGCCTCGCCGTCGGAGCACCACCGCCTCCCTGCTCGCTGGCCGAATCGTCACCCGCGGTTGCAGCTCCTCGACGCCGGCCGCGCCACCGTCCCCGAGCCGCCGGCGCCCGCGGTCGCGGCTCCTCGCCGAGCTGCCGGTCGCGACTTCTCACCCGTCGCCCCTCATCCTCTCCGCAGCTCCGCGCCACCACCTCGAGTCTGCGTCGCCCGCGGTTGCGGCTCCTCGACGCCGGCCAAACCCCTACCCCGAAGCCGCCGGCGCCCGCGGTCACGTCTCCTCGCCGAGCTGCACCACCGCCACGAAACCGCCGTCGCGCCGCCGCCACACTGCGCCCCTGTCCCTACCACTACGGCAAGTAGCTGTAACGACCCTGGCGCTCCTGGAGTAGAAAGAAGTCCTCACGGAGGTCCCTCGTGGCCGGTAGTGCTTGCGGAGGCAGCGCCGATGGTGCCGCTCGTGTCCGTGCTCCTTTGCCAAGTGCTCAGGCGACGATGCAGGCGAACATCGGCGGTCTACGGCCGCCTGCAACGGAAGGTGAGGTGGGGACTAGGGGGAAGGGGCAGACGGGACGGCGAGCGTGGACGGATCGGCGGAGATGGCGTGCGGCGGCGTCCGTGATTCTGAGAGAGGACTGAGGCTACGGAAGGAATTGAGGTAGGTGGGCCCGTGAAAAAGGAGAAGCTGATTTTTTAAATTCAGAGAAGTATTCTCTGTTTTGATTTTGATAAGTAACTTCTACTTCTAAGATGTCAAATTACCTTCATATCCTCTGAAAATCATCTAGAGCTGGTTCTGGGCCTACGTATATTTTAGTTTCGATCCACGACTTAAGTTCCTCCCACCTGGTTTCTCTAATTTTAAACCATTCGATCTAACGAAATGGACGGCCCACAATAATTCCAAGCACTGTAAAATCTCTCTGAAAAAAAACAGAGTAGAATCATTTTCGCGAGCTACTCCCTGTTAAACGAACGAGCCCTTATTGAGTTTATGTATGCCAGTACAGAACATTGTACGTGAATCCATCCATAAACCCCGAGACGAAGCATGCATGGACGTTAATTTAGACTCTGTCACATGGACCGTGCCGGTTCACGCACAGAGTACGAGCTACGAAGGTGATCACAAACAGCAGAGTATCGCAACAGTCGTCGGTGCCCCGTGCGGCCGCGAAGAGGTAGCCTGAGGCCTGATCGAGCCCCTGGGCGGTCACACCAAAAAGTCACTAGCGATCGAGCATTTGACGTGAGAGTCATGCTCACAGCTGACACGTTGACGTTGCGATCCTATCTACTTGATCCATTTTAAATTGTAAGCCATTTTAAAAATATCAGAGAATCAAACTATTTTAAGTTTGAACAAAATTATAGAGAAAAATATAAAGATTTATGTCATTAAATAAGTGTACTAAGAAAATATATTAAATGAAGAATCTAATGATACTTAGTTGATATTATAAATATTAATATTTTATTATATAAATTTGGTCAAAATTGAGATGGTTTGAATCTTTAAGATTTTTAGAATTGACTTATAATTTATGATGGAGGGAGTACAAGCAAGACGTCAACGTGTACACGTAATAATAAATCACGCCGTGCGCGTCTCTGATCAGTGATCACGACCATACATACTTTTCCTCCTCCCGTCTGCATCGTTTTGCTAGCTATAAACGACGGCAGACGCAACCTTCTCAGTCAAACTCGTCAAACAAGCATGTCTATATGTTGCTATGTTGCTAGACTATCTCCAACCCGGTGATCCATATGCAAAATCGGTCACGCACAGGGTATATGCGTCGCAGAAACGCGCTCCAACGGAGCATGCAAACAGGCCATCCATTTTGCGTCGGCGATGAAGTGGGAGGCAAAAATGAGTCCTCTCTCGTGCCTTTGCATCTCACCGGGCCCACCACACAACATCGGGGATGCAGCTCGGCGAGGAGGAGCCGATGCCTCGCCACCGCCATCGCCGACGCCTAGCCACCGCTCGGCGAGGTGGAGGTCGCGTCCGCGCGGGGAGGTCCGCGTCACCGGGGCTGGCCTGGATCTTGCCGGCCGCGGGTCGAGAGCTCACTGACGGGGCCCCCGAGATTGGGATGGGAGCGAGCTCCATGGTGCCGCGTCCGTGGCGCGGTGAGGCGGGCCCGTGGTGGGGAGACGCCGGCGCGGCGCGGCCGGGCGCGGGGGGCGACGGGGAGCCGCGTCCGCGCCGGGATGCCGCTGCGACGAGAGGAGGAAGGGGATCGGCGGGGAGACGCCGGCGCGGCCCGCGGCGGGGCACGGGGGGTGATGGGAAGGCGCGTCCGCGCTAGGATGCCGCTGCGACGAGAGGAGGAAGGGGATCGGCGGCGGGGCTCGTAGACGACGACGGGAAGCAGCGGCGGGGCCAGCAAGAGGACGACGGCGTGCAGTGGCGGGGCTGGCGACGCGAGAGATGCATCTCGTTGTTGGAGAAGCTCGATTTATGGGTCGCGAACTCTTTCCTGTGTACTACCTAAAATCAGTGAATGCCTCTCGCTTTTGCCTCTCTTCGTTGGAGACAGCCTTACCTCTCGGCAGCAACGACATTGTAACATCCCAAAAATTCATATCTAAAAATCACTAACATAAAATTATTTTCAAAATTTATTTCGAAAACTATAAATCATTTGAGCTCTAATTTTATCTCATTCCAACTTCCGTAAATTCATCCCAGTTCTCTCCCAGACATATATTCTTTTCTCCGCACCACCAGCATTACTCACCCGTCCCCACCTCTCTCTCTCGTTCGCCCTCGCCCGACAGCATCTGCGCGCAGCGCACGCGCCGACCCCACCACCATCGCCGCCTCAGCGCACCCGCGTCCGGACCCCCCCTCGCTGGCCGCTATCATTGCACGACACCACGCCATGTGGGCTCCACCTCCCGTCTTTCCCTCTCTTCTCTTCTCTTGTGGTACAGCAAAGCGCGGTGCACAATAGAGCAAAGAACAACTATATTTACCATGCACACAGAACATATCTTAGCAATTACTAGAGCAATATACGCTTCCGTCTCTCCAATAAATATGTATGCATGCACCACACACACTCACATATGCAGGCAGAGAGGCAGGGCTAGTTGCGTGCATGCAGCATGCAAAAGCCAGTAGCCACTTGCTTCGCAACGCACCGCACCGGGCACCTGCAGCAACGTCCCGTCGTCCCACCAGCTCCACGGCTTCCTTTCTCTATTCACCTTCCTTGCTGTTTCTCTGTTTCCCGAGCTTGAGCTTGCTCCATTGATTTCTCTCTGCAAGCAGTAACAGACCGAGGTAGCACACACATGAGTTTCTCCTCACCCTCCTCTCTTTCCCGATGCCCTTGGGTTCGAAAATAACAGACAAAATCACTCCCGGCCGAAGCTCCGGCAGTCGTCCATGGCGGACGCGTCCGAGGAGCACGACGCTTGTGCTCTGCCCCTTCCCCTGTGTCCCGTGCCTTTCCTTATCCCTGTATTATTTTTATTACTAGCCAATACCAGCAGCTGCCCCCTCTATCTCGTTGTCAGACTGGAACACCACAACAGGCCGACACAAGCACACACGCAACAGCACACATGCAAGTCCCTTCACGTGCAGCTACGGCCGTGAGCCAACCCACCTCATCTATTTAACTACATTTCTTTTCTCCCATAAGAGCAACAGCAGCACGTGAGCACACCCTCACTAATCACGTTTTCTTGTGGTTAATTAGCGGCCACTGTGGCGATCAATATCTCCCACATGCAAACTCCGGTTCCAATGATTTTTCTTCCTAAAATCATCTAAAATCGAACTCTACCTCCTATATAAATTTCATAATTTTTTGAGCTCATTTGAATATATGTGAATATTTATTTGTGCTTGTTTGCCTGTTACTGTTCGTTACGTATTTTTAGCGGACGAAGTTAACGAGCCGGAGAACTAGGACGCCGGAGGCCAGTACCGTGAGTTCGAGGCCATACCCAAGGACCCAGACTGTCAGCAGGAGTTTCACGAGGACGCCGACGAAGGCAAGTCCAACCTATTCCTCCTTGATGCATGTTGCTTCTATTTTTAAACACAACCCGTAGAAGCCATTTTAAATATTGCATAAAGTATTTTACTGTTTAGTTAAATCCCGCTTGAATAGCCATCCTTGAGTTGATATAACCTGATGATTACCTTGTTCAAACTTAAGAATAAATATTATGACGTGACTGAAATATCGTTATTTAGTATGCTTAGCATTTGCAGTCGTCATGGTTACTCATCACTATATTTTCTCAAATACAATGATTTCAAAGAAAAACTGTGTGAGTTGTAAGAAGGAATTATGGGTATTATGAAAGAGATTAATGAACAAATAGAGATAGTGATTACCCATAAGATGGGGCGGATTGTCTCTTTGTGGGATGCCTTGGTGTTATGGCTTGTACCTCTGTGGTTAAGCGTGGAGATATCCGCCTTGTCTATTTAGGACTGAGTTGATTCATCTTGTCTAACTTATTTTTCGTACAACCACTCGACCCTGTATGCGGCGGGGCTTAGTCTAAATCTCTCTAGTTGGTATGGCAATCACCTAGAGACAGGGTGCAACGGGACACTAAGAGGTGTATGATGAGAATTGAGAAATTGTATGAAATGCTATGAGCTCTATGAATTATTGTATTATGAGATGGTGGACTTATTGTTCCCGTGGTGAGCGCCAGTACTCAGCTAGGAGGGTAATAGCCTTGATGGATCTATGCTTGCACTAAGGTGTTAAGCTACGGTACCCTACTTGTGAGGAAAGTGTACAACCTCTGCGGAGTGTAAAACCTATCATGATAGCCGTGTCCACGGTCATGGACGGGTTATGGTTTGGTCTCAATAATAGAGGGGTTGGGATGAGTGGTAAAATGAGCGAGTATGATTTTTGATAATGAATGGTTGCCGGCCATGTGTTGTGGGAACAGAGGTGTTCAGTAACACTTAAAATTATGACAAACCCCTTTTCAGAAACAATCTGATATATGACAAGTATATGTATTTTGCAAAATGGTATTTATAAAAGAAAACCCCGCAATGTGTTAAAAAGATAGCTTTCTGCAATTAAAACCAAGCTCTATCCTTGATTTACCCATATGCATATACTGATATCCCATTCCGTAGGGTAAGGTTGGATTTACTGAGTACTTTTGTACTCACCCTTGCTTTGTTGTACAGAGGAAGATCCAGACTTCAACCCCGAAACTGCGTTCGAGTAAGGTCGTGTCTGCACCCAACTAAGCCTGTGGCATTGGGATTCGCCAGATGTGTTGCGATCCATGTTTGTTCTCGGTCTACTAGACCATTACTGTATTATGGTTATTGTACTTTATAGCGTGGCTTCATCGTCCGCTTTCATCTGAACTACTGCTATGAGACCTATCTGAATGTAATAAATATGTGTGCTAGCCTTCTGGGACTAGTACTTATATCATATTTGAATTCCTGAATGATCAGGGGCGCTTCAGACGTGCATGCTCTCTGCTTAGTGCTTACCAATAGTTTATTCTATGGGCGTGATTGGTTGAGGGAAGGAACTCCCCAACGGCGCAACCTGACCCATGATAGCTTGAAAGTTTATTATCAGTAGAGAGCCAAACACCAATATGGATTTTGTTTAGATTTACCCGGCAAGTTTCTAGCCTACTGTACGTACCAAACGTGATTAATGCAGGACGTGACAAATGATCGATCAGGAGCCGGGACACGGCCATGCCGCATGTTGGCCATGCATATACTGATATACAGGTTCGACCTCTAGTTGCTCACACTCGCACATATATTCTATCAGTGGCGGGCCAGAACTAACATGCAGGGGGGCCAATTTGCAAGCTTTTGGTTGGCTCCATTTGAGCTGCTGCTTCTGGTAGCTGAAGAGACCAAAAATAAAATAAAATACTGTAGCTACAACAATTTCTATCGGCTACAGCGCTGATAATAAGCTAGCCAAACGTCATGGAGAAACAGATTTAGCACTGCTATGCTATTTAGGGATTAGAACAAATTAAATAGTAAAGATATCAATAGACAACAAATTGTTACTCAATTAGTAACTTCTAGTACGCATAGCCTATAGATTTTAGAGATTAAAGAAGGAAATAGAAAAATATACTTATAAGATGGACCTCAGCTGGAAAAAAGTCTAATACCGGGCTATGTCGAAGAAGAAATATAGGAGTATTCATTAGCTGTCAGAAATTTAGCTTTTACTCTTTTTAATTAATGATGACGCGGGTCGTATTCTATGACCCAAGACTCTTTATACATTAAATAGAGAAATATAATGAAACAACTTAAGATCTCAAATAAATTTACAATATCTTGGATCATGATAGCTATTGAGCGGTAATAATAATCGTACATAGTGTTAGAACTTAGGGAGGCAAGGGGTGGCCATTGCCCACTATGGCCCCCACCTAGCTCTGCCTATGTATTCTACGATTTGTATCTCAACATATATGCAGGTTCTATGATTCGGTCTCAACATATACGGCCATGTCATGTATATGTTCATTGAGAAAAGTATACCTTCATGCATCATGTGTATAAATAAATGGACAATTAAAATATATGTGGTTCTACTATGCATGAAAAAATCTGTATTATTGGCGCCGTACACTGACATGACGGCATGTGTTAAACCATGCATGAGAAATTTTTCGTTTATCCTGATCATATGACCCACTATAGGCGTGCTCTACGAGACTCTTACATCCTTCCTAATTTATAGCTATAGCGATTTTGGTAAAAAAAAAAAAAAATCTTTAGTTGTCTCCATTCTTGAATTTTTCGCTAGTCAAAGATAAAGAATAAAGATAACTCTTTTTTGAGTGCGCACAAAATATTGAAAATTTATTGGAAAATATAAATATATAGAAAGCGAATTTTACTCAAATTGCTCTTAAAAAAAATCAAAATTTGCTCTTAAAAATGATTTAGAGACTAAATTTTTGAAAGATTTTTGGAGATGCTCTAACCACACTATAGTATCTGTTTTGTCCACTATTTTCTGGTTGTGATATGATGTTCATTATTTGTCGCTCTCCAATTAGGTCCACACAGAAAAAAAAATACTAGCTCCAATAATAGAACCTAAAGTAAGGTTGCGGATTAGGGTGAGGAGAGATTATATATATTTAAATAAATAAAAAATTCAAATGGTTTTCATGATACTGTCCCCCAGGAGCAGACTGCTCGGTCCTTTTCCGTTTCCGTTCGGATCAGATATGATGATCCTCTTGCTTAGACTTTGGCAAAGGGGGCCTAGTCAGCACTAATAGTGATGAAGTGCTACACGTGTAAAGTGAAGTAGCGAACACTATAGGAGATAATGTGTAGCACTGATAGTTTATTTGATTTGAGATTTCCAACCTTGATTTGCACACCAGTGATATATATCTTTACCTTTTGAGCAAATCCCTTCCCCTTGGTCTCAGCAAACAATTCCCTTCGACAGAGATGGTGTGGTCTCTTGACACGGTCTCAAAAACGATGCACAGTATACAACTAATAATTGCTAATGCGTTGCTTATTATATGTTCAAATTAAACTTTGTATATGATTGTGTAGGAAATTAAATCTACACTCCCCATTTCATAAATAAGTCCTGTATATAATAAATATAGACATCTCTGAAGGAACACTGTTCTGCTCAAAAAATTGAAAATAATAAAAACAATCATGCATCACCTAGTTTTTGGACTGAACCAGTAGAATTGGTCGAGAAAGAGATGTTATGCGTGTTGTGCCCCCACCTCCGGTTACGTTCCATCGGCATGCATTTGACGTGAAAATTTCCTAGCTAGGATCATAAGCAGATCCGTACGTATAGTTTCCATTGACATTTAATTAATTCGTGGCCGTGCAATAATTCAGCTGTTTTATATATGCAGGCCTACGTGTCCTTGGGCCTGCTGGTCGATACAATGATACATTTCTTTTTGATTCTGATGGGTTTATTTTATTTAATTGATCTGAGTGGATGTATCTCCGATCCACAGTGAGCAATAGTGTAAGAACACAGAGAACAATTTTACTTTTCAAGGAAGTTCGGTCAAATTCATAGACAAATAACT
The DNA here is from genome assembly GCA_038502445.1 of Eremochloa ophiuroides. Taxonomy (NCBI): domain Eukaryota; kingdom Viridiplantae; phylum Streptophyta; class Magnoliopsida; order Poales; family Poaceae; genus Eremochloa; species Eremochloa ophiuroides. Next base: position 80,380,362 of record JAHLJS010000006.1, read on the forward strand.
AATTTTTATTATATAAAATAAATATCATTAGATTAATATCTTTCTAAAACATATGTTCATATTATTTTTATAGACATAGTTTAATCTTTTTTTAGACGAAAGGTTTTCTCCGCTTTATTATTATAAAGCAAACAACATCTAAGCATAACTTTGGATAATGACACAGTCTCCAAAGCATAACTTTGACATCATATTTCTATAAAACTATTTATTGAAAAGTGATATATGCATACTTTTTATAAAAATATATTTCACGACAAATCTATTTATATAGTTTTCATATTTTCAAACTCAATAACTTAAAAGTTATTCATGATTTATATTCCCAATATTTGACTAAAACCTTGTCTAAAATGACAAGTAATATGGGTATGGAGGGACTACATCTCTTACTAACATACAGTACATATAATACATATAATGAATTGAGCTTGAGGCCCCTACTACACTAGCTACACGTGTATACACGAGTTCAGAGTCATTTGTGCAGGCCCGGTCGTGGGCCTAAATCCAAGGGAGTAGTTATTCAGCCCAAATTGAATCCCCACTCAGCCCCTATCGGCTACCGGTTATTTTCCTTATCAACAACACAATGTACGTCAGTCTTCGGACATAGCATTTTTGTTGATGCGTCGTGCTCCTGATTTACGATTAGTTTCTTGATGACGTTGTTGCTTTACTGAGCTCATCATTACGTGTTGTGGTTACGGAAAACCTAAACAAACCAAGCTGCCATGGTGAACTTCTTTTAAATTAAAATTAAATTTTTTTGTTTGTGATTGCCTGCACCTTTTTTTGCTACACTCCAGAACCAAAACAATAAAGATTCTGAATAATACAAATTAAGGCTCCATGATGGACTTGATGGAGTCTAATACCATTAAATAATGGTAGAATAGTGAAGAAATGTTCCCCTCCAAACCATCTCGGTGGGCCGAGGCTAGAGGTGCATTTCGGGCTGCCACCTGAGCCGCGCGTTCAAAAAGAAGGCCCGTGTGCAACTGCTGTGCATGCAATGCTTTGTTTTGTTTTGTTTTTTTTTTTTAACAAGAAACCTGGTGCAGAGATGACACAACTAGTGATGCAGGTCTGATAATCCTTGTGGCGGTCGCACCCTGTTTCTTCGATCGATCGGGAGTAGGACAGTGTGGACATGGTTGATGCATTCCAGGTTCACAGTTCCGCTGTGGAACCTCCTTACAAGAGATAGATGAAGCACATCCTTGTTGACTGGCGACCTCCAAGCAACAAACATACCATGACTCCGTGAGGAACCGAAGCCATCAGACATCAGGGCCAGATGGGGCGCTAGCGGTTTGTCAATTGTCATTGCGTGTATCGCCCGAACTGCTTCCCGTGCAATGCCCCCTCGTTCATGGTGAAAGTTGCCACGAGCCGGGCGTCGGGCTGGTCGGACCGATTTGGTCTCACCTACCAGCGGCAACCTCAACTGGCCACCACGACTCCACTGCTGACGGCCAATGGCGCATTCCCCCTCTGCCAACCCGGTGCACATGATGCCGTCCCCCGCGCTGAACGTGCAAACAACACAACCACCCCCCCTCGCGCTCGGTGACACGCCGGCCCTCCTCGGCTGGCTAGATTATACGGCTGACTGTATGATTATTATGAGAAAAAAATACTGTTAAAAAATTATCTGATGCTGACTGCTAAGTTCACACGTAGAGAGCTCCGGTCTCAGACCGGCAGCTTGTGTCCAGTGGAGCGTCTAAACCTCTCTGCCATGACTATTTTATTTTTTTGCCCAAGTTTTATTTGGTTCTCCTTTACTGTACCGTACGGACAAGTCAGCCCGTACTATATAGCCTAGGCGCTGCCCACCTCGTCCAATGTGCCCCCATGTTGATTTGGGTCACTGCCGATACTCTAAGTGCGTCTGCAATGACTAACTATTATGACGTAGATAGGTAAAAAATAAAAGAGAAAGTAGTCACTAGCGACGAACAAATAGCCTATCTATTTTACGTGGTTTAAGAAACTGAGAGATAGACATGTGGGTCCTCTATGCAAGAGATATATAAAATAGTCTTTACTTTTATATTTTACCTCCACATCAGCTAGCTATGTAGATAGCACCATTGCGGACGTCCTAAGGGCCTGGCTGGATCCATGGATTAACAAAAAGTTTCGTCTTAAGGCTCTGTTTAGTTTGCAAAAAAATTTCAGATTTTCTGCCACATCGATTGTCCTTTATGCATGCATGGAGCATTAAATGAAGTAGGAGCTCTTGGATGTTTGTACTTTTTACCTGGCTTTTTCGAGACGAATTTTTTGAGTCTACTTGGGTCATGATTAGACAAAAGTTATCAAATACAAATGAAATTGCTACATACAGTACCAAAATTTCTCAAACTTTTCAATCTAAACAGCCCCTGAGGATCCAAACAGATAAACTAATTAGTGCACTAACAACAAGTTCAAGCCTAGTGGTTGGTTTATTAGTACCTGTTGAATGAATTAGGACTAGTGATTAGCTAAACTAGTAATTATCTTACTAGTAATTAGTTCGGTCATGTCTGAAACTAAAAACTAACAAGTGCTACTATAAATTAGAACTAGTTGTTAGCCTTACATAGTTAGATTGTATGGACTGTATAAACTAATAACTAGTTGAGGATTGAACTAGTTGTTAGTCCACTCACTGATTCACCTGTTTGGATTTTTAAGGCCTAAACTTCAGCCAACTAGTTGTTAGTCCATATGAACTAAATAGGCCCTTAGTCTATAAAACTTAATTTGTGGCTAATAACTATTCTAGTCTATAGTTGGTCCTTAAATTTAACGGAGCACCCTCCGCTTGGACGTCCGGACGCCCGTGCCTGCCAGGTTGTTGTGCTATACAGTACACTTCTAGGTACTGTCCCATTGCGCACTGTCCACGTCTATTAGTGCGTCAATGCTGCTACTAGTAGTAATTTAGGTAAGACAAAATATAAAATGAACGGCATTATCAAATATCTCATTATTTCTGAAGTTGAAAAAATTATAGCTACTAAACTAAGAATTTCGATCTCACCATCATATTTCTTGAAATAAACTTTTCAAAACAAGACCTCACATGAATAAATTTTAATTAATTTTTTTTCACATATATAACGTCCCGATATATTTTTACAGCATCAATACAAAACACCTATAACTTACTTCCGAAACTACTAAAACACTAGACATATACTGTTACAACATGCATATTTCACCTATACTTTCGGATAACGCGGAGTAGAGGAGGGGAACGGTCCTTTCCGGCCTGCCAGCTGACGGAGAAGGTAGACGACGGACGATGGGAGGTTACGCCGGCCTAGCCGAATCGGATGCCGGAACTGCCGGGGATGGAGGATGGCCGCTATGAAGCACGAAAGAAAGCAAGAAAGATGAGCGCGTAGGCAGAGAGACGATAAAGGTTGCTAGAAAGATGTGAGGATCGTGCCGGCTGGGGCATAGGAGGGTCGCTGCCGGTGGCAGACCTCCTGATATTGCCAATGGGCATGAGCATGAAACATGCATTTGAAACACTAGTTGCAACACCAGAAATACTTTTAAAACATATAGATGCAACACTTGCAACATATATACGAAACTATCGAAACACTCAAATCATGCATATGAAACATTTAGAACAAAAACACCTAAAAACATTTGAAAACCATTTACAAACATACGCAACATTCAAATAAAATAGTTGCAACAATACATGTGAAAACATATGCAATAACCAGATAAAACACTTGTAAATATTCATTTGAAAAATAAGATGAAACATTATAAACATACACTTAAAACATATGTCAAAAAAGATAAAATATTTTGAACAATACTTACAACATGCATCACGCTTACAATATACATATAAAGAAATAATATATCAATGTTAAAAAATAAAATGATAAGAAAAATAACAAACGAAAAAGAAAAGAGAAAAATAAAAAATAAAAATAAAATGGAAAAAATAAAAATAAAAAGGATGAAAAAGAAAAAGGAAATAAAAACAAAAAAAACAGCGTAGAGGGGCGGGCGGCCCGCGGCCCGCAGCACTTTCACGTCATTCCCGCGTCGGAGGACCGAAGCCTATCATTACCGTAAATTTAAACGTGACTGAACTAGTTACTAGTTAACTAACTATTAGTCCAACTAATCATAAATTATAACTAATTATTAAACTTAGTTCATCCAAACATACCCTAAAGTCTAAACACATTCTCTCTCTTTCGTGTTGTCAGGTATGCATCACAACTTGATTTGTGCTCCCTCAGGGTTCAGCTGGCTGAGCCGGAGGCCGGAGCGGTGGTGCCGGACACTCCGGCCGTCGCACAGCAGGTGGCAGCGCCGGCGCCGCGACAAAACCCTCAATTTGCTGGTCAGAAACAAACCCCTCGCGGCGCCGCGTCATAGCCAGCAACAGACCCCCATATCTCCACAGAGCATGCAGGACCCGCCTGGCGTCTACGCGGCAGCACGCCCTCTTGCGCGCGCCAAACGTGTCCTCCGCCCACCTCCTCCTCCATCTCGTCCCTATCTATCCCTCCGCCTCGGGACGCGCAGTTCATGCACCCACTGCGCGCCGCGTTTGGCCGCAGCCACACCACCCAAACCCAACCCAAGCCTTCTTCCAAACCCGGCGACGCCTTTCCGTTCCGTTCCAAGCAGGCGTGCGTGCTCCCGCTATATAATGGCGACACCGTAGCATGCACACTGCATTCATCGTCACAAGCTGTCACAAACTCACTCAGCACACACACTGACACACCAACACCACACGTCCACACCGAGAAGAAAGAGAGGGCGGCGGAGCGCACGCGAGCAGCACCAACGGCGGCGCGAATTGCGATGGCTCGTCTCCTCGGCGCCTGCACGCTGCTCGCCGTCCTGCTCGGCAGTGCCATGGCGGCGGCGGCGTCCTCTGCGCGCGCCGACGACGACCTAGCAGCGGGCATCAGCTTACGGCAACCCAGCGTCGTCGACGAGTACCGCGGGAGGAAGGTGGGGGCCAGGACGGAGGTGCGGGACGTGGAGGGCGACGCCGAGGTGCAGGAGCTCGGCCGGTTCTCCGTCGCGGAGTACAACCGGCAGCTCAGCGGCGGCGGCGGCGGAAGGCTCGAGTTCGGCAGGGTGGTCGCGGCGCAGCGGCAGGTGGTGTCGGGGCTCAAGTACTACCTCCGCGTCGCCGCGGCTCTGGAGGACGCCGAGAACGGCGGCGGCGGCGAGCGCGTGTTCGACGCCGTCGTCGTCGTCAAGCCCTGGCTCCAGAAGCGCACCCTGCTCACGTTCGCGCCGGCGGCCGCCAAGTAAGCGCGGCCGGCGCTACCGGTAATAACTGGTCTAGCTAGTATGTCTGCCTCTCGTCTACCTTCTCGGAGACCATGGAGGCTGAATAAAGTTCTGCTTGTGTTTTGCATGAACGTACTAATACTCTACTAGAGGGTGAAGGTGTTTTTTTGAGGCTATTGTACAATATGAGGAGAGACCGAGAGAGTGAATAAATCAGTCTGCTTTCATGACTAAGCAGGCTGCTTGTTAGCGAGAGCACCGCTTTGATCATTGGAGCTTTCGAATCAGAATAAATAAATGTCATCGAGCGCGATCGAGTTTCGAGATTGAGCCTTCCTTGTCTGCCAACTAAAAAGTTTGATGAACATTGATCCGGTGCCATTTGCCTGCCCAGTGCTAGCTTGGGGCCCAAATATGGGGTATTTGTTGTTTGAGAGCGAGGCGGAGCCGTGTCAGTATGTCACGGCAAGCAAAGGTGCACTTTTGTACTGTCTATATCTACTCAAGAACGCAGCTGATTTATTTGATGAGTCAGCCGACAATGGATGGATAACTCAAAACTACATCACCATCGCAGGCAACCATAGCTACCTTCCTCACGTTCCCTCTCCTTTTCGTTGGGATGCTTCGTCATTGTTTACTCCCAAAGCTTAGGCTGATCAGTTATCAACGTGCACGCATGCAAACAAGAAACCTCTTCCAAAGGATAACATCAGTGAACAGTGCAAAAATAGAGAAAAGAAAAGGAGGGCAGACATTTATATAACGTTTTGTTTGTTGGAGTAGTATCATGTGTGCTCACGGTTCATTCGCCCTGTCGTGGATCGGCGAGCTACGTCGGACAGCAGTGCGCGTGTGCTGCGAGCAACCGAGCACCATGCCACAGCCGCGCGCTTTTCACCATCCTTTTTACGTGTCCATGCAGTGCAGTTTGCATGCGCATACTCCGTAGACTGTACATATTCCGTAGTACTGCCGGTAAGCCATCCAAGCAGCTCCAAGCCAAAATACAGCCGCATGGGCTCCAAGCGGTGCAACTTGTTGTTGGCTTTGGCTCTACCCGTCGTCCTTGTGCTCCTCCGATCCAGTCGCCTGCCGCTGTTATCCGCTTCCTCGCTGAATCTTGGCCTAACTTCGTAGCGTACCCTCTGCATCAGCTTCTTCCTACAGTGCGTATGACCGGATCGAGTACTTCATCTCAGATCCTCGGTAGATCTGGACATTACTTTATCATGTGCAACTTAACGTGTTTTGATTGTGCTCGTGTTACATGGAATGTTGGCAAAGTTCATGATTTATCTAGGGATGAAACTAAAGCTAGAAACGCCAAAAGTTGACCTTCCCGAAACTGAAAGGTTATGTAAGAGAATGCGAGAATCTTTATTCAACGGCTTAGTCATATTTTGCAAAATTGGCCCTTGTTCACTAAGTAAAAGAACCCTTCTTTTTTTCTCAACAAAACCGCGGTAAGGTCAGTCATCCGTTTCAGGACCACTGCCGCATATGCGATGACGACCTCCCTCGGTCGTCAAAGTTGACATCGTGAAAAGGCTGCCGAGTCTTAACTCTTGTCCCTAATTGTTAGCATACCTGCCTCATCCTCGTCGTCGGGCACTTGCATCGACGCAAGTCGAGCAAGCGAACAGACGTTCTTACTGTGGGTCGAAGACGTGGCATGCAGCCACGACATGTAGATGTAGCTCCTCCGTATTGCAGCTGTCCCTGTGCATCAAACGTATTGTATGACGCAGAAACTGCAGTGCGGAAGTTCTCCACTGCCCAATGCGCCGCTGAATAGCTATGCTTACTCTAGTTGGATCAGTGAATGACGCAGGGTTGCACACAGAAGGTCAACGAAACTGGTTGCACCAGCCCCAAAGGAGTGATAACCTGCAAAAGTGAAGTCTAGAAGAGGGCAGGCGTCACGCAGGCCAAGCTGCCCAAGCATCAGAATGTCACAAAACCAAAAGATGCATCAGCGGCCTGATTGACAGGGAAACATCGCGTACTCCAGCCCGGACATCAATTCATCTGCATATCTCGTTCAGCAGAAGTTAGTACTAGCAAACGGAAAACACACCAAAACATACCATCACCACTTCACCAGATTGATGCCGAACAGTCGGTGGTTTCCACTTGACCCGACTTTCACCTTGACAGGGAGATAGCAGGTTTGCAGCGGCCGTTACTTCTAACGAACTGATAATTCCAGAATATCAAACGCTTCAGACCAAGCACAACCCAAGCATTGAATAGTATCGCTCTCTTCGGCTAACAGTAGCCTAATGTTAACTAGGGGCTCGAGAGCAGAAAATTAGTAGGATCCCTAGGAGTCCAACCATCTTTTTTGAAGCAAAGGAGTCCAACCATCTGACACATCAGTTTTGCATAAAACATAATCAGGTTAGTCCTGTTCCCCAAGATTTTAACATGAACCAGTTTGTCAGTTCAAGCATTAGGGCCAAATATAGGCTTCTATTACCTCTTAAGCAGGGTCTAGATCCTCTTAGCTGTGATGGAGGCCTCAAATGAAAATGCCTCCCATATGTGGCCAACCCTATTATATACTTACCTCGTATAATATTTACATGATCCGCTAACTCTGTTTATCCATCAAAGGGAAACTGGTTGTCGTCTTCTAACACTTTAAAATGTTGAGGATGGCTACCAGAGCAATGAAGATGCCACATTCTCAAATATGCCCTGTCCAGATTCCTGACCTGCAATTTTTTAAAACCAAAGTGAAATTACTAACTCTGAATGTAATGGTGCTGGGCGGAAACAAGGTTGAAATTTTACCCATCGAGATGTATCAAACAAAGGGCAAGTCATCCGAACAGCCTTGAGCCTGTTTGTAAGAGCTTGGAGTCCTGATGGATTCGTGGCTAAAAATACAGCCCTTTCTTCATATTCTTTTAGGCTGAATAACAGAAAATTCAGTTAACAATTAAAAATTCATAGATGAGAGAAAGGTACGGTTTTCTTAGATGTGAAGTCTAACCTATTGACTATCATCTCTTCCCCAACTCCAGTGGCTAGACAGAGTGAACCTGCAACCCTTGTTGCCATTTTCTGCAAAGGAAGAGTAATCATTGGAAGGCCAGCCCATAGTACATCTGTACCAGTAGTGTGGCCATTACACAATGGACTGTTCATCCAACAATTTTAAAGTTAGAGAATCATAAAGAAAAGCAAAATATAATGAGCAAGTGTGGGTAGTTTACGTGTCAAGAAAGAGATCCGCCAAGGCGCTGCGCCTAATATGCTCAGTTTTTGCAGCAACATCTGTAAATATTATTTGATCGGCCCTTACACCTTTTGAAATTGCATCTGTCAGAAGTGCAAAGTTAGGAAAATGCAGGTGGGAAGGCATAATATGCACAAGCAAGAAAATGGGTGGGATATTACATGCACGCAATCTCATCTCTCCAGCAGCTGGAAATCTCAATAGCCACAAGACACTGTTTGGCACACGTTTGAGAATATTGCACCTGATTTTTGACAAAATAAATATAGGTGAGACTAAGAAGCCATACTAATACTTCTGATAAACAAGACTCGTATATTATTTACCACTATTTTCTAGCATCCAACAGAGGGAAAGTCAAATTTACAACAAAACATTTTAATCCTTGACTATCTATATATTTATGGATATACTTATTGGGTACATGAAGATTAAATATGCAATTTAATCTAAAAAATAATTCTTTATAACTATAGTTTAGATGGTTTCACATATATGCTACTTTTTGGAACTACGGTTAAAGTTGCCTTTTGAGAAACATGTCAACTTTTGGTAACCAGAGGGAGTATGATAATAGCTACCCATAAGATTGATTTAATCTACATGAAATGCATACTATCTGTAAGCACAATACAGATTTACCAGGTGTTGAATATATCTGGGTCCATCTTGTACAGCTGATTGAAGCATGCAAAAATAAATCTGTCCTCTGGCAGGCCATAGTCAGCTCGTTTGTGTGGGCAAACAGGATCAAGAACTTCTTGATTTTTCTATATCAAAGCAATCAATATTATGAATATAAAGCATACGAGGCATCTTCAAAGTAATTTTTCCCCGATAACTATGATATGATACAATACATACCTGTTTATAATCATTCACGAAGTAACAGTAAGGAAGGTGGACAAGCTTTTCTGAGTATATATGAGAATATTTCAACGGAGAGACAAACTGCCATAACAATGAATTTAAATTTAATATGAAGGAAAAGAAAGGCCTTGACATTCGAATAAGCGAGGGCACAAGATTTCAATATTTTACCTCATCAGTAATCAAATAATCAATATAACTAGCACCAGTAGTTGAAGGAAATCCCATGTAAGAAACTTGGATTGGAGCAGGTTGCATGGCAAAAATTTCATTCCTTGCACCCTGAAACAGCATACAAACTTTATTGCAAAGAGTAAAAAAACACACTGAGAAAAATGAATGAACAACCCACTTTGATATTATTATGCTAAAGAGCTTCAAGTTCGCCCTTTGTTGTGTGCTTTCTAGCGTGCTCTCTGTCCCAAATTTCAATATCTGTAATATAAATCGCTAATTTTGTACTCAGTAATTGCGTAAGCCTGGGCTTACTACAGTTGTTGTTAACGCTTGCTTTCCTCTTAATGGAAAAACGTGCTTAGAATGATCGTGAAAAAAATAACATCATGACTTCGATTACACAGGTTGGCACAGTTCTAATGCTATCCTTCAGAGTAGTTTATGAAAGAATATGACTGTTCATGCATTTCCATGATTACTCAAAAATTTTGGAAGAGGAAAGTACCGCTAGGATTCGTATTAGGTATCTTATGCAAATGAGAAACTGTACCAATTTGGGGGGTAGAAAACGCAGAGCTCAGTGCGGCACAATGGAATCAATTAACCAAAAACAAATAAAACTTGAAAAAAAGGGCAATATGTACATTGAACCAAAAAGGAACGGTGATCGATTGTCCCAGTAAATATAGATATATGTACTACCTTAGTATATCCGTTAAGATTGATAAGAATTTGTATCTTATCTTCATTGATAACTTTAGCAATCATATCAGATGGCATTGCTGACACATCAGTGAAATGCTCTGCTTCACCCTTAATACGTTGCCTCCATTCAGTACCATCATCTCGGCTCAGTGCATAACAGAAAACCTGAAGAATTATTCATAAATAATTATTTAACCTTCAAAGAACTATTGCACAGAATATCAATAAATATATCAACATGGCAGGGCAAAAGACTGAGCAACCTCTAGGATGTCTTTGTTGTGCATTCCAAATACAGATCCCATGAGATGAGACAAAGGATGATTGCCGAAGTCACTACTCACATATCTAAAAACCAAATGAACAAACAGGATTTAGTCAGGGAGCAATGACGCATATGTCAGATCAATCTTATGTAGCAAAGGAAGATAATTTACCCAATCCTAAGCCGAGAAGTTCTGTCATCAGCCTTTATAGGAGTACGAGAGGGGTGTGTGAATGCAGGAAGACCAAAACGCAATGCAACCAAAGAGTAATGATCTGCATATTTTTTACTAAAACGGAATAAAAAAAGTCAAAACATTGCGATTTGCAAATTTTGGTTTTCAAAATACCATTAATTCATTCTATAAAGATTACAGAGGTCAGTACAGAAAGAAGTCTCACCTGATTTCCAGTGCCATAGTTGGATCAATCGGTAATGCCATGGCATGGAATGGTTGCACACTTGGGAGAAGGGACATCTGGAACAATGATCAAATAAAATGACAGATTAAGAAAAACTCCTTAAGGCGAATATATGAAGAAAATAGATAAAAAAAGGCATAAAAACTCATGCCTGTATTTGCTGCCTGATAATGCCCTCTACCATGATGAACTTCTCTTCTCTGTCATCCCAATCACATACACACTACAAAAATTGTAAATCAAGGTTTTCATTATAATTAACTTTAGGTGATACGAAAATCATTTTGTCACCACAGATTGTGTCCACTCGTATGTAAGCTTAGTACACCACCAAAGTTCACATGATCACTGGAACACCACCAAAGTTCACATGATCACTGGAATAATTCCTCCCTTTTTCTAATGCAAAAATTATTCCTCTCTATCATTAAGTAATATAGAAGGCGCCGCATGCCGGATAAAGGGAGTAATGGTGTGGCAAACATTTTACAGCACCTGTAGAGTGTGGAAGAGATTACAGGTAACTTCTGGAAAATCTGGGCGCAATTGCAAGGCCTGCTTGTAACTAACAATTGCCGACTCCAGTAGGCCCCTGGATAGGATTATGCAAGATGACAACATATAAACATAACGCAGTATGACTCATCATATAGATTAAGCATACATTCCACTTGCAATAATTGTGATAGGAGCTGCTTTACGTGTCTTTGTACGCATATGCCAAATTTGCATGAGCTTCAGCCATAGCTGGTCTAATAGTAACAGCCTGCAAATAGTCTTGAATGGCTTCACGGACCCTGCCTGCTTCTTTCAATGTATTCCCTCTATTAACAAGACAGTCCGCAGCCAAAGGATCAACACGGAGTACTTCATTATAACATGCTATGGCATTATCATAGTTTCCCTATTTCAACAATAAGAAAAATTATGGTCATGTTCTAGGTGAAAATTATACTGTAGACACAAGACAATTTCAAGAATTGTGTCTTAAAGTATGTTTCTAGCTAGTTATTTGGCAGAATGAGGCAGTTCAATAGCACAAGCACCTGCTGTTTATAAATCAGTGCTAAATTGTTGTAAGGTGCAGATAATGCAGTAGTAACTGCAAGCACTGACATGAAATGTGAAGCAGCTATGTCCAGCATGCTCCTGCAAATAATTCCAATGTGTCACTCTTTGAACAATCCAATTAAAAGACGACATCCTAACAATAACTACCTCTCCATATAAACATTGCCAAGGTTTGTCAGAGCTTGAGGATGATTAGGTTGAAGAGCAAGGCATGTCTGCAAACACCAAAGTGCACATGACAGACTGGATTTACATTAGGATTTAAAAAACATGAAATCATAAACAAATAAAAGTTAAGAGATTGATGGCAACCTGGTAGCAGCATATCGCTTCGTCACATTTTCCAGATCCTTTTAAAGCATTTCCCTTCCAGTGGAATACAAAACGTATTAAAAAAAAGTGTCATGATTAGATGAATGACAAAAGAAGTGAGGGTTTAAAAGCATAGATTAATGCCAAAAACGAACCAGATTATTGTATGCTTCAACATAAGATGGGTTGCAATTAGTGGCATGCCTGTAGCTTAAAATAGCAAGATCCAGTTGGCCTTGTTCATAGTAGGCGTCACCAAGACTACCTGCAAACAGATAGCATCATCAAGAGAAACTCACGAGCCCATGTCATCCAATGAGTAATCATTAATAATGCATTGAGTTTTGCAAGTGTGTATTGTTCAATGTAGCACAACGTCTAGAACTAACTAATAACTGCAAATCCTAAGAAATAATCTTGCATTGATCCAAATAATCATTGTATCATATAGAGTACTAACTATTATCCCAGAAGTCAAGTTTCAGCTGCTAATTAATGGTTAAGTCATTTTTTCTTAGCTAATATGAACCTCAGGGTAAATCTAAGTTATTGTTTCTGAGTTAATATCAACCACAGAGCAAATCTACACTCACCATAAGCTAATGCATTTTGTGGCCATGCCTGTGCTGCATTCTGGTAGCATATAATTGCATCCTGACACATTCCAACAGCCTAAAAGGCAAATATTTCCCAGAAATAATCAGAAAGATATTTCCACCTGAAGCCAGCATCAAAGATAAACAGAATGGTATACCTTGTAAAGATTTCCCAAGTTCATATGGGCATCATAAAATGACGGCTTGAACCTGATTGCTTCCTTATGATGTAAAAAAACCTTAAAAAGTGAGAACGTTGTTGCACCGGTGATTCCGCAGAAAAAAAAGTAGCAGTTACACTACAAGAGAATTAGGAAAAAAAAAAAAAAACTTCCATATCTTACACAAGAGCCCACATGGCTTAGGAACTCGAATTTAAATTCTTTACAAATGTTTCCTTGATGAACCTATGGATCGACTCACGATAAAACAGTGATATATAGTTCTAAGGAGAAGTTATGCAGTCAAACATCTACAACAGGAAGCAATATCAAGTCAGTGCAGAGTACACACCTTATAGTAGAAAGCTGCCTTGTTGAAATCTCCCCAATGCATGAAAAGTCCAGCAATATTGCACCATGCACTTGCACAACTAGGCAATATACTTACAGCCTCTCTAAAGCAATTATATGCCTACACCAGATGGAAATTGTCTCAACCTCCAAATTACTGTGCGCTAGTCTCACTGATTGATGCAAAGTAGACAAGTAGTAATACTATGGATCTTAAGTTAAGGAAGAATACCAAACAAAATGTGCAATTTTCATTTTGAATTAAACTGTAATCGTTTTTTTGCCTCTGGTTGTGATCGTTTTTTGCTTTCTGTGTGTCATAGGAGAGTTTCCTGGTTTTTTCCTAGAGTGAGTGGTGAGTTGGGCCTTTTTGTGTACTTTTTGTAAAGGTTCTCTTACCCCCTTTTTTTTCTTATTACAAAGACACACAGCTCTCCTCCGTGATTGATAAAAAACATTGAAATGGATCACAATTGCATGGTAACAAAACAAAACAAATTTGATACATATTGTTTAATAATGCCATGGGTAGATGAGTTTTTTTGTTTCCTCACTTACATCTTTGTATGATCCTTGTGCTTTCAACACGTCACCAAGGCTGCAATAGGCGTCAACCTAAATTTGTAATGTGATCAATAAAACTACCCGAAGGTCTGGTTAATTTTGGAGATTTGATTCACTAGCATCCAATTAACAAAAGTAACCGTCAATTACCAGACGAGGATTTAGTGCAAGCGCCTGACGGCAACACGTGCTTGCCTTGATAAGATTTCCTTTTCGAGTGTAAGCATTTGCTAAGTTTGAGAATGCATCAGCAAAGGTGGGTCGGAGCTACAAAGGATAGTGTAGAGTTAGTCAGAAATCATTAAAAAAACTGAAGTGAAAGAACATGTAGAAGGGCGCTTTCCTATGAAAGCCATCACTGCCACCTTCAACTCACACCTTGTTTGTCATCAGATGGTACACTTACCTGAATTGCATGTTCATAGCATTGGATGGCACGATCTAAATCGCCTTTCTCCTGCAAGGGAGAATAACAAAAAAAAAAAAGTACTGAGCCATGAAAAAAACATAATCCGACACATTAATACCATAACTTCCCGAGGTAAATGGACTCACTCTCCATGCATTCGCCATGTTGTTGAAGCACTCCGGGAAATTGGGCTGGATTGCAACAGCCTCCTCGTTCTTCGCGATGCACATGTCAAACTCCCGCAGCTAAACATTTTTTTATATGAGAAAAGGCATCAATAAAAGTATACAGCACATAGAGTCGCAGAGAAGATATGAGCCTGAATTTCACTGAAAAAAAACCTGGAAATAAACGGCGCCGAGCAGCAGGAGGTTCTCTAAGCGCCGGGGGTTCTCCCTGTACACGGCATTGCTGTGTTCAAGTGCCGCTCTGAAATCCCCTGCGTTGTAACTCTGTTGCGCGATGTCGAGCCGCGTGCGTTCGTCAACTGAACCGAACCAAAGAAAAAACCCAACGAATGATCATCTCACACCACGAAATTAAATTCCGACGGAACGGAAACGGTGTAGGAGCGGTCCGAGCCTTGGAGTTGGTTCAGTATCAGGGCATCGATCGCCGCGCCGAGCTGCTGCGGCCGCGGGTAGGGAGGAAAGGGAGGGTAGGGCGCGCGCTGTTCCTCCCCGGCTGCCACGGCGCCACCGCCGCGGCCCCAAGTGGACAGCATCGCCGCGCTCCGATAGGGGACCGGAGCTTCTGGAAGCGCCGGCGAACCCTAACTCGCCGCCGCGCTTCGTCGAGGCTTCGCGTGCGCGCGCGCGCGCGCCGTACGGGACGAACGAGACTGGAGAGGGGGGTGAGTCACGCGTCACGCGTCTCTGTTCAGGGGAGACGGTGGATAATGGCGGTGTGTTTTTCCCTCAGACGCGTCGCCCTCGTGGGGGAATTTGAGGAACGCGTGGAGTATTTGTGTATCGGCTGCCCCCGATGGCCAATTAGTTGGGCTGGGTGGGGCACTGGGCGGGGGCGCGCGGGAGCTGCCGCCGTTGAGCGGTGGACCGTGGTTTCAGGCCGTCGTCGGATTGGACTTCGGTGGGGTCTCGGTTGTTTCTGCAATCTGGACGGAGGGGCTACTTGATGGGCCTGTTACGAGCTGGGCTACTTGATGGGCCTGTTTTGCCATTGCTTGTTTGGGCTGGACGAATTTGGACGAGGACAAATTGGGCCTAAAATATAATGGCCTAAATAACGCGAGAAACTGATGGGCTGTAGTCGCCACTTCGAGCCCGTTATGAGTATCTCCCTTTTCCCGAGTCCTGATGATGTGATGAGATGACCGAGTTCCGGCGAAACGGACGGAGGCCATGTTGACCTGGGTCTGCATTCTGATTTCTGCACGCACCTTCTCGGTGTTTTGATGAGGGTGATCCTGCACCGTCGTGTGATCTGCATCTATCACCCATCTTTATAGTTGAAGTGAGTGCGTGCCTAGTTCCATCGACGCGCTGTACGGTGTGTGGCGCAAGTATCTGCGTACTTGTGTTGGGTTTAATCCAGGGTAATGCCAAAGCTGGTTATTGATTGCAGTACCTGCATGCTTCTTTTTTTTCAACAGTAAGGTCCCGTTGGAGTGCCGAAAATCTTTATTTTGTACGTTGTTTTACTACTGTCAAATTAAATTCATTCCTATGAAAGTTTCTGTGCTATTTTGGTAAATTTTCTCCAGTTTCTAAAAGAAGGGCACAAAACGTCGCCTTTTAGATGTTGTTCTATTTCAGTTGTGCACCAAAAGCATAAGTGGGCAATATCTAATATCTAACGAGGAACGCAACAATCTACATAATATCGAACGAGAAACGCAACAACAAATGTCACGAAACTTTCATCTGGACCTGGCTAGATGCTCGATTACAGTCTAGGCCACGTGAACCGAACCGACAGCTGGCAACGAGCGATAGTCGATAGTCGTACAGTAGTACAGTACAGTAGAGCCCACGTAGGGCAGACCAGACCAGACGTCCAGAGCAGAGGCAGCTAGCTACTGTAGTCTGTAGGCGTGTGTGCGTTCATGCGGCCATAGCTTGGAGCCAATCCTAGCCATGCACGCCGCCCATGAGTCGGCGAGCGAGCCTCAATCAGGCCAATTCGACCGATCTGATGCGTCGTGCGCGCGCGTCTCGGGAACCTTGTCACGTCCTCGGAGCCGAGCCGAGAGCCAGAACCACCGCCTTCGCCTTCGCCGCCGCGTCCGCCACGCCCACGCCCCGACCCCGAATCCTTACGCGCGGGCTAGCCGAGCCCGTGCCATGCATGCGGACGTGGCCGCGTCCGTGCGGCACAACAAACCCATCCCACGGACCGCGGAGTCCATCGCCAATCGCCATCCGCTGATCCGCACCGCGCCTGTTTCGTTTCGTGACCCCCGCGTGCTCCGAGCGGCGCGGCCCGCGGACGTGCAGGTGCAGGCAGCACGCGCGAGAAGGCCGGGCGTCCTACGCGCGCCACCCGCCACCGCAGGAGCGGGAAGCCGTTTCGCACGGGGCGTGCTGGCCGAGGCCGACCGATGATCGCAAGCTGCACGGCGTGGTTGCGAGGATCGCGCACGGCACAGGACACGGGGGTGGGGGGGTGTCGTACTCGTACCGCGCGTCCGCGGCAGGCCGGTCGCTGTCCGGCATCCGCACCGTTTCCTGCATTGCCACCACCAGTGCTCGTTAGTAGGAGTACGTACCAAACCAACGGTAGCAGAGGCAGAGCACGAGGGTCGTCAGGATCGAGCCGAGTGGCAGGGGAGGCCGCCCGCCGCGTACGTTTACGTCATACTGCTGCGGTACACGGGGGGGAGCATTTGTCCCTGATCGGCCGTGGTGACACGCACACATGGCGGGGCGGTCCGGGCCTCCGGGGGGTTGCCGCAGGCGGGCGGGCGGGCGGGCGGGCGGGCGGGCGCAGGCGGGCTGACAGGCACGTACCAACGCACGCAGCCCAGTGGAACAGGAGCCTGCAGGAGGGCCACTCCTGCTCCTCATCTTCCCTCACCCCCACCCAAGATAGATAGGACACTTGTCGACCTGCCACTCGCACCGTAGGCCTCCTGGACCATGTATACAGTATAAACCGCACAACAAATCACAATTCCACAAAATGATGACCATGGTAGCAGTAAGTACGCAAGCACTCCTCCTATGTCTCAGATGCAACTTTCCTGGTTTGCTTTCCTAGATCAATTTTTTTTCTGGTTTAGGGGCTGTTTAGTTGAGTGAAAAGGGGGTGAAAAATGCACTGTAACACTTTTGTTTGTATTTGACAACTTTTGTCTAATCATGGTCCAAGTAGACTTAAAAGATTCATCTCGAACTAGCCAGGTAAAAATTATAAGCATACAACCGTTGCTACTTTATTTAATGTTCTATGCAGACGTAAAATACAATTGATGTGATGGAGAAAGAGACAAAAATTTAGGAAGTAAACAGGGCCTCAGCGCGTCATGGCTACTGATGGCCGACATCAAACATCCTCGCACTCCTACACAAAGGTCAGGTTGGACAGTACTGTATAGTATTAGACCGTACGACGGTGTGGACTGGGTTTTTGGGCTGGACGCAATAATCGGTCTGTGTACCTGTCAGATGAACGAGGGGCGCGACACGAGAGTCTATCTATACCTGCCGATGGGGATTTGCGGCAACGCCGACGGGTCACCAGCCACACAGCCCACAGCCAGGGCGGGCATGCAAATGCATTTGCAGAGGCGAGGCGACTGTGCTGTGCCTGTGCGCCCCCGCGCTCGCGCGCTTGCTTGTGTCGGGTGGGCAATGAGATGGCGCGGATTAGGAGGAGGATCTCCATCATGCCAACTGCGAGCCAGTGCTGCTGCTGGTATGCATGCCTTGGTTGCGGTTGCAGTTGCAGTTGCAGCGCCCTTCCTCTTGCCGATCGACGGGGGGCTAATGACGTGTTTAGATCTCAATTGCAGTTATAATTTTGTGTCAAATCATGATCCAAGTAGACTTAAAAGATTCATCTTGTGATGTACATGCAAAAAGTACAAACATGTAAACATTTCGTCTACATTTAATGTTCCATACATGTGCCACAACGTTGATGTGACTAGTTATAATTGCAATTTGCAGTAGATGTAAACATGGCCTAAACCTGAACCTGACATGCCTCCCTCTTTTGTCTCGTGGGCCACTAATCATCGTTTCAGTCTTTCAGAGTGTGCAATGCAATGTTGGAAATCTCGCGTTGCGGCTCGGTTTTTTCTGGACACTGCTTATCTTTCTGGTGGAAAAAAACAGAGGGAGGCTAGCTTTGTAGTAGTAGTGGTGGTGGTGGTAGTAGGGCTACAGAGGTCAACAATGGCTTCACTTGATCTTGGCTTTCATGATTGCAATTGCATGGCCAATTCAAAAGCTGGAACGGGCATGGACAGTTGACAGTTCAAGCCCTTTCTTTTTTGCGTGTATGCAGGCTAGTAGGAGTCCAGAAAAGATTCAAAAGGCGCCCAATATTTTCCTGTCATGCCTAGTATGCAGTGCAGTCCAGTCTGCTGGTGTTATCTATCGGTCGGCCTTGAAAGGACTCGTCAAGGCCTGAGGTTGGCATGGAATGGCACCGGATGAGCTAGGCTACCGTATCCGTATGGTGTGTACTATGGTGTGTTGCTTGTATGAACAGATTCCGATGTAATGTCAGTTGTTCGGTGCTACTCCTATTTGAAGTCACGATTGACGATGATGGCCAGCAGAAAGAGCTCTGATTTTGTCTTATGCAAATTTGTTAGGAGAGAAAACACTGTTTAATGGCTGAAAAGAAGCGTGGATGTTGGCAGCTAAGTTCATACGAACGGGGCTATCTATTTGAAGTCATAAATATTGATATTGTTGTTTTATAGAATTAATTAAATTTAAAATAGTTTGATTTTGGCCAAATTTAAAATTACATCGTTTTGGGTCGGAGGTAGTGCCAACGTTCTTGTCAAAATGCTGACAGTGACAGCATGCACCGTAGTATATATACAATGTACTCCTACTCAACACAACTACACAAAGTGCTCGATCAAAGTTCCATTTCATGCTGTGGCTGGCACGGACCTTAAATTTTCCAGGAATATGGTGTCCAGATCTGAGCCAGCTGGTGATACACATATCTCACATAACCAAAAATAAAAACAAAAGCGAGGCGTTTGACTTGCGGCTGTGGTTGCGATCGCATCACACATATCACCCCCCCCCCCCCCCCCCTCGCGGCAGGCGACGCACTAGTCTTGGCTTCAAAGCTAACAGAAGATCACGCCTCGCTCGCTCCAGCTGCAGTTGCAGCCTCTCGACATGGAAAGACGACGAGGCCCACTCCTGACCAATCCAATCCATGCACCAGAAAAAATCTGTTCGTATCACCTTGTGTATCTCGTCTCACCCGTGGTCTGGTCCTCTCACAAACCATATGATCTGATCTGTAAATAAAAAACCATCTTACTTACCGCTGGAAGGTGGATATTTCTTTGTAATTAACATAAAATGTTCCTTGTTCTTGCTCGTGAGTCGTGACAGGGCCATGGCCATGACCGATCTCGGATGCAAGCAGGAAGCAAGCAATGGCTGTTGTTCATGGCGGCCACGGTCTCGGTAGCAAGAGCAGGACTCGCTGAACAATGGCCACGAAGAACTCCTCTTACGGGACACATCACATTGCACCGTCGTCCTCTCTCCCTGTGCCGTTTATAAATGTATATCATCCCTGTCTCACCTTTCCCCTGTCTCTCTCTTCTCCTCCCGGTCGCCGAACAATAATCCCCCAGTGCCTTACGATCTTGTCACACTTATTTTGCTGCAAATTTACAGCTCATGCTGCTGCCGTTTCATTGCATCTGGTCGGGTAAGGAATAGTAGAGGCGGCAGCACAAGTGTTCAAAGTAACAACAGGGGTTTCGGTTTCGGTTTCGGAGCAGAGTAATCCGGCTGCACGGCACGGATTTGTGTCATTTGTCAGCAGTAAGCGAGCACTGCTCTGATCTTCTGATGTCGTAGCGTGGAATTTATTCGTGATTTGGGGAATGGAGATGCCTCAGACTAAGCTATATCCTGCACAAGATCGTCGGGCCAGACTCGAGAAAGCGAGTGATCAGAACAACTCGCTCCGCTGATTCCGTTCCGGCGCGTGATCACAGCCTGGATGATTTGGACTCACTGAAGTGGATCGGTAGCTCCAATTCTTAACTACCTAGCGACTAAAGAGAGGGATCTTTTTCTCTCTTTTTTTTTATAAAAAAAATCTTTTTCTCTTTTTTTTTCGACGTAGGAAGCAGCGTCGCATCGCACTGAATGCTTAATGCACTGGCGGTGCCTGATGTACGCCTGGCATAGTACCCCCCCCACCCCCTCCCCCCCCCCCCCCCCCCCCCCCCCCCCCCCAAAAAAAAAAAAAAAAAAAAAAAAAAAAAACTGAAAATAACTCTGAAGGGTCCTCAGCAGCTAGCCCCTGGCCTAGTGCAGTCCCTTTCTCCGGGTACTTATCATACAGCTAAAAAGCACCCACAAATCCACTCCCAGCACAAGTTGCTTGTTCCTTCTGTCCGTGTCCTTTTCACACGATCCCTCTTCTTGGTTGAATTTATTCTGGAATCAAGAAAAAAAAAATCCTGGTTCCTGAGCTCAACAAAGCACAGTTACAACAATTCTATGCTATTGGCAAGGTGAAGGTATCAGAATTAAGAGTTTATATATATGATGATTCATTCAGGAACGGGGAATTCTGCTCAGGGAGCTCAGGAATTGACAGTAATAGGGATCTTAAATATATATAGCTACAAATATAATGGCGATACAAATGATATTACAGGTCTTCTTCCCTCTCGTTTGAGAGAAGGATAAGGGTCTGATTGAGAATATACGGGGATGCAATGCCCCGCGTTCCGTTGCGGGCAATCTTGCAGCTAAAACAGGCGATGAGATTGTGCGACCAACCGCCAGCGTGGTGATCTTCACATTCTTGTTCAAAGAATCATTACACCAGGGGAGAAAATTAGAAGCTAAAACACTGCTACGGCCCAACGTTGTTAGGTTGAATCTCAGAGTGCTTTCGCTGCAAGCTGTCCTCTCTCTTCTGTATATACAGGGGCGTCGAGCTTTGGACTGAATCTCAGCTATGTCAAAGCTCCATTTTCATGTGGACTGTTTGCAATGAACCTGGTGAATGGTAATTCAATATCGGAGTTCATATATAGCGATGTTCGTCAGCTAAGATATCGACGTATAGGATGCTGGATTTTTCATACCGTTGTAGCTATTCGAAGAGGTGGGAGCGATCTCCTGACTTTGCCCGATATCCATGTGAACTACGCTTTGAAGGTCATCTTGCCAGAAAGTCCCGACCTGTGATGTATCGATGTTTCATCCTCAGTGTCGCTGCATATGGTTATGATCTAAGCTTAAGAGTCAGGACAGTGGTTGCACTTTTTTTACCTGAGACGCCGCATCACTGACACCGTTGAGGAAAGGATGTTGCGAATTCATTGACCGGCAAAATGCCTGGTCAAGTGGGTGCATAGAACTCTGGCTGCCCATGCCATTGGTTAGGCTGCAACCTAGAGGGTTCCCCTGGTGAGGCTGGTTAAGGTATGGCAGCGGTGCACCTGAGGTCTCCAGCGGGAAATGCGAGTTCTGCAGCGGGCCACAGGACTGGTGTATCTGATTACAAACAGAATTGGAATATGAGCGATGGGTGAGATACTCAACTCCCTGTATACCAGGAACCAAACATAGTAATGTGAACGATCATATATGCGTGTCCTCACATCTTTAGGAAGGAGGTTAGGCAGGTTGTTGAAGTCCAGCTGGGGATTCACAGTGGCCAATTTCATGGACAGAAACTGCAGAATCGATGTGAAAGGAAAGGGTTCAGATAGAGCACGTCGACCCTTGTTCCATTCTTAAACGGCAAAAAAACTGCAGTTTCACAGTCATTCCAGCTGTGAATTGACAGTGGAAATATACCTCGACTTGCCGTTGCAAGGACTGCACGTAGTTTATGATTTCATCGAGCATGACTGCCTTGCCAACCACCTGAAAACGGAAAACATTTCCCAAATTCAAATCTGAGCACACCAAACTACTCGAGTGACAGCAAGCGCCTGATATCAGCTGAGTGAAGAGTACCTTATTGCAACCCGGGACAAGATCCTGCAGCAGCTTCATCCGCTGGCTGATCTTTTCCCTTCTCACCTGAATTGTTCGAGAGAGAATCGAGAAAAAAACTCAGCACACAAATCTTCTTCAGCCAGCAAGGTTGATAGCAAGAAAGAAAGAACAATGCAATTGAGCGAGCCTCGGGGAACTGTACCCGCTCCGCAAGGCTGTGGCTGTCTGTCGCCTCGCCGCGCCGTGCCCGGACATGGATGTAGTCCTTGGGCGGCTCGGGAGGCTTCGACGTGCTGTCCTTCCCCTGCTTCTTTCCACCATTCTCGCTATTGCTCTGCGCGGCCTTGCCCTTGGCAGAGTTGTCCTCCGCGCCATTGCTCTCGTCCGCCGATTTGCACCGCTTCCCACTGGATTCCTCCTGTGAAACGCCCCCAGAATGAAATCTTTCGCCCGAGACCTGCACCGCGTGGGGAATTGGAATTGGGAAACCAAAGCAACCCCAATTGTGCACGTACCTTCGCGAGATCCTTGGCGGCGGCGGACCCGGGGCCGTCCTTGCCTTTCCCCTTTGCGCTAGCCTTCCGTTTCTTTGCATTGCCATCGGAAGGCGCCTTGAGCGCCATCTCGGCGCTGGCGGACGCCGGATCGGACACCGATGACTCGTCCCGGCCGTTCCCGAGCTCCAGCTCCTTCAATGCGCCGATGGGGCCGGCGTCCGGGAGGCCAAACTGTCCCGGGATGGCGCCGCCATAGCCACTCCCGCCGGGGCGGCCCTCAAAGCCGGAGAGCCTCGCCGCGCGCTCGGCGAAGCCTGGGTCCGCGAGGAACTGGTCTAGATGGCCCATTGGCATCAGGTTCTCAAGGATAGGCAGGCCGCCGGGCGCAGCGCCAGCGCCGCCGACCTGCGGCGGCGGGTAGTGGTGGAACTGGCCCATCATGGAGAGGTTGAGCTTGGGGGGCGAGCTGAGCGGAGTGCCACCGTACTGCGGCTGCGGCGAGATCCCGTGGAGAGCGAGGCCGTCGGTCGCCGCGGCGGCCGTCGAGTTGGACGCCGGGGAGGAGACCATCGAGCTTAGCGCCGGGTCGAGGTGGTCGCCGGCCGTGGCAGCGGCGGCGGCCATGGACTGGTCCCAGTTGAGGTTGAGGAAGCACGACGGCGGCGCCGCTGGCGGCAGCTGGTCGGGCGGCCCGCAGTTCATCTCCGGCCGGGGCTCCCGGAATTACGCAAAGATCTGCAGCGAGCGTCCGCAATCGCAAAGTGGTGGGCGGGGACCGCGCAAGAACCCGAATTCCGTCCACGAGCACGCGCGGCAGCAGCACCAGCGCGCTGTGACCCCAATTGAGCAAAGAAACGCGAGGGGCAAGCAGCGCAGCTCCCACCAAATCCCACTACGGGGGCGGAGATAAGGTCCGAGAAGGTAAAGGCAGGAGCTTTTCGTGTGCGTGACAAAGCAAGCAAAAGTGGGGGAACAGTAAAGGAGTGGAAAAGAAGCACCTAAACCAAAGCAAAAGCTTTCAGCAGGCTGAGGCAAAAGCAGAAGAAGAAGAGAGAGAGGAGCTAGCGCAGCGGTGGTGGTAGTAGAAGTCTAGTAGAGAAGAAGTAGAGATTGCGAGTGCCCGAGCTGGGGCAGTATGTATAGAGGTCCAGAATGGCATGGGTCAAATTGGTGGCTTATGGGCATCATCACCACAGCCTTTCCTGCCATGAAAGGGGGGAGGAAGAAGATAGAGGGAGAAGCACTGGAGAGAAGTGGGTGCGGGGCGGTGCCGTGAGTTTGCTTGCGGGAGGTGGAGAAGGGAAAAAGGAAGATGCAGCACTGCTGGTCTGCTGCTGCGGCCTTTACCTGTGCTGTATAAAACCCAAAAGACCAATACAATTTGCTTGTGTTTTGTTTTCTGATCCTGAATTTTTTTTTAATGAGAAAGGAGATGAAGGTGATGGTCCCAAGCACGAGCAGAGGATGGTTGTTTGGCTCATGAAATTGATAAATTGGGAAGGGAGGGAAGCCCGCAAGGGGACAAAGGATGCTTGGTAGTCTGGGTTAGTAGATCGTATAGTAGCCAAAAACTAAACAATTTTTAATGGTTTCCCGTTTTTAATTCGAGAACAGAACAAGGAGCCCATAGATGGGAACCGCTGCGATCTGTTTGTGCGCCGTGATAGTTTTATTTATTTATTCATGGTTGATTGAGGTTTTCAGCCCCTTCTGTTCGATGATGCTGGCCTGGCGTGGGTTGAAAATTTGGAAATCCATGCTTGTTTTCGGTACCTGATTTTACTAGGACATGTCAATAAAATTTCAATTGCATGGAAGGGCTTATCCGTGACACCAAATTAGTACCGGTAGATATTATCATGAAATATATTTTCATAATATATTTATTTCATATCATGTACTTGTGTTGTTACCATTTCATATAAGGCTAGTCAAATTTAAGATGGTCAAGAAATTGATTTATATTTTAGCAAGGATAGAGGTAGTACCCCGTTGGACAAGGCACATTTCATTTGGATAGCATAAGGTTTTGATTTGTAATAATTACCTCATTAAATACTACTTATATACTCTCGTTCTTATCACTTCCCGAGAAGTAAAACATTCTTTGTCACTTTTCTTGAGCTTATCAACCAAAATCAGTACTATTCTTTAGTTATGGGGCAGTGTTTTCTATTATAACAAATCATTATCAACAGTCGCCGAAAATCAGTCAGGTTGAACAGACTATTTGATAAAACATATACAATATTAATAATTATAGTACACTAGTATGTACTCCCTCCATCCCAAATTATAGATCATTCTAAGAATGTTGGAGAGTCAAAACATCTCATGCTTGACCAAAATTATAGAGAGAAATACAAAAATTTATGACACCAAATAAGTGTACTATTAAAATATATTTGATGAAGAATCTAATGATACTTAGTTGATATTGTAACTATTATTATCTTATTATATAAATTTGGTCAAATTGAGATACTTTGACTCTCCAACATTCTTGGAATGACGTATAATTTGGGATGGAGGAAGTAGTAGTTAGTATCACTATATTGATCACAGAATATTTTTTTCATAATAAACTTATTTGAAGATATAAATGTTGTTAATATTTTCTACAAACCTACCTAAGAATGTACTTTGATTTTTTAGAACTTTTAGATAGTCGATAGCTCATTCTTGAACTTTGTTTACTTTTATTTGTGATCATAATAGTGAGCTATTAGAGTTTTACAAATTCTTCCTCAAGCAAGTCAAGAATTCTTTTTTTTTCATGGTGATTTCATTTTGTTAGCATAAAATTTAACCAAGGATATTATACACCCTCTTTGTTGATTAGCGTGAGTGCTTGTAGTGTCCAAGTAATCTCAAAGACTGGGTTATCCCAGAAACGATTTTTGTGTTAAGTGATTATGAAATGCAGATAAATGTTTCTTTTTGTAAAGATACTTATGAATGACAATTAATGGTACAAACGGTGAGAAATATGTACCAGTATGTGTTTTTAAATTTTTTTGATAAAGATACTCAAAAGAATATTGTTTAAGCAGTACTATTAGTTTGTAAACGAGCAGTGCAAAATAGACAGGCCTCTTTTTTTTTTTCTTGAATAACGGAATAAGTGGAAGATTTGCGCATTATCCTTAAGGCGAGCATCCTAGGAGGTGCAGGAGTATACGCTTGTACGTACAAAATCGACATGTCTTATAATGCTCTATAAACCCCAATGCTGGGAGTGGGAGTACTTCATCTACAGCGCTAGGACGTACGTCAACTGATATACTACATAAGCATGCAAATAAATGTCACGAATACTGAAGGAGTACATACAAACAGAAACGCTAAGGTCTTTAGGAGATTGGGCCGGCACATTTGTCCAACCCCATCTGCCCACCAAACATGAACACGTACTGTACGGTGTCTATACTATCCAGAGCATTATTGAACAACTAGCAGAGTAGCAATAGTGCCAGAGGATACTAATCACGTTGCTACCGTAAAACGCAATTTAGACACGGTACTTGTCACTTGCGTCAGGGCCGGGTTTGACAGCAAGTTCACTCAACAATTTTTTTTGGCATTTCATGGATAAATTATATTTTTTCAAACATCAAGTTGTATGTCAATCCGATTTGCATCCATAATAAACGGACAAATTTGTTGGTTAGTTGGCCTTATAGGTGGTTTTCTATTTTTAAAAAAATGATTTGATCTCCTAAAATTTGAAATTAATTTATTTCAAAACTGAAAAAAAATAAGAAACTAGGATCATTGTTTTTAAAAATGTTATATACCGGTTTATGATCTATAAATAATTAATTGAATTGGTTTGCTATTTCTTTATTAGTTGTAGCCGTGCTAACTAATTATCTAGAGCAAATAATATCCAAAAAAACTCTAAACGACTAAACAGAACACATACAGATGTATATATCGAAAATAGTTTTATATTTTATAATTTTAAAGTAATTAATTATAAAATAGAACTAGTCATATAACTTTTTAAAAGAAAACTAGAACTAGTTTTCTATTTTATAGTTTACAAATTATTTAATTATGTATTTACATAAATCAAACAAAATTTTTATTGTTGTTAGAAAAAAAAACAAAGCCATCATTACCCGTCAGAGGACTAAATCATACAGGAGTAGTTGATAGATGTCTATTATATGTTTTCATAGTTTACGTTGAAAATAAAATTGACTCATCATAACTTAAAGGTAAAAAATGTACTTTACGCTTCACATTATGTCATTTGTATTTTGTAAATGTAAATGCTAACGCCCTGCTAATTAAATTTTTTCGGCAGAGAAACTTTGTTATTATAAACTAAATTCTTGTTGTTTGTAAGAAATTAAACCAATAGAGACATGGCTCGTAAGAAACCAATAAACTTGGCTACTGCAAAAAGCAAATGGAAAAGACACTAAATCATATATGCTTTATTCAACAGATAATCCCAAACTCCATACATGCGCAGAACTATTTATCATCCCACGTTCAACAGCAGAGAAATAGCACTAGACATCGATAAATTCACAAGAGCACTGTGGTATGTTCATTTTTTGCAAGTTTAGCATTGCCACCAGCCTCAAACACCCGAAGTTCTAGTGGCATACTCCCTCCGTCCTAAAAAGAGTGTCTTTTTTGACTTTGATATATTGTATTTGACTGCTCGTTTTATTTAAAAATTTTATGCAATTTATAAGGTAAATAAATTATTATTAAAGTATATCTAATAATAAAATAAATCATAACAAGATAAATAATATTTATTAAATTTTTTGAATAAGATAGTTGGACAAACAATATGTTTTAAAATCTAAAACGATATTTTTTAGGAAGGAGGCACTAAGTACACATCGTACAAAAGCTTCTGCCAAATCAAAATACGAGTACATATTTACATATAATAAAAACCATGCACGGATCGGAGGGAGTGCTACCACGTTCCATTTAGGCATTTACCACAATATCCTGCCCTAGTCATTTCGGAGACAATTGCTGGTGGCACGAGATTCCTTCACCCCAGCAGCAACATCTACCTCGAGAGCAACGCAAGAAAGAATCGTTGTTAAATCACGGGTCAACAAGGGCGAGAGCGAGAGGACCCTCTCTCCGTGGAACGAGATGGCCGGCCTCTTCTCTTCCATCCCCCAAATCCGTTGAGACACTGGCGCAGGAGCAAAATGTACGAACAGATGGTACTGCATATTCGGGTATCCTACTACTACTACATGCCAAGCCAAACAGTGGCGCTTCGCATATTACGGGGGTGGTGGACTGATCGTGGTGGACACTGTTCTGTTGCGAGGACACGGGAGAAATGTCCCCTGGCCTGCAGGAAATCGCAGGACGACGGGAGGGCAGGCATGTGGACCGTAGGACACGGGAAAAAAAAAAACCCCGATGACTTTGCATCATCAAAACGATAAGGCTTTGTGGACAAGGCAGCACCTCAAGGAAAAAGGAGCCATTCATGCTCGCATGTTGCTTCTGCTGCACTGCACCGTGCCTTTGGTTTTTTCCTTTTCCAGCCCTTTTGGTTTCATGCAACTTTTGTTAGGTACTTCCATCCATCGTGCGTTACATTGTAGAAAGAAATACTCCGTGATGGCCGTTTTTGCTGCCTCAGTGTGGAAGTTCACACTGTTGTTTACAGCAGTTCCTGTGAATTCAAGTCACTATTGATTAATTGTTCTGTCGCAAAAATATATCGTTTGTAGGGCCACATTTAACGTGTTCCATATCTTCTGCATTACTCCATATGTTCTTAATAAATGCAATCGTCTTAAGTCAAACATTTTATAAATTTGATATAATTTACCAAAAAAGACAACACTATCTATGACATTAAATAAACATATTATGAAAATATGTTTCATGCTATCTTGGTGCCATAAATCTTAGTGTTGTTTTCTAAACCTTTGGTCAGACTTAAAAAAATTTGACTTCAGACAACTCTACAAAATGATTTATTCAATAACCGATGGAGTACTTGAGAAAACATTTTGAGCCCTGTGAGGATCAGCTTTTGTTCCGCTTCTGGGTAAAAAAAAAAAAAAAATGCTAGTGAACGACGCCAAATGCAGCGCTTCCATCTCGGTTCCCCCTCCCCGCGTGCGCTTCCTTTGCCTGCATGGTTTACACATCAAATCAAAAAGTAAAGTATTGAGCAATGGAGGGAGGATAAAAATTATTAACTTCGAATTGTTCTGTTTTAAACCACAAAGGTCATATTGATCGCTTTGCATCATTGGAAAATTAATACAAAATCCCACAAATCTAAAAGTTGTAAAGACTTATTCTGGAGATTAGTAGTGGACAGAAATACGCCATATTAGAATGGATTTACATTTTAAACATTTGGTAGAGTGATTCTTGTTAGCTCCCTATTAAAATGCAATTACATTTTAAGCATTCGGTAGAATGATTCTTGTTAGCTTCCCATCATAATGCATTTACATTTTAAAATTTTGGTAGAGACCTACATAATCCAATCCCAAAAAGTTGAAACAGAGGTTTATACCAAACGTTAGTGAAATACAGTGGAACAATATTTATTTATTTATTTATATTATCAAGGATTTGCGCTTGAGATCTTTTTTTACGTAGGTAAATCCTGCGTATTAAGAATGCAAATATATTCTTGAGATTTTTTTATGGAGGTAAATCTTGCTTATTAAGAAAGCAAATTTACTCTTGAGATCTTTGACTCTGATACGAGTTGCATTCATCGGCTAATTCAACACAGAGGCTTATTAAACTCGAAAGTTTATTAAACAATGTGAAAAGTGGACAAATAATTCTATATTCGTATCTGAACAGAGAGGAGGTTCCGGTGTGGTGGCTGCCTGTTGTTCTTTCAGTAAACACTAGTTTAACCTGCAGGTCATCATTGACTTTTTGGCCTGCTGCGAACGGGGATGTAAGCTTGCAACTGGGTCACCACGTACGGTCGAGGAAGGGTGATGAAAGGATTAGCAGCGGGTTAATTACTTCGAGCACCACCAGACAGTTGGGCACCTAAACGCTTTCTTTACAGATAAGAGTAGTACTGTACATGATGTATCTACAGCTTATTCTAATCGCTGCATCGGGATCGGCGCTGATAGTCACATGCCTGCTCCGCTGCTGGTGAGAAGACCACAAAATACTGCTACGAGTACGAGTATAATAAAGGGAATCCCCTTTGGAAAAGGCTTATATATATGATTATTATATTACATTATAAAGCTATAGAAGGGGAAAGAAATCAAAGAAGGGATGAGAGAACAACAGACATCTCTCTGCTCTGTTGATGGAAGCGGCCGCAGCCTGCAAGCGAAAGCCAATGAACAGCTAGTCGTCCTGCACAAACGACGCACTAACCAGCTTTTTAACCCTCTCTTTCCGGGTCTTGCATTAAATTATTCCTCTTTTACTCACTGCCATTGCCTTTTAGAACAAGTAAAAAAGAGACTGTAAGCCTGGGTTGATGTTAAAGAAACAGAAGAAAAAAAAAGAGAGGAAGCGGACCGTAAATTTACAGCGGACTTAGACACAATAACCTTAAAAAACTTTGTGAGTGAGATAACTAAACCATTTATTAATAACGAAGAACTAACCGCCATATAGATGTGCTGAGAAGAAATGGCAAAGATTCAAACACAACGTATTATTAACCTTGCTTTTAGTAGACTGATATAGTTTAGCCTCTGATTGGAGTGCCAGAAGTGGCAACGTACAAAAGCTTTCTTGCAGCATAGCATTAGACACCGTGCGCTTTGTAAAAGTCATAACCGCAATAAGCCGAGGACCATTGCACCCCTCCCGGACTTTTCACCACCACGATCACTTGTAAAGCGTAAAGTTCCCATTTGCCGCAGGTCCGACACCGGCACAGAAGTAAAACACAACGCGTTGATCCATTATCATCAGTCCTTTCAGCACTAGTCATTACGTACTCTGTAATAGAACTAATATTTACTAAGCGTTAACAGTAAGATTTGCCTACCGAATTACAGTAACGACACTCTCGATGCTAAAAATTGAATATAGTTTCTATACATATTAAACTTCTAAGATGCTACATATAGAAACCATGATTTCAATGAATAACTTCTGCATAACAAGTTTTTATCTAATCACCTATATTCTCTCTCTATTCTCTACCATTCACATCCTATCATGTCTTGGTTCTTACATAGACATGGTTTCTAACTTAGACTCAGTTTCTATGATTTTTGTTTTTTCTCTTCAATAACTATCTTGCCACATCCGTAAAACGTTTAGATGACAGTATAATTAATATCCATGAAAATTATAATGATTTCTGTATTGGAAGTGCCCTAAGATCATCAGCCGGTTGTTTAGGAGCAGAGTAGTGAATCTTCTCACTTTGCATTTACAGTAACAAGGAAAAAAAAACCCATAAACCCAACATAATTCAGCTAGTTGGGTGGAGGATGTGGTCCCAACGTGGTCTTACCTATGTTCTATTCACAATTAAGTCTTACTGTACTTGATCTTGCCATTGTTGTTTGGCTTTTCATAGCAGATGCTTTACCGCTATTGCTTTCTCATATGGCAGAGGATTGCCTATTATTGGTTTCTCTCTTGGATACTTTACCACCGTTGTCGTTGGTCTCCTCTCTAGTAGTGGCAAATGTTTTGTTGCTGCATGTCATGGTCGTTTTCCGCGGTGGGTGTTTTGCCGCAGTGGTTGCCTTTGCTTCTTTCCGGCGGATGTTTTGCCGCTGTTGGCTCTTTCTCCCCTCTTGCCGTATCTTTGCTGCCGAGAGCGTGCTGGTCCACTACTTTGTGGATACTTGGTCGTCTTTGTCTTTGCTGGCGGATGCTTTACCGTCGTTGTTGTTGGGTGCTCACCTCTCTTTTATGTGGACATTTTGCCACTAAGGCATTGTCTATTGTGTACTCAACCATTGTGTTGTTGTATCCTGTTACTGCAGGCTCAGTTGATAGGTTTTGGGTGTTGAGGGCAATTTCTCTTCTTTTTTTCTCTCTTGTTATTACTTAAGTTGTATTTGAGGCCACATACCTCTAACTTAGTTGTCCTAATCTGTGTTATGAGGGCTCTGTTGTAGTTATATTGTGTAATGCTCTTCCTCTGGATGAAAAACGACTTGGCGAAAAAATGTGTATGAGAATGTGAATTCGAGTTTATCTTCGACTTGTATTGGATGTCCTCTTTTTTTTTTCTTTTCTTTTCTTTCTTTCTTTTTTTTTGCTACACAAGCCCCCTGTGCATGTTGATATATCATTGGGCGTTTTCCTCGCTTAAAACCGGTGAAGTAAGATGGAAGCACACGTCTGGGGTGATGAGGTGAGCATGGGGCGATCGGCGCCGCAGACAGGGCGTTTGGGACCATTTTTTGCGCAGGGCAGTAGCAGTACACTGGTCTGGGAGTCGGCTCCAGAGGGCCCTGCTTTCTCGCCGTGCCGTGGCATAGCCATGGCCATGGCCCCCCTGTAGTTGCATTGCATCGCATGGAGGAGCCGGTGCAGCGGCCGGCAGCACTCCTTATTGCCTGCTCCTTTGGTTGCAAGCAAAGAGCTAGCGCTTCCGTAGCAGACGGGCAGTTACTATCTTCCCGGTAATCATTGGAACCCGGAAAGGCCAGCAGCAAAATTAGATGGGAGTGAGTGACAGAGAGAGGGATGGGATGCTCAATTGCCCTCATGAGAGCGAGCCTCCATCATTGGAGTGAGCTGCAAGCAAATCAGCAACGTCTCAGCTCTCACAACGGCCTAGGGGGAGAGAGCAACAACACGGTACAAAGTCCAAACAAATACAGTAGATATATCATGCTACAATGCGCCCCGTCCATCTTTCTGAAAACTGTAGACACAATCCTTACCATTCAGTAGAGTATTATATAGAAGTACTTCTAGTACTGCATACCATTTCAGTATTTTTGTCAACATATAATTAGTACACTACTACCAAGGAGTAGAGGAAAATTTTACTATCATTACACTGGTGGCATCAGAGACTGTTTCTATGACTGAAAGGACAATCAAATCAAACCAGATGCAGTAGCCAGTAGTATACAACAAATAGGTAGGAAGAGTACAATGACAGTGGCTAATTAACAATGGCTTTGATATTTTGCAGGGTGGTTTTCTTGGGGCTGATGCCAGCTACTAGAGTAGTAGTAGTTTTTTCGGCTTGCTTGATTAGTTTAAGGGAGGGATTATATGCGTGGGGTTTAAGCCTAGGAAGTCTGGATTAAAAAAAAGGAGAAGTCTCTGACTTCATCCTTCTCACCGGTGGAATCGTTGTAGTTTATTCAGTATGGCAGCCTTTGATGAGTTGATCCCATCTCTCATCTCTTCGCTGAAAACTTGGCTTTGGTCTCCCTCATTGCTTGAACCCAGGCAGATTTCTCTCTGCCTTGCCGGTAAATCTCTTTGCCCCCAAGTTTGCTGCAACTCAAGCTGACCCTGCTCATTACGAGGCATGCCATGAGATTAATTTATCAGCATTGCTACTATATTGTTTGCGCGTTCCATCTTGTGCTCCTAAATTCATGCTTCGTTACCACACATCAAGCAAATAATTTATACAATGTGGCGTGTGTTTAGTTCGTGCCTGGTATGGAGAAAAGAAATGGGTTGAAGAACCTTTACTGATCTGAACAGGGTTAATAAACTCTGGTCAGGTTTGATTCACTGCACAGCAATGGTGCTCTATATTATTGTGATTGACCTCATCACCTACACCGTAAATGCAGAGTTAAAAATATTTATCACTGGCTATTAGTCTATTACCAGTACAATTGGAGTTGACGGGAGTCACGGAGCTCTTCCTGGTGATCGATGATACCACAAGAGGCCAAGCAGATCAGGCACTGCAGTGAGAGCATCTGAGCCGGACGTCAGTTCTACCACATTAGGCTTGGCACATCACACTTAGTAGTCCTTAGAGGCTAACTAATAGCAAAATATAAGCTAGTCTACACCCTGAGCTGGATCCTGAGTTTTTTTGTTTCTTCCCTGGAAAGGAGCTGGAGCCTGATATATTTGGGCAGATTCGCTCATCTCCTCCTGTGTCAGGAACACACACACACACACATAGGGGAGACCCATTGTCCTTGTCGCTCGCTTTACACGTAGGAGTATTTCACGCACACAGGGTAGTAAACCAGAGAGGACCAGCAGCATACCATGTCGTTGGCGCGGTGGGTCCAGTTGCTAGCGACGGCAACAGTGCGGATCAAGGCACAGTAGATTCCCAGGCACAGTGGCCGCCGGCCGGGGCGACGGCGAAGCACTCATGAATGCAGGACTGCAGCAGGCACAGGCTTTCTCCCCGTCCCCTGGGGTCCAGGCATACGAGAGTGTACTACTCCAGCAATCTGAATTCTGAAAAAGTTGTGCTTGGACCATGGGGGAAGCTGCAGTTCCTCTCGCTCATCAACATAGCCCAGCCCCAGCCAAATTGATTGACTCCACCAACCGCCCTGGCCGCGGCCGGCCGGCTCACCTCACGTCGTCACACTCACATATTCCACGCTTGTTGCCAAGCGTTTCTATCTTTTTTTTTTCACCCTCCTAGTGCCTGTCTCGCAGATGCCGAGCACCGGCTTCATTTCGCTTCGACCCTGCCGTTTTCTGTGCTACCACACCTGCCGGCAACACAAAAGTTGCCTAGGCCATCAGCCGTAGTACGTGATTGTTTCTTGGACGACGACTACAGGTCGATGGCGAGGCTGGAAAAAGGGACTCGATCCCCCCCCCCCCCCCCCTGTGAACTGGGGATATCCGTGCGAAAACGAGTGCTCGTTGCGCTCCGGCGATCTGGCCTCCCGTCGCCAGACCGGACGGATCTGCCTGCCAAGGACAGCCAGCGTCGCCCGCAATTTGCATGCACGTACGTGGCGGGGGATCGCCGTGGACGTCCAGCGCGCGAGCCATAGTTGTCACGGGAAAACCATGGGCGGCAGCGCCCACCACCTTCGCTTCGCCCCACCCGCCGCCGTCAATCCCTGCATTGGCTGGCTGTCAAAGATAGTATTGCATTTGATTGCTGTCTTATCCACGGTTCCAATGCCGTACGAGTACTTTTTTTTGTGAGAAAATGTTGTTATATAGTACAGTACGTAGTATAGATAGAAAGCTAGGAAAAGTTGGAAAAAATACAATGTAACACTTTTGTTTGTATTTGATAACTTTTATTCAATCATGATCCAAGTAGACTTAAAAGATTCATCTCGAGATAGATAAGCAAAAAAGTATAAACATGTAACAGTTACTACTTTATTTAGTGCTTCATACAAGTAAAAAGTACAATCGATATGATGAGAAAAGAGAAATATTTTTTGCAATCTAAACGCAGCCTGAAAGTAGTGGGAGAAGTAATTCATCCCGCTGGCACGAGGTTGACATTTATGAGCTCATTCAGTGATTCAGTAGAGATTATCACTCTGTCCGCCAATCAACTATCCCTCCGTCTAAAAAAGAATGTCATTTGTAACTTTTAGACTCGTTTTATTTAAAATTTTTATGTAAATTATAAAATAAATAAATTATTATTAAAGTATATCTAACGATAAAATAAGTTATACCAAGATAAATAATATTTATACTTTTTTTAATAAGACGGATGGTCAAATAAGATGTCTAAATTTGTAAGATAACACTTTTTTTTTGAACGAGGGAGTAAAATTTTGATTCTTTTCAGTCACTTAACTGTATTTTCTCTCACAACAAATTATTATCAGATAAAATCAGCCTTTCACTTTTACATTTTATAAAGAAGTTATTTGTATTTTTCTGCTAGGAGTATGCGGTTCGCACTGCTGACAGAATGATGTCAGGCATGACCCACGGAGTAGTGTCAGCGGCGGTGATGATGGCTGGAACAATGCTTCAGTTCCCCTGCAATTCAGATCAGAGAGGCTCCGATTCGAAAAAAAGAAAAGAAATCAGAGACCAAAGGTAGCAACAAGCTAGTTTATAATTTTATTAATTTACAAACCCTGTACCCTAACGATCTGTTTATGCCAGCTGTGGGGTGGCTAATACTGCAAGAGCCTTTTTTTTTAATCGCCTTCCAGACGAATCGGAACCTCGCGTTCTGCTTTCCTGTGTGCTTCCCCGGCTGCGTCGTTCTCACGTGGGCCCCACGTTAAGAAGAGCATTTGTCCTTCTTGGCTGCACTATCTCAATTATCTTCTGCGTGCGTGCATGCATGATTTCAGTGACAATTTGGCAGATTCACTCAGCCTGACGATCATCAGATGCGTCGTCGGAGCTGCCTGCCTGCCTGCGCCTGTTTATCATATCTTCTCAACTGTAGTAGACACCCCAACACAGGAGCCCAAGATTTGCCTTCCACATTCCTATAGTCCTATCCCTAAAACAAGAACAAGATATCGTCTTGATTTTTTTTCACGACGTTTCTCTTTCAATCTTTGTTTGGACACCTGCAAGTTGCCTGTAGCATCAGTTTCTTCATTCAAGATGACAGGCCCTATCAACACTACTATTACTACTCCTACTAAAAAAAAAGATGCCCCCATAAACACCAAGAAAAAATTTAAAACATGCGTGGACAAAACAAGATCGTAGGCCCCCAGATGGTCCTATACAGTATATGTCGGCTAATGAGTTCGCGGGGCACCGATTTTCGGCAGTGTTCGTCCCGTCAATTTCGAATGAACAAGGTCTCGACTTGGACGTTCCGGTACGTACATCCTGATGGCCGTCGAATCGACGGCTTTAAGATCCGTGCAGATATTTTTTCTAGTCCCCGGCCCCGCTTCTACTTCTAGGATAACATGACATCATTGGCCTACATTTTTGTTTGTGTAATAATGTAAGTACTATAATCGCATGATGATGCAGCGACCACCGAGGTTGTAGTACGTGCTCCGGAATCCTTTGTATACAAGCTAGGGCTAGAGAGCATGCTTGCACGCTTCCTTGTTGTTTGTTGGATCTAAGCATCTTTTGGCCTTCTTTGAGTGGTAACACAGGGACTGAAATCATTAGAGGTGTTGAACCGGAAACTCCCAATGCAGGGATGTCTGGTGGCTCCCAATCCCATGAAGATGCAGTGCAGTGCAGGTCGATCTCTGCGCGCCCACCCCCCACCACCACCCCCCCCCCCCCCCCCCCCCCCCCCAAACCTGCCTGCCGGTTCGGCGATTCCATAGAATTGTCGCAGATCACATCACCCGGCCGGCCGGCCCTCAATGATCAATCTTGCTGCGGGCTGCATTGTTTGATGCGACCTATTCTTGTACGAGTACAAAGAGGGCCCAGATTATTTCTTTCAGAATCTTGTTGATCGAACTCACCCGCTGTGTACGAAGAACTTGATGTTTAATGATTTGCGCTTGAATGAACCACTCCTAGATGAAACAGGTCGTTTTCAAGACTAACGTAGTACTGGCTTGGTTTATAATTCGATCTGATATATCGTCGATGAGCTAGCTAGCTAGATACGTACCACTCGGCCAGCAGTACATACATAGTACAAAAGTGAGTACTACTAAAAGTACTTGATCCTGATGATGATGATGATAAAATTAACTTGAAAAGGGTCAGCAACGCCGACATGCCAGCAGGTACGCAAAGGGCGTTCGCATCTTTTATCTTTTATTTAGAAGCCAAAAAGCCGGGCAGTTTTTGTATTCGGATGTCGCCCCCCGTTCAAACACCTGTCTCTCGCGGCATCTTTCTGCACACGCCTTTGATCGACAGCAACAACGATATTCAAATACAAATATTGGCCGCCAAGTGGTTCCAGCACGGCCGGCCGGCTCCGTTTGAATATTGAATCCCAGATCTGGAAGCGCTTTGTTTTGTGTTTTTGCAAAAAGTATATGAGTAGCTAGCGGTCAGTGCCAGTATTATATACGTACTTGTATATTGCTTGCTTCAACCATTCCCTCGATCGGGGCCTTTGTTTAATTAAGCAGGCTAGGCGGTCGATCTAGTGGAAGCTTTTACATGAGTTTGTGGTGGAGTGGAGGTGTTTGATGCTGATCCATGACGCATCATGCATGCATGCAAGCAGCTCATCAGTGGAAACCAAGTCTTGTCTTCACCCCCGGCCGTGTCAGCAACATCAGCACTGATTGCGGGCTAATGAAGAGAAAACAAAGACAGGCCATTTATAGATAAAAAAAAGCATTGTGGAAAAGGTCTACCGCGAGTTTAATTATTATTTGGGAAGTGTTTGGAATTCCGGAGGAGTTTCCAAACAATTACTACAGTACTGTGGCATATGAGTAGATGCAGATCACAGCAGCTGTGAATTGTGATGTAGCGTGGCTGCGTCTGCGTGAGCGTGAATGTTTGAACTGGTATTCAGTACGTACTCACTGTACGTTCGTCGTTGAGCTGGTCAGCAAAGGAGACTGCTACCAGCAACTCCGAACAAATACATGCAGAACTGTGGCACTGTACTGTACATTGGCACGCTACGATTTCTGACCTGACGGATTGCCGGCTGGCCGGGATTGCGTCGCGGCGCCTGGCGTGCCTGCTGGCAGCAGCGGCACGTAGTACAGTACTCCTAAGGTGCTATGGTACCAGTGTTTTTCTTTTTTACCCGCCTGCATGCGCACGAACTCGACAATCATTCCGTGCATTAGTTTAGCGCTGCCAATGATAGGAATTACTGTAGAGAAAAGTCCCGGTGGATCAGCGCCGTCTCCTCCAACCAAAAAGCTCGCGTCCCAGTAAAAACCGCAGGCCGCGTACGGACGGACGAAGTCACCGGAGCGCAGCGCGCCTCTGATTCGCTGGCCCGGGCATCTAATCCCCTGTCAATGATTGCCTCGGCCTCCGCGCCGCGCCGCGCCGCGCCCATCCCGCCCTTTAAATTAGATTAATAACAATAATTAAAACAAACAAGGCCCGGCCGGTCGCCCGGCCCCGGCCCCGGCGTCTCGTCTCGTATATGTCATCGCCGCCATGATCGCAGGGAGCTAGTCGCCGAAGAAGGCAAGCAAGGGGGGTTGGGTTGGGTTGGTTTATCCCCGCGCATATGGGACTGCGGCTAAATATAATTGCTCGCTCGCTCGCAAAAGATAATAATAATCCGGCTGGTGGCTGGCTGGCTGGCTCGCCCTCTCTCCATCCATCGTGGTCGTGGGTGCCCGGTCAAGATCTAACCACCGCCCGCTAATCGCCATGGCCACCACCCACCACCACTTCCCCCTCCCCCGCCCCGCGTCAGAATACCGCCTGCTCTGCTGGTGCTGGTAGCCCATCGGATCGCGATTCGCCGTCGACGTCCCCCGGCCGCCTGTTCATCCGTGGATCTAAAGATGTCTTTTCGAGCGATCGCGTCGTGTCTCGGTTGCTTACAACTCATCACGGGCGCATTAGTTATTGGCAAAGCCCGCAGCTGTGTCAGATGTTGCTACTACTGTACTAGTACCTAGTGCCACCGCAGTGCGTGCGCGTGTACTACGTGCAGTCGTCGTCGTCGTCCTGTCCTACGCCTACTACTCCAACTCCACTGGTGATGATGTGGAGGGGAGAAAAGCTGCTGCCTTTTTTACCGGTGCCTGCCTCTGCCTGTGGCAGGCATCTTTTTTCCCGCTCGCTGCCTGCTCCTCCTCGGTAACATGTCCTCCAATCATTGAGCTGACGAGGAGCAGAGAGAGGGTAGGAGTACCGTATCCACTGCAGCTGATGCTATTGGCTGTAGCCGTAGCAGTATAGCTATCGGCTTAACTGCTGCAGAGACGGAGAGATTAGAAAAAGGAATGCTGTAAAGCGACAGGGAAACTAGGGGCGGAATAGGTTTAATCACCATACGGCCGCTCCCTCCAGCTCCACACATGGCCCAGGCCCCAGGGGCGACTGGCGAGCTCATGGCGTGATTACTGTCCTAATTGGACAAGGGTGCCATTGGCCATTGGCCATTAGGACTTGTTTCGCTGCAGGAGGCAGCGCTGTGGCCTCTGTCGTAGACCGGCCGGTCGTACATGGTAGGGCAGGACCGCAGGACGAGCAGATAACTACTAGTATGAGTCGTGACTGTGACGCAGCTCAGCCCCAATCACAAATTATCAGTGACTGCTTCTCGGCGCTCGCAGCCTTGCCCTTGCAGCTGACATTCTCCTCCCGTCCCAGTAAAAAATTGTACAGTAGTAGTAGGAGCTGCATCCTGATTCCTGACCACAGATGAGGCTGGGCTGAACACCTGAGAGCGGCACGACGCGGTAGAGATGCTGTGGCTGTCCTGTTGCGTACAAACGTCGAGCTAGTAGTACAGTTCAGTTGAGCATTGAACGCGCAGGGGCTTGGATCGTCCTCGAGGGCTAGAGGGACGTCATTCGGTGATCCTACGCAGCTAGTACGCTGGCTGCAGGTATCGCTGCCGCAACTGTTGCTGTCACTGTAGTGGAAATCCGAGGGGAATTCTTGGACCATCCTCACACCCAGCGTGTTACTACGAGTAGTAATAGTAACAACTGAAGATGGTGAACTTCGTTCCTTTCAGCATTTCCTCCGAATCTGGTACAAGTTGGCAATGCAGTGGCACTTTACTACTGCTTCGTAGTAATTTTGTCCGTACAAAAATTACCCAGAACATCTTTTTTTCTCTCTCTCTTTGCTATTTATATAGGAGTATTGTACTGACATTGTAGATGACTCCCCACTCCCCACACAGACAAACAGTTGAGTTGAAAACGAAATGCAGCGTCAGCAACTATGAACAGTGCTCAAGTTATACTCCGTCTGTCCCGCTGTCCGGTTAAAAATGCAAATATCAGAGAGATCGAGAAGAAACTAATAAGCAGCAAGGTAAAGACGCATTTGCCTATGTCTGTCCTGGGTATTGTGAGAATCTACGGCACGCTTGCTATAGCAGCTAGTAGGGTGTTCGCTTGAGCAATCAACATTTATTTGAGCCACGAAATAATTTTTTTTCTCATAACAAATCAGCACCAACTAAAATCAGTGCTAGATTAATGATTACTCTTACCATACTAATACTAATCTCTCTGGTACTCTGTGGAGGAACCTCGATACTCTGCATTTGCATTCGTTCTCGAACACACCATGAAGCCTAGAATTGCATTTTTAACCGGACGGAGGGAGTATTACTCTGCTACCACCACCATGGCAAGAGATGAATGAACACACCAAAAAAAAAAAAGGAGCAGACGTGCATCAGCAGCCCATCAGGACATAGGCACACAGTGCTAGCTGCAGCGGCGCCTCCCCTCCTCGCGCGAGCTGTGTGACTATGTGACCACGCCACTACTGCCGCCGTCGTCGGCGTGCGTCGCGACGTCGCGTCGCTTCCGCGCCATGTATGCATTCGCGGCGCATGCGTGCAGTGCAGCTAGCCGGACAGCTGTACAGCTCAGTAGCAGTGCCCCCGAGGCACGCGATGGGAAACGGCAGGGCTTGTCCGCTTGCCCCGGCCCGGTGGCGAAAGCCGAAAAAGAAAGGACGCGACGCCACGGCGAGGCGGAGCGGACACCGGAGTCGCGCGCGCGGCGCGTTCTTCGTTCGTCCCAGCAGGCCGCGCCGCGCCAAGCACTGCTCACCGCATGCATGCGTGCCAACAGTCTCGATCGTCACCCCGTGCTCGTGCTCGTGGACGCCAAAGCCATGAACGGAGGGAGAAAGGTGTCTGCGCCCATGCATGCGCGCAAGCACGTCAAATCCGTGGAGCTCCCGGACCCAGAGGCTGATGGCGCTACCAGCTACCAGCTTTGACTCCCATGTCGCCGCTGTGGACTCATGCGAAGCGCGAGCGCAAGCAAGCTTTTATTGTGTGAAGGGTGAAGAGACGAGACGGCGGCGTCAGTGCATGGATGCACGACTCTCGGCGTCCTTCACGTAGAAATCGGTCAAAGCGGATGCCAAAGAGGCAGCAGCCAGCGTTTTACAACCGACACGAGGCGTCTCGTATCGTCGCGTCTAGACTTTTGCGCCTGTCGTCCGTTCAGACTCTCAAACCTTTGAACACTTTTCCAGACGGAGGGTGTTGAGATCCCAATTTTTTTTTTGAATTTTGGTACTGTAGCAGCGAGAAATCTTTTACAATAAGTATCTAATTATAGTCTAAATAGACTCAAAAGATTCGTCTCACGATTTACAAGCAAACTATGTAAACATGCAAAAGTTCCGTCTACATTTAATGTTTTATGCATGTATCGTAAAATTGATGTGAAGAGAGTTTTAGATGGTGCTCCATCGGCGCGTCAGACGAACGACAGAACAGCTCGTTCGTTCAGACGGCACTGGTCCATTACTACTACAGTCTGCTGCGCTCTGCGTGCGTGCACGGATCGGCCGCATCCTGAGGTCAAAAGATCGACAGTGTAGCAACACACATGAACAGTTGATCCAGCATGCTGCGTCAGGTGACAGCAGCCAGCCATTCCGCCTTTTAAGATTTATGTATATAATAACGACTGTTATCCTCGTCATCGCTTCGAGCGAGAACTATTTCCTGAGCGATCGAACGACGAACAGTTCAGGCCCGCAGCTCACGTTGCTGAGGCCGCAGCAGAGCAGAGCCTTTTTGCGCCGATGACAAATCGCATGGGATCCCAACACAAACTGCTCGACCTCTGCCGCGCACAGTCGGCTGCTGCGTGCTGCCACTGATTCCGAACTAGTAGTTCACGTCTCAGCTCAGCAGCTTGTGATAATGTTTCAGGCAGAGGCGCAGAGCAGCGCTGCGTGAGGTCGACACATTCTTCTGCGCACAGCAATCAGCAAAAGGCAAAGCTACAGACACAAACAAATCGAATTTTGAAACTGTTTCCGCAGTACATGAGCAGTTCTGTTACATAGACCATTGGGCAAAACGTGACTTGTTTTTGTGACATCTCCAAAACATAAATTAAATTGCAAGGAAGGAAACAGCAAACCTTTCATCTAACGAACTATGTGACGCTGCTACTCCCTCAAGATGAAACTCTCCAATGCATTGTATTAGAGCTCACTATCGCCTTCTGCCTTTGCACCGCCAGACGTCTTTCCGTTGACAGCAATAAGCTCCGTGTCGAAGATCAGAGTTGCTCCACCTATTGAGTACGAAATTTCGTATATATCAATATTCCTACACAGCTCACTGTAGAAGAGACTGTAAAATGCGCATACAGGTCGAGGTAAAATGGCCACACTGAAGATGTGAGAATCTACACAGATAATGTCTTCACATGGAACCAGCAAGCAAGCAAACAAATTATCAGCCATACCTGGAATCTTCGGTGGGGAGCCTCGCTCACCATAACCCATCTTTGCAGGTATCTTTAGCTTCCGCTTTTCACCGACGCACATACCTAGCAATCCTTGGTCCCAACCTATAGGTGAAAACAACAAAGTCGGTTGGCGGATTAAAGATTGCGTGTGATATAAATGGCATATGCCATTTCATCCATTTCTTGATGACATATGCTCGTAGCCCAATACAGTTTAGTATGGACACTGGACCACAGATAAACGTAGAAAGCTTATTGTTATACGAAAGGACAATAACCTTTTATCACTTGGCCATTTCCAAGAGTAAATTCAAACGGGTCACCTCTGTCGTAGCTAGAATCGAAAACTGATCCATCAGTGAGTGCCCCCTGCAGCATATCCAGCCTTTCAGCTAAATAAATGAGAGAAAAAGAGGAAAGTGACGCTGTAGGTAAAGTTTCAAGGAGAGCTTTATTCAAACATGAAAAGAAAAACTAGATATGAGACAAGACATTCAATCTATAAAGATCATACTGCCAAGCAATTAGCACAGTTCTTCCGCATAGCTATATTAATTGTGTGAGTTAAGGTATATATATATAGCACACCCATCAGCAAAATCCCATACAGGGCTACATCACTGAAAGCTCAATGTGGAAAATATAACAAGGCTAAAGAATTAGATCAGATACTTACACGATAATGAACTTTAATTTTGTCTCCTTTGTGTGCTTGCAGGGTACATGACTCAGGCTTGTACTGAAAGGAAGACGAGCGAGAGAGATGAATGGCACCCAAAATCAAAACGATACCTCTTTTCAAAATGTAACAAGAAAACTAAAGCCTATTCTCATAAAAAAATCAAATATTTGGTAATACTACAATTGCATCAGAATAACTGAATAAGCAGAAGTTGATGACACGCAACTCTCCACTATCACACTCCCTAACTCACATGTTGGATTGTAACCAAATATTCTTTTTTTTTCATCATGGTCCAATGATTCTTAATTTTCTGTTTGAGCTTTGAAGTGGTAGCCAAAATCCAAAACAGGCGCCAAACAGAGAAGTTCAACAGCATTACAATGGTTATCAGTTATCACTTAAGAGGTCCGACTGTGAGTCTGTGACTGGAGGCTACGAGTCATCGCCCAGCATCGTCTAGAATCTTGATAAAAGGTTACTAGTCCGAAGAAGGTCCTTTTCCAGAGGTAGTAATAGGGAGGGAGACCATC
Source organism: Eremochloa ophiuroides (assembly GCA_038502445.1). NCBI lineage: Eukaryota > Viridiplantae > Streptophyta > Magnoliopsida > Poales > Poaceae > Eremochloa > Eremochloa ophiuroides. The sequence goes on from JAHLJS010000006.1 coordinate 80,424,846, forward strand.
TTCAACACAGGCTAGCTGTTGAGGAAATTTTAGACGTCTTCTAGGATGACTGTATGAGCATCGATTACAAGAATTTCATGAGCAGCGAACAAGGGACAGTACAGCAATTGTTTCCAATATTCATCTTTCAATGACACACAGTATTAAAATTCGAGTGAAACTATGTGCATTCGATGACTCCACAATGTTGCGTTGAAGGGGAAGAAAAGGAACAAGATTTTGCAGTTGCAGATCCGTGTAGCTCGCTATCCTAGAATCATCCAAGCTGACCCCTTTCTGAACTCTGGCAACCTTTACTAACAAATTTCAACTGACGCCCTAGGCTGCAGACTAGGCTGCAGACTTTGCTCTTTGAAGGGACTAAACATCTTTGCTAAATGAACGAAAACCAGCGGCTATTCCAGATCCGCCAGAATCCGCAAGGATAACAAGCAATTAAACAGCCGGAGAGAATTCACCCGGTTAAAGAGCACGCACCTTGACGCCGATCTGAAGCTCGGTGACGTCGCCGGACTTCTTGGCCGACGCTGCAGACAAATCACAGTCAATGATTTCAAGGCACGTAAAGGCAAACGAAAAAGGAGCAAAGCACTGAGGGCGTGGGGTGTACGGCTCAAACAAGGCGATCTAGATTGGAGGCAAAGACCCTTCGTTACCTGTCAGGAGGCTGGCCGCGGCGGCGACGGCGGCCGCAAGGCAGATCAGCTGCCGCTTCTTCCCCATCTCGCTCCCTCCGGCAGTACGGCTCCACAGTCGCTGGAACCTTCTTCCTCGTGACTTCCCAGTGCCCGTCGTCCGTACGTATCGGGTTGGAACTGCTTCTCAGTGGGCTTCTGGCCCAGCAACATTGTTAGGCCCATTTTCCGATGAGGGTTGGAGTCGTCCACTTTCTTACTGGGCCTACCCATATTTTGAGTGGCCTGCAAACTTCTCCATGGCCTGCGAATATTTGGATTTCCCTAAAAAAGAAAGTTTTTTAAGCAAATCTATACCTCGCAGGCCCTGGATTTTCCTTAAAAACACCTCGATGGATAAGATTGTTTAGCACGAGTGGTACGCGGGATCATCAACGGTGCCCACATCTTCTACTGGGCCATTTCCAGTGAACTTCGTGAAGTGGTAGATCAAATATAATCCGTCGTTGTCGTGCATAATCATATTGGTGCATGCGTCATTTCTGTGGTCCGAGCTAGAACCGCTAGGGCTCAACCATTCAACTGGTTCAATTTTAGTCAATGCGCTGATGGTGCGTCCACGTGGCGTCCAACTAAAATAAACCCAGTCGGCCACTCGTTAGATCATCACTTGGGGAGCCAAAAGAGTCATGTACTATTATTCAAGATTTCAAGTAACGATCGATGACACAAGATGACCAAAAACACACACAACACAAATGTCTTTGTACCGTACTTTTTTAAAAAATAAAGTCTCAAAATCAAAATGGCATTATATTGGTGGTGGGTTTTTGCAATCCTATCAAAAAAAGAAAACCACTCTGTAGTACTCCCTCTACCCCAAATTGTAAGTCATTCCAATAGTCTTTGAGAGTCAAAACATCTCAATTTTGACAAAGTTTATTGTTGGCACGAAATGTGGTTCCTCGCGCTCAACACACCAGCGAAGCCGGATTTGATCTTAAGAGCGTTGGAACTTCCAAGATCCAGCTAACTTCAAACCCGGTCAGAGAGTGCCAATAACCCTCAAACGTGTCAGTCAATTTGACCTGCAATTGACAAGGAAAAAATAATGATCAGTAATCACAAGACGGAACTAACCGGTAGATCCAGGTAGTTCCAACTATGTGGCTCTGTGAAACGACCTCGATTTCCGCGAAGGGAAATCCACAGGCTCGTATTGTAATTCAACAGATTGCTTGGGACAATCCATGAAATTACCCATATCTCAGTTGTCACCAGGATCCATACAATGGTAATTAAGTCTTACATAAACATTTATTACATCGCCACATTGGCGGAATCAACATTCAGAGAAGCTTTAGAAGATACGGAAGCGATTCATCCTTCACGGCCAACTTGAGTGTAGCACGTGACCCTATTCCTCGTCATCATCTCCCTCGAAGTCGTACTCATTCTCGTCACCTGACAGCAAATTTATCAGTACGATTTGTACTGGCCACGGAGCCCACCTATGTAGCATTTGCTTTGTGAAAAGTGGATGCAAGGCTATACAAGCAGACCTATAGGCTGAGGTTTTCCTATGCAGCTGTAATCAATGTTTAATTAGTCAAGTTTTATCACCAGTTGAAAGCCCATGTTTGGTTTTGGGTAATTGATGAAACCTAGTTTGCTAACGATTGCTCTAAGTGTTTCATGAGAATTGATTAGCAAATGGCAAGATGGAGCAAAGGATCGGGTCGGTGGAGGTCACAAGTGAAGGGCAATGACGGCGTCCATGAAAATGGTGTAAGTCCATCAACAAAGGAGAAAGCCCTATTGACGGCATCCATGCAAATGGTATAAGTCCATCATCATAGGTGTTCACAAGGTCCATCAAGAGATGAGAAGGAAGTTGATAATAAACCGGGAGCTCAAGGCAAAGGTATAACCAATAGGAGCTCTTTTGGTTTTGGTGATCAAGACTCCATAGAGGGAGTGATCACATTAAGGATAGATAGCCGTACTATTAAGAGGGGCGAAATCGTTGATGAAATACGGTTATCAAGTGCCACTAGGTGTTCATGATCATTGCATATGCATATAGATGCTAGTGACACTAACTTGACCCGTGGAAAACTCTTTTGAAAAGGCTAACACACGTGCACAAGGTGTAGAACAATTGGTGTTAGCACATGGGAACAAAGGGTGAAAGGTTTGAGTGAAAATCCTGAGAAAACAGAGCGTCGGACCGTAGAGTCTCAGAGCGTCGGACCAATGTCTTCGGTCCGACGGCTAACACTGCTGTGAGCGTCGGACGCTTAGTCTCTGAGCGTCGGACCATTAGCCGAAGAGTCCGACGGTGCAGATCGTGCGAGAGATAACACGTGGCGAGCTCTGAGAGCGTCGGACTCTCGGCGTTAGTCCGACGGTGAGCGTCGGACCAACGTCCGACGGTTTTCAGGGCTCGGGGAGCTCTCTGGAAGCGTCGGACGGCCGCGTTCGTTAGTCCGACGCGCTGTGTAATTTCAGTCCGACGGTGCAGTGGCAGTGGGCGTCGGACCGCGGGTGTTAGTCCGACGACCCACCGTCCGACGGGTCTTTTTGGCGCGAGGAAATAGCCGTTGTGATCCAACGTTCGACTTCAAACGGCTAGTGACACGTGGCGTTCATCCGAGGCGTCGGACCGTGCGGATTAGTCCGACGCTCTGGCCGTCGGACAGTCCGACGGTACGCAGTGAACTCTAAACGGCTAGTTCTTTGTGTGTGGCTTATAAATAGTCACTTGGCCGGTTTGGGTGGTATCTCTTGGCACTCCTAAACATCATAACATACTTGTGAGCCTTCCCACTCCACTCTCACTCATCCTACTTGATTGTGTTCATCATTTGGTGAGTTTGGAGAGCATCAAGTGCATTGCATTGATTGAGATCATCTAGAGGCACTTGGTAGTGGTATTTCGCAGCGGTTTCTCTTGTTACTCTTGGAGTTTGCCGACTCCTAGACGGCTTGGAGCTGCGAGGATCGTTGAGGGGAGTTGGTGATTGTCTCCGCCTCCGATCGGTGAAGTTGTGAGGGGTTCTTGAGCCTATCCCCGCGGGAGATCGCGAAAGGCATCTTTAGTGGATTGCTCGTAAGCTTGGTGGATCCCCATCTTGTGTTGGTTGTGCGGCACCCTTGAGAAGGGTTTGGCGTGTGATGCCAATTAGCGCGTGAACCTCCAAGTGGGTGTATCGCTACAACGAGGACTAGCTTGCCGGCAAGCAAGTGAACCTCGGTAAAAAATCTTGTGTCATCTCTCTACCGAGGATTTCCCTTATATGTGATTGATTGGTTATATTGGACTTCATATCATCTCTTCACCGGCGGTATTGAAATCACCTTTACTCTTTACATTTGTGTATTTCTCTTTTGTGTAGCTTGTTAGTTAGTTGCTCACTTAAGAGTGGTGTAAAGTAGTAACATAGTCTTTGAGTGTGAACTAGAGATCATAGTGTAGTATACTTGTCTAGTTGGCTTGCATAGTGTAGTTTAGAGCTAGTGCTTTGCAAAGCTTGCTATTGTTACTAATCGACTTGTGAAGTGTTGTTTGTAGATTTTTATAGGCTATTCACCCCCCCTCTAGCCATTTAGGACCTTTCAAGTGGTATCGGAGCCGAGGCACCGTTGATTTGAGGCTTAACAACCTACGGTGTAAAAATGGCTCAACTCAACATTCACATCAACAACACCAAGAAGCCACCCCAATTTGATGGCACAAATTATGCATATTGGAAGAGCAAGATGACCTCACACATCAAGTCAATCAATAGAGAGGTTTGGAAGGTTGTGGAAACAAAGATTGAGATTGCCAATGCGGCCAATCCCACAACCGCCGAAGAAAGATTGCTTCAACTCAATGACATTGCGGTTTGTGCTATTCATGAGGCCGTAGATGAAAAAGTGTTTGAGCAAATCAAGAACATTGAGAGCGCTCATGAAGCTTGGAAGAAGCTTGAGGAATCATATGAGGGCACCAAGGGTGTAAAGGCCGCCAAAGCATACATCTTGAAGGACAAGTTTGCAAGCTTCAAGATGAAGGATGATGAAACCGTGCCGGAGATGTTCCATAGATTGCAAGTCATTGTGAATGATCTCAAGGCCGTGGATGAAGAGGTGAAGGATAGTGACTTCTCCATGAAGTTCTTGAAGAGCTTGCCCAAGCGGTTTGCCACATTGATCACGGTCTTGGTGAAGACAACATTGAGTGAATTGACTCCAAATCAAGTGCTAGCGGAGGTGATGACCGATGATGCTTATAGAGATGATGATGATAAAGAAGAGTTGATCAATAAGAAGAAGAAAGAAAAAGATGAAGACTCCAAAGATGAGAAGAAGAAGAGTGTGGCATTCAAAGCCACATCCTCATCAAAGGTCAAGAGCAAGGCCAAAGAAGAGTCAAGTGAAGATCCCTCTAGCACAAGTGAAAGTGATGAAGAAATGGCCCTTCTAGTAAGAAGATTTGACAAGTTCATGAAGAAGAAGGGCTACCGGGCAAGAAGAAAGAAGAATGCAAGAAGATTTGATGGCCCAAGAAGATGCTTCAATTGTGGAAGCAAAGATCACTTGCTAGCCGATTGCCCACACTCAAGTGAAGATGATCACAAGGGCAAAAAGAAGAACAAGCATGAGAAGAAGGAGAAGAAAGAGAAGAAGGAATCTTCATACAAGAAGAAGAAGAACTATTCTCATGTGGTGACATGGGATAGTGATGCCTCCTCAAGTGATGAAGAGAGTGATGATGATAAGAAGAGCAAGAGGAAGGCACATGCAAGCATTGCCATTCATGACAAGCCTTCCATCTTCGACACTCCTTCTTGCTTCATGGCTAAGGGCTCTAAGGTATCATCCGACACCGAATCTAGTGATGATGATAGTGATGATGACCTAACAAAAGAAGAATTAATTGAAATGCTTGATGATGCACGTATTCATTTTGATAAACTTAGAAAGGAATGCAAGGGCTTGCGCAAGGATAAACAATCCATTGAGCAAGAACTTGAGGAACTTAGAGCATCTTATGAGAGTCTAAAGGAAGACCATAAGAAGCTCCAAAAGGTTCACACTAAGCTTGATGAAGCTCATTCTTCTCTAGTTGAGCAAAATGAAGACTTGCAACAACAAGTGCAAAAGAAAGAAACTAAAACTTGCAACATAGGTGTAACATGTGACATATCTTGTGAACCTATTGTTGTTACCACTAACCCTTCTTGTAGCACTTCCACTACTACCTCACCCACTAGTGACCCTTCACTAGTAGTTGAGAACAAGAACCTAAAGGAGGAGGTTAAAAAGCTCAATCACTCCTTAGCTAAGGCTTATGGTGGTGAGGACCGCTTGCTTATGTGCTTGGGTAGCCAAAGGGCATCTCTCCACAAAGAGGGATTGGGCTATATCCCCAAGAAAGGCAAAACCGCCTTTGCTCCTCACAAGACTTGTTTTGTGAAGAGAAATGGCCGGTATTGCACAAAATGCAAGCAAGTTGGTCACTTAGAGCAAGATTGCAAAAACAAGAAATCCAATGCTTATGTATCCTCAATTAAGTTTGATTCTTGCTACGTTCTCACAAAGGGCTCAAATGGTGTGAAGGCTAAGTTTGTTGGTACATCCATGTTGGGTCCAAAGAAGAAGACCATTTGGGTACCAAAGAGCTTAGTCACTAACCTTCAAGGACCCAAGCAAGTTTGGGTACCTAAAAGGAATTGATCTCTTTTTGTAGGTCAATTACAAAGCCGGAGGGAGGCATTGGGTGCTTGATAGTGGATGCACTCAACATATGACGGGTGATTCTAGTATGTTTGGTTCTCTCAACACAAGTGCAAATAGTGGCTATGATGCAATCACATTTGGTGACAACAAGAAAGGGAAAGTGAGAGGACTTGGTAAAATTGCTATCTCCAATGATATGTCTATCTCAAATGTGTTGCTAGTTGAAAGTTTGAATTTCAATTTACTCTCGGTTGCACAACTTTGTGATCTTGGTTTCAAGTGCATATTTGGGGTTGATGATGTTGAAATTGTTAGTGTTGATGGGTCAAATTTGATATTCAAAGGTTTTAGATATGACAACCTATATCTTGTGGATTTCAATGCTAGTGAAACTCAATTGTCAACTTGTTTGATCACTAAGTCAAGTTTGGGTTGGTTATGGCATAGAAGGCTTGGTCATGTTGGAATGAAACAATTGAACAAACTAGTGAAGCATGATCTAGTTAGAGGATTGAAAGATGTCACTTTTGAGAAAGATAAGCTTTGTAGTTCATGTCAAGCCGGTAAACAAGTTGGAAATACACATCCTAAGAAGAGCATGATGAGTACTAGTAAAGCTTTTGAGCTCTTGCATATGGACTTGTTTGGACCGACTACATATACTAGCATTGGTGGGAGTAAGTATGGATTTGTGATTGTGGATGACTATACTAGATACACATGGGTATTCTTTCTAGTTGACAAGAGTGAAGTGTATGATCTATTCAAATCTTTTGTCAAGAGAAGCCAAAATGAGTTTGAAACAACCATCAAGAAAGTTAGAAGTGACAATGGTAGTGAATTCAAGAACACCAAGATTGATGAATTGTGTGATGAATATGGTATTGGACATCAATTCTCACCCAAGTATACACCACAATCAAATGGCATTGTTGAAAGAAAGAATAGAACCTTGATAGATATGGCAAGATCAATGCTAAGTGAATACAATGTTAGTCATTCTTTTTGGGCCGAAGCAATCAACACCGCTTGCTACTACATCAACCGCTTATATTGTCATGGTATGCTTGCAAAGACTCCTTATGAGCTATTGAATGGTAGAAAGCCCAACATTGCATATTTTCGGGTTTTTGGTTGCAAATGCTACATTCTCAAGAAAGGCACAAGATTGAGCAAGTTTGAAAAGAAATGTGATGAAGGTTTCTTACTTGGCTATTCAACCACAAGCAAGGCATATAGAGTTTGGAATTTGGCTAGTGGTACTCTTGAGGAGGTACATGATGTTGAATTTGATGAAACCCAAGGCTCTCAAGATGAAGTTGAAAATCTTAGTGACGTGAGAGGCAATGACTTGGCAAATGCAATGAAAAATATGGATATTGGTGATATTAGGCCAAGGCAAGTCAATGAAGATGAAGATGATGGTGCAATTCATACTAGTATGCAAGTTGAAAATGAAGCAAGTGCAAGTGACTCACAAGATCAATCTCAAGTGCAAGATCAACAAGCTAGTTCATCTCAATCCAATGATCAAGTTCCTATTCTCCAACCGGTCTCTATTGCAAGGGATCATCCTTTGGATCAAATCATTGGTGGTATTCAAAGTGGAGTTCAAACTAGAGCAAGACTAGCTCAAATTTGTGAGCATTTCTCATTTGTGTCAACTATAGAGCCAACCAAGATTGAGGAAGCATTGCAAGATGTTGATTGGGTTAATGCTATGCATGAAGAGCTCAACAATTTCACAAGAAATCAAGTTTGGGAACTAGTGGAAAGACCAAAGAAACACAATGTGATTGGAACCAAATGGGTCTTTAGAAACAAGCAAGATCAAGATGGCATAGTAATAAGGAACAAAGCTAGATTGGTTGCACAAGGTTATACTCAAGTTGAAGGTCTTGATTTTGGAGAAACCTATGCACCGGTTGCTAGATTGGAGGCCATTAGAATCTTATTAGCCTATGCTTGTGCCCACAACATCAAGTTATATCAAATGGATGTCAAGAGTGCATTTCTCAATGGGTACATCAATGAGTTGGTTTATGTAGAACAACCTCCCGGATTTGAAGATGTGAAGAAGCCCAACCATGTATACAAGCTAAGAAAGGCATTGTATGGTTTGAAGCAAGCACCTAGAGCATGGTATGAGAGATTGAGAGATTTCTTGCTCTCAAAAGGGTTCAAAATGGGAAAGGTTGATACAACTCTCTTCACTAAGAAGCTTGGAAATGATTTATTTGTGTTACAAATATATGTGGATGATATCATCTTTGGTTCAACAAATCAAGACTTTTGTGAAGAATTTGGAAATATGATGGCAAGTGAGTTTGAAATGTCCATGATTGGTGAGCTTAGCTACTTCCTTGGTCTTCAAGTTAAGCAAATGAAGAACGGTACATTTGTAAGTCAAGGAAAGTACATAAGGGACATGGTGAAGAAATTTGGATTGGAACATGCAAAGCCCATGAATACTCCTATGGCAACTAATGGGCATTTGGACTTGGATGATAGTGGCAAAATGGTAGATCAAAAGCTATATAGATCAATGATTGGAAGTCTCCTTTATGTGACCGCATCTCGACCGGATGTCATGTTTAGTGTGTGTATGTGTGCAAGATTTCAAGCCTCACCAAGAGAAAGTCATTTGAAAGCCGCAAAGAGAATATTGAGATATTTGAAGGGCACACAAGATGTTGGGTTGTGGTATCCTAAGGGGTCCAATTTTGAGCTTATTGGATATTCGGACTCCGACTATGCCGGTTGCAAAGTGGATAGAAAGAGCACTAGTGGAACTTGTCAATTGCTTGGAAGGTCACTTGTATCATGGTCTTCAAAGAAGCAAAATAGTGTTGCTCTCTCAACGGCCGAAGCGGAGTACATTAGTGCCGGAAGTTGTTGTGCACAATTACTTTGGATGAAGGCAACTTTGAGTGATTTTGGATTGAAATATAAGAAAGTGCCTTTGCTTTGTGACAATGAGAGTGCTATCAAGCTAACCAACAACCCCGTGCAACATTCAAGAACAAAGCACATTGACATAAGGCATCACTTCATTAGAGATCATCAAATAAAAGGGGATATTGCAATTGAAAGTGTTGGCACCGAAGATCAATTAGCGGATATCTTTACCAAGCCACTTGATGAGTCAAGATTTTGCAAGTTGAGAAATGAGCTAAACATACTAGACTACTCCAACATGAAGTGAAAAGCACCCTACATTATATGACATGCCTCTCCTTCAACTAAAGCAAGGTAAAATTGGTTGACATGGCATTCATACTTTGATAAGGATTTGTCTAGTTCATGTAGACATAAAATGCATGTTATAGGCTCATTCATAAAAAAAAATCAAATGCTTTCATGTATATATGGTACCACTTTTGTTCTTTATGCTTGTATGATCAAGTGGTAGCATATGACATATTGATGGGCTTGCAAAGCTAGTGTTAAATTTAGAACATGAGCTCATGATGTGTAACTTAACATGGTCAAGATAACCCTACAAGTGAGGTGTGAAGAAGCTTGTCCTTGGATCAAACTTAGTTACATATTCTAGGCAAGTAATCTAGATTGAACCAATGTGAAAATAACCCCATTTATTGACTTGATATTCCCATAATTTGTACCATTTTTGGTGATTATTGACAAAGGGGGAGAAGAAAGTCACAAAGATAAGAAAGGAAAGGGGTCAATTAAAAATTTGAAAGCACACAAGTAGGGGGAGCAAGCTCATTAATAAGTTGTTGCATTTGTGTATGCATTAACATATGAAATGTTGCATTGTCAAAACTTCAATTCCTATACTTGTTTGAATTGATGAAATGATTAGAAATAGGATTTGAATGGTGATTTGACAAACTAGCATGCATAGGACTTATACAAAGTACCTCTTTTACTTAAATGTTGATCTCACGAGGTATTTTGAGTTTGTGATGCATGACTAGCAAACAATGGTGCTAAGAATGGTATATTTCCGCAACTCCGATGGTATCACGCTTCAAAGGTCCATTCTATATACCTTAGCATCATTTGATAGTAGTAGCTCACCCAAACTTTCAAATTCATGCATATGTGAAAAATTGAACCAAACACAAGGAATCACATATGTAGGGGGAGCTAATACTACCAAAGTGCAAACTTGGTTTTCATTTCATATCTTTGTGAAGGTTGTCATCAATTACCAAAAAGGGGGAGATTGAAAGCCCATGTTTGGTTTTGGGTAATTGATGAAACCTAGTTTGCTAACGATTGCTCTAAGTGTTTCATGAGAATTGATTAGCAAATGGCAAGATGGAGCAAAGGATCGGGTCGGTGGAGGTCACAAGTGAAGGGCAATGACGGCGTCCATGAAAATGGTGTAAGTCCATCAACAAAGGAGAAAGCCCTATTGACGGCATCCATGCAAATGGTATAAGTCCATCATCATAGGTGTTCACAAGGTCCATCAAGAGATGAGAAGGAAGTTGATAATAAACCGGGAGCTCAAGGCAAAGGTATAACCAATAGGAGCTCTTTTGGTTTTGGTGATCAAGACTCCATAGAGGGAGTGATCACATTAAGGATAGATAGCCGTACTATTAAGAGGGGCGAAATCGTTGATGAAATACGGTTATCAAGTGCCACTAGGTGTTCATGATCATTGCATATGCATATAGATGCTAGTGACACTAACTTGACCCGTGGAAAACTCTTTTGAAAAGGCTAACACACGTGCACAAGGTGTAGAACAATTGGTGTTAGCACATGGGAACAAAGGGTGAAAGGTTTGAGTGAAAATCCTGAGAAAACAGAGCGTCGGACCGTAGAGTCTCAGAGCGTCGGACCAATGTCTTCGGTCCGACGGCTAACACTGCTGTGAGCGTCGGACGCTTAGTCTCTGAGCGTCGGACCATTAGCCGAAGAGTCCGACGGTGCAGATCGTGCGAGAGATAACACGTGGCGAGCTCTGAGAGCGTCGGACTCTCGGCGTTAGTCCGACGGTGAGCGTCGGACCAACGTCCGACGGTTTTCAGGGCTCGGGGAGCTCTCTGGAAGCGTCGGACGGCCGCGTTCGTTAGTCCGACGCGCTGTGTAATTTCAGTCCGACGGTGCAGTGGCAGTGGGCGTCGGACCGCGGGTGTTAGTCCGACGACCCACCGTCCGACGGGTCTTTTTGGCGCGAGGAAATAGCCGTTGTGATCCAACGTTCGACTTCAAACGGCTAGTGACACGTGGCGTTCATCCGAGGCGTCGGACCGTGCGGATTAGTCCGACGCTCTGGCCGTCGGACAGTCCGACGGTACGCAGTGAACTCTAAACGGCTAGTTCTTTGTGTGTGGCTTATAAATAGTCACTTGGCCGGTTTGGGTGGTATCTCTTGGCACTCCTAAACATCATAACATACTTGTGAGCCTTCCCACTCCACTCTCACTCATCCTACTTGATTGTGTTCATCATTTGGTGAGTTTGGAGAGCATCAAGTGCATTGCATTGATTGAGATCATCTAGAGGCACTTGGTAGTGGTATTTCGCAGCGGTTTCTCTTGTTACTCTTGGAGTTTGCCGACTCCTAGACGGCTTGGAGCTGCGAGGATCGTTGAGGGGAGTTGGTGATTGTCTCCGCCTCCGATCGGTGAAGTTGTGAGGGGTTCTTGAGCCTATCCCCGCGGGAGATCGCGAAAGGCATCTTTAGTGGATTGCTCGTAGCTTGGTGGATCCCCATCTTGTGTTGGTTGTGCGGCACCCTTGAGAAGGGTTTGGCGTGTGATGCCAATTAGCGCGTGAACCTCCAAGTGGGTGTATCGCTACAACGAGGACTAGCTTGCCGGCAAGCAAGTGAACCTCGGTAAAAAATCTTGTGTCATCTCTCTACCGAGGATTTCCCTTATATGTGATTGATTGGTTATATTGGACTTCATATCATCTCTTCACCGGCGGTATTGAAATCACCTTTACTCTTTACATTTGTGTATTTCTCTTTTGTGTAGCTTGTTAGTTAGTTGCTCACTTAAGAGTGGTGTAAAGTAGTAACATAGTCTTTGAGTGTGAACTAGAGATCATAGTGTAGTATACTTGTCTAGTTGGCTTGCATAGTGTAGTTTAGAGCTAGTGCTTTGCAAAGCTTGCTATTGTTACTAATCGGCTTGTGAAGTGTTGTTTGTAGATTTTTATAGGCTATTCACCCCCCCTCTAGCCATTTAGGACCTTTCACCAGTTAACACCATCATCCCTTTTCCCATCACCACATCTCACATACCCACACCTCACTCTCATTCGACAGGCCCAACTCCCTCTCGGGCCTATCTCAGCGGCACACTACCACAACGGGTACACTGCCGGAAAAATGTTATCCAGGGGGAGAAAAGAATATGCTCTCATCTAATAGTGGTTGCAGAAACATTAGGAAAGGTCCATAGCCAACGAGTTGGCTTATGTATCGATCGATCAACCATACACTCTGCAGAGGTTTCACTACTCACAAGATTAGCCATCATCGATGCTGTACAATCATCTAGGCAGAATTCCGGGTGCTTGCTTGCCTAGGTCGATGCCACCCTGCCACTCAGCCCTGGGACATTCCGGATCCAACACCATCACACTGAGACTGGGAGACGCAGTACCGGGCCCCATCAGTGGTACTGCGCATCTAGAACGGTACGGGAATCTGCCATCCGTCACCGTCCACCCTTATCACCTCTCAACCTAGCAGTAGTGGCACCGCCCTACCAAGTAGTCCAGCCGTCTCCCGCCCATCAGAAGCGAGTGAGTAGCAAGGGAATCCAGATGTTTCCGGTCACTAGTCAGATCCTAGGTTGTGACCAAGCAGGCATCTCCACTTAGGGGATACTCTCCCCGTGACATCACGGCACCTCTGCTCACGGGACTTCAATGCACATCCCGGAACCACCTCATAAGTCATTACCCGTCATAGGTATCTCTCGTGGGGATGCCCAGGTTGCACCCCCGGCACGACTTGCCCCACGGGCTTGTCTCACATCCCACTTGGTCGACATCAACCCTTACCACGCACCCAAGACGCACGCAGCACTCTCTCCCAGTGGTTATAATTAGTTATGCACCGTCCCAATTCCACCACATAGCATATAGCATGTAGTAAGTAGTGGAAGAGTAACAGTAAATTAAGCAGCAGCTAACCTAACAGCGGATAGCAGGGTATAGTCTTATCAAGGCAGGGAATTCAAATATACTATCATGCAACCAATCCATGCATAATCATAAAGCAATAGCAACAATGTCATTTGCAATGCGTAAATAGGATCTAAGTATTTGGTGGGACGTGGCACCTTCGTAGTCGTCTCCTAACTCCTGAAAGTACACGTGGTCATCTTCCTTAGTCGGATCCTCCTCCGGCTCTGAAATCGAACACGAAATAGTCGCGTCAGCGACTCCTATAGAGTATTTCAGAAAAATCCAATAAAATAAAGAGCCAAATGCACACAAACATAGTCTTAGATTGTAGATCTCATTTTTCTGAGAATTTTGATATATGGTGCGCAATTTTTGGACATCGTATGAATAAGTTATGAATTTCCGAAGATTATCTTATTTTCTGAAAATGGAAAAATGGCCGATTAATCAGGGGATGGCAGCTCGGGATTGGTCCACGTGGCGCGCGGGTCCAGTAGTGCGGCATGTGGCGCCTCATCAGAACACAGACCCGATGGTCGCCCACCAGGTGTTCGATGCTGGTTCCCAGAGAGTCGCTGGCGTCGGCGAAGCTCGGCGGTTGGTCGGGCGAGCTCGACGGTGGTCGGGGGTGGTTCTCAGTGGTCGGGGGTAGCTCGGCGGAGCTCGGCGGTGGTCGGGGGTAGCTCGGCGGTGGTCGGGGGTAGCTCGGCGGAGCTCGGCGTAGCTCGGCGGAGCTCGGCGGGGCTCGGGCGAATCGGAAATTCGGGGCGCCGAGGGTGCCGCTCTCCCGAGCTCTCCCGGGGAGGCTCGGGCGAATCGGACATTTGGGCGCCGAGGGTGCCGCTCTCCCGAGCTCTCCCGGGGAGGCTCGGGCGAATCGGAGATTTGGTGCTAGCAGGGTTCCAGGGCGTCTGTTCAAGGCGGCGGTGTCTCTCCGGTGCGGCGGACGATGACAGGGCGGCGATGACCATATTTCGGCAAGACAGGGCTCGGCTTTCCCCAATTGGCGTGCTCAGGCAGTCGTCCGACCAGATGGTGGCGGGTTTGAGTCGTGGTATGGCCTCCTCTCCCTCGGCATACGGCGGTTCTCCGACGAGGTGGAGGCGCACGTAGCCAAGGCGACAGACATGATTCGGGGCTCGGCTATCTAGCGGCGGTGCCGAGGCAGACTTGGCGAACCTCGGCGGCCTTTCTCCGCAGCGCGAGGCGATCGGGGGTACTCAAAACGGATTTAGGTGAGGCGGATCGTGTCGGCGGCGATCACGTTTCCCCGAGAACGCACCTCTCGGTGTTCCGGGCTATGGAGGTTCGATCTCCCGCAACTAAGCTTGTCCGAGGTGGTCGGTGAGTTGGTGGTCACGCTAGCGGGTCGCGGTATTGAGATGCTCCAGTCATCGGTGGCGATGTCGCCGCGACTGGGAGGTTCCGGCGGGGCTGAGGAGGTCTTCTAGGAGATGTATACGCCTCCAGGGTCTATGGCGATGGTATACCAACTACCAATTTTGGCTACCGAGATTCCCAAGGTGCTCGGTTGTGGCGGCGGCGTGTTGCCGGCGGCGGCTGACGACGGCAAGGTGATTACGGTCTCGTTTTGGCATAACCGGACGTGGTTCAGTCAAATTGGCGTGACTAAACGGGCATACGTCCGCTTAGTGGTGAACTAGTGACAGGGCAGGGCCTCCTTTTGGCTCCGGTCCGCGGCGGCGCTCCGGCGAGGTCGCGGCGCACTGCGGACGAGGCTTCCTCTTGCGCTTAGATCCGCGCAGCTAGCTCAAGGGGTCGTGGCGGTGCTCCACGACGCTCTAACCTATACGGGTGCTAGTCGGATTGCTCGAAACGGGTGATTCGGCGTCGGAACGCGTCGGCGGTGAGCGCGCTCCGCCGAGAACGCGTCGTGCTGCGTTCTCGGTCTAGCAAGCTTGTAGTCCGGGGGTTTCGGCCGGTCGCATGAGTGCATGGTGCAGGTGATCTTCCTGAGCCGGTAAAGGCTCGTGCCTGCGCGTCCCGTGGGCGGAACACCATGGCAAAAGCAGGGCGAGGTTCGGACATAGCGTCGGTGGCTCACCGTGGTGTCGGTGAAGCTAGGATGGCGATGCAGTGGCGAGTCGGAGCCGTGCAGAGCGATCGCAGTGCCGTGCCGCTCCTCGCCCGCAGTTCGGGCTTCTCCTTCGTGTCCGGCTCCGGCGTGCTCCGCGGCGGCGGCGCTCCGGCAGCTTCTCCTCCTCTGCTCCGCCCTTCTCCTACGCTCTCTCTCTCTCTCTCGGTTTGGTGCAGTGTGCCGGTCTGTGCCGCGGTGGCGGCGAGGGGAAATGAGGGTAGGGCTTCGGGGTGAGCTCCTTTTTATAGGCGAGCTTGGCCAGCTCCAATGGTGAACGGTCCTGATCGCGCTCGACCGATCGAAGGGCCGTGGCTCGAGTGGATCTAGGGCTCCGGATGGGCGCGGGTTCGCTTGGCGGCCAAGAAAGGAGGGGACAGGAGGGGGACAGCGGGGTCAGGGCTCTGCCATGCGTGGCGCTGTCGGTCACGCCATTTGCGTGACCCGGTGGTGTCGTCTTCGTGTGGAAGAGAAACAGTGGAAGGGGAAGGCGGCTGACATGCGGGGCCGGGCGGTCAGCGGCTGCGGGGCAGTGGGTGCGGATGAAACGGTCGCGCGCGCGTGCGGTCGGCATCGCGCGTGCGCGCGGTGTTGGGCAGGCCCAGCGCGGGGAGGCGGGGTAGAGCGCGCGCGCGGGTGAGGTGAGGAGAAGAAGGCCGGGCTGGTTTGGGCTGGCCTAACTCTCTCTCCTTTTTATATTTTCATTTTAGTGTATATATACGTATATTGCCCATTTTAAATATTGAGTAAATACAATCATAAATTGCAATAAATCCCAAATGTGATGCATAGGCTATTATTCTATGTGAATGGAATTAAAATGCAAACTATACTCCTTTATTTACCAAATTCATAATGAAACCTATATGCTTGCACCAGAAAAATGGGTTTTCATGAATAAATAAATGAAAAATTTTAATTGGTTGGGATTTTTAGATTGTGTGGATTTTTAGGGTTGTTACACTCTGAGAGCCGATATAATCGGAAATCGACTAAATAATCAATTCCGGCATGTATGCATGTTTTGCCACAGGAAACAATTATTGAACTAATACATAATCGATTAATATGTGCAATCAGACATGACAATCTATATTAAACAAGACTATACAGATAGTTATAATAGATCAAGACATAATCGATTATTATAAACAGGTCAAGTCATTTAATTCAGACTGTCTGAATGTCATACAGACAGAAATCGGCTATTTAGCCGATTTGGCAGAACACGATCGGTTAACTGGTTTTTCTCGTAAAAGCATAACTGCACCGGCTAATTAGCCGATCCAGGATCCGTGAAGTAGAAAACTTGGCGGTAGCAACAGCCACAAGTCAATTTATAAGAATACGAAACTGGTCTAAAAGCCGGTGGCTCTATCTCCGTACAAATCGACTCTTGCCGAGCCCTCTCATCACGTACGAGAAAGACTGCGATAGTACTGGCCAAATCAAGCAGTTATCGTGACAAAGCATAAACATGAGCGAAACATAAATGAACATTTTTCATGTAGATCTAAGGCCAATACTATGCAATCTTGATCGGGTAAAAAGATGTTATATTAATAAATAAATAATAAATGACATATAACATCTTGATAATTTAATGAATCTAACTATGATGCCAAATTAGTTAGAGCCGATAACTAATTCATACACATAATCAAGCTTAACCTAAGCTCTCGTCCACCGAATAACGCTAAACATAGATTAAACAAGAGAACAAACATGAATCGATAACTAATCCTTATTTGATCTAAACCCACGTCCACCGGATGACGCTAAACTTGTATCAAACAAGAATCAACCCCAATCTACGATGCTCCCATGTCCACCGGATGACATTAAAGAGACAAAATTTAGCGAGGCATGGCGGTACTTACAAGCAAGCCTGCGTCCAACGGATGACATTCAGCCCGATTGAAGAACTCGCCGAGATCTACGTTACTCCTACTCCTAAGGTTTGGCCGGAGCCGAAAGGTGTGTTGTATTGATGTGTTCGTACATATTACAATGGCCGGGGGGCTTATATTTATACCCTGGGCTCGACAAAATAGAGTCCTAATCGAATTACAACTCGAAATAGATATGGAAACTAACATACTTTCCTAATCGAAAGGTAACTTGGAGTCCAATCTTCCCTTTCTAGAACGGACTCCGAACATGATCGCTCCTCGGCGCTGGAGACTCGTGCTGATGTCATCAATCGACTCTTGTCTTCAACCGCACCGTCTTCACTTCGGCCCAACAATCGATCCAATACCCGATCGGCTATTTTCAACTCTTCACATAGAAGGCTTTGCTTCCCGGAAATCGACTGTCTCTGTTCTCGGTATCGGCTATATATTCTCAGTCCAAATTTTGGTGTCAACACTTGTCCCCCCAATTTTGAGATAAACTTGCTTTGTTCCAAAATTAGCACTGAGTCTTAATCGATCTCCATCCTCAAAATGCAGCCGAACCGCAATCTCCCGCTCAGCACTTCAAAGCCTTGCACCAAAACGAAACCGTAACCAAGAAGGCTCCCTTCACATTTCTTCTCAGGTTTCAATCCGCCGCCTTTAATCAGCTCAAGCAAATGGCGACTCCCTCTGATATCCCTGAGGTATGAATTTCATCAATCCGTAGTCCCATTCTCGAACCCTTGCCCAATTGGTCACATATGTTATTCATCATCCAGGATTTGAAAAATGAGATCTTGATTCCACTGAGCGACATTCCTTCCGCTTATTACCTGGGTCCGATGGGCGATCCAAATCCAGCGGAGTTCATCAGTCAAGAAACCAACCAAATCCCCTTCAGAAGCCCACTAGTGGATGCATCTTTGTGGTCCAAGAAATCATTTCGGAACTGGTCGAATATGCCCGCTGGATGGAGGAACTGGTTCTAGCGGGTGTCAGAGAAGAAACGGGCAGATTGGGAGCTGCGCAATCTGAGCCAATGCCTCGACCTTTCTCTCTGTGAGATGGAGAAGAATGAACCGCTTTTGATTGTCGCCAGCTATTTCTGGTCCAATTCTTTAAACGCCTTCGTATTTGGAGATGGGCCGATGACCATTACTGTGGGTGACATTCACATGCTCACAGGCCTTCAGATCACCGGGACTTACCCGTACTGGACTCTTCTTTCCACAGGCGAGAAGCAGTTCCCAAAGTTGGATGAATACAAAGGCTGGATCAGCTATATCAATACTCATCATCTGACAACTCCAAGCATTAGTGAGAAGGAGCACACAGCATTCTTGATCATGTGGCTGGAGAGGTTTGTCTTTTGTGGCGCTTCTCTAGGACCAGCCTATCCTTTCAAGGCCCTTGCAGAGAGATTAGCTCAAGGCAACTCAATTCCTTTCGGTAAACTCTTACTAGGGTCTGCTTACAGGCTAATGAGCTGAGTTGTCTGCTTTCTGCTGAAAGGTAAAGAAGTTCAATGCACAACAGCCTCCTGGTGGCTGATTCAGTTATGGCTCAACCTGTATCTGCATAAAATGGTTAGGTCAGACCTCCACAACCTTAGCTATCCCTCCATTAATTATGCAGAGGATGAGAAAAACATGATAACTAGGGGTTTCCAAAATTTTGGTGAAGCTGCCTCAGCTATAACCATAAGTATCAGCCGGGGCAACATGCTCGAAGTATTCTATAAAGGCCCGGGACCAGATGCATTGACTTGGTTCACCTATGAAGATGATACAGAATTCCCAATGCCTTATACCTTCAAATTCAGCACAGGATGTTCAGACAATTGAGCAACTGAAATCTTTAATGTGATCATGAAACCCCGCACATTGGCAGTCGACTTCAAACACATCCTGAAGTGCAAACCGCAATGAGCCCAGCTGCCCTTCATACGAATTCTATCACCCCAATATCGCAGCAAGATAACTGGGTTTTGGCCAACTGTCTCTAAAACTTCCATTCTTGCACCTTCTGAAGCCTAGAGAGGAAATCACTATAAGTCTAGAAGCTGACAGAGTCCTTACACTAGGAGCAGACCTGCCATTTTACTCAATGGAGCAGTGGAATCAAATCTTAGTCACCCATGAGAGTTTCGACAACTGGTGGCAACAATGGCACGCTCATCTGTTTTGTCAGGCAATTCATGATAAATGCAGGGCACTGGATAGCAGCTTCACCTCTGAATTAGCAGTAAGTGTTATCAACCGATCCCATCTAAACCGGTTATATGCAATCTAACTTTTGTCAAATGCAGGATCCAGAATCTAATCCACCAGAGCAAATCAAATATTATCCTTCTTGCCCAGTTACAAGGCTAGGCTCCCAAGCCTCCTCCCTGAAGAAAATGATGAAGGCCCCTGTTGCCATAACGACTGCTCCAACTCTGAAAAGGAGGGCCTCATCAAGTCTCCAGAAGACGACCATCAAGAAACAGAGATCCAAGAGGAAGCCTGCCCAGGTACTTGGATGCCTTGAAATATTCTCTGTATCATTTACTCAATTTACCTGACCGAATCAGCTATATAACATGTGAGCATTTAGCCGATTCAGGCATCCTCTGAAAGCACTCAGGCCGAAATCCCTCCAGAAATCACAGGCCGCCAAGATATTGCTGAAGGCTTTCTGGGCATGGATGAAACCACCGCCATCCAGCAAGAAGGAGCAGGAACCCAGGTATCGACCAAACTTGTAAGCATACAATCCCACCTTGCTGAATATTTTCTGATTCTTTCTAAAAATGCAGCCGAACAGCCCTCCTTCGTGGAACCAACTTGAGGAAGAGAAAACACCTATCTCCTGAACATCCAGGTAAGGCTCTTCGGCTGCTAACACCATTGTGCTTGCTTTGTTTCTTACTCACTTTTATTTCTACAGAGCTCCGACTGACCACAAAAACATACGCTGAGGCTACCACCACTGCCGGAAAAGAGATTGCCACGACAGATCAACCAGGCACTTCATCAGCTCCACTTCCTTGAAGTTTTGTTCAGGTGAAGCACTCATCCTTTAACTGATCACATTATTTATGCTATCACCTCCTAACATCTGAATGCAGGTGCTGCAGCCTTCGACTTCCAGCTACTCCTTCGACCTAGAAGCGTGCTGTGATGAAGATGAATTAAGCTCCAAAACTACGATGCTGCCAGAGCCAGATTTCAAGAATCGGCAAAATGAGCTCTTGCCTCAGCTGGAAATAGACCTTGCCGACCTAGCCTAGCATCCTGAAACAATTAACCAAGCAATTGAGCTGATTCAACAGTACACACGCCCGGTAACTCTCAGCCTACTGAAGCAGCTTGCCAAGCTTAAAAGTGCCACTCCAAGAATCAATACCGCCCATACAAACCAGGCCGAGCTTGAACAGCTGAGGAATAACAAGTTGATCAACAAACAAGAGGCCCACGGGTTAGCAGATCAAGTCAAGCTGCTGAAGAACACCATTATCTCGGCTGAATCAGAGCTGGATACTCTAAAAACCAGGCACGAGCAGCTGATGAAGGAACTTGAGGAAGTAAACTCGGCCATTACTCAGCATGAGATCTCTGTATCGACAAGCACTGTTGACATGGCCGAGAAGAAAAAACAAGTCAGCGCCAGGGTCATTGAAGGCAAGCAGATCAACCAGCGCCTGAACATCCTTAATTCAACAGCTGATGAAGACCAAGAATCTCTGCAGACTGGCCATGCTCTTCATGTTGAATGTATTTCTTCCATTCGGTCCTTGTTGGGCTTGTAACTTATGTCTAACTCTTTCTGTGAATCATGCAAAGCATATTGGCCAGACTGAAATCGGCCTTTTTCTTGTTCTGCCTTTGAATCGGCTATTCAGCCTGATCCTTAGTACTGTCATAGAATGCGCAGAAATCGGTTATTTAGTCGATCCAAGTAACTGACCCAGTTAGCTGATCTTGAGCAAACGGCCTGATTAACCGATTCCGGGCAACCGACCAAAATAGCCGATCAAGACGTTCCACTTCCCACGGGGTTCCGGATTCAAGAAACGTGGGTTAACCTCAGCATAAAATCCACCGTGTCATCTCATCTCCCGAGGGGGAAACCACCTTGGTGCCTCCGTTTTTATAAATAGACGCCCGGCCTGAGCGAGCAACCTCAGACACCATTAGCCCTTGCTCGCCCGGCCTTTGCTCTTCGCCTCTTCTCCCAAACCAGACCAAAGCAAATCTTCAACACCAACCCATGGCCGGCAACGGAGACCGTGGCAAGCGGCCGGCTTCGGATCCCGCTGAAGGCGACAACTTCAGCCGGAGCCTGCGGGCCGTGGGTGAACGGAGGCACCGGTTGCGAGCCTGGCTAGGGTAAGGCTACTGTTCAATTCTTGATACATCTGTCTGATCTGTTTTGACTGCCAACGACTTGTGCAGCGATCTGGAAACCACCAGTGCCGGAGGCTCGGGAACCGCCGCCGGGCCATCTCAGGCCGCCCCTGCGGCCGCTGGAGCCACCTCCGGTCGGGTGCTACAGCGGGCCCGTCTCGCCGCCGTTATCGTTGGGCGACGCCCCGGCAGCTGGCCATCTATAGCAGGTAAACCAGTTTGCATCCATGGCGTTGATCTTTTTTAACCCTGACACAACTGCTTCTCTGCCATTTTTTCAGTCAGGCCCGCCTGATTCCTTTTCCTCCGGGTGCGTCAATTGGTCTCGACACCCGGAGACTCCGGACTGCGCCTCCTCAAGACCCTCCTCAAGACCTAGCCTTGAGCGCTGGTTCTCGTGGGGAATCCGATTCGGGGTCCTCCGCGGACTCTGACGGGTCCTACACTGCCGCCGACGGTCGCCGCTTCTACCACCAGATGGTGGAGTATCATAACCTCTACTTAGAGGCTACGAAAGAGAATGGCCAGCTGCAGGGCATCAATGAAGACCAAGTCGCTGCCCTTGCCGCTGCCGAGACCGAGGTGGCCAATGTGCAGACCCAGCTCGCCGAGTCGAACGCCGCGGTGGCAAGTAATGCCTTGAAGTCGCTTCGTCACTTCGTGATGTGCTGATGATCATCTTCGTGCTGACCCTTCTTTCTTCTTGTAGTCCTGACCGCACAGCTGGAAGAGTTGCGCGTAGCCGCCGAGACCGCCGCCAACGCCGTTAATGCCCGTGGCAACACGCAGGCGGAGCGGCTCCTGGATGTTCACCACCGCGTCCGCCAGGTGGCCATGGCCAGCATCCGTCACGGCGCCATCGGGGCTCTCACGGCCGCACGACTCTGCTCCGGCATAGCCCTGGAGGCCGTCGAGCCCGGGTTCCTGGAGGGCCAGGACATGGAGGAGGCCAGCGCCCAATTGGCGAACTTCTTCCCCCACACCGATGGGGTTGCGGTCGTCACCGATGCCCAGGATATCATAGATAGGGCCACTCATAATCCAAATTAGAAATGTAACAGGCCTCTTACTTTAGTGTCGTAATACTTGGCCACCCGTATCTTATTAGCTTCAATACATTCCAGGGCTTTGAGCCGATGACAATGTAAATCTTCAAGACTGTCCTTCATGATATCCTTGTACTCACCGGCTGTAAGCTCGTTCTGTAACTTGACACGTCGTGTCTCGGACTGAATTTCCCAAGGCAGGATAGCAGCATGTCCATAGACCAACTCATACGGCATAGCTTTAGTCGATCCATGCTGAGCCATCTGGTATGCCCACAGAGCTTCACTCAGCGTCAAGTACCACCTCCTGGGAGTCTGTTCAATCTTCTTCTTAATAACCTTGATTAAAATTTGATTTGACGCTTCAGCCTGACCATTGGCTTGGGCATAATAAGGTGATAAATTATATATTTTGATGCCCATGTCGTCAGCAAAGGTCAAAAACTCATCTGAAGTGGACATAGTCCCTTGATCTGTCGTGATGGTCTGTGGTATACCAAATCTGTAAATGATATGTTCCTTTATAAATTCGATTATATCTCCAGACGTGGCGTTCTTTAAAGGGACAGCTTCTACCCACTTAGTAAAGTAGTCTGTTGCAACCAAAATCCATTTGTGACATTTACTGGATGGTGGATAGATTTGGCCGATTAGATCGATTCCCCAACCTCTGAACGGCCATGGCTTGATGATAGGATTCATAGCTGAGGCAGGAGACTTCTGCACATTCCCGAATCTCTGTCATTCTCAGCAGCCCTTGTAATACTTGAAACAGTCTTCGAGCATTGTTATCCAATAATAATCAGTCCTTCTGATAATCTATTTCATCTTATTAGCCGATTGGTAGGCACCGCAGACTCCTTCATGAACCTCACTCATCAGCTTTATCGATTCTTCTGCCCCGAGACATTTCAGTAGCACCGCTTCGACAGTCTTATAATATAACTAGCCATCTAGCAGCACGTACTTGATAGCTTTGTACCTCAACTTTCTACTAATTTTCTGTGCAGGATTTGCAAGGTAACTTGCTATCTCGCCCTGCCAGTCATCAGCTGATTGCTCGGTATTGAAGATTTCCTGCATCGATCTGTAACCTGAAGCGCTCTGTGCTAACTGATAAACCTCTTGATTCTGGGCTCTGGGAATATGGTACAGTGAAACCGCCAAGAACCCTCTGATCAAAGCTTGGCACTGATCATAATAACCTCTGAGTACGTCGTCTTTACATTCAAATAGGCCGAGCAATTGGTTAATGACTGTTGATGGTCGTTAAGTACCAATTTTATACCGTCAACTAATGGCGAGGGAAGATCAATAATAGAAGCATAGGGGTTATTACTGATGAATTCCACGACTTTTGGTGAATTGTTTATTTTTCAGGGATTATTCTAGAAAGGATTAAAAGAAGGATTAAAGTGCTTAAATTACCACGAAACTTAACTGCCAAGGAAACATCATCACGAGAACACTAGAAGCATCTGAAACACACCCGAAGCACCGGGGCCCGAGACCCACCAGGGTGGGGCCGGCCGGCGCCCCCCCTCTAGGGTTTCGGCCCACCTTCTGGAGTCTTCTTCCACCGCCTCTCTGGAGTCATCTGGTCCCTTTGTTTAAGTCGGTTTGATCCCACGGCGCACGTTCATCCCACCGAGCTATAAATAACGGGGTAGACCCCCCTCCCAGAGCACCAATTCATTCCTCCTACTTCATTCGTCAAGAGTAGACAGAAGTTAGGGTTTTCAGAGATTAGAAATAGGGCTCTAGTTCTTCAAGTTCATAGTTTAGGCGTCTAGCAAGGTTCAAGTAGAGTTGGGCGCTACGCTCGGGATTCCAGATCCGTTCATCTGGAGATCGGTAATCTTATCTTGTATCTCATTATGACTTTGCTTTATTTTAATATATTGCTACTTATTCAGTTCTTAGTTTATTCTAGTTGCATATTCGATATAGTTATGATTGGTGATGATTATTGTCGTATGATGGTAAAGCGCCTAATTCAGTACTCGAGTGAGTTAGGTGGTATGCATTATGTAGACGTGGTGTCTAGATATATTGTGTACCTACGGAGGCACCCTGACGTGCCGGGTCGTGTGGTAGTCCGCGTAGGTGACAGCTGCGTTGGTTCCTCTGTAGTCCACCCCCCGTACGTAGGACGAGCAGAGTGTGGTCGCGAAGGAGGTGACCCTTGTGTCTTAATATCCTCATTAGATGATGCTCCTTATGATGTTTTCTGAGTTGATTATGCTATAGATGAAGATGTGTAATGTGGCATAGGTTGTAGACTTTGTATTTAGTAATTACATAGATTTCCTTTACTTTAGCCGAATCTCGAGATTGTCTTACTACATTAGTGAGTCGCTATATTCTATATCTAGAATACCATTTACCTCATTTATTCAGTTATCATTTACCATTTATCATTGACTTATTTATCTCTAAAGCACTAGAGTTATGGGTTATCATAGGTCTGCACATTTATCTTTCCAATCATTATAGTAGATTATCCTAATGAGTAGAATGCCACCTTTATCCTTTTGGCATAAAATAAATCAACGATACTCGGAATACTTACCGGGTGAAGTGCTACAATGGGAGAATTATCTGTGCGCTTGAGGATATATTCTATAGTATTATTTTTAGGAGGCAAGTGAAGATTATTTTACCTTTGGTTTTTGGCATCATGTTTGGGATGACAACTTAACGTGAAGTGATGTTAAAAATACCAACAAACATTTCTGGCGCCATTGCCGGGGATGACAATTGTATTCATTAGGATAATTTATTGAGTTCGTTGATTTTATTCGCCAGGATATTTATTCTACAATTTCATATAGGAGAGTTTTTCATAGATAATATTATTAGAAAAACATAAAAATAACTATAGACATAAATACTTAGAGATAACCATAACCTTTTGCTTTAGCAGACTTACCCGTGTTTTGTTTATATTTAAATATCTTATATAGGGTAAGTGCAGGGTTGGTTGTAGTACTTTAACTCTTATCAATCAGGAACAACCATAGAAAGAAGGGTCTTACATTATTTTGTGAAGCCATGGCTGAGAAGACTCTACGTGATTTCTCTGCCCCAAGCACTGAGAATATTTGCGTTGGGCCAACTTTTAACATTGGAGATCATGATTATGAGATCAAACCAAGCCTCATCAAAATGGTGCAAGCTATCACATTTAGTGGAAAGAAAGATGAAGATGCAAGTGTCCATCTGCAGAATTTCTTGGAGATTGGTAACACCATCAACATCAAAGGCATTCCTCAAGACGTCGTGCTACTTTGTTTGTTTCCATTCTCATTGGTGGGAAAGGCGAAGCAGTGGTTTTATCAGAATAAAGATCGAGTCAAGACATGGGTAGAATGTTCAGAAGCTTTCCTAGAAAAGTTGTTCCCAGTAGGCAAAACCAATGCTCTACGAGGAGAGATTTAAGAATTTTATCAGCAGAAAGTTGAATCTATTTTGGAAGTCTGGGAACGTTTTCAAGATTACATATCAGATTGACCCCATCATGGAATGGAAAAGTGGTTGCTCATGCAAATATTTTATCATGGACTAACTCAAAGGTCACGTGAGCAACTAGATGCCACTGCTGAAGGATCATTTATGTCACTCACTCCTGGAAGAGCTGAAGATATTATGGCAAAGATAGCAGAAAATCAGAAATAGACAAACAACACTCAAACATGCCATAAGAGTGAAGAAATTTCAGAGGAAGTGTGTGCACTGTCAACCAAGATGGATGTACTGTTGAACTGGTTAGAGCAAAGAGCCAATCATAAAAGAGATCGTCAAGCTATTCAAGATGCATTCAATTCCAGAATCAATATGAAGGATCTTTAGAAATTGAGTTTGCAAATCCCCCAGAAGATATTAGTACAGTCATCAAGACTACTTCTCAGAAACAAGGATGGAATCAACCTCGGTCAACCAATCAAGGTAAGTACCAAGGCAATTATAATTCTTCAAATCATAAACAACCACCCTTGAGAGAATTAATATTAGAACAAGCTAGAATTAATGAAAGTATTTATAAGAAGCTTGCTTTTAATGATAAAGTTTTAGAAGGAATTAATTATAAATTGGATAATTTCCCTTCCGCTGTTAAAGATCAAAAATTATTTAATAAGAAGATAGAATTAAAAATTTCACAATTATCTTCTACTTTGTTTACCACTAACCATGAGCAAATAAAAGGAATATCTACTAGAGGAGGCAAGTCTACACGTGATCCACTTTACCCAAAAGGGGCACGGAGACCATCACATTTAGTGCAGGTAGAAGAAGAAATTGAGAAGGACAACAGAGAAGAAGAAGTTATACCACCATCACCACCAGTTGAACCACAAGATCAAGAATTAACTCAAGATTTTCATGACACAACCCTCCTACCGTTTCCACGCAGAAGAAGAAGAGTTAAAACAGATGATCAATTTGGTAAGTTTGTAGAGGTAATTTAGAAGTTATATATCAATATTCCGTTGTTATATGCCATGCAGGTACCTACATACGCGAAGTATCTTCGAACCATCCTTAACAACAAAGGACCATTAACTTCTACTGAAGTTGTCAAGCTAACGGAGGAGTGTAGTGAGGCAATTCTGAGTTCTTCTCCTACTAAGAAGGATCCAGGGTGTCCAACTATTGATTGTTCAATAGGAGACCAGATGTTCGAGAATGCTTTATGTGATCTTAGAGCAAGTGTCATCGTCATGCCCAAGACCGTCTTCGACAAACTCAACTATTCTACGCTCACACCAACCACGATGTGTTTGTAATTAGCTGACCAATCGGTCCGCTATCCCGCAGGAATCGCTGAAAATATTCCGGTAAAAATCCGCAACTTTTTCATTCCTATAGATTTTGTAGTACTTGACATGCAGGAAGAGAGGAAGATACCCCTCATCCTCGGGCGACCATTCCTAAACACTGCAAATGCAACCATCAACGTCGGAGCTGGAGAGATCACATTCACCATCAATGGCCGAGAAGAGCGATTCGCATTCAAACCAAGACTGGAGCAATGCCAAACATTGAAGTGTCATGAAGAACAAGATGCAACAACATCTTCGACACCGGAGATGAATCATGAAGAATAATTCAACTGGAGAAGTCCGGATCGGCGGACTCAAAAACCCCGAAGCATCGCCGGGAGGTAACTCGGTAGTTATCGGTAATTTAATTCCTGCATTTAAATTTGCGTATTTACTTTCTCATAAATTGCATTATTAAAAATAAAAAAAAGAAGCATAGCATGATTAAAACTTAAGCCCCATATGATTATTACTAACGGAGTGTTAAACCCCCGTTAGTGAAATTTACGATGGTGGCAGAAAATTATAAAGAGACCATCATTAGAATTCTAATTTTTCAAAGATTCATAAATGTAATTTAGTTTTTAATTCTTGTGTCATTATACGGTATAAATATGGAAAACATTTGGGACCCACCATCATCACATCAAGTCACATCATGCATTATCATCAACCGCCACCTTTCACTACCATCCAAACTTCATTATTTACACATGCACTACCCATCATCCATCCATTCAGCCAGAGAAAGCACCAACCCACATGCATTTGGAAGTAGATGAAGGTGGTGTTGACACTAGCTAAAGGAGAGAGCCAAAGGTGACCAGGTGGGGCCGGCCGGCCCCAAGGCCACGCCGGCCGGCGCCCCTCCTCCACTTCTCTGCCTCTCCTCTCTCTCACTCATTCACTCACTCACACACACTCCAGAGAGCACGTAGCCATGTTGTTTTGCAGCTCGTGACTTCAAACTTCCATAATCCTATCATTTGATTCAAGTTTAAGCAAAGAAAAGGGTAGAGAAGAAGATTAGCAAGAAGACCTAGAAGAGAGATCACCACTTTGATTCCTTCTCTTCACTTGTTCTTGCTTGTTTTTGATTTGTTCTTGTGTTCTTGTTCGTTCTTGCCATGTTCTTCGTGTTCTTTATTTTACAGGCAAGATGAGCAATAGAATGAAAGGTGCCATTCGATCCCTTGGAACAGCCCTCTCACGCCGCACAACAAGAAGCCAATCATCATCACAAGTGACATCGTTCGTCAGCTCCGACATGAATATCGATCCTCCATCACCCTTCACGTATGACAAACCGTCATCCTCTTCCCAACCGGAAGAGAGGTATGAACTCACAAGCATAACTCAAATTTCATTATCAACTAGACCCCAGAAATAAATTTTAAATGTGCTTAAAAACAAGGAATTTACGCATACACCAATTTTTTATGCCACTTTGTGAAGCGACCTCGATTTCCGCGAAGGGAAATCCACAGGCTCGTATTATAATTCAACAGATTGCTTGGGACAATCCATGAAATTACCCATATCTCAGTTGACACCAGGATCCATACAACGGTAATTAAGTCTTACATAAACATTTATTACATCGCCACACTGGCGGAATCAACATTCAGAGAAGCTTTAGAAGATGCGGAAACGTTTCATCCTTCACGACCAACTTGAGTGTAGCACGTGACCCTATTCCTCGCCATCGTCTTCCTCGAAGTCGTACTCATTCTCGTCACCTGACAGCAAATTTATCAGTACGATTTGTACTGGCCACAGAGCCCACCTATGCAGCATTTGCTTTGTGGAAAGTGGATGCAAGGCTATACAAGCAGACCTATAGGCTGAGGTTTCCTATGCAGCTGTAATCAATGTTTAATTAGTCAAGTTTTATCTCCAGTTAACACCATCATCCCTTTTCCCATCACCACATCTCACTTACCCACACTCACTCTCATTCGACAGGCCCAACTCCCTCGCGGGCCTATCTCAGCGGCACACTACCACAACGGGTACACTGCCGAAAAAATGTCATCCAGGGGGAGAAGAGAACACTCACTACACTAGTAGAAGCTTCACAGGAAAGGTCCATAGCCAACAGGTTGGCATATGTATCGATCGATCAACCGTACACTCTGCAGAGGTTTCACTACCCACAAGATTAGCCATCATAGGTGTTGCGCAAACACCTAGGCAGAATTCCGGGTGCTTGCTTGCCTAGGTCGATGCCACCCTACCACTCAGCCCTGGGATATTCCGGATCCTACACCGTTATGCTGAGACTGGGAGACACAGTACCGGGCCCATCCAGTGGTACTGCGCATCTAGAACGGAACGGGAACCCATCGACCGTCTCCGCCCACCCTTATCACCTCTCAACCTAGCAGTAGTGGCACCGTCCTACCAAGTAGTCCAGCCGTCTCCCGCCCATCAGAAGCGAGTGAGTAGAAAAGGATTCCCATGAACCTGAAACTAGTCCGTCCTAGGTTTGACCAAGCAGGCATCTTCACTTAGGGGATACTCTCCCCATGCCATCACAGCACCTCCGTCCACGGGCTTCAAACCACCAAGGCTATCCCACCCGGAACCTCCTCAACAACTTTACCCGCCACAGGTATCTCGCTTGGGGATGCCCAGGTTGCACCCCCGGCACGACTTGCCCCATGGGCTTGTCTCACATCCCACTTGGTCGACATCAACCCTTACCACGCACCCAAGACGCACGCAGCACTCTCTCCCAGTGGTTATAATCAGTTATACACCGTCCTAATTCCACCACATGGCATATAGCAAGTAGAAAGTACTGGAAGAGTAATAGTAAATTAAACAGCAGCTAACCTAGCAGCGGATAGCAGGGTAAAGTCTTATCAAGGCAGGGAATTCAAATACACTATCATGCAACCAATCCATACATAATCATAAAGCAATAGCAGCAATGTCATTTGCAATGCGTAAATAGGATCTAAGGATTTGGTGGGACGTGGCACCTTCGTAGTCGTCTCCTAGCTCCTGAAAGTACTCGTGGTCGTCTTCCTTAGTCAGATCCTCCTCCGGCTCTGAAATCGAACACGAAATAGTCGCGTCAGCGACTCCTATAGAGTATTTCAGAAAAATCCAATAAAATAAAGAGCCAAATGCATACAAACATAGTCTTAGATTGTAGATCTCATTTTTCTGAGAATTTTGATATATGGTGCGCAATTTTTGGACATCGTATGAATAAGTTATGAATTTCCGAAGATTATCCTATTTTCTGAAAATGGAAAAATGGCCGATTAATCAGGGGATAGCAGCTCGGGATTAGTCCACGTGGCGCGCGGGTCCAGTAGTGCGGCATGTGGCGCCTCATCAGAACACAGACTCGATGGTCGCCCACCAGGTGTTCGATGCTGGTTCCCAGAGAGTCGCCGGCGTCGGCGTAGCTCGGCGGTTGGTCGGGCGAGCTCGATGGTGGTCGGGGGTGGTTCTCAGTGGTCGGGGGTGGTTCTCAGAGGTCGGGGGTGGTTCTCAGTGGTCGGGGGGCGTCGGCGTAGCTCGGCGGGGCTCGGCGGAGCTCGGCGTAGCTCGGCGGAGCTCGGCGTAGCTTGGGCGAATCGGAGATTCGGGGCGCCGAGGGTGCCGCTCTCCCGAGCTCTCCCGGGGAGGCTCGGGCGAATCGGACATTTGGGCGCCGAGGGTGCCGCTCTCCCGAGCTCTCCCGGGGAGGCTCGGGCGAATCGGAGATTTGGTGCGCCGAGGGTGCCGCTCTCCCGAGCTCTTCCGGGGAGGCTCGGGCGAATCGGAATTTTGGGCGCCGAGGGTGCCGCCCTCCCGAGGGTTGGCTGTCATTAGTGAAATGATGTCGTGGGCCTCCTTCTCTCCCACGGCATACGGCGGTTCTCCGACGAGGTAGAGGCGCACGTAGCCATGGCGACAGACATGATTCGGGGCTCGGCTATCTACGCGGCGGTGCCGAGGCAGACTTGGCGAACCTCGTCGGCCTTTCTCCGCAGCGCGAGGCGATCGGGGGTACACGGAACGGATTTTAGGCGAGGCGGAACGTGTCGGCGGCGATCACGTTTCCCCGAGAACGCATCTCTCGGTGTTCCGGGCTATGGAGGTTCGATCTTCCGCAACTAAGCTTGTCCGAGGTGGTCGGTGAGTTGGTGGTCACGCTAGCGGGTCGCGTCGGCGGTTTCACGGCTTGTGCGCGCGAGAACGCCGTCGAGGTGGCGGTGCTCCGAGCACATGTGACGGTGATGCCCGTCAGAAGTGGCCTGACGTCCATAGCCAATGTCCAGTGGTTTGATGGCCGGTCTTTGTGCGCGTGTTGTGCGAAGTGTTCAGGGGCCGGAAACAGCCCGCGGCCTACACGCTCGTGATGCCGAGCGCCATGACCGTAGCACGGCGAGGTTGGATGAGGTGCTCGGTGGCTCACCGTGGGGCTGGTGAGGTAAGGATGGCGGTGCAGTGACGAGGTGACGCTGTGCAGAGTGATCACAGTGCCGTGCCGCTCCTCGTCCGCAGCTCGGGCTTCTCCTCCATGTCCAGCTCCGGCGTGCTCCGCGGCGGTGGCGCTCCGGCAGCTTCTCCTCCTCTGCTCCGCCCTTCTCCTACGCTCTCTCTCTCTCGGTGTGGTGCAGTGTGCCGGTCTGTGCCGCGGTGGCGGCGAGGGGAAATGAGGGTAGGGCTTCGGGGTGAGCTCCTTTTTATAGGCGAGCTTGGCCAGCTCCAATGGCGAACGGTCCTCATCGCGCTCAACCGATCGAAGGGCCGCGGCTCGAGTGGATCTAGGGCTCCGGACGGGCGCGGGTTCGCTTGGCGGCCAAGGAAGGAGGGGACTGGCGAGGGACAGCGGGGTCAGGGCTCTGCCATGCGTGGCGCTGTCGGTCACGCCATTTGCGTGACTCTGTCGGCCACCGTCTTTCGCGAGGTGAGAAGAAGAACAGTAGCGAGAGCGGCTGACAGGCGAGGCCGGGCGGTCAGCGGCTGCGGGGGAGCGGGTGAAATGGTCGCACGCGTGCGGTCGGCATTGCACGTGCGCGCGGTGTTGGGCAGGCCCAATGCGGGAAGGCGGGGTGGAGCGCGCGCGGGTGAGGTGAGAAGAAGAAGGCCGGGCTGGTTTGGTCTGGCTTAGCCGACCGGCTGGGCCGAATGGCTGGCCTAACTCTCTCTCCCTTTTTATTTTCTTTTTCTTTTTCTATTTTCATTTTAGCGTATAAATACATATATTACCCTTTTTAAATATTGAGTAAATACAAACATAAATTGCAATAAATCCCAAATGTGATACATACGCTATTATTCTATGTGAATGGAATTAAAATGCAAGCTATACTCCTTTATTTACCAAATTCATAATGAAACATATATGCTTGCACAAGAAAAATGGGTTTTCACAATAAATAATTCAAAAAATTTATTTGGTTGGGATTTTTAGGTTGTGTGGATTTTTAGGGTTGTTACAGTCCTCCCCCCTCATTAGGATCTCGACCTCGAGATTCAGAGATAACGTACCCATCGAAGAGGTAAGGAAACATAATCCGCAAGTCCGATTCTTTCTCCCACGTAGCTTCTCTTTCAGTGTGATTGCTCCACTGTACCTTGCACATCGGAATAGTCTTGTTCCGTGTCTCCTTGGTATCCCGTGCCAAGATCTTGATCGGATGTTCCTTGTATTCAAGTGTGTCTTGTAGGTCTAGTGCATCCGTAGGAACTTGCTCCTCGGGAAGCTTCAAACACTTCCTTAATTGCGAGACATGGAACACGGGGTGTACTCCAGATAATTTCTTCGGTAGTTTCAGCTTGTAAGCAAGCTTTCCAACCCTTTTACAGATCTTGTATGGCCCAACATATCTTGGTGCCAATTTCCCTTTTACGTGGAATTTGACAGTGCCACGAAGTGGAGATACTTTGAGGTAGACATAATCCCCAACCTTGAACTCAAGCTCTCTACGTCTTCTATCTGCATAGCTCTTTTGCCTACTTTGTGCAATCCTCAAATTCTCTCTTACTTGGGCAACACCTTCTTCTGCTTCCACAATCTTAGCAGGACCGAAGAATGTCCTTTCACCTGGTTCCGACCACATTAGCGGTGTTCTGCACGGTCTTCCATACAACGCTTCAAATGGAGACATCTTAATGCTTGTCTGATAACTGTTGTTGTATGAGAACTCGGCGTGGGGTAGGCAGCTCTCCCATCCTTCCTTGTACCTCAATACGCAAGCACGTAACATGTCCTCGAGAATCTGGTTCACTCTTTCTGTTTGCCTGTCCGTTTGCGGGTGGTATGCGGTGCTATAGTCGAGCTTGGTCCCGATGGACTTGTGCAAGGATTTCCAGAACTGTGATACGAACTGTGAGCCTCGGTCAGATATAATACTCAGAGGCGCCCCATGTAACTTCAAAATGTTTGATACGTACAGATCTGCCAGCTTTTCAGCTCTATACTTCCTTTTGACCGGTATAAAATGTGCAACTTTGGTTAGACGGTCCACTATTACCCATATAGAATCATACCCTTGCTCGGATCGGGGTAGTCCTATTATAAAGTCCATGGATATGCATTCCCACTTCCATTCTGGTATCTCAACTGGTTGTAGCAACCCTGCTGGTCTCTGATGTTCGGCCTTGATTCTATTGCATGCATCACATCGGGCTACATGCCCTGCAATGTCTGTCTTCATATTCTCCCACCAGAATTGCTTCCTTAGATCATGGTACATCTTGGCTGACCCTGGGTGAATGCAATATTTGGAGTCATGCCCTTCCGACAGGATCTCTTCTCGTATCGCTGAATCCGTCGGTACACAGAATCTATCTTTGTACCATACAGTTCCCTGCTCATCTTCTCGGTATTCGGGGCCTCTCCCCAGTTTCATCAAACCACGGATATAGTCTATCTCAGGACAGTTCCTTTGTGCTTCACGGATTCGTGAGGTGAGATTGTACTCGACGCGAAGCTCATTTAGCATGCCATAGGAGACTACCTCGAGCTGGAACGCGTCGAACTCTCTCCTGAGCTCAGGTGGCATAGAGTTGGTGATGAGGGTATGGCAGTAGCTTTTGCGGCTAAGTGCATCAGCGACAACATTAGCCTTCCCTGGGTGGTAATGGATCTCAAGATTATAGTCCTTGATGAGTTCTAGCCATCTGCGCTGCCTCATATTCAGATCTTCTTGAGTGAAGAAGTACTTCAGGCTCTTGTGGTCAGTGTAGATGTCACACTTGTTGCTTATTAGATAGTGTCTCCAAATCTTGAGTGCATGTACCACGGCTGCAAGTTCTAGGTCATGAGTCGGGTATCGCTGCTCATGTTCTTTCAACTGTCTTGAGGCATAAGCTATCACCCTTCCTTCTTGCATTAGTACACAGCCCAAAGCTTGCCGAGAGGCTTCACAATATACAACAAAATCTTTGTGAATATCGGGCAGGGCTAGTACAGGTGCAGTAGTGAGCTTCTCCTTCAAGGTCTGAAAACTCTTCTCACATTCAGGAGTCCATATAAACTTGTTCTCTTTCTTCAGCAAGTTGGTCATGGGTCTAGCAATCTTGGAGAAATTCTCAATAAATCTGCGATAGTATCCTGCAAGTCCCAAAAAGCTTCTGATTTCTGACACATTACGGGGTTGTTCCCACTCTTTCACAGCTTCAATCTTGGCTGGGTCTACTGTGACTCCTTCTCCTGACAGTACGTGTCCAAGGAAAGCAACTTCCTCTAGCCAGAATTCACACTTGGAGAATTTGGCGTATAGCTGGTTGCGAGACAACCTTTCCAATACGGTCCTCAGATGATGTTCATGTTCCTCTTTTGTGGCTGAGTAAACCAATATATCATCAATAAATACCACTACAAACTTATCTAGCTCATTCATGAAGATCTTGTTCATCATGTTCATGAAGTATGCTGGAGCATTAGTGAGTCCAAATGAGACTACTGTGCACTCATACTGTCCATATCTAGTGACAAATGCAGTTTTCGGGATATCTTCTTCCCTGATCTTCATCTGATGGTACCCTGATCGGAGATCGATTTTTGAGAAGTACTTGGCCTTACTCAAATGATCTAACAGATCATCGATGCGGGGCAATGTGTACTTGTTCTTGACTGTGACCGCATTCAGATTCCGGTAGTCAATGCACATCCTCATCGTGCCATCCTTCTTCTTGACAAACAAAACGGGAGATCCCCAGGGCGAGGCACTAGGCCTAATGAAGCCCTTCTCCAGTAATTCTCCCAGCTGCTTCTTGAGTTCCTTCAACTCATCAGCCGACATTCTGTAGGGTCTTTTGGCAATCGGTGCGGTTCCTGGCATCAGCTCTATAACAAACTCCACATCTCTATCTGGTGGCATTCCTGGCAACTCCTCTGGAAATACGTCATTGAATTCACAGACTACTGGCACATCTCTGAATGTCAGCTCCATTTTATCTGCCTTAGTCTCCAGAGCACATAGGAGGGCTTGGACTCTCCCGGTTTGGGGTATACATCGGATGGCTGTTTCCCCAAGGGTGGGTTACCTGAACATATCTAGGT
This sequence comes from Eremochloa ophiuroides, assembly GCA_038502445.1. NCBI lineage: Eukaryota > Viridiplantae > Streptophyta > Magnoliopsida > Poales > Poaceae > Eremochloa > Eremochloa ophiuroides. Next base: position 80,461,101 of record JAHLJS010000006.1, read on the forward strand.
GAACATGATATCACTCCCCGATGTTTGGTTAGCCAGTCCATGCCTAAGATGACATCTAAGCTATTGGAGGGTAGTAGGGTTAGGTCAGCTCGAAAGTCAAGTCCCTCGATTGTGATTATCACTCCCCTACATATGTGAACGCTTCTGAAGGTTCCTAAGGGCGAGCTAGTTAGGATGGGGTTTGCTCTCGGGGTTACAGGTATGTTATGCTTACGTGCATATGCAGATGAAATATATGAACATGTAGCTCCCGAATCGAACAGAACTGTAGCCATGTTACCTTGAACTAGGAACGTACCATACACAGCATCAGGTGCAGCTTCAGCTTCCTCAGCGGTCATGTGGTTCAGTCTTCCTCGGGTAGCAGATCCCCGGTTCGGTGTACCCTGTGCAGCTGCTGGTGCACGGTTGAGGTCGGGGCACACAGCCACACGGTGTCCAGGCTTTCCGCACCCGAAGCAAGTGAAGGGCGCACTGCCTGCTGCGGTTGTCGCAGGAGCCTTCCAATTGTTTGTCCTTGGCGTGTTGGTAGCGGGGGCGGGTGTGTTCTGCACAGCTCGAGTCGGCGCAGGGTAGGTCTGAGCGGGGTGGTGATAGTTGCTGCTGTTGGTACCACCACCACGGCTCGTTCCCGAAGAAGGTACCTGGCGAGTTCGGAAAGGCGGGGGGTGCACCTGTTCGCTGTCTCTGGGGTGGAGCAGTGCGAGCGGATCCCTCAGAGCGGCGCTTCTTTCCCTTGTTCTGGGCCTCGAATTCCAGACGTGCTTCCATGCGATCCTTCTCGATCTCAATACAGCGGTCAATCAGCTCACGCAGTGTGTAGCTCTTGTTCCCTGACAGAGCCAACCTGATCTTGGTCTGAAGTCCCTTCCTGTAATAGTACATCTTTTCCTTCTCGGAACTCACGCAAGACGCAGGTGCGTAGCGGTGCAAGCAGTTGAAGCGGGTGGTGTACTCGTGGATCCGGTCAGCTCCCTGGGAGATGTTGCGAAACTCGTTCTCCTTGGCCTCCATGACTCCCTCAAGAATGTGGTGGTCACGGAAAGCCTCGGTGAACTCATCCCAGTCAATGCGGGCTGGGTCCTCGTGAGTGCTGGTGTAGTTGTCCCACCATGCTCGTGCAGCACCGGTCAGCTGGTGGCTAGCAATCCCAACACACTCCTCGTCGGAGCAAGTGGTTAGGTCCAGCTTCTTCTCCATCTCTTTAAGCCAATCGTCGGCAGCGAGGGGATCGCTGTCGGTCCCGTCGAAGGTACGTGGCCTCAGCTTCAGGAAACCCTCCAGTTTCCTTTGGAAGTCATTCTGGGGTGGCCCGTGGTGCCTGTTCATCCCAGTAGCTATGGCATTCAGCAGCTGGGTCTGCTGTGCCATCACTTCCGCCAACGTCGGTGGCACGTTCTCGCCCTGTGGTGGCGGATCGTTCACCGGCGGTGCATCCTCTGCCCGGCGCAACTCTTCTTCCAGGTTAACTCCAGCACGTCTGCCAGCTGGGCGTCCACGATTGCGACCACGCCCGCGTCCTGGCGCAGGTGCGGGGAAGGGCTGGCGGTTCTCCAGACGGGCGGAACATCTCATGGACATCTGAATTTATTAGGTACGTGCTCAGTGCAGTAATAATCTTGTAGTGGTTTAAGTAGGAGTTAGATGTTTTCAACGATTTAAATGAATTAAAACATTTTTCATGCTATCCTACACTCAACCAAAGAAGCATAGAGAACCATAAGAAGTATAAGATCCAAATGTCACTCATCACATGGTTATTATTACATAAAGGATGTTCCTAGCTGCTAAGAAGATCGTGCTATGCGCAGATAGGCAATGACAGGACAACTCATGGTATCACTAGTCTAAGGGCCACGCAGGGTCCCATAAGCTACTGGTGCATAAGGTCGAGTACGGCGTCGGGTATGCGGCTGTCCTCTGCCTCGATCTCGTCGTCGGTCATGGTCAGGCGCTTGACGTAGTCGAGTGCTACAACTAGCTCTGGAGTGGCCTCAATCTCCTGTATCCTTAGAGACGGATACGCTCCCAGGTTGAGCGTAGTGGGTGGTACGCGGAAGTCTCCCCCCCGGGGCTTCACCATCTCCAGTGGGGGAAGCGAACTCTGTACCTTCCGGACCTCAATAGCTCTCCTGGCGTCGGACTGCTTCCAAGCTGTCTCTGACCTCCGTAGCTTGTCCTTTAGGAACTCCACCATCTTCACGCGGTCGATCAGAATCCCTTGGTTGTGGGTGGACTTCTCCTCGGCTTTCTCCAACTGCTTCTCCAACTCCCTGATCCTGGAGCGCAACGTGCTCATCTCGACTCCTCTGTCTCTGCTCCTGGAGGTGGTGTGCCACCGTGCGTAGGCAAGGGTCAGTCTCAGCCTGAACGATCTGGCTGGTGTACAGAATCCTCTGGATGGGGTCAGGGTGCAGCTTCAAGGCCTGAGGTAGCAGACGGAAATGGGTCCCCTTAAGGTACTCGTATGCTGTGTACACAACTGCGCGTAGTACCTTGCGGGAGACGGACTGTACCCCGTCCTCCACAGTCTCTCCAGCAGTGTAATCAGTAAAAACCGGCATTCCTGGAAGGGTCAGGCTGACGGGTGTCTCAACTCTGGTAGTGACAGGTCCTTCAAACCTCTCAGCCTCGACAAGCTTCCCTCGGCTGAAGTACTGGATCTGGTCAGACGGTGCTCCCAGCTCCTCCAACACCTGGCGTAGCACCATGGCAAATCCGCCGTGGTTCCTTCCGTTGATCGGGATCTCAATAGTGCCGTCGTGCAGTGGACGAAGTGGTGGTCCAAGGCTGGTCATCTGCGAATTTTTCAAGAAACGGATTAGCAGGTCCTTGTATTAGATAAGCCATTGCATAAAAAGTGAATGCAAGGTCGGTAATATAACCGAAAGAGAGTCTGGCTTCCTATTCTATCGTCCATTTTCTATGGCTCTCGTCCTACAGTCAAATATGGCTCCGATACCAACTGAAGCGACCTCGATTTCCGCGAAGGGAAATCCATAGGCTCGATTTGTAATTCAATAGATTGCTTGGGACAATCCATGAAATTACCCATATCTCAGTTGACACCAGGATCCATACAACGGTAATTAAGTCTTACATAAACATTTATTACATCGCCACACTGGCGGAATCAACATTCAGAGAAGCTTTAGAAGATGCGGAAACGTTTCATCCTTCACGGCCAACTTGAGTGTAGCACGTGACCCTATTCCTCGCCATCGTCTTCCTCGAAGTCGTACTCATTCTCGTCACCTGACAGCAAATTTATCAGTACGATTTGTACTGGCCACGGAGCCCACCTATGCAGCATTTGCTTTGTGGAAAGTGGATGCAAGGCTATACAAGCAGACCTATAGGCTGAGGTTTCCTATGCAGCTGTAATCAATGTTTAATTAGTCAAGTTTTATCTCCAGTTAACACCATCATCCCTTTTCCCATCACCACATCTCACTTACCCACACTCACTCTCATTCGACAGGCCCAACTCCCTCGCGGGCCTATCTCAGCGGCACACTACCACAACGGGTACACTGCCGAAAAAATGTCATCCAGGGGGAGAAGAGAACACTCACTACACTAGTAGAAGCTTCACAGGAAAGGTCCATAGCCAACAGGTTGGCATATGTATCGATCGATCAACCGTACACTCTGCAGAGGTTTCACTACCCACAAGATTAGCCATCATAGGTGTTGCGCAAACACCTAGGCAGAATTCCGGGTGCTTGCTTGCCTAGGTCGATGCCACCCTACCACTCAGCCCTGGGATATTCCGGATCCTACACCGTTATGCTGAGACTGGGAGACACAGTACCGGGCCCATCCAGTGGTACTGCGCATCTAGAACGGAACGGGAACCCATCGACCGTCTCCGCCCACCCTTATCACCTCTCAACCTAGCAGTAGTGGCACCGTCCTACCAAGTAGTCCAGCCGTCTCCCGCCCATCAGAAGCGAGTGAGTAGAAAAGGATTCCCATGAACCTGAAACTAGTCCGTCCTAGGTTTGACCAAGCAGGCATCTTCACTTAGGGGATACTCTCCCCATGCCATCACAGCACCTCCGTCCACGGGCTTCAAACCACCAAGGCTATCCCACCCGGAACCTCCTCAACAACTTTACCCGCCACAGGTATCTCGCTTGGGGATGCCCAGGTTGCACCCCCGGCACGACTTGCCCCATGGGCTTGTCTCACATCCCACTTGGTCGACATCAACCCTTACCACGCACCCAAGACGCACGCAGCACTCTCTCCCAGTGGTTATAATCAGTTATACACCGTCCTAATTCCACCACATGGCATATAGCAAGTAGAAAGTACTGGAAGAGTAATAGTAAATTAAACAGCAGCTAACCTAGCAGCGGATAGCAGGGTAAAGTCTTATCAAGGCAGGGAATTCAAATACACTATCATGCAACCAATCCATACATAATCATAAAGCAATAGCAGCAATGTCATTTGCAATGCGTAAATAGGATCTAAGGATTTGGTGGGACGTGGCACCTTCGTAGTCGTCTCCTAGCTCCTGAAAGTACTCGTGGTCGTCTTCCTTAGTCAGATCCTCCTCCGGCTCTGAAATCGAACACGAAATAGTCGCGTCAGCGACTCCTATAGAGTATTTCAGAAAAATCCAATAAAATAAAGAGCCAAATGCATACAAACATAGTCTTAGATTGTAGATCTCATTTTTCTGAGAATTTTGATATATGGTGCGCAATTTTTGGACATCGTATGAATAAGTTATGAATTTCCGAAGATTATCCTATTTTCTGAAAATGGAAAAATGGCCGATTAATCAGGGGATAGCAGCTCGGGATTAGTCCACGTGGCGCGCGGGTCCAGTAGTGCGGCATGTGGCGCCTCATCAGAACACAGACTCGATGGTCGCCCACCAGGTGTTCGATGCTGGTTCCCAGAGAGTCGCCGGCGTCGGCGTAGCTCGGCGGTTGGTCGGGCGAGCTCGACGGTGGTCGGGGGTGGTTCTCAGTGGTCGGGGGTGGTTCTCAGAGGTCGGGGGTGGTTCTCAGTGGTCGGGGGGCGTCGGCGTAGCTCGGCGGGGCTCGGCGGAGCTCGGCGGAGCTCGGCGTAGCTCGGCGTAGCTCGGGCGAATCGGAGATTCGGGGCGCCGAGGGTGCCGCTCTCCCGAGCTCTCCCGGGGAGGCTCGGGCGAATCGGACATTTGGGCGCCGAGGGTGCCGCTCTCCCGAGCTCTCCCGGGGAGGCTCGGGCGGATCGGAGATTTGGTGCGCCGAGGGTGCCGCTCTCCCGAGCTCTTCCGGGGAGGCTCGGGCGAATCGGAATTTTGGGCGCCGAGGGTGCCGCCCTCCCGAGGGTTGGCTGTCATTAGTGAAATGATGTCGTGGGCCTCCTTCTCTCCCACGGCATACGGCGGTTCTCCGACGAGGTAGAGGCGCACGTAGCCATGGCGACAGACATGATTCGGGGCTCGGCTATCTACGCGGCGGTGCCGAGGCAGACTTGGCGAACCTCGTCGGCCTTTCTCCGCAGCGCGAGGCGATCGGGGGTACACGGAACGGATTTTAGGCGAGGCGGAACGTGTCGGCGGCGATCACGTTTCCCCGAGAACGCACCTCTCGGTGTTCCGAGCTATGGAGGTTCGATCTTCCGCAACTAAGCTTGTCCGAGGTGGTCGGTGAGTTGGTGGTCACGCTAGCGGGTCGCGTCGGCGGTTTCACGGCTTGTGCGCGCGAGAACGCCGTCGAGGTGGCGGTGCTCCGGGCACATGTGACGGTGATGCCCGTCAGAAGTGGCCTGATGTCCATAGCCGATGTCCAGTGGTTTGATGGCCGGTCTTGTGCGCGTGTTGTGCGAAGTGTTCAGGGGCCGGAAACAGCCCGCGGCCTACACGCTCGTGATGCCGAGCGCCATGACCGTAGCACGGCGAGGTTGGATGAGGTGCTCAGTGGCTCACCGTGGGGCTGGTGAGGTAAGGATGGCGGTGCAGTGACGAGGTGACGCTGTGCAGAGTGATCGCAGTGTCGTGCCGCTCCTCGTCCGCAGCTCGGGCTTCTCCTCCATGTCCAGCTCCGGCGTGCTCCGCGGCGGCGGCGCTCCGGCAGCTTCTCCTCCTCTGCTCCGCCCTTCTCCTACGCTCTCACTCTCTCGGTGTGGTGCAGTGTGCCGGTCTGTGCCGCGGTGGCGGCGAGGGGAAATGAGGGTAGGGCTTCGGGGTGAGCTCCTTTTTATAGGCGAGCTTGGCCAGCTCCAATGGCGAACGGTCCTGATCACGCTCGACCGATCGAAGGGCCGTGGCTCGAGTAGATCTAGGGCTTCGGATGGGCGCGGGTTCGCTTGGCGGCCAAGGAAGGAGGGGACAGGCGAGGGACAGCGGGGTCAGGGCTCTGCCATGCGTGGCACTGTCGGTCACGCCATTTGCGTGACTCTGTCGGCCACCGTCTTTCGCGAGGTGAGAAGAAGAACAATAGCGAGAGCGGCTGACAGGCGGGGCCGGGCGGTCAGCGGCTGCGGGGGAGCGGGTGAAATGGTCGCGCGCGTGCGGTCGGCATTGCGCGTGCGCGCGGTGTTGGGCCGGCCCAGTGCGGGAAGGCGGGGTGGAGCGCGCGCGGGTGAGGTGAGGAGAAGAAGGCCGGGCTGGTTTGGGCTGGCTTAGCAGACCGGCTAGGCCGAATGGATGGCCTAACTCTCTCTCCCTTTTTATTTTCTTTTTCTTTTTCTATTTTTATTTTAGTGTATAAATACATATATTACCCTTTTTAAATATTGAGTAAATACAAACATAAATTGCAATAAATCCCAAATGTGATGCATAAGCCATTATTCTATGTGAATGGAATTAAAATGCAAGCTATACTCCTTTATTTACCAAATTCATAATGAAACATATATGCTTGCACAAGAAAAATGGGTTTTCACAATAAATAAATCCAAAATTTTATTTAGTTGGGATTTTTAGGTTGTGTGGATTTTTAGGGTTGTTACACTTTGCTCCATGAAACCGGAATGGATTCCGAGTTTGAGCTTATTTTTAGAAATGTTGGATGGGAAAATGCATGACAAATTAATGAGCAGGGTAGCAAGTTACTCACTATAGAATTTATTAGCACCCTAGACTTTGATGATGATGAGGTTAATTTTAGAATGTTTAATAAACCTTTCACCCTCTCTTGGAAAACTCTTTGTTTAGCATTGGGATTCAATAATCAGTGTGTAGTCAATATTTCTGAAACTCTCCAAGACTTTTATAAAAATGATTTTTGGGAGAGTATCACTGCAAAGAAACCTGAGAGAAAACACAAATATACTACTGAAGAAGTTCATCATCCCACACTGAGATTTATGCTTAAATGGCTAGATTTTACATTCTTTCCTAGAGAGGAGTTAAATACTGTTAAACAGGATGGACTACATTTGTTATATATCATGTTTAAAAAGAGGAAGGCGTCACCTGTAAAAATGATGTTGAATTATTGGAGAACTGTCCCTTCGTTGAGAAAGTGCAGTATTTCTTTTACTTTCTGGATTACACGTTTAGCTGCAGGGCTAGATTTATTATCAAATGCTACACTTGTTTATATTTCTGATGCCCGCAGAATTATTTGTTATGATTTTTTCTTTCGTGCTCACATGCTCAAACGCCGAAATAATAAAATAGTTATGATTTATAAAAATTATGATAATGAGTACGAACTGCCAGATAGGGAGTTAGGGATTTATTCTGTCCAGAATTTTGTTTTTCTAGCTGTTAGAGCTAATATTGGCAGGTGTCCGCCCGCTCGCATCAACAGGGCGCTGAGAGCTAATTTCACTGGAGCTGACCCAACACCATCTGGGCCAGCTTATTCCCACTATGTTAATTTTGGTGAATAGGTATCGACATAGGAGGCACGCCAGTAATGGACTGCACATACAGGATGGGAGGAACAGCCCACATTTTAGCAAGGAGAATCTTCATCGGCAGCAGCAGCAGCGGGTTGGGGAGCAACTGATTTTCAAAGAGGACGAGCATCTTTTTCTACACGCGGGAACACGGACTTCACCGCTGGTGGACCATATCCATTCCACGCACCACCAGAAGATGACTACTATCGCCCACCTGAGCAGCACTTTTCGGCTACCGCTAACGATTTTTCAGCTTTATCTATGCGTCTCACTAACATTGAACAGCGACAGAACGCAATAAGCGACACACTACAGCAGCACGAGCAGTGGCAGCAGCAGGTCGACGATAGGTTCTACCAGCATCAACAATGGCAACACAGCACGGACCAACGACTGGATCAGATATATCAGGGACAGCAGCAGACGCAGAGCGGATTAGAATATTTGATACATCAGATGGGATACTCGCCGCCACCTCCACCTCATTACTGAGCAACATCCAGCATGGGGGAGATCCCCGCTAGGTGAGTATCTCTCACCTTTATATATGCTTTTTATTTCAGTATTTAATTCAGTCTTTAATTCTGTCAATTTTAATATGGCTAAAAACAACAAGAAAACCAAATAAAAATTTATTTACCGCTTTCTTTAGTTATTGTATTAAATTTTTGCATGCTTAAAAATAGAAATCCAAAAAATAATAGATTGTATAATTAAGTCTGTTTTAAATTCCGCATTCAGTTTGTCTTTAGTATAATTAGAACTTGAAGCTAGAGAAAATCAAAAAGATATTTAAACTGTTTAAATATAATTTCCTACAATTGCTTAGTGTTTAAATTTAAATTCTCCTACGAATTGCATGAAGTTTATCTACCATGAAAATTTATTCTGAACCTTGATATCAGTGGGTAGCATAAGCTTTTCTAAACAATTGACGGATATGATATAAGAAGGTTTGAGTTGCTATTTATTTCATCCTAAGTGACACCTAAGCTCCAGACATTTCAAAAATCAAAGTCAAAACAAATATAATACTTTGTTCTGCTAATATGATGTAAGTAGACTATTCTGTTATGCATTCATGATTGAATTCACATGCACAAAAAATTTGCACTCTATGCACAAGTCTTTCTCTTAGAAGTCTAACAGAAAGTATGGGTTATAAAATTAAAAGATGCCATACCAAAGAAGTATGAGCCTGAAAGATGCCTTATCAAAAGGATATGTGCCAGAAAAAAGAAAGAGAGAAAAACAATGGGTGCAAAGACACCCGCCTGAGAGAAAAAAATGGGTACAAAAAGTATCCGCTGAGAGATAACCCACACTCTTCAAGAAGACAGAAAAGAGAGGATAATGCATAGGAGTTCAAAATTAAATTTAATCACATTCACATATTCAATCATGATGTATAGCTTAGTAGTCCTCTGCAATCTTATTAGTAGGCTCTAATTATTTCCTAAATAAAAATTATATATTTATTCAAAAAAAAATCTGGAGCAATGGTTGAAACAAAGGAAGAAAGACTTAGTACTTGATTGATTATTCTGTCTCTCAATTACCCAATGCTTAGTTTAAAAGCCCCACGATTGAAAATAATAAGAATAAGTTTGAAAGGTAGATTAATGGATTCCAATCCGGAGAAGAATTTCTGTTTAAATATTTAAGTATTTGTTGGGAGTTATACATTTTATGGAACCCTGAATAAATTATTTCAAGTCAACTTTGCTAAGAGACTAGTAAAGATCTAGCTTGGGGGTATTGTTGACGGTCGTTAAGTACCAATTTTTTACCGTCAACTAATGCCTAGGGAAGATCAATAATAAAAGCATAGGGGTTATTACTCACGAATTCCACGAGTTTTGGTGAATTCTGTATTTTACAGGGATTATTGCAGAAAGGCTTAAAAGAAGGATTAAAGTGCTTAAATTACCATGAAACTTAACCGCCATGGAAACATCATCACGAGAACACTAGAAGCATCTGGAACATACCCGAAGCACCGGGGCCCGAGACCCACCAGGGTGGGGCCGGCCGGCAACCCCCCTCCTAGGGTTTCGGCCCACCTTCTGGAGTCTTCTTCCATCGCCTCTCTGGAGTCATCCGGGCCCTTTGTTCAAGTCGGTTTGATCCCACGGTGCACGTTCATCTCACTGGGCCATAAATAAAGGGGCAGACCCCCCTCCCAGAGCACCAATTCATTCCTCCTACTTCATTCGTCAAGAGTAGACAGAAGTTAGGGTTTCCAGAGATTAGAAATAGAGCTCTAGTTCTTCAAGTTCATAGTTTAGGCGTCTAGCAAGGTTCAAGTAGAGTTGGACGCTACGCTTGCCATTCCAGATCCGTTCGCCTGGAGATCGGTAATCTTATCTTATATCTCATTATGACTTTGCTTTAGTTTAATATATTTCTACTTATTCGGTTCTTAGTTTATTCTAGTTGCATATTCGATATAGTTATGATTGGTGATGATTATTGTCGTATGATGGTAAAGCGCCTAATTCAGTACTCGAGTGAGTTTGGTGGTATGCATTATGTAGACGTGGCGTCTAGATATATTGTGTACCTACGGAGGCGCCCTTACGTGCCGGGTCGTGTGGTAGTCCGCGTAGGTGACAGCTGCGTTGGTTCCTCTGTAGTCCACCCCCCGTACGTAGGACGAGCAGAGCGCGGTCGCAAAGGAGGTGACCCTTGTGTCTTAATATTCTTATTAGATAATGTTCCTTATGATGTTTACTGAGTTGATTATGCTATAGATGAAGATGTGTAATGTGGCGTAGGCTGTAGACTTTGTGTTTAGTAATTACATAGGTTTCCTTTACTTTAGCCGAATCTCGAGATTGTCTTACTACATTAGTGAGTCTCTATATTTTATATCTAGAATACCATTTACCTCATTTACTAAGTTATCATTTACCATTTATCATTGACTTATTTATCACTGAAGCACTAGAGTTATGGGTTATCATAGGTCTGCACATTTATCTTTCCAATCATTATAGTAGATTATCCTAATGAGTAGAATGCCACCTTTATCCTTTTGGCATAAAATAAATCAATGATACTCGGAATACTTACCGGGTGAAGTGCTACAATAGTAGAATTATCTGTGCGCTTGCGGATATATTCTATAGTATTATTTTTAGGAGACAAGTGAAGATTATTTTACCTTTCGTTTTTGGCATCATGTTAGGGATGACAACTTAACGTGAAGTGATGTTAAAAATATCAACAATGACTAGTTGTGAATCTCCAAAAACCTCAACTACGTCGGCCTTTGCTTCATGCAGAAGCTGAAATCCTTTCCAAATCGCCTCATATTCAGCCTGGTTGTTTGTCACTGTTGGCCCGATCTGGAAAGCGTACTCAAATCGTCGACCTCGAGGTAATATCAGTATTACCCCAGCACCTCCGCCTTGCTTGCAAGATGAACCATCAAAGAACATAGTCCACGGCTCCACGTCGACTATACTGACTGCGCCCCCATGATGCTGGGTGATGAAATCGGCTTTTGCCTGACTTTTGACTGCCTTAACCGATTCGAACCTCAAGTCAAACTCAGAGAGAGCCAAGATCCACTTTCCGATCCGTCCGTTCAGGATAGGCATTGACAACATATGCTTGATCACATCGGTTTTGGAAACTACCACACACTCGACCGATAGCAAATAGTGCCTCAGCTTGGTGCACGAGTAGAATAGCCATAAGCACAGCTTCTCAGTCGGTGTGTATCTTGTCTCGGGATCCAAGAGCCTCCTGCTCAGATAGAAAACTGCTCTCTCTTTTCCTTCAAATTCTTGAAAAAGGGCCGAGCCAATCGTATGGTCTTCGGCCGTCACGTACAGCTTGAACGGCTTACCTGCCTGTGGCGGTACCAGAACAGGTGGAGACTTCATATATTCCTTGATTTCATCGAAAGCCTTTTGCTGTACGTCACCCCATTTGAATTCCTGAGTGTCTTTAAGCTTCAACAGTGGCGAGAACGGCAACACCTTCTCTGACAGATTGGCAATGAATCTTGCCAAGTAAGAACTGTAATTCCTTCTTATTAGTTGGTGGTACAAGCTGATCGATGGCCTTCCTGCTCTTGCTGCCAACCTCGATTCTCTTGCGATGTACCATGACACCCAGAAACTCACCAGCCGACACCTCGAAAGCACATTTATTAGGATTCATCTTCAAGCCATGTTTCCGAGTACATTCCGGGGTAGCCTTCAAATCGGCTAAGTGCTCCTTGTAGCTTTTGGACTTCACAACTACATCGTCGATGTAAATTTCTTCAATCTTGCCGATCAACTTATGAAAAATATAATTCATAGCCCTTTGATAAGTTGCACCGGTATTTTTCAAACCGAATGTCATTACAGCCCACTCGAACAAACCGATTGCACCAGGACACCTGAAAGCAGTCTTAGGAATATCTTCATCAGCCATAAAAATTTGATTGTATCCGGCATTACCATCCGTGAAGCTGATGACCTGATGCCCCGCAGCCGAATCGACTAACATATCGGCTATCAGCATTGGGTTGCCGTCCATCGGGGTAGCTCTGTTCAAGTCCCTGAAATCGATGCAGACCCGCAACTTGCCATTCTTCTTGTATACAGGGACAATATTCGATACCCACTCGGCGTATCGGCAAGCTCGAATGAACTTGGCTTCCAGCAACCTCTTGATCTCGGCCTTGATGTCAGGCAATGACTCCTGCTTGAATCGTCGTGGTGGCTGCTTGAACGGCCGAAATCCAGGCTTGATAGGCAATCTATGCTCGACAATCGATTTGTCCAAGCCAGGCATCACGTAGTACTCCCAGGCGAAGCAGTCCTTGTATTCCTTCAATAAGTCGATCAACTCCCGCCTGAACTTAGGGTCAAGATTGGTGACAATATATGTCGGCCTTGCTCTGTCATCAGGTCCGATGTCCACTTCTTCCAGTTTATCGGCCGACGTAAAACCTTGTCCAAGCTTGCCCTCGGTGCCATCGATCGGGTTGTCCATCAATAAAAAGACTCAGAGCCGATTGCCCGGACCGGCTGTTGACTCTCATCGTTGACCTTGATGGAGCCTTCTTCCCAAGTTTTACCCGAGAAGCAGTCATGATCCCCAGCTTCCCAGTAGGTAGCGTCTGCTGTGGGTATACTCACCGAGTCATCAGCTGGGACCACCTCAACCTCATCACCATGCCACTGGATCACACATTGGTGCATTGTTGATGGTACGCAGCAGTTGGCATGGATCCAATCACGCCCAAGCAGCAGACTGTAAGAACCCTTGCTGTCAATCACGAAGAAGGTGGTGAGCAGCGTCTTCTTCCCGACTCTTAGCTCGACATTGATTGCCCCCCGGGTATTTGAAGAGTTGCCCCCGAAGTCTTTGAGCATCATGTCGGTCTCGATCAAATCATCAGGGCCCTTGCCCAGCTTTGGGAAGGTGGTGTAGGGCATGAGATTAACTGTGGCGCCACCATCAACTAGCATCTTGGTCATGGGCATCCCATCGACATATCCTTTGAGGTATAGGGCCTTCAGGTGCCGGTACTTGGGTGGCTTGTCAAAGGTAGCTTACTGCGCGAAGACCAGCTTGGCGGTGGCTTGCTCAGACTCCGATTCATCAGAATCAGAGAGAACTTCAATCTTCCTGGCTCGAGGTACCCTCTCAGCCGGAAGCACAAACACCATCTGCGCATCGGCTGTCGTCTTCCCTTTGTCCTGAGGAGGCTTCTCCAGCCAGATTTGCTTCGGGCGGCCTTCTGCTTTGAGATCCCTGTTCCTGAGGCACTGCACACGGCGTCTCTGGCTCTTGGTCAAGTCCCCAGGGCACCACTGGTTCTCCTGCCTGACCGGCTCTTGGTGATCGACTGCCGCCTCGTTGAGCCGATCGCGCAGGTCTCTTTTTTCGCGCCGATCCTGCATGTCATGTGGGCATCCGAGCCTCTCATGCACAGACCGACAGTTGGTCTAAGAGTGCCTGTACTCTCGGTACTGATCGCTGCACTCCAGACAATTGCACAGAGTCGGCAATCTCAGACCTTCATTCTAGCAATGCCTGAAGAATGGGCAATGACAGTGGCTTTCTTCTAGGGATGAAAACGGATCAGATACGAATGGATATCATTGATATCACATATGTTTTTATATTTTTGGTCGGGTTCAGATTCGAATACGGATAGTATCAGCCATGCCGGATAGGATACGATTGGATGTCGATATCATAAATATACGATTTGAGTATTCGGATACGGATACGGTATCGAATGTTGAATGTCCGAACTCGGATACGGACAGACTTTAACACCTCTAAACAAATTTGGTCGAACGGACGGTCGATTAAATATCCGTACCATTTTCATCCATACTTTCTTCTTGCTCCCGGCGGCGAGCCAGCTCTTCCTGGTAGCGAGTTTCTTCTTCATCACGAGCCTATCTCCGGTATTATTTCTCTTCGAGCTGCCTCTGGCGAGGCTTCTCCTTCTCCCGTCGCCATTTGTTTAGTAAATCACGGGATGTAGGCCTGGTCTTCTTGGTGCCATTGGACTCCCCCTTCTCATATTGGCTCTGATTCTGCTCCCGGCTTCTCTAGATCATTGCCAGCTCCTCAGCCGATATCTGCATATTAGGATCGACTGATGCGTTCCTCCTAGTTTGGTTGGAGGTCAGAACTTTCATCTTGCCTGCGGGGGCCGACACCTCGACCATATTCTGGCCCTTCGGGAACGGGAACTTATCAATCTTCATCTTCCCCTTAGCAGGACTGTCAAACTTCAATAAGCCGCGAGAGATAGCCCTCTGAATCTGAGTTCTGAATGCACGGCATCCGTTGGTGTCATGTGTGGTGACGCCGTGGTACTGGCAGAACGTCTTCCCCTTCAAGTCTTCAGGAGAGGGTCTTACATAATCGGCAGGGAAAGTGATCTGCCTAGCACTGACCAGTAGATCGAATAATTTGTCCAGCTTGTGTGTATCAAAATCGTACTGATCATCTGCGCTCCAGTTCTTAGGCACAGCCATGGGCTTCTTGCCCCACCTCAGCTCGACAGCGGTGATTTCATCTTCATCTTCATCCTCGGAGTCCGAATTACTGATAAACGCCGTCTGTTTGTACTTCCCTTCCTTACGGAAGGTCTGAGCTTGCAGCTCCAGGGCCGTCACTCTCTGCAACACCTGGCTAACGCTGTCAAAGTCAACGCCCACCAGCTTTTCCTGAATGTGCGGGAGCATTCCACCAATGACCAAGTGAGCGAGCTGCTTGTCAGATAGGTTCAGTGAATAGCACATGTTCCTCACTTCCCTGAAGCGCTTGATGAAGGCCGACCCAGTCTTGCTACTCTTCTGGCGCATGCTGGTCAAATCAACAATAGTTTTCTCCCCAGTGCCAGAGAAGAAATAGCTGTGAAACTTGCCTTCTAGATCCGCCCAGTTTTGAATTGACCCGGGGGCTCCAGAGTGGTGAACCAACTGAAAGCCGGCCCTGTCAGTGATAGCGAGAAGAAATGGACCCTATGAGCATCCTCATACGACGCCTCACCGAGCTGAGTTAGGTATCGGCTGACATGCTCAATGGTGGATATGTCGTCTTGACCGCTGAACTTGGTGAAATCTGGCATGAGATACCTCTGTGGTAATGCCACGCGATCAAACCACTCAGGGTAGGGGCGCCTGTATCTGATCGAGACCCCCGCCTTCGGCTGCAAGCCGAATTGGTCTCTGAGCATTGCACTCATCTTGTTTACCAACTCATCTTGAGGCGATTGAGCATAACGGGGATGTGGCGCCGACGTGAGCTCATCATAAGTGTGCCCGATGTGAAAATTTGGAGTTGTTGGAGGCACGTTTCCGGTCAGCACGTTCCCGGTCGGCACGTTCTCAGTTGCACGCATGTAAGCAGCAATCTGCTCAGGAGAGTAGTCTCTGTATAGCTTGGACTGCGGAGCTATTTTTGGAGCTGAATCTGTCGTCATATTGGGATTTTGAACAAACGACTTTGGCGGATTCGGCTATTGCGGCGGAGGATTCGATGTTCCGGCTACTGCATCTGAGTTGGAATCTTCTGGGGGTATGTTGAAGTACGTTGGTCCCAATGATTCCCAATCCTGCCTCTTGATGACGGTCTTCATGATGCTGTAGAATGTCTGCAGGAAAATGTTGTGATGATGGCCGACTGCCTGATGCGAAGCGTTCCAGATGGCGCTCTGGATGAATTCATTGAACTCTTGCTCCTCCTTGTCATTGTGGCCAAGCATGACCCACCTTGGGTAGGGGTTCTTCTTGATCACGCGGCCATCGTGATTTTTAGCAAATGACAGCAGACAGGCATCAGTGAATTCTTCAATGATCTGCTCTAGCACCACAGCATCCTCGGGATCGATCTCCTCATGCTTGACTCTGATGACGCCGTCATCCCTGGGAGCCACGGTTTCCTGAGCCTTTTCCTTGGTCATGAGTGAAACTATCCCACCGAGCGTGGCAAAAAGTGTGTTGGCACAAAATATGATTCCTCGCGCTCAACACGCCAGCGAAGCCGGATTTGATCTCAAGAGCGTTAGAGCTTCCAAGATCCAGCTAACTTCAAACCCGGTCAGAGAGTGCCAATAACTCTCAAGCGTGCCAGTCAATTTGACTTATAATTGACAAGAAAAAAATAATGATCAGTAATCACAAGGCGGAAGTAACCGGTGGGTCCAGGTAGTTCCAACTATGTGGCTCCGAGAGCCGATATAATCGGAAATCGACTAAAGAGTCGATTCCGGCATGTATGCATGTTTTGCCATAGGAAACAATTATTAAACTAATACATAATCGATTAATATGTGTAACCAGACATGACAATCTACATTAAACAAGTCTATGCAGATAGTTATAATAGATCAAGGCATAATCGATTATTGTAAACAGGTCAAGTCATTCAATTCAGACTGTCTGAATGTCAAACAGACAGAAATCGGCTATTTAGCCGATTTGGCAGAACACGATCGGTTAACTGGTTTTTCTCGTGAAAGCATAACTGCACCGGCTAATTAGCCGATTCAGGATCCGTGAAGCAGAAAACTTGGCGGTAGCAACAGCCACAAGTCGATCTATAAGAATACGGAACTGGTCTAAAGGCCGACAGCTCTGTATCTGTTCAAATCGACTCTTGCCGAGCCCTCTCATCACGTACGAGTAAGACTGCGATAGTACTGGCCGAATCAAGCAGTTATCATGACAAAGCATAAATATGAGCGAAACATAAATGAACGTTTTTTATGTAGATCTAAGGCCAATACTATGCAATCTTGATCGGGCAAAAATATGTTATATTAATAAATAAACAATAAATGACAGATAACATCTTGATAACTTAATGAATCTAACTAAGATGCCAAATTAATTAGAGTACATAACTAATCCATGCACATAATCAAGCTTAACCTAAGGTCTCGTCCACCGGATGACGCTAAACATAGGTTAAATAAGAGAACAAACATGAATTGATAACTAATCCTTATTTGAACTAAGCCCACGTCCACCGGGTGACGCTAAACTTATATCAAACAAGAATCAACCCCGATCTACGATGCTCTCATGTCCACCGGATGACATTAAAGAGACAAAGTTTAGCGAGGCATGACGGTACTTACAAGTAAGTCTGCGTCCACCGGATGACATTCAGCCCGATTGAAGAACTCGCCGAGATCTACGTTACAGCTACTCCTAAGGTTTGGCCAGAGCCGAAAGGTGTGTTGTATTGATGTGTTCGTACGTATTACAATGGCCGGAGGCTTATATTTATACCCTGGGCTCGACAAAATAGAGTCCTAATCGAATTACAACTCGAAATAGATATGAAAACTAACAAACTTTTCTAATCTAAAGGTAACTTGGAGTCCAATCTTCCCTTTCTAGAACGAACTCCGAACGTGATCGCTTCTCGGCGCTGGAGACTCGTGCTGACGTCATCAATCGACTCTTGTCTTCAACCGCACCATCTTCATTTCGGCCCAACAATCGATTCAGGACCCGATCGGCTATTCTCAACTCTTCGCATAGAAGGCTTTGCTTCCCGAAAATCGACTGTCTCTGTTCTCGGTATCGGCTATATATTCTCAGTCCAAATTTTAGTGTAAACATTTATATAATAAGATAATAATATTTACAATATCAACTAAATATCATTAGATTCTTCATTATATATATATTTATATAGTACACTTATTTGATGTCATAAATCATTATATTTCTCTCTATAACTTTGATTAAACTTGAGATAATTTGAATTTCTAAGATTCTTGGAATTACTTGCGATACACTATCTACATACATAAATTAGTATAGCGCGCTTTGTTGGCTATATATAGACACACAATCATATATACTTTATACTAGATATATTATTGTACATACATACCATATATATCTGCATTCCGTAGACATGCATACATGCGGTTCATCCATCACAGCGGAAACCGAAATAACAACACTGGATGGCACACTCGGAAGTCGGAATAATACTACTTAATTTGATGCAATAAACGGCTCTTGGCGAGCTATAGCTAACGACGCACACCTAGTATTAGCAGAAAGTGGATGTAATTGCACGTAGATAAATCTGTGGACTGTCGTCGTTGATCGGGAGATGCCTGCGAGCATGTTGCATGCATGGCACGCCGGCCGTGTGCATGTGTGTATACGCGCTTCAGATCAGTCCCTGTCGTTGAAGCCGAACTTGCGGTCGAAGAAGTGGCCGACGGCATGGAACGCCGGGCCGAAGAATCCGCCGCTTCTCCTCGTCCTCCTCTGGTGGTCGTCGTTACTGCTGTTATCGTTGTCGTACCCACCAGGCGCGCCGTAGAAGTGCACCTCCCTAGTGCTGATAAACATGGGCGACCTGGTGCCGTCCTGGGGAGCCCAGAACCCGGCAGGAGCGTTGTTGTACTGTGCGTAGCCACCGTTGCCGTAGCCGCCGCCGCCGCCGCCGTTGTAGGGAGAGCTGTTGCCGTAGCCGCCGCCGCCGTTGTAAGGAGAGCTGTTGCCGTAGCCGCCGCCGCCATAGTAGCCGGGCGCACCTATTGCGGTGCCGCCGCCGCTGCCGTTGTAGTCGCCGCCGTTCGGCCTGCTGTAGCGGTTGTCGTCGGCGGCCTCGCGGTTGTTCCCGCCGGCGTACTTGGGGTAGTCGGCGTCGTCGGCGTCTTTATTCTTGCTGCCGCCGCTGCTGTTCTTCAGCCTCGACGACCCGCGTTGTTTCTTCGCGCCGGTTGCTTCATGCTGCTGGCTGCCGCCACCGTATCCGTACTGCTGGTCGTCGTTGCCGTTGTCCTGCCCGCCGGCGAAGTATGATCTCCTGTTCCACATCCCTTCCTCGTGCTGGTTCTGGTACAGTACAGTACAAGACAGTTGATCAAGAAAAGCGAGAGGATACCACGACACAGCGGCTGAAACAACACTGCTGCTTGCACGTTAATTTGATCGTCGACATACAGCTACAGCTTAACTAAATTAAGATAGATATTTGGAGAGTCGAGATATACAAACAGTAAAAAGTGAAAAAGGGTGAGAGGAAAAGAAGAGGCTTTGGTTGGAGCGAGCATGCATGCGCGTTTCGTACCGGCAGGTGGAGGCAGACAATAGGAGGTAGAGCTAAGTTGTTGCACCTTGCAACGAGCAGTGAGAGGCTGAGAGCAAGCAGCTGCCTTCATAAAGGACTCCAGGTCAACGTCAACTCAGATGGTTTTCGGAAAAAAAGAAAAATCGCAGACATCAGTCAAGCAGTGCATATGCGTCCCCAGCTGTTTCGTCACCTTCATATATTAAACTTTTTTTTTGGCATAGATAAAATGAATAGTTCAAATTTCTGAGCTCATCCGGATAAGAGAATTATCCTCACAAGCAATAGTTTATTCGAAACACTCCTGAAAAGCGAACGTACGTCAAAAGGCAGCAGAGGAATAGAAAAACAAAGAACAAGTTTGACAGGGTTGCGTTTTTTTTTGTGTGTATGAAAGGCAGGGTTGCGTTTTGAGGGCTCTCATGGAGCAGCTCTGCTACCTAGTTTTGTAATTGTTTGTACTAGGGCCTCTTTAGAACACAGAAATTGGCTAGAAATTTCACGTGATTAGACCTATTCTCATAGGAAAATATAGAAAATAAGGGGGAAATCCGCAATAAAAAAAGGATCTTAGGTTGGTGAGGAGGAGCCAAGAGAAGAAGCTGCGTTTTTGCAGCTGTCTCTCCCCAAGTTTATTCATCGGAGTCAGTTTCAGCACTCGCCATTTGGCATGGCTTGCACCCAAAGGCTCTCTTTGAAGCATAGGAATTTTTTATTTTTTTGTGTTTTTCTGTAAAAATGAACTTATTTCTGTGAAAGCCCTATACAAAACCTGTCAAATTTCTGTGACTTCCATTGCTTCTTGTGAGTTGCCTGGAATTGCTTGATAGATCTTGATATCCAGACAACACGTTTTAGATTATCAGTTGGGAGAGGCAGGATTTTTTTAAAATAGTTGTATTTTAATGAAGAATTGCAGGCAAGGCCATCAAGACATCCAATACAATGCAGTTGATCAGCCGAAACAAGTGGCCTGCACCTAACACCTCGTGGCAGCCTACTGTCATTGTCCCTGTATGTAATAATAAGCAGATACGTATAAGAAATTTCGCTCGTCGTAATAGCCAGGCCCAGGAGTGATCAGCCTTGACTCTAGCAGCTAGACAGAAACCGTCTTGACGAACCATTTACCAGAAGCATGGGTGTGCCTGACCTAGCTACACCCTTCCTCCCAATAGACAGAGACAATGCAAACTTATTAATTGGTTTATTACATGCACTTCACTACCGGTGTGTACATTTACCAACACAGAGCACGGGCCTCACTACCAAAGTGGTAGACTTCTCCTAATATTTTTATTTAATAGTAAAATACTACCATTAGATATAACATATGGGAATCCTACTAGGAGACATTTAGTAGAAAAAATTTATATTAGATTTTAATTAGCATAACACTAGAAGAAGTCCACTTTACTAGTAAAAGTCTAAAATTCTGGTTGTGCCTGTTTGAATGCATTAGTTCATTACATGCACTTCACTACGGTGTGTACATTTCCTAACACAGAGCACAAGCCCTGTTTGATGCATTAGTTGATAATGGTTAGCTAGTAGCTAATAGCGCATAACTTGATAACAATTGACTAGCTACCTATTTGATATGAGGGTGTCTGTATACATAACTAATTGATGAGATAGTTATTGCTCCACCTATTAGCTAGATAACAATTGGCTAGCTATCTATTAAATGTGAGGGTGTCTGTATACACAACTAATAATTGATGAGATAGTTACTTCTCCATCTATTAGCTGTTATTATCTACTATGGTCCAACTAGTGAGATACTAGTTGTTATCTAAATGTTCAACAATTAGCTAGTTTACTATCTGAAAATATTTGGATATAAAAGAGATAATTATTAGTTTGTTATTATCCATGGGGGGATTCAACTAAGGGCCTGACATCATTGTGCGACTAAACCAAAAGCAGTGGAGACGAAACGCTCTATAGAAACTTTGCACTTTGTGCAATCAAAGACATGTGTTGAATTGTTTTTGACTAAATCCGAAACCAAACCAAAACCTGTACTCCTATCCAACACGTACCTGCAGCTTGCTAGATGTCTTGGTCCACACGTAAATCCAAACGAAATTATAGTGATTCGCCCATCCTCAACATTACCAATGTTTGTTTAGGAATATGGATAGGCATCGTCTATATGTGTATCCACATCATCCCGGCACAGCTTAGTCTTTGCTAGTGAGATATATTATATACATGGGTTAAAGTTTAACTAAAGCGCACAGGCACATAAGTTAGCATTGTGAATCAATCAATGTATGCTACTACATGTACTCCATACCAAATGTATACATGTATCGTCTACCAAAATTAGCACTAGTCATTCTTAAGAGAGCTAGCTCGAATTGAAGCGCTTCCAGGCTAAAACTAAACGCATACTTGTTTAACATATACCATGCTACTTGCTCATAATTATAATAAGATATGGATCACCTCGAGATGGATTGGAATATTGGGTGCCAATTTATTGCCCGGCCGGCCGATAGATCGATAGCGGCAGGTAGGTAAGAGGATAAGATGATGAGTTGTTAATTACAGCACCTGAGACCGTCAATTTCTCATCAGTACCTCATTGTGTTAATTAGAATGGTAATCGAAATACACGCGCGCTTATTTTCAAATATATGTACTCCCCCTTCCAAAATAAGTGTCGTTTTAAGATTTTGACTATCTCTTTTTATCATTCGTCTTATTCAAAAATTTTATAAAAAATAGTTATTTTATTATGAAATGATTCATTAGTAGAAGTACTTAAATTTTGATTTGTTTATTTTTGTATTTTTGCAATTTTCTTGAATAAGACAAATGATTAAATGTTGATTTCGAAAGGTCAAAAATAACATTTATTTTGGGACGGACGAGCATATATCAACGTTATTATTGTCAACAGCGACGATGGTTTCCATTTTCACTGTCTGATTGGTATAGTACTGAGCAGCAGTCACTTTTTGAGGTGGGGTTAGTTTTTCCTCGTCTTTTCCAAGCAGCCACACACCGTACCTTTAATTACTTTATTATTGCGTTGGACTTCCCTGTCGTGTTCAACTGATTATTTCCATTTTTTTCATGTGAGTATATATGATCGATGTATCCATCCAAATCTTGTTAGACCAATAGGCCTAGAACCCTGGATACTTACGACATGGATAACATTAGTAGATACTAGCAAAAAGGGGGTGGACTAATCATGCGCGCGCCTGTGAGAAACACACACTTCACCATGAGTCGCTATACTAGTATGCTTCATCGATCGCGTAGATGCGTACGTAAGCATGCACGGCGTCGTATGGGCTGAGTGACGAGTCGTCACTGAGGACGACGACCCCGAAGATGATCGCGCACCTAGATACGGCCTACTAGCAACTTTGTCGCTCATCGGTAAAAATAACAAACAAATAAGCAGTGTAATCAATTTTATTTGTTTTCTAGAAAAAAAATATTCACTATATGCTAATAATAGTTAGGTAGCTAATAACTCATTATCTGATTTGGTCTAACTAGTGGAATAGTTATTTTATCTAAAAAGATCAAATTAATAAATAGCTAGGTAGACTATTAACTACTCCCTCCATATACGAAAAGAATATCGTTTAGGACAGCGACACGGTCTCTAAAATAAGACTTTGACTTCATATTTCTATAAAATATTTATTGAAAATGATATATGCATACTTTTATAAAAATATATTTGAAGACAAATTTATTTATATAAGTTTCATATTTTAAAACTCAATAATTTAAAAGTTATTTATGATATATATTCCAACGTTTGACCAAGATCTTTTTTAAAATAATATTTTTTTTCTATACAAAGGGAGTATACATGTTTAGCTTTATAAGAGATACTTAGTTATTAACACATAACTACTGTCTATAGAGATCCAAACTTAGCCACAGTCAGTTTATTAACTGTGTGGCTGATGAATAAGCAATTAAGCAGCATGCATAGCCGGCAGGATAAGAGAGCAGTGGGCCCGACATAGACCACCAGTCAGCCAGTGACCGCGGATTTCATTATATCTGCTGAGCTACCATATACTCCCTCCGTACCAAAAAGGCTGACGTTTTGGATATGATTAGGGTAATCAAGAAGTGATTAATGAGAAGTTAGTTTTTCCATCTTTGCCCCTAATAAATAGAGTAGCAGGTGTATTCCGTGCGAGAAAACCAAGCCTTCCCAACTGGCTAGCGCATGGAGGATGGGTGGTGCTCGGCTCTAGAGCCGAGGTCGAACCCTGGCGGCTTCATATTTTCTGCTCGTGGCGACGCATGCATGCAGCCTGGACGAGGGTATTCGCGGAAAAAGAACCAGGGCCGAGCCTAGGACGTCAGCTATTGTGAAAACGTGATACTAGACTAGAACGTCAATCTTTTTGGTACGGAGGGACTATGTATCCTAGCTTGAATTGATAACTACTGTAACATTTTTAATTTGCAGGCGAGACCTGTATATTTGCTGTTGGTGTTCACCATCGCGACACGCTACATCTCCGGAAGCATATGCTGCTGGATGTGGCTAGTTGCCAATCTATGAGCCCGGTTTATACCTGATGCTTCTAAAAGTGCAGTTTTTTTATACGATGGACAATAATTGATAACACATTCATTTTACCATACGTTAGCATCAAAGTTTCGGTAGCCCAGGAAATCAGTAATCGGGCGTGCTTCCTGTTCCTGTCCAGAAGGGTCTCTAATTTTTGAGCCAGAGAAGACAAGTGGAGAAAGCACGGGCGATGCTGACAACCTGATTAAATTACCTGCAGACATGACGGTAACCACAACAAATACACGCTTAGCATTATATACGACTATACCACTACGTAGCACTATACAGAAGCGCTAATTTCGACTGATACTAATTTTTTTTTTAAAAACACTGTTTTATGTCGAAAAAAAAACTAAAAATACAACTATAGATTAAGCAGAGACGTCACGGGTGATGCGGAGACGTGCATGTTGTTAGTTCTGGAATCCGGGATTGCTTCTCTTGAGACGGAAGACGCCAACGCAGGGGCCCGTCGGGAGTCGGCCCATGGTCGCAGTCAGGCCCGCGACTGCGGAGGCGGTCAGCGTCTCTTTCCTTTTTTTTTTTTGAGACTCTGTCAGCGTCTCTTTCCGCGGGGCGGTCACCGCCGGTTGCGGCTTAACCCACGAGGCGACGAGGCAAGAAATCAGACGAGGTGACCGTTAGATCTCCGTCGACCACTCTAGCAACGCCCAAGACGATCTTAGACTGGAGGCTCTGCAATAAACAGAACCAGCTAAGAATAGCAATAGATCACCTTTTTAGGACCAAAATACTGGATACCCCATGGCCCTACTCCGCTGCAAGCAGAAGGTTTGAATGAATTCGAAGAATAAAAAAAGACTGCAATGCTTCTCAACAGCTAGAAGTTGCATAAATCCGATTTGAATGAATTCGAAAAGAGCAAAAACAAGACTACGATGCTTCTCAACAGCTAAAAGTTGCAAAAATCTGGTTACCGTTTTCGTCAGCTAAAACAAGGCGACCAACAACCTCACACACGTACTCCATTTTATACATTTTTATTCCACCCAGTTCCAGAGAATGACACCGATTATATTATTCTAGTCCAGCTATGTATATCAACCAGCAAAATGGGAAACTGTAAAAGCACAGGTGAGCGAGCAGGCCACTTCCAGCTGAACAAAAAAGCGCCGGCACAAGCTTCTGGACCACGGTCTCATGTACAAATTACACATCATGTATCCACATGTACACTAGCCTGATCACAAAATTACAAGAGGTTAAAGGAAAAATACCCGCAACCATCAACAAATCTCAACTGCGCAACCCCCTCCCAATTGGAAGGAGATAGGTCGTGTCCTGTGACTCTCAAACAAATATAGCCCTTGTAACCTTTTTCCTACGCTGATCAAAAAAGCGTGATCGTCGCTGTTTCGGTGACTGAACCATGTCGTTGATGAATCCATTTACCCAAACAGGCCATGTCCTCTTCAGCCTAGCAAGTCCTTGAAAAGATTGGGATTGTTCGCTGTTGGTGTCACACCTACTTGCCTTGCAGTCGCATCCTTTTGCAAGGCATCTTGAAGGCTCGGACCCTTCTTTGAAGCCACTGCAGTTGCTCCTTTGTGGGAGCTCAGCAAATTAACATCACCTAGAGTGGGATCGGTGGATCCACTGGCCACTCCAGTTGGTACATCATCCGAGAAGATTGACATAAGATCGGGGGCTTTGGAAGTGCTGGTAGCTGGGGTTCCAGAAAGCACGGGAGCAGCCGAGGCTGGTCCAAGAAGACCATCTAACTGTGAGAAAGGGTCAGCTGATGGAGGACTAGATGAAACTGACTCATCACCCAGATCTAGCAAATCAGGCGGTGGTGTAGCAGGGATTACTTGCTCCTTAACAGGCTGGGCAGTCACATGAGTGGTAGCTACTTTCTCAGTTGAGGGACTGTCCTTTGCTGTTTTTCGAGAAGCTTGTGCTTTCCTATCAGATTTAGCTGCTGCCGAACCAAATAGAGAAGCGGCCAGCCGTTGCTTTTCTGCTGAAACTTCCGTGCCCTGCTGTCTCTTGGAACCGTATGAAGACTCCCGTGGCTGCGAACTAGACCCTCCCCCATCAGAATGAGAAGCCCCATTGGTTGTTTGTTGACTAGACGTCGAGCTTGAGGGTGTAGAAGAGGAATATGTTGGCCTTCCCCATTTCTTTTGAACCCCATCAAGGCGAAGTTTAACACCAAACTCACCAGAAACTGCATCACTTGGTGGTTGAGACCTTGATGTTTGATGGTCTTCCTTATAGTAGCCTTGCTCTGGAACTGGAACCAGGTCGGTAGTTGGTGTGGATATGCTGGTTTGTGAAGTTGCTAGTGGCAACGAAGGTTTAGGCATCTCATAGGCCTCAAATCTAAGAGTATGCGCAGATGTTTCCTGTTGCTCTTGGCTTCTGTAGTTGCCAACACTTACAACACCAGAGCGTTCACTTTCTGGAATGTAAGGGGACGCACCATTTTCCAAGGCTTGCTGCACATAACTGTTTAGAAACGAGAGGTTTCTGTCGACCTGCAATACAAACATATATTTACAAAATTGTTAGACACATTTAGTCACTTGGAATCTCAACCCTTTAGCATTGCAATTAAGGATTTTAGGGATATATAAAGACTGTGCCATGACGTTGGCGAAAGATTAGAGGACTTGAATGTGGGCTAGGGAAAAGTTGTTGGGTTTGGATTATCTCGCTACTCCTATCCCAATTGACAATCGCAATATCCCCCAGTCCAAACACCCCCCAGTGAAAGAAAAATTGTGGCAATAGCTTGAGGGAGGGGTTTTAGGAAAAAGATGGGACCATAGAACATTGAGCTAGAAAACGATATTTCGTTTCGAGAAATGAACCAGTGGTTCTTGAGACCTGTTTGGTGGTGTGGCAGAGCTCCAGCTTCAATTAATCCAAGTCTTTATAGCTCCAAGAAATCTTGGGTCTAGAGGAGGTACATCGAGAGCATTTAATTTATATGGATCATTTTTCTACATTTAGGCTAAATATAATATTTGAAGCACTTTCTTTATTTTAGTCAACAAACTACAAATTCAATCCGGATATCAGAGCTACAGCTGTGCCAAACAGGACTTGTTCAGGAGTGTCACATAGGCCCCCAAATTAGTAATTTGCAGTTCTAGCCTTCTAGGTCCCCACACTAGCTAATTGGTTTATTCAAGGTCCGAACCTTTCTAGTCAGTGCTGATTGTGGCTGCCCTACTTGACATTCATGTTGTTAGATGTATAGCTATAGTATGTGTTTTCTCTCTACTTGGAGGGGTTCTTTGCATATATACACACCTGTATACTTTGCCCTTTGGGCCTGAATAGAAGTTGGTTTTTGACCCATTCTAACATGGTATCGAGCTAGGGTTACTGCACCCGACGGCAGCGCTGCCGAGCCGCCGCCATCGCCGCCTGCACCGGCCTCCGCGTCGCGCTCACGCTCAGTCGCGGCGCCTCCTCACGCTGCGCCGCCTCCTCGCATCGCGCCGCACCGCGCCGCCGCCTTGCTCCTCGCCCGCTGCCACCACGGAGCAGCCTGCCCAGCGAGCGCCCCGCCCGCCACCCTCCTTCCTGCTCGCCCGCCACCCTCCTCTTCTCTGCCTCCCGTTTCTGCCTTTTCCTCCTCTGTCTTTTCTCCTCTATTTCCCTCCCTCCTTAAAAAAAAAGAAAAAAAAAGACGAGTGAACTCTCTTCTCCATGACGTCCCCTACTCGCACACGTCCTGGTGCTATTCCTATCCCTCGGTGCCCTGTCATTTTCAATGGCACAAATTGGGGTGACTTCATTTTCCATCTGGAGGTTCACATGGATGGGCAGCTTCTGTGGAGTTACCTCACGGGTGACCGGATCTGTCCTCCCTGCCCTGTTCTCCCCACACCACCGTCCTACCCACCGGATGCTGATGATGCTACCAAGACTGCTTTACTTGAGGCATTTGAGACTCAAATGGAGAACTACCAATCTGATCTTGGTGTATATGAGACTTGGCTGCGTGAGGAAAAATTTGCTAAGGCTATCTTACTTGCGAGCATTGATGTCGACCTCGCACGGTCTTTCAGAGGTCTTTTCCACTTCACATCTTATGTGGGATCACCTCCGTCGCAGTTACGAGATCCGTAACGAAGCGATGTACCTTGCTGTGGTTGAGGAGGCCCAGTCACTTCGTCAGCTTGATTCTACAGTTGAGGACTTCCACCACCAGATGCTTGATGTCTGGCATCGTCTGGACGGCTTGGGTGCTGAGTTCTGCGGCGGTGGTACTTGTCGGTGCTGTGACCGGCATCGGGGCCAGAGAGACACACTTCGTCTTCATGAGTTCCTCTCTCGTCTGCGTCCGGAGTTTGAGACTGTTCGGGCGCAGTTGTTGACTCGTCGTCCGCGCCCATCGCTCTCAGAGGCGATGCCTGAGCTACGAGCCGAGGAGACCCATCTTCGCGCTGCTGGTGTGAGTCGTGCCTCACCGCAGCCCTCTGTCCTGGTGGCCACACCTCCACCGGTCTCTCCACCTCCGTCACAGTCTCCGGTGGTGGCGGGGGTCCCTTCTGGTGTGCAGTGTGGCTACTACAAGCTCTACGGCCATGAGGAGAAGGATTGTCGCAAGAAGCAACGCAACAGATCAGAGAGTCGTGATAGACGCTTCTCTCAGGGCTCTGGTGGTTCCCCTACTCCGCAGGGCACTCGTTCCGTGTCTGCAGCGGAGCAAGAGGTTCTTGCCCTGTTCCGTCGGCTCACTACTGCAGCTCAGGCCTCTCCTCATGGGACTGCAGCTCAGGCTTCTAGTTCCACCCCTCCTCCTCCTACTCCTCCGCCAGGTATATCATCACCGTGGTTTCTTGACTCTGGTGCCTCCTTTCATATGACACCCTATGCGACCCACCTGTCTTCTCTTTCTTCTTCCGACCCACCTATTTTTGTTCGCACAGCTGATGGCACCTCCCTTCCCGTTGCTGGTAGAGGTGTTCTTTCGACTTCTTCTTTTGATGTTCCCACTGTTTCCCATGTTCCTCAACTCACAATGCAACTTCTATCTGCTGGTCAAATCACTGATCATGGTTGTCGCATAATCCTTGAGTCTGATTCTTGTTGTGTTCAGGATCTCCGTATGGGCCTTTTGGTGGGAACTGGGCCTAGGCGTCGGGACTCACAACGTCTCTGGGAGCTTGATTGGTTGCATCTTCCTTCACCCGCTTTGACTGCCCCATCATCTGGTTCTTCTGCATCCGCGTCAGCT
The DNA here is from genome assembly GCA_038502445.1 of Eremochloa ophiuroides. Classification (NCBI taxonomy): domain Eukaryota; kingdom Viridiplantae; phylum Streptophyta; class Magnoliopsida; order Poales; family Poaceae; genus Eremochloa; species Eremochloa ophiuroides. The sequence goes on from JAHLJS010000006.1 coordinate 80,490,323, forward strand.
GCTTCGTCTGCCGCTTCTTTTGCGCAGTGGCATCGTCGTCTTGGCCACCTCTCTAGTTCTCGATTGTCTAGTCTTGTTGGTAGAGGCGTGTTAGGTCCTGTTTCTGGAGACAGTGTTCTAAATTGTCTGGGTTGTAAACTTGGCAAACAGTTGCAACTCCCCTATCCCTCTAGTGAGTCTCACTCCCAGAGACCTTTTGATCTTGTTCACTCTGATGTATGGGGTCCTGCCCCTTTAGTTTCAAAAGGAGGACAATCATATTATGTTCTTTTCATTGATGACTATTCGCGATTCACTTGGATTATTTGATGTCCTCTCGAGGTCAATTTCTTTCTATTTACCAGCAATTTGCTACCATGATCAGTATAACTCTCCCATTCGAGTTTTTCGTGCTGATTCTGCTGGTGAGTACATCTCCACTGCTCATCGCTCATACCTTGCTGAGCAGGGTACTCTTGCGCAATTTTCATGTCCTGGTGCTCATGCTCAGAATGGTGTTGCTGAGCGCAAGCATCGCCACATTCTTGAGACTGCTCGTGCTCTCTTGATCTCTTCTGCACTTGCTCCTCATTTCTGGGCCGAGGCAGTTTCTACGGCTGTTTTCCTCATCAATCGCCAACCATCTACTTCTCTTAAGGGTTGTACTCCCTATGAGCGTCTTTTCGGCACCCCTCCTTCCTATAGCCATCTTCATTGTTTTGGGTGTGTATGTTACGTTCTACTTCCACCTCGTGAGCGCACCAAACTTACCGCTCAGTCTGTTGAGTGTGTTTTCCTTGGGTACAGTACGGAACACAAGGGCTATCGCTGCTATGACCCTGTTGCTCGGCGGATGAAGATTTCTCGAGATGTCACGTTTGATGAGTCTCGACCGTACTATCCTCGCTCCCCTTCCGGTGATCCTGGTACCGCTGAGTCTCTCTCGTTCCTCACTTTACCTGAGTGGTATCTTCCACTGTCCTCTCCACCATCGCCACCTCCTTCTACCTCTCCACCTCCACCACCTCCTACTACCTCTCCACCACCGATCTCTCCTTCATCGTCACCGTTGCGCCCTTCTCGTGAGATCACTCACTACTACACTCGTCGTCCACGTCCTGCACCTCCACTTGACTCTTCCCCGTCCGTCCTTGGACCGCATCCTGAGTCTCCTCCTCGCTATGCCCTTCGTGACCGCAGCACCCTTCGTCCTCCTGATCGTTTTGGTTTCACTGCTGCTGTTTTGGCTGAGCCCGCGACCTATCGGGAAGCTGCTGCTTGCCCGGAGTGGCAACATGCCATGGCTGAGGAGATTGCTGCCCTTGAGCGTACTGGCACTTGGGATCTTGTTCCTTTACCACTTCATGTCCATCCTATCACTTGCAAGTGGGTGTTCAAGGTCAAGACCCGCTCGGATGGTTCTCTTGAGCGCTACAAGGCTCGCCTTGTGGCCCGTGGTTTCCAACAAGTGCACGGTCATGATTATGAGGAGACCTTCGCTCCTGTCGCTCATATGACTACTGTTCGTACTCTTCTTGCAGTTGCTTCTGTTCGCCAGTGGTCAATTTCTCAGTTGGAAGTCAAGAACGCCTTTCTCAATGGTGAGCTCCGTGAGGAAGTTTATATGCAACCACCTCCAGGGTACTCTGTTCCAGCTGGGATGGTTTGTAGGTTGCATCATTCCCTCTATGGTCTTAAGCAAGCTCCCCGTGCTTGGTTCGAGCGTTTTTCCTCTGTTGTCATTGATGTTGGCTTCAAGCCTAGTGATCATGATCCTGCTCTTTTTGTTCACACTTCTCGTGGTCGCACACTTCTTCTCTATGTCGATGACATGATCATCACGGGTGACGACTCTCAGTACATTGCTTTTGTGAAGCAGCGTCTCAGTGAGACATTCCTCATGTCTGATTTAGGTCCTCTTCGTTACTTCCTTGGTCTTGAGGTCATCTCCACATCCGATGGTATTTTCCTCTCAAGAGAAGTACACTCGGGACCTCCTTTCTCGTGCTGCTCTCACTGATCACCGCACTGTTGACACTCCTATGGAGCTCAGTGTTCACCTTCGCCCTACTGATGGTGCACCACTTGCTGATCCCACTCGCTATCGTGAGCTTGTTGGGAGCCTTGTCTATCTTGGCATCACCCGTCCTGACATTACTCACTTTGTCCATATCTTGAGTCAGTTTCTCTCGGCTCCCACCCAGCTCCACTATGCTCACCTCCTACGTGTTCTACGATACCTTCGTGGCACCGTTTCCCGCCGCCTTTTCTTCCCTCGCTCTAGTTCTCTCCAGCTTCAGGCGTACTCTGACGCGACTTGGGCGAGTGATCCCACCGATCGCCACTCTCTTTCAGCTTATTGTGTTTTCCTTGGCTCCTCCTTGATTGCCTGGAAGACCAAGAAGCAGACTACCGTTTCCCGCTCGAGTCCTGAGGCTGAGTTGCGTGCTATGGCGACTATGACTGCAGAGGTTACATGGCTCCGATGGCTTCTTGAGGATTTTGGTGTCCCTGTCACTGCACCCACTCCTCTCTCTTCTGACAGCACCGGTGCGATCAGTATTGCTCGGGATCCGGTCAAGCATGAGCTCACAAAGCACATCGGTGTTGATGCTTCATATATGAGATCACAGGTGCATGCTCAGGTTGTCTCCCTTCACCACGTGCCTTCAGAGGTTCAGCTAGCAGATTTCTTCACCAAGGCACAGACACGGGCCCATCATCGATTCTTGCTCTCCAAACTCAGTGTTGTAGATCCACCATGAGTTGGGGGGGTGTTAGATGTATAGCTGTAGTATGTGTTTTCTCTCTACTTGGCGGGGCTCTTTGCATATGTACACACCTGTATACTTTGCCCTTTGGGCCTGAATAGAAGTTGGTTTTTGACCCATTCTAACACATGTCACCCAGTTTTTACATCATTATTCATATCATTGTTGGGACTTGGGACACACGTGGAAGCCAATAGAAAATAAAAATTAGTGTGGAACCTACATGTTAAATCCCTAGCATCGTTGTCCTAATTCTATCACGTGAGCCAAATAGGTAGATTAATTAATGACGTTTGGAGCTTGAGCAGCAAAATTATTGTGTGTTTGGTTTGTCGTGTCAAGTGCTCCGGAATCATCAGATCCTATAACTGAACCTGAAAATATTGTTTGGCTTGTGACGTGGTGCCTCTCCGTCCGTCATCAGATGATTCTGCATAGCGTTAGTTCAAGCCAATCGTGATGGACCAAGCCATTCCAGGAAAAAGTGGCGGACAAGCACGTTCTAGACCGGGTCATGCCGGATTGAAACAGGCTGTTTAACAACTAGAGGGATGTAAATCATGCAAATTAAGGCCTACATCCCCCCCCCCCCCCCCCCTCCCCCTCCCCACAATCCGGCAAAAAAAATAATAAACAAAGGTTGATGATCAACAGTGAACTTTTGTTTGTCTTCACTAACTGAAAAAAGAACAATTATAGCACACCTAGAATATTAGATTTAGCAATAACCGATTCAAACCACACAATACAGCTCAACTCGAGTAAAACTCCAATCAAAAGAAAATCCCTTAAGCGCCCTAAATGATGTAAACTAAACTATAGTCACACACTTAGAAATGTAGATCTGTACCTCACGTGTGAGAAATGTGTGTAAAATTAAATTCTTGATTTTGGTGGAACAGGAAATGATATGCCCCAACATTCACATCTCAAAGTAAGCAAACTAGATAGTAGAAAAATCAGGTTTATTTAGAAGGATGACATAACACTACCTCAATATCTTCACAACTTGCATCTGCAGGCATAACACTTTCAACAGCATTTTTGTCCAAGCCTAGTAAAGCCTGTAGCTCGTATGCCCGCTGCTGCAAGTCTGTTGAATGTGAAGCTGACAATTCTTCTATCAATGTTTGACACTGCAAGAAGAGAGAATATTTGTAGGTTTTTAAAGTAGAAACAAAAAACACTACCAATCCACAATAAAGTTCTGCTTTTGCGAATTCATAACCCAATTATGCCCTGAAGAAAGTTTATTAATGATTTCATCAGTAGGGCCTCCTTGCCATGGAAATTATATTTACACCATATACATGTGTAATTCCTATATCATCTAGTGCTAAACCATATAACAGATTAAATATGCACATGGTTCCTTGACAGCGAATATAATGATAATAAATTATTTTAGTAAAGACTGTCATAAAATCATGTGATGCAAGCATCTGAAGACATATAAAGAGCTCAATACTCGTGACTGCTTTAACCAATCGTTCAAATTTGCAATGCTTGATATTACTGCCTGTTTTTAACCAAAATTCACGTCTTCAAAAATAGCAGCGCTTGCAAAAGCAATGAACCAAACAGGAGACTAGAATAAGAAAATGCATGTCCATGAGATAAGAACTAAGTTTATTTATAATTTTATGAGAACAAGATGCTCTTTCTGTGAATGTGAACTTGTGAAGAAACAAGTAATGAAACAGTGTGGCTTGAGACAGACTAAAGCTGATATTAAATCAGACTATGCAAAAAGTCACAGATGTTCACTTACCTCAGGCAGCAAATCGATCTTCCTTCCAAGAGCGATTTCAAACGCAAATATCTTCAGAATTGCTGAGATTGCATACGCCTTAAATAAGCAAAATCAAATAAACAATATCACCGTACGTCAATAATGGCATACAAAAGGACATATCAACAACAGAGCATAAACTTCCAGAAAAAACAATCAATAATAGCCAGTGTCCAATGCATAATATAAACGCTTCCACTTCTCTGTTATAAAGAGACTAGATGATTTTTACACATGTAAAGGAAAAACATTTAGTCGTGTACAGTGTGATCAGTAACATCAATATATATTTGTTTCTACTTTGTAGGAAAAAACATATACTGCCTCGGTCCCAATTCTAGGTCCGGTTAAAAAAAACCATCTTAACTTTGACTTAAGTTTATAGAAAATAGTATCCACATGCATCACGAAAATATACTTCATGACAAATCTAATGGTACTTATATAAATTTAGTAAAACTTGAGATATTTTGACATAGAACTATTCTAGAATTGCATCCTTTTTGGAACCATGTATTGTCATAGAGTCTCGACTTGGCATTGGCGTTACCAAAGTCCAGTCCCACTAAATAGTTGATTCATAGAGGGCGTGATTGGTTGCTCCAGGGGGTTCCCAGCCGGGATGGATCCCCTGTGCAGGCTGGGTTTCTCCCAGCTAAAAGCATACAGGGAGCTGTGTTTGGTTGCAACCGATGGAGCCATACAGGATCACAGGCTCTTTGTTTGGTTGGCCGCATGGATCATGTGCTTGTATGTCTTGGTGCTGCAGCTGTTTGGTTGGTTGGTTGTATCCCAACAAATCCCATGACCCCATGATGGAATTGGTGAGGTTACCACCCAGCTATAGAAGAGTGTTTGAAAAACAGAAATTATGCCTCAGATCAAATTGCCGCCTACATTAGCTCAACATTTTAGAAAATTGCCTCAGATAAAATTGCCATCAACATTTTAGAAGAGGTGAACCAGTAATGCTGAATAGTATTAAGCATGCGTGTGTTCAGGGAATCGAAATGAAAGGCACGGTTGCCGCACCAAATGGTGCTCCTCCAGCACCTATTTTGTACCCAACAATCATCGACCTAGGCACTGAGCTCGGCTAAAAAAGGCAGTGCACATCATCAATAATATCAGCACTACCACAAACCATACAGTCATCAGAGGTACCCACGAAACCCTAAACAAACACCGGATCTGGACTACAAGCATACATAATCCGTCAGATCTGACTGCTAAGCCCACAGATCTATCCTCTTCCCAAACAAGAACCCTAATAACAATGGACAACGCAAATAAACGGCAAAATCAAACACACAAGAGGAGGGTGAGGAAAGGTTTACCGGCCGAGGCAGCGGAGGACCAGATGGGTTGGCAGGAGAAGAGGGAAGACGGTGGCGCAGAGGAAGCCGGGGGAGGGAAGAAGACCGGACACCACACCTCAGATATGGGAGCGGCAAGCGAGAAATGATGGCGGTAACCCTAATGCCCGGCCGCGTGCGCGCCTTTTATTCACGGGACGGCGCCATCTCCCACGCAAAGCCTGTGGGTTCCTGCCAAGCACGACGTCGTCCCGGCTGGCGAGCGAAGCTCGCCCCCAGAAGGCGGCCTCGTCCGGGATGGAGGGGGGGAGGGGAACGAGAGGATACAGGGAGACGATACAGCCGAGGCAACCAAACACGGGCTGAGTGCACGGTCTTATGCCGGATGGGCCTGGGGACCGAACGGTTGGGGCAACCAATCACGCCCAGATTGAACTCGATACCAAGTTTCAGATCATCCAACAACAATGCGCCATGTGCTGTACTCGTCGAATTGCAGAAAAAGAAAGCATCTCCACCAGGTATCCTATCCAATCTCCTATACCTAAAAGTAGTGTTTTAAGAGATGGAGGTGCTAACGGATCTCTTATCTCATCTCCCATATGACCATACCTACAATCTTTAAGAGATCTCCTAAAAGAACCACCCTTTCTCCTAAATAAAGGAGACAACACCTCCTCACCTATCCCTCAAGAAATATAGGAGACAAGTTTTAGGTAATCTCTGCTACAACAGTATTCTTTTATATTGTAAATTGATTTTAAGGTACTCTACTAATAAAACAGCTTATAGGAGACGTAATACAAAAGATCTGGTGGAGATGTTTAATCAGAAAAAATCTCCAGGGACAATTTCAGATTAACAAACCGAACTCAAGTTTTTTAACAACCCCAGAACTGAATTGCAGAGTACCTTAACTGGAATCTATTGTCATATTTTAGCGCAGATCATGCAGGTAATAAGGAGGCCAAGGTAAATCATCAATGGAACATGAGCTACAGTACAAAAAGCATACCTTGACAGTGTCATCAGTGAGGTGCGCCTCTGCCACATCACACAACTTCCCAATAATATAAGAAGCCGAATATTTTCCATCTGCTGTTCCATATTCCCCCAAAACCCAGCATATTATCTGAACATAAAATGAATCAACATAAAATATCCCAAAACTATAATTCGGAGTAGAAAGGACAAGAAAAATAACTACCTGAAGGAATGAAGAAGGAAGCTTTGGCTCTCCGACAATGCGGAGATAGGAATCTACCTGTTTAAGCACAAAATAATTGTTTTTTTAGTAGTAAAAAAAATGTTATTGGCACTGGCAGATCAAGCAGAGAAGAGATGAATAAAAGAGGTTCAATTGTGGCTACATAAAACGTTGTTTACATACTCTAGAATAAATTTGAACAATATAGCATGAATTGAAGCATGAAAGATCCGAAACTTCCCTCAACAGTCAAGTTAGAAACCAGAACTATTCTCTTTGGGCTAGCTTTACATAAGTTTCCCAATTCAGCCTATCTCAGTAAGGTGATTGGTCAACTAAAGTGAACTTAGTCCTTTTCTTTTCGAAATTTCAAGAGAAATTGATCAACAGGGGGATAAAAATATGACTGAAGGTGTAATTATACACAGTAATCATATCAGGCATTAAGAAAGCGGCTACGATGAAACTTTGGCACTGAGAGTACATACAGCCGATGATCTTAGCTGACTGTCAGCACCTTCATCCTCCTCTCCAAAGCCTTCAGCAATTAGCCGCATCAAATTGTGCGCCACTCTGATGTTGACAAGATCTCCAGCATGCTCAAAGACTTTGTTCATGGTCTGTAAGAAAAGAGGAAGAAAAGGTTCAGCTCTCAAGAAGCAACAAAAGATGCTTGACAATATTTAGGACAACACTCATGTGATAACCTGGATGAACCACTGATTGCTAGGCGCAAATTGCTCTGCAAGTTCAACACAACGTGATGCAATTTCCGTCTTGTAATGATGATCAGTTATGTTGATCATGTACTCAATCATCCTATCAACAATCACTTCAACGTTTGTTGACTTTGTCATCTTATAAAGAAGCTCAAAGGTCTTGCGCTTCAAAGTGTCATCTGGGTCCTATTCACAGGATTACACAGTGAGTGAGAAATCGAGAGTGCTACTGACAAAAGACAGTATCAAAAAATGCTAAATCGTTGATACAAAGAAATACATATATTAAGGTTGGACATAATAAACTTTAAAAAAACATTCCTTGTATATTATGTTCTGAAACTAGAAGATAACCACAATAAAATGGTTGTCTTATTCTTTTGCAGTGAGGAACATGTTACACCGATGAACACTATGGATGGCGGCAACATGTCACAGAATCAATGTTTGTCATACATTTTTAATGCTTCACATGGCACATCCCTCACCTCTAAGCAATCAATGACAGCCAGCTGGTGCTCCTCTGCAATATCTGGATTTATTTTTATTAGCCGACCAAGAGCATCAATGCCCATGTACTTAAGATTATGACTATCACTCTGAAATCAACAAAAGGGATGATTAAGTAGGTTAGCCTCCAAATAACACGACATGCCATTTATTTTTCCCATATTAAAGATCATGTGCAAACCTTCAGAAACTTCGATGTTGTTTCAGCTGCAGCCTCTAGCATCTTAGGGTTTGGGAAAATGGATGAAATACAGCATATGCATTCATACAGTATAGCATTGCCAATGTTGCTCGCAGTGTCACCCTTCCTGAATATGTCACCCAATACAGTGTACATATGCCCACTTGCTTGTTTATCACCACTACCGAGCACAGCAAGTATCTTCAATAGTTTTATCTGCAGATGACAGAAAGAAAAATCTAAGGCAGATAGGATGATGACAACTGAAGGCTTAAACCCATAGAAGAAGTGTAACTCGCACTGGAAACCTAGCGACACCTATAACCAATAAATAATGTTTAATTTAACTCGCGTACCTGAATAAACGGTGCAGGCATTTGGTGATAATCATAGGAAGTCGGAAGCCTCCTCTCTGCAACTTGTTTGAGGATGTTAACAAAACTAACAACCAAATCCTTGTACGAATTTGGTTCCTCCAAAATTAGGTCATAGAGGGGGCAGAGAGTTGCACCCATCACCCCTGGATCATTATCACAGAGCCTCTGCACAGCAAGAACCAAACAGTATTAAGAACATCACTGCTCCATGCAGAGATTAAGATAAGAAAAGTGATTCTATCTTGCAAGAATTTGTGAACGCAAGTAAAAATGTACTGCACATGCAAAAATTACATCTTTGGAAGTCCATGCATGTTCGGTCCAAAGTCACAGTCTGTGACATCTAGAGTGACATACTAAACATCAAGGCATGTGCAAAGGGACATTTCTAAATGCATACTACCATTCATCTTGAGCTGAATTGGCCGTAGGGTGTCTTCTGATACAATTTGTAGCTTATGCATGGTTATTATGAGCTATTCAATGTCGGTTTCGGCCAGTTATATAAAAACATGAATTATGCACCAAAAAATGAAGGGGAAAAGTGCGGACCTTGCGGAAGTTGGAGACGAGGTGGGAGACGGAGGAGGGGGATCGCTGGTAGAACCGGTGTAGTGCCATGACGGCCTTCTTCCTCACAGCCTCCTTGGGGTGCAAGAGCAGGTCTACGACCTGGGGCAGCACGGCAGGGATGGCCTCCTCACCTATGAGGCGGCACGCGGCGGTGAGCGCTGCGCAGACGACGAGGTAGTTGTCCGACCTAAGGTCCTTCTGGATGGTGTTGACCACAAGGATGACGAGGTCGTGGCGCTCGTCGAGGAAGAGCGCGACGGCGAGGTAGCCGGTCCGCTTGAGCGGGAGCGACTCGTCGTGGGTCATCTTGACGGCGTGGATGTGGCCAAAGGAGGCGTCGTGGCCGAGCATCTCGGCGTAGACGAGGCGGAGGAGCAGCTCTTTCATCTTGCGGCGTGGCACGTCGGGGTCGGCGAGGCGGCGCTTGAGGTGCTCGAGCTCGCGCGCGATGATGCGGTCCTCCTCCGCCTTGGAGCGCGCCTCGCCGATGGACTTGACGAGGTCAAGGAACTCCTTGGACTGCCCCCACCCGCCCTGCGACCCCATCGCCAGCTCCCGCCCGATCGTCCGCAGCTGCTCCATTGCCGGCGCCCGCTCCGGCTTCCTCGGCGGCGCGCGCGCGCTTGGTTCGACCGCCGCCGGCAACGGTGGAGGCGTCCGGTTGGAGTGGGGAGTGGAGAGGTGGAGGAGATCTGGATCGGCGAGTGGGGGACAGCCGGGGAGGTGGGTTTGCTTGGAGATCGGGATCGGGATTAGCGACGGACGGGAGGGGGCCTTCTTTCTTTTTCTTTTTTTTGCTTTTCTTATCCATCGTTTTACTGAAATTTGTTGTGTTTTGCAAGGAAAGTTAGCACAACTCTTTATCTTTCACTCCTCGATCAGAATCTGCACGAAATATTTACTGAACTCTGTTTCAAAATAATTTAACTGTTTGATTTTTATTGTTCACACCCTCACTAGTGATATTTATTTGCTATATTTAGTTAAGCAATGTGGAACAATATCCTTAGATTTGTTATCAAATTACTATAGTGTGGAATTGTTGAATATATTTGTGCAAATTTTCACTTATAAATACTAAAAGCCAAACATTCTATAGTGAAGTCAAAGTAATTAGTAATATTGTAGATTGGATGTCAATCGTTTGAATTTTTTTATAATATGATAGTTTTAGCATATCTCTTATCCTAGTGTAATTAGGATGTTGAGCTCTAAGGTTAAGGGATAAAAAATGTGAAGAAGCTTAGAGATGATAGATTTGGAGTCTTTTTACATATGTGCCATTAAAAAAGATGAGTTCTCACGCTGCTAACTTTTTTCTTTGCATGTCATTCCGTCCTTCTGGTATTTTTTTTGTCGTTTGCCAACCCTGACATGTTGGCCCCGTAAGTACATCCTACCTTAATGGACACCTCTAAAGGACAAGGGTTAAGACTGAGCTGATAGGTCTTGGGATTGATAATAGTAGGTTTTATCATAAAATCACGTCACATTTTTTTTCAAACGCTAAGACATCATATTCTCCAATATTAAATTGTTTTATTATTCCAACAAGTTTTCCCTTTGTGCTAATTGCGACATGTTTTTCCAAAATATTGTGACATCATACTCTCCAATAGTATATTGTTTTATTACTTCGGTTTTTTTTTTGTTGGCGGCAATAATGCATTATTTTCCTTATAGTGGAATCTACAATAGTATATGCATCGCTAGTTTCTTTTCGTTACATTTCAACCTAAATGCTTACCAATACGTATGCAAATGTCTAAAAGAGATGGTTTGTATAACTCAAGATAAACAAAGTCATCCTAAACGCCCTGCTATTGATGAACACTTTAAACTAGGAATTTTTTCATGATGCCCATGAACAATGCAACCAGAAGCTAGGCATATAATACTGTGATTAATGTCTTTTTTTCTTCCAGGTTACTTCACTGCAAGTCAATTGATTGCGGTAAATCTCTCTCCATTCAAAATTGTAAGTCATATTAGCATTATCATAAACCAAACTTGTCAACCTTAGTCAAGTTTATAGAAACGTATATTAATATCTGCTATGTCAAATATATACGCTATCAAAATACAAATATGCTATGATGTATCTAATGAATCTATAGTTTGATGCTATAAATGTTTATACATTTTTCTATAGACTTGGTCAAAATTTATAAGTTTTAATCAAAAACAAATCTAAAACTGACTACAATTTGACTTGGAACAAAGAGAGTAGTAGCGTCAACAATGCTCAAAGTTTTTACTGGATATGCATTGCTAGAATGACGTGTTTTTACTGGATATGCATCGCTCGAATGATTCATCGCTACACAAAGTTACATTGAAATCGCTCTCTTTCCCAGTTACAAATTACAGGTTAATATAAAATTTACAGGGCGCAGCGAATGTCATCAGCAAATCGCGGTGAGCTCAGTGAATGTCACGGTCTCACCAGCAAGCCGCGGTGAGCTCACATCGCTCTAGCCTCTAGATGCCTAGTGAGTACACTATAGCTTTAATCTAGCTGCAAAACCTCATGAACTGTAGTGAGTTTACTTGTTTTAAATCTGGCAGCCAAAGATTTTCTGATTTTTTCAGGCATGCAACGATGGTTTAACAGCTCTGAGTCAACCACCGAGGATATTCTGACTGCATAACATTATAGTTGGCCGACAAACTAATCTGCCTCCCCAAGTCCGTCGCTGCCATCTCCTCTTTTTGTTATTGGGGCCATACCACCACGTTTCTTGCCATGGGTTGCTACCTCTGCATTTTTTCTCAACACAGCACCCGGTGAGGGATATGGTCTTTGTTGGAACAAAGGTCCCTGAAATTAAAACATAAAAAAATGAAGACTCATTATTCCGCATATACAACAATCAGAATTTGATGTCTGGATAATACTATATTTCCTGTTTGGATGGAAATCCCATTATTAGTGGCCAAGTGACCTCCACATAATCCTGAGCCCCCATAACATATCCATATGAATGACAGAGAAAATACAACTTCATGACAGGATACAAAGTTCTTAAAGTAATATCCACTACAGACTAGGAGAATACAAAATAAATCTTGCAAATCAAAGAACTTACAGCTGCAGTAGTATCTGCTGCTCGTGGTTGAACACCCTTCAAACCAACAACCCTGCAAAAACATGAGTGCAGTGCCATTAATACAGGGGGCACATAATTTATTATGTATACATTCTTTCTTGGTTGCACAAAGCTATAATAAGAATACATTATCGGCAAACACTACGAAAGCATGTGAAAGTCAACTGGATAATCATTGGGAAGGAAGAGAGATGTCATGTACCAGCCACCGCGCGGAGCATCCGAGTAAGAACTGGGGTCCATTGGGTCAAGCTCATCATCCTCAGGGCGATTTCTTTTGCGGTGATCTTTTCTGTTTGGTTTCCCTAAGGGTGGCTTTGCGCTTGATCTGCTGTAAAGGAAACAAATGACACTTTTCTGCTTAAGTAGCTGAGGCCAAACATGAAGCAGTGCATAGAGCACATGGAAGAAGCATAGCCATGAGCGAACCAAAATGCTTGTGTTAGTATACCTGTCCTTAGCTGAAATATTCCCCTGAGTTTTGGGAGCATTGTTACCACTGGCGTGCATCATATTATTTGTGTAAGATGGATACTGTTGAAAAGGAAGATTTTGAACCCTGCCATGAGTATTTGCCGCAAACAGTTTAGCTATGTTTCTCAATATTTGTACATTTGGATATGGTGTTACCAATGGTTCATAAATCAAATAACATAATAAAGGTAAAACATGTAAGATTAGATATGGTGCTATATTGGCAGCACATCGGTCAATGACAACATCATGAATGTAGGTTAGATCACAGAGATCTACGAGATTTGAGATAGATAAATTCATCGTCACAAAGTTCCCGGGTCAACGGAGTCACGAAACGTGGTATGCTACTTGCACGAGGTTTTTACATGGTGGGGTCGAAGATGACCCTGCTTTTATGAACCCATGTACCCAGGTCGGGGACGATGTTCCCGAATCGAGGGTCACTTCAACCTCTTTTATGTGACTAAGGATAAAATTAATAAATTATAGATCAAGCTTCACAATAAAACATTTGATCAAGTTAAAAGGGGGAGATCAAACAGAATACCTTGTGCAATGATTGCAGTATCCCCAAGGCTGGACAAGACCAACTCCCCACCCGCCACAGCCCAAACATCTCTGCATTTGAGAGTTCCAAATATCTGCAGTTTGAGCAACTGGCTCAACTGCAGTGTTGGTTGAAGCTGGAGGTGTAACACTAGTGTTCACAGAAGTAGGGGGTTCCCACTGTGTGGTCTGTGTCTTCGTATTATAATAGTATTTGTGGCCTAAAGTAATGCACATGACACAATAGAGTGAGGACAGTAATACCACAACACACACACTATCAGCAAGCAATCAAAAACACAAGAAAGGTCATGAAAAGGTCTCATATAATTTTTTATTAAATGTGTTACAGGATGGTTTGTCCAACTCAGCTTCCTATTTATAGCTCAATGTCTGGCCAGTTTCTGGTCTTGTATCTGGAGTTCTGGACAATTCAAATCTTTTTGGAACCTTTGAAGTTTCAGGGCTAATGTACACGAGCCAAGTCTGAGATAAATTAGAAGTTGCTTTTCTACCTGTTGATTTGTCGATTGCCTCCTCCCAGTTCTCTGGCAAGGATGGAGAAATGGGAGGAGGCATGGTATTCACAACACTGCCAGGACGATCCCATTGACTCACTCCGGTGCTTTGATTGTAGAAGTAAGGTGCACCAGTTGTTGGGTCCTTTGCTTCAACCTGAATCCAAACAAGTCAGCCTTAGTGCAGAATAGCCAGCTCTTGTGCAGCTATACCCTCCCTTCTCTGTTACCTATCCATTTGGACATGAAAACAATCTACAGAACACACACCCATGAACATTACTTTTTCCAATTAAATGTTCACAAAATTACTTTACTAAAAGATAATGAAGCGGAAGTAATTTTGTGGCAAATCTATTAATATCATAGCAATGTGGCAGATCTAATTATCTCAGTGTATATACATGGTCAAATCCCAAAAAAAGGGTGGCTGCACGCATCCTATGATTGGACAAAGGTAGTACTTATCATCCTCTTATCCTATGAAAACAAATAGAAAATTGCTATCAGTTACCCCCTTATACTGGTGCACGGCGAAGTGGCCAAGAAAACATATAAAGGCTATTGGCTAAACATTTCAACTGATAACCACTTGACAAAGAAGAAAAATAACCAAAAAAAGAAAGAAAGTACTTGGGCACAAACTCACCCAACCGTGAGGCAACTCTTGCGCAGATTTGTTCTGGCTTTCTTGAGAAGTGATCTGTAATTCAGCATCACGAAATGATTGACATTAATTAACACAAAAAAAAAGTGCTAGATAAAATATCAACTGCACATCAAGTTTGTTATATGTGCAAGCTAATGATAAAGAAAAAAAGGCATCTTTTGACCTTTTCTATCATTTTCAGTATCAACAAATATCCTCAGATAGTACCATCAAATTTCCCATTGTTCTTTTGGATTTATGTAGCTAACTTTTAATCAACCATACAGTTTTCATCAGTTCATATGCTAGATAATAAATTTTCCATGCCCATGTTGCATTTTTTTTTTCTTCTTTTTGAACCAAGGACAGAATCACAGAAGTTTGTAAAGAACAGAACCAGAGAACAAACGAAGAAGACTACACCTGTGGACTAAGACCAAAGACCTGACTCGGGCACTCAGACACAAATGCAGGGTAATGATTGCCTACTGCTGAATAATAAGATTGTGCTGGCACTATATCAAGATTCTCCCAACTACCAGTACTTAGTTTCCACCTTCCCACTTTCGTTCCCAGATAATTAGCAACTTACAGTCTGTGTACTCGTGTTGTTCTTATTTGCTGTCTCATCTTTGAGAATTCCCCTTGCCCTTAACCTCTGCTTCAAAAAATCAGGGAGATCGTTTGCACATTTTGCTTTATCAGTTTCATCTCTAGGTTTGTCTGAAACAAAAGGACAGTAATTAGCACGCATTTATAATACTGGAAGCGGCAAGTCATGAAGTAATTTAGAGATGTGACATACTCATTTGAGCATTTGGCAAGTTTGCAGCATAATAAGCACCGCCTCCTGGTACACCATAGCCATTGCCAATTTCATAGTTGCCTGTAAGCATGTTCAATCATCAGTTTGGGAAAGAGATACCCCGTTATGTACTTGAAGAAAACTAGCAAGTAAACAGCAACTTCATTGCTACGGAGTGTGTAACAGAAAAAATATAAAAAAAAATGATAACTAAAATGACTACAGATAGCAGAAATCTACATGTCGTGAGAACGAATTACTACTCTCCATGACTAATGCTCAGTACGGATGCAAAATGAAGATCACCATAGTTGCTTATACATTCTACAAGTGGACGACTGAAAATAAAGGAACTAATTAAAAATAGGTAAATACAGCATTATCATGGAAAGACAATGACCATTGTTTGGTTGAAGTGGCTTCCCCCTTTTGCTTGCCATCTCTGCACGGTGATCAGCTGTCATCTTTAGTAAGTGCTCCTAAGAAACCAAGACAAAAAAAATATTAAACTAATGAAATACATACAGAAAAAACACATAACAGAATTGAAAGCCCATAAAGAAGACAAAGACCCGTGAACAAGGTCAATCACCTTCAATGCACTCGGATCACGGCGGTTAGAAAGTAAGTCTTCCCCATATGCTGTTGGTTCACTCGTTGTGCTTGCATATCTGATTGAAAAATATGCAAATATGCAACAGCAACATCAAGCAGCCGCAAATAACTAGTACAGAATGAAATGGGATAAAAAACACACCTTTGGTTCTGTATGATTTGTTGGGTCTCAATGTCCTAGTTACCATAAACAAATACCAGAGATCAATTAAACAGAAGCATAACTGCAAATCTCAGAATATAATCTGGGGAATATATGAATACCTGTGCGTGAAGAACAGCCTCTTGGACAGCTGACTCAATGTTTGCTACACTACCACTGCTATCGGCACTCGCAATGTCAGGTCTAGCATCAAATTGTGGATGATAAGACTGCGGATCAGCATGCCATTGTGGTGGGTGACTGGGAGGTGCCTGCGGCCATGTTCCCACACCAGGTGGTAGTGGTTGATTCTGAGGGTCGTCCATGATTAAGCAACAGGCAAACTCGTAGCTGAATGAACTTCTGGCGTTTGGTCTCACAAACTGCAGCAACACAAGGCAGTGAGCTAGAAACATCAGCAAACAACTAGGTTAAAAATACAATTTGTTTTTTTGCCCTAAAATCAAATGCAGATATCGATATCGTCAAGGGCCGGACCCAGTAAAGCAGTGGCGGACCCAGCCGAAAATATGAGCTAGGGCGGACCCCTGCCCGCCGCTGCGCCTCCGCCGCGCGCTGGCCCCTTGACGCCTTCCCGCCGTTGCGCCGCCGCCGCGCGCTGGCCCCTGGTCGCCGACGCCGCTCCCGCTCGCTCGCGCGCAGCGCAGGCACAGGGGGAAGGAAGAGCACGAGGCACGAACCTGGAGGGAGCGCCGCCCAGTCCTCCGGTGCCGCCGCCGTGCGCAGGAACCAGGTGGGAGCGCCGCCGCCGCGTCCCGACTCCCGCGTGCGTGCTCGAGTTGCGCCACGAGAGCGAGCACGTGCGTGCCCCGGACGGCTTGGCTCAGCACCCCCGAAAATCAGGCCTGGAGCTGGTGTGAAGAATGTCTGGGCCCACCTGCCGAGCCCTGTTCGGCTTTGGAACGGGCTCCTACACAGGCCTGCCAAAGTGCCAAACGGCCTGTTAGGGCCCTGTTTGATACGATTTTCTCCTGAGCAGGCCCGTTTAGCTGGCAAAATTTGACACTATTCCCATCACATAGTTACATTAATTATCCTTTACGCATGTAGAGATCATTAAATGAAGTAGCATCTCTTGCATGTTTGTACTTTTTACCTGGTTTTCTCGAGACGAATCTTTTGACTCTACTTTAATCATGATTGGACACTTATTGGAGAAGATTCCCCGCGTATTACCGTGCACTTTTCACCCAAAATTTGCCAACTAAATAGCCCCTTAGATTTTAAGGTAATCAAAGATTTTCTCACTTCTCGTTTTCGCTTATCGGAGTATAAATTTATAAAGTGGTGCCTAAGAAACGCGAAAATAAATGAGGCATTTGGCGGGATTATCGTTTATTTTGACCGATAAGCCGATTATAAACGAAAACAAACAGAGCCTAGGTTAGCTACAGTGGGGTTGCCGAAGGAGATGGACCCATTCGACATGTACTCTTTCCATTTTAAATTGTAAGTCATTTAAAAAATTTTGGAGAGTCAGAGTATCTCAAATTTAACTGAGTTTATATAATAAGATAACACTAATACTTACAATATCGACTAAGTATCATTAGATTCTTTATCAAATATATTTTCATAGTATACTTATTTAGTGTTATAGATTTTTATATTTTTCTCTATAATTTTGATCAAACTTGAGATGTTTTAACTGTCAAACATTTTTTGAATGACTCATAACTCTCATAGTTTTTGTAAAAGGCATAACGTATATCCATAAATGGAGATTCTGTAAATGTATTCTTTTATAGGTATATATATTGTTACATGTTGTTTTTGCTACGTATTTAGCCGTCATGTCTAGGTACACTCAAAAGCAACAACTGCAGACCTTGTTTGTTTGTCTGAAAAGAAACACTGATTTTCGACTGATGCTGATTTGTGAGAGAATACCATTGTTCTATGTCTGAAAAAAGTTAAAATCTGAACAAGTGAACAGGCCGTCGCTGTCTCCTATAGAAGTCAAAGAAAAAGTATAGTTGGATTATAGGTGTATTTAGATGTAAGTTTTGTATTTAATTGGTTTGAATTGATTATTCGTAAATAAGAATAGTAAGAATTACTCAAACGGTTTCTTTTCTATCATTAAAAAAAAACTATATGTTTTCCCTGTAATTTTTTGTTTTGTTTAATATTTTTTATTTGTTAAGTTATTCGGTTCTTGCCATGTGTTGGTCTCATAATCTCATTATATAGAAACACTCGATTCTTGTTTTTTATTCCAACCGAGTGTCCAATGGTCCATTAATGCTCGGGTGTTTGAGAACTAGGAGTACCTCTCGAACACTCGAGCACGCACTAGATAGTCCGCATATTTTATTGTGGTATCAATCGCGTATTCGCGCTTGTTTTAGATTATCTTTTAACAAAAGAACCTGTCTATGAGGAACCAGAGAAGGATCTTGATTTTTTCAAGGGCCTCGAGTTTCCACAAGCGGTTGCTAATAAAATTAGGGACATCAAAATCGATCACAGCTAAATAATGAAATTTCACCGATAATCCACTGGTGTAGATTCTAGTAAAGATATGTCTTGTACATGGGTCAACTGGAAATTAGCGACGCGTGGAAACATAGAATAGCAAAATGTCTCCAAAACGTGAAAAAGAAGGTGGTGTCGCTATGAAATGGTCTACTAGGCCTTGTCTGGAACAGAGGATTGCAAAACAGAGAAAATAAAAAAAAACTATATGTATGAAAAGAAATGTGGGAGTAAAACAGATAAATGGAAAAACACTCACGTGGATGGCGTTTGGAACGCAAAAATGAGATGACATATATTAAACTAGAAATCAATAGTCAAAGGATCATTTAACCTTTTCTCTTAACATAAAACTTGAATGACACAAGCTATTAAGACTTAATTGGATTGTAGTACATTTATCCTAGCTGGGTGGGGGGGGGGGGGGGGGGGGGATGTGACGCACGGTCATCAGTCACATGTGACGCACCTCCTTTCCGTTGCATGCGCTCCTCGGACTATCGCAAACCGCAAAAAAAATTAAGTCGAAGTGGATGTTCTTGTCCCTGTGTTTTACGGAGGATAGCCGGCCTTGATCCAAACAACATGTGACGTCCGCAAACCAAAGGAACTACTTTTCTACAAAATTCCGATGAGAAACCTAGCTTTGCTCCAAACAAGGCCTAAACCGAAGATTTGCATGCATTTTTCATGCAATCCAAACAAGAAAAGAAGGTGGATCATATGCTACCAGCATTAACTGAAACGGTTTTCCTTCCTAACCGCATCAGAAAATAAATTAGAAGTGCCTCGCAAAAGAGTGAGAGCAAGCGCATGCGATAGTCCAGAGGTCCATGAGATGGAGTCGCTCTCGGATCTGCCTTTTGGCGTCTTGCGTGCAGGCAGCTTCTTCCTGTGATGAATCCTGATCCATCCGGTGTCATCCGATTCTGATCCCATGCATGGCTGTCTCTCCAGGATTTGCTCTAGAGAGGAAGCGGATCACTGCAGTTCTCGTGGCCGATTTGCCCTCTGACGTGTTCCGGGCGTCCTTAAGCTTATCTGCCAACCGAAAGGACACGTTTTTGTATGGTCAGGTTCGTGGTCTAGCTAGCGTTTTTCCATGCTTTGACAAAAAATCAAAAAGCACGCTATGAGGCCAGTCTTAGTTAAACTTGGGTCCACGTGGTTTGGATGGGAATGGGACGAAAAGTGGTTTGGATTTGGAAACGTTTCTAAATTTGGACTTGGGAACGGTTTGAGACCATGATTGGCTAATGGCGTGAGACTGAAAAGCTACGAGCTGTTGCAGGCAGGGAGGAGATACGCGTACACTACTAGTATTCCTATTGTATTACTGGATTTGATTTTATACAGGAAAAGCCATAAAACATAGCATGACGTCATGCTGATGTCAACAAGCTAGGAACGAAGCAGAGAACGCATGGCGCTCGCTGGCTGCTCCGCGCCGCTCACATCGTGCACACACCTGGGATGCACATGACATGGACGTCCGCGCTCGTCTCGGCCACGCTCGGGAACATGAGGTACGTCGCCGGAGGTGCCAGGCGGCGGCGCATGGACAGATGGGAGTAGAGGCTCGTGCTGCATTGCTCGCCAGCCTCAAGACCTCCGCGGCGTCAAGCTCAAGGACGCTGCTAAAGCTGCAGACGTGTGGGAGCCACCGTCGCGCGCAACTACCCCCACCCCACCGCTGCAAACTGTGGTCCTATGATCTGATCTGGTTTTAGTTATCGTGTGATTTGGTTGGGTTTGGATCAAGAAGCATAAATGGTGGGGTGGATTGGATTGGGTGGGCGTTAGGTTAGCTTATGCAGTCGGTTCGGCCGTGTGCGATTGGATGCGAGGGTGGACCAGCAGTTTTGGTCTGGCTCCCTGGCCTGGGCCGGGAGGCTGTGCAGTGCAGGTGCAGCTCTGCCAAGTCAGCCAGGCGGCAACTCCCTATGCGGATGTCTGCATGTGTATGTGAAATATGCTATGCGCATGTGCCATGTGTGCAACTTCCTATGCCCATGTATGCATGTGCCAATGTGTGCAGCTTTCTACAGATGCCGATGTGTGCCAAGTCAACCAGGCAAACTTCTATGCGGATGTGCATGTGAAATCTGCTGGCCCCGTCGGTGGCCGATTGGCCGTGCACGGAGAAAGATGCATCGAAGCTAGCATACGTACTCCCTCGGTCCCTCCTCCAGTCCTATGCCGGCCCCTGCAGCGGTTGCAAGCCAGACGGCCGCCCGGTCCAAGACTCCAAGCAGTGCGTGCGCTGAGCTCAGCTCACCGCGTCGAGAACGGATCGAAACCATTGCACTTGCAACTTCACAGCGACATTTATCGCTCACGGTCACGACGGTAACAAGAAGCATGAGACGAGACGAGTTACAAATTAGCAAGCATCCAAGTCGGATGGCGTCAGTTGTGACGCTGCCGACGACGAAGCCCATGCCAGGTCAGTGGGAAAAGCGGAGGTGATGCCGACGGTGTCCAGCGGCAGCAGGTCCAGCCTCCACCACACGTGGATGCATGTGGATCATCGGTGGATCCAAGCAAAGCGACGACGGCCTTAGCAAAGTGAGCTAGGTGTACTACTCTATCTACTCGGGAATGGCCGTGCAAGCACATCGTGGCCGCCGGCGTCGCGCCTCGCCGTGTCTTTCTCGCCGGCGGGCGTCGCTCTCCGTTCCGTTTCCCGTGCGTCCGTGCGTGCGTCGTCCTTCCCGTCCTCCTCCGGTTCTCCCGCGGCGGGGCCACGCTGGCTGGATCCCACCTGCCCGCATTATCGTCCCGATACGACGGCACCTCGCTCCCGCCACGCCGTGGGGCCCAGGTTCACGCACACCGCACCTCCGTGTCCTCATGCTCCTCCTCCTCCGCACGCATCACGGCGCGCGCAATCGACGGACGCGGTGCCTGCACGTCACCGCCGGGGACGCTATAATTGGACCCGCCAGAGCCTGCTTGCCTCGCCAAAGCAAGCCGTTAGCCGTCTTCTCCGTCATCCTCTTGTCCGGCGCGGGTGGTCCGCGGTCGGGTGAGTGAGAGTGAGTGAGCAGCTTTGCTTCTCCATCTCCCCCATTCTTCCCTCCCTCGCCTCGCCGGCCCCCGGCCCGGCGCGCGGCGGTACGTGACTTGAGCCCGCAGCGCTAGCCGCTAGCTCGTCGGAACGGCGGGTGTCAGCCGGCGCGCGACCTGAGAGCACACAGGCACAGCACCAGATGGCCGGAGCAGCGGTGGCGGCGGTCGACGTGCCGCCGGCGGCGGCCAACGGAGGGGCGTGCTGCCACGCCGCCAAGGGGCCCGGCTACGCCACGCCGCTGGAGGCCATGGAGAAGGGCCCCAGGGAGAAGCTCGTCTACGTCACCTGCGTCTACAACGGTGCGTGCGCGCTTTCTCTGCTTCTATCACGCTACATGCGTAGCTTGCTTAGGACTGGACTGTAGGAGGATCCCGCGCGGACACATAGGACATGCGCGCAGATCGAGTTCATCAGCGAGTAATTTAATTCGTAGATAACGTTTATTTAGTACAGGACTGGTGGGGTATTGTTAGTTTGTTACTAGCATGGAAAGGGACCCTTTCATATATGAACTTAGCCTGCAACGGACAATAATTTTTCTAGCTTCAGATCCCCAATTCTTTTGGACCTCGATGCAAGTGACACTCTCTGTTTCCATAGTCTAAGACTATGCTTTGGTTTGCGGCTATACTTGGGTTCACTTAGTTTGCAGCGTGATCCCCCATGGCTGACAGGCTGAAAGCCTGAAACTGTGACACAGACAATACCTGCTCCAAAACATTTTGTATTCATGACAGGGGTTCACATGGTTTCTCCTTGGGGGAACCTCTACGGATCACACAAACCATGAGAACACTGCAGAGATTAGATGGTCGACTTGTTGGGAAATCTGTATTAATGTGGGTTAACTATGATTTATGCAGGTACTGGAATTAACAAGCCGGATTACCTTGCGACAGTGGATTTGGATCCCGACTCTCCTACATACTCCCAGGTCATCCACAGGCTGCCGACCACCCACATCGGCGATGAGCTGCATCACTCTGGCTGGAACTCCTGCAGCTCCTGCCACAGCGACCCATCAGCCAGGCGCCGCTTCCTGATCCTGCCTGCGTTGCTGTGAGTATTATCAAATAAATGGAGAATCAGTTGACTTACTCGACTGCTGACCTCAGGACTGAAAATCTGTGGTGTGGCTTCAATGGTTACTTGCAGGTCAGGTCGTGTGTACGTCGTTGACACAGTGACAGACCCGAGGGCGCCATCCTTGCATAAGGTGGTTGAGTCTGAGGACATTGCTGAGAAGACTGGGCTTGGGTTTCCTCACACGTCTCATTGCCTTGCATCTGGCGACATTATGATTTCTTGCCTTGGGGACAAGGAGGGGAATGCAGCTGGAAATGGTTTCCTGTTGTTGGATTCAGAGTTCAATGTCAAAGGCCGGTAAGTTCATCTCACTGTTTAGGCCCATTGATGTTGAAGTGTAACATGTCCCTATGCCCAATTACAGAGCATAGCATATTATTGTTGAACTACATCATGCTGTTACACAGTTTACTACATTGACAGTAACATAAGATAGAGCACACGATCAAGACTTGTATAGTGGGTGTAGTTCAAGTAATATGCTCTGAATTATCTGCACATGTACGGCAAATTGCTTGACATGTGAAAAACACACAGATTCATTATGTTGATCTCAGCGTCTTGATTAATAAATAAGTCGTTGCTACATGCAGTTGGGAAAAGCCAGGTAACAGTCCCTTGTTTGGATATGACTTCTGGTACCAGCCTCGCCACAAGACGATGATCAGTTCATCATGGGGAGCCCCTGCAGCATTCAGGACAGGTTTCAATCTTCAACATGTCCAGGATGGTCTGTACGGAAGGCATCTGTACGTGTACGACTGGCCTGGTGGTGAGCTCAAGCAGACACTTGATCTAGGTGACACTGGACTTCTTCCCCTTGAGGTGATATTAATATTAAAAATGTAGAAATTGCTTCCTGAATAATTTTGCATTAGTCTATATTTGTACTTTTGAGCTGTCGTTGTTTCAGTGTAAATGCTATCAGAATAGTATGGTGCTTCTACAGCCTGTCGTAACACTTCTCTGTTTGTTTCACCTGCAGGTGAGGTTTTTACATGATCCATCAAAGGACACTGGCTATGTTGGCTGTGCTTTGACAAGCAATATGGTGAGATTTTTCAAGACCGCGGACGGATCGTGGAGCCATGAGGTTTGTTCATGCTACATGATGAGTTCTTCCCCACCTATGAGCTTGATTTTCCAACTTGCTTGCATTCCTATGACCGCTTGTAGGTTGTTCTCTCTGTAAAACCATTGAAGGTCCGCAACTGGATCCTGCCAGAAATGCCAGGATTGATAACTGATTTTGTTATCTCCCTTGATGACCGCTATCTCTACTTGGTAAATTGGCTTCATGGCGATATCAGGCAGTACAACATTGAGGATCCTGCAAAGCCTTTCTTGGCTGGACAAGTATGGGTTGGTGGTCTTCTTCAAAAGGGTAGTGATGTCTTCTATGTTACTGATGATGGTCAAGAAGAACAGTATAATGTGCCTCAAGTCAAGGTAATCTCTCCTCTTGAAACCTTCTGAAAATAGGAGACTTTCATAATTATTACAGTTTGGGTTTTAGTAGTGGTTATTATTTGTTCATTGTGGACTTACGAAATACCAAACTACACTACATCCATTTCTACTAACTGTTTTTTGCATTGCCAAGCTAGAATACTGGCACACTTGGAATCCTAACGAACCAATACAGAACTCTGATTCGCCGCATTTTTCTTTATATATAATCAGGGTCATCGACTTAGAGGTGGACCACAGATGATTCAACTGAGTTTGGATGGCAAGAGGATATATGTAACCAACTCACTTTTCAGCCGTTGGGATGAGCAGTTCTTTGGTGATGATCTTGTCAAGAAGGGATCCCACATGTTGCAGATCGATGTCGACGCCGAGAAAGGAGGGCTGGCTATCAACCCCAACTTCTTTGTAGATTTTAGCACCGAGCCTGATGGTCCTGCCCTGGCCCATGAGATGAGATATCCTGGTGGGGACTGCACCTCTGATATATGGATCTAAGGTCAATGATTTGACATAATAGGCCGCTGGAGATCCCAGCTGTTGCATGCACTGTAATTAACATGGTATCCGTGTGCAGTGTTACATCTTGTATTGCGACTGTTAACATTGGAATGAGGCATGGTTTCATGAGAACTTTATATTAATAATAAAGAATTCTGATTCTAATTTTTCTAATTGTCATCGGCTATGCCGTCTTGCTATTGTGTATTGTGAGATTTCTGGTGAAGCAGTTTGAGCATGTTGATGTTGTTCCCCAACATCCTCCAGCTTGCGAACAATCTCCTGAACCTCCTCAGGCTTGTAGTAGTTACTGCAGACTAAAGTTTACGCAAATGCAAGTGGCTCAAACGCAACAGGGTGCCAGATGCCAGATGAAAGTTCATATTTTGCAACTGATTAAGTCGCAGAGTATTTCATCTATCTCAAGCAAGCGTGGCATTAGTGTTGAGGTGCGGGGTGGTCTCTTGGACTTGTACTGTTTAGTGTTGAGGTGCGGGGTGATCTCTTGGACTTGTACTGTTAACCTCTGATCCCATAGGATTGAAGAGGGTTTGATTTAGGGAAGTGTGTCAGCCCGGACGTCCGGACGGAGGGGCTAGTCCAGACGCCCGCGCAGCACTCACTTACCGGTTTACTGTACGCATGTATTTTATTGTTGCTGCCACTTAAAAATATTGTAGCTCCTAAAATAAATATCCAGATTGAGATCCGATTGCACCATAATGTTTCTTATAATAAACTCTTCAAAACAAGATCCCACATGAATTTATTTTAATAACTTTTATTTTTTTACATTCAATATATTTTTGCAACATCCTTAGAAAACACCTGCAATATAATTCTAGAACTACTGAAACACTATATACGTAATTATGCAACATGCATGTTCACCCTTTCCTCTAGACAACGCAGAGCAGAGGGCAATGACCGATTCCGGCCAATCGGCGATGGAGGAGGTAGACGAAGACTGATGGGAGGTTACGCCGGTCAAGCCGACCTGCCTGGATGGAGGGTGGCAGCTATGAAGCACGGAAGGAGGCAAGGAAGCTAAGCGCGTAGGCAGAGGGGTGATGATAGTTGCTGGGAAGATGCGAGGTCGTAGTGACTGGTGCGGAGGAGGGTCGTTGCCGGTGGCGGATCTCTTGATCCGACCGATGGGCATGAAACATAGATCTGAAACACTAACTGCAACATCAGATCTACTTCTGAAACATTTAAATGAAACGCTTGAAACATATATATCAAACTAGTGAAACACTTGAAATATATGTATGAAACATTTAAAAAACACCTAAAAGCCTTAGATAAAACAGTCAACAATACATATAACAACATATAAAACATTTACAAATATTTATTTAGAAAACAAGATGAAACATTAGAAACATACATTTAAAACATACGTCCGAAAAAAGTTAAAACAGTTTGCAACATGTATCTGAAAAAATACTGGTAACATAAAAAATGAGAAAAAGAAAAAGAAAAAGGAAAAAGAAACAAGGTAAAGGAAAAAAATAAAAAGGAAAAAAAAGAAAAATGAAAGAAAAAATAAAAGAAAAAACGAAAGAAAAAAACGGTGCACACCGGGTGCCTAGGGGGGCGGCGCGCGCGGAGTTGCGTCCGGCCGACCGGACGTCCGGAGGAAATTATTATGGTAATGACTTGTTTCTGGCCGTCTGTGCTTTAGTCCGATTGCACGAACTCTTTAGTCCCACTGCAAAAAAATTGAGTACACTTCGGGCGTACAACAGCTCACGTACACCCCTCCCGGCTGATTGCCGCCACGTGTCATGGCACAAATATCTGTCCATACGTGAGAAGGTCAAACTGCAAGGAGCCGAAAACCATCCGATTAGATCCGAGTCATGCGCAATTAGTCTTCAGCTGAGCTCGTGCCGTCTGATTAACTTCCCTGACACACGGCGGCCATCGACCAGGGGGTGTACGCAGCTGCTGTACGCTCGAACCTACTGAATTATTTTTCCCACTCACATAGCCCATTAAAGCATTTGACCGCTGCACTTATCCTTTCACACGTTGTGCCCCGCGTCTCTCACCAACTCTCCTCGGCGGCGACTGGTGGCAACTGACCGGCGACCTCCTCCTCATGCCTGCTCCCCACTGCCTCCCCATGCCCGCGCGGAGCTCCTTCCCACCCCCATCCGCGCCGGCCATGACGGATTCACCCGAGATTGGGGACTGCCGTCCCAACCCTAAGCCAGGTGTTCGTCGGACCCTTGACGGCTCATCGGCGACGAGCACCCACCAGGTTCGTCCGCCCCTGCCTTCCTTCCTCTCCCTGCTGAGTGAACCTAAGCTCTTCAACCCAAAACGTAAGATCTGTCTCGTTCTCCTTCATGCCTCAGATCTGCCTTCGCTAGGCCACTGGACCGCCCGTCCCAGTCCTCCAGCACAGCTTCGGCATGGCCGGGCTGCCAGCGCCCCTGCCCCTACCCAAGTATCCAGTGCCCGATGGCCACCGCCACTACTCTAGTGCCATGCATCTGCTCCTGCTGCTTTTGCCTTTGGTATGCGCTGATTGCTGCCCTGCATCTCTGGTGAGTAATTGGTGATTGTGAATATGTGAATGAATTTATGATTTAGCGTATGAATACCACACTGGTATTCTATAGGAACTTCCG
The DNA here is from genome assembly GCA_038502445.1 of Eremochloa ophiuroides. Taxonomy (NCBI): domain Eukaryota; kingdom Viridiplantae; phylum Streptophyta; class Magnoliopsida; order Poales; family Poaceae; genus Eremochloa; species Eremochloa ophiuroides. The sequence goes on from JAHLJS010000006.1 coordinate 80,517,881, forward strand.
CAATTGCAGTAGTGTGCTTTGGGGGAAAGCAGCATTTCTGCTGCATGCCTTTTGCAACACACATAAAATTGCCACCAGATTACTAATAAATTTGCCTAACTAATGATATTAAATTGCTTAACCAAATTTACATGCACATTTTTGGTGGTATTATTGGCGTATTTGGTTTTCTTCACCGCTCAGCCTGCACCGTATCTGAGATCTAGGCTACTGGTGGCCAGGCTCCGACCATGCAGCACATGCCTTTTTGCTTGCCTGTGCTCACAGTGAAACTGATTTGGCTGTGTATGTAGGCAATCCAAACGCCCCTACCCTGCATCTCGGGAGCCTAGACCAATGAGATGTAGCCATCCAAACAGGTTATGTCATGCTCGTCTATACTTTTATCTAGCCTGCTGCACACTCCCACCTTTGTTGCATGTCAACTTTGTTGCCTTCTCTGTCTACAGTAACAGCATGACAGCAGTATGACAATAAGTAGTGGGCAATCTCAGCCTAATACTGCCCAATAATTGTAGTTAGTAGTGGCTATAGTAGTAGTAGGTGCACTAGACGTAGTTACAGCTTGTTTAGCAATGGAAAGCAATTTAATATCATTGGGAAAATCAGAGAAAGTGAAGCAATACTTACAATCTAAGAACAAAAAAAAAAAGCAAAGCAAGATTACAGAAGAATGATGTAAAAATTGCCTAATGATTTGAATTATTTTGCCTTGATCTTGCCACAATATTGTCTGGTCAAAGTACATTTAGTTGCTTATTCACAGTAAAGTTCAGTAACTAATAAAAGCCTATGTACAATTTAGTTGCTCTAAATGCTAATTATTGACACCCACACGCACGAGCAATCAGTTCATAGAAAAACAACAGTGGAATGACTTATAGGGTGTAGGCATTCAGATAACTCTCACATGTTCACACATAACATTCATGTGAAATGAACTGAAACTTAACAGTACATCAAGAAGCATTCAGGTATCAGGTATCAGGTAGTAGCATTCAGGTATTAGGTAACTGGAATTTAACTGAAACTAAGACACATCAATGCAGTAACTAGTAGCATTCAGGTATTAGGTAGATCAGAACATCAGGTAGATCACAGTATCAGGCAGTTCACATTCAGAAAAAAATAAACGAGGGATTGTGTATTGCAAATGAACACATATGCTATACTTGCTTTTTCAAAATACAAAAATTGTCTAATTATGAAGACAGTATTGCCTAATGAATGACACTTGAATTGCCTAGGAAATTTGAATCCACTATAGTATCACTAGCACCAACTTGCTCATCACCAATAGGGGTTGCAAGAACATAAGTATCCTTTTTTATCTCCTTTCAGCAACAAAATCATGACACATGTTATCTTTTTTTTTTTGTTTTAATATGCAGGAATGCAGATCATGTACAGTGAAGCAAGATGGGGTCAATATATAGAAGATATGCAAATATATGTGACTAGATGTATAGTGTTGCGCCTTTAGAAAAAACTGCATATGCAAATGGTTTTCTTTTATGATATGTAGTCTTTCTGAAAATACTGTCATTTTGTGAACGTACATATGTAGTACCTAAAGCATACGTTTAAGCCTTATTTGCTTTTCTTGAACGTATAAATGTGCAATTTGTATGGTCGGTATCTGGTCCTTGGCTGTACAAGCCGTTGTAGTTTTGGTTATGGCGGCATCACATAAAACGTTAATTAATATTCTTACCGAAAAAAGAGATCAAATCATTGCACTTCTTACTGAAATAAAAGGGAAAGGCCATCCAATAAGCTAAATCACGGCCGGCTGTGCAATAGCCGCCTCCTTGATTTATATGGATAAAATTTATCCTATTAATCGTCAAGCCAACAATACCAGACTTCAGGCCCAACAAGAAAAACAAAATTGAGACAATAGATATAAGGTAAAATACCCAGCACATCACAAATAGAAATTTATTTGATTTGGCAGGGGTGTGCCAGGCAAGAGCAGTAGTGCAACGCCCAAGCGACACATAAGGACCCCAGCAGCAAGCTACTGTGGTGAGTCCTCCCCCATAAAAAATTAGATTAATATCAAAGTGGACACATGATCCACATATCAGATATTAAACTGATAAGAACAGATACTACACTTGATCTTAGCCAAAAGGCCGAGAAAGGTATGAGTTGCTCTATAGGCCAGGGTATTCTTTTGTAGCGTTCCTCTGGCTGCGCGCTCGGCCAAAGCCTCTGAGGTGGGACTAAACCGATTTGCGCTCCTCGCAGGCATGCCGCCCGCTGTTTGGTACTACGAGGCGTCGCTACCCAGGACGCGATGGAAATTGGCTCGGTAAGGCCCATTAATCAATAGCAAGCCCACCAAAAGAATCCTCGTCTCCCACCTGCACTTTACCACTTTGCCTTCGTCGGAGTTTGAAGCGGAGCTATGTGCATTTGCGCGCCTCGCGGAGCCCGTTGCATTCGCCGGCCAATAGACAGTCTCTCTTGCATCATCGGCTCTGAACGAACCCTGCATCATGTCACGTACTCACGTTGCAACTTTTGATCAGCTATTCAGCTTATAGCTCTTAAACCAACATTTGAACAGACTTCTTAGTTAGGATTACAGACTTGCAGGCACGGAAGCTAGAGCTATGTGCATCAAGAACAACTCTGAACTTGAACTCCGTGTGGATCTTTTGTTCATTGGAACTACATGCTGCTAGGAACCTCTGAATCCCTGGATGTTCTCTGAAACTGGTAGATTTCACACGTATGGATGGCAGCAGATCAGCATTCAGCAACCGCATCGGAAGCTCTGTCTCAGCTGAAAGAAAAACACACTCGAATTGCAAATCACGGGCGAATTGGACATTGGGCATGCATCCTGCATTTCGGTGCCTGCCAATGCCAATAACGTGAGCTGGTGGGCTGGGCTTAAATGGCTTGCGGGTAGAGACGAGCTCACGAACAGAATAAGCCTAAGAGGCCTGATTTTTGTTGGCTACACAAGGCCATACGACCAACATGAAGGCTCCGTGTAACTGGACCCGCCGCAACACCGAAAAGCTATCCGAACACGAGCTAGCAACCACTACTCCACAAGATGAACTCCAAAGTCGGCACGTGAATGAAAATATCTGAAAATATAGTTTTTTTTCGAATTACACAGTACAGATAGACGCTCATAACGCACGTACACTCACCTTTTTCTAAAAGAGTGGAAAATATTAGGACCGACTTTTCTGTTTTCATTTTTTTTTGTCTTGATGGTAGTAGGTACTAGTTATCAATTTGTAATTCACATAAATTTAGCCTACGAATGTTAACACAAACTATCTCTTATCAAAGCAATGTAAAATGCACTATAAATTGTTCTGTCATGAGCTAAAATTCATGAGTTTACCAGCCGATGCTAGATCTAATATGTTAGGGCTTTATAGATTGTCCATAGCATGACAAAATAAAAAAAAGGTTCAGTGTTTTCTAAACCATAAAATAGTATATAGTTAGATATTTACTTCTTGTTCAGTTAGGACTCATTAAATTTACCAACAACCATCGCAATCATGCAATGACTATTTAAAATTTAAAAGTATTCTCTCTCTCTATATATATATAATACTTATATAGATGTAGGCCACTAGCAATCATTGATTGCTATAAAGCCGCAACAACAGGAAGCCACATCATCTTCGAATACTATCCGTCATATTTGAAGCCACTATTTAATCATATACATTCATCCTCTCACGTCCTCTCATCTCACAATGCTATAACTAATACTCGATTAATCAAGAATGTGCCGACGTTATAACTAATACTCGGTTGATTAAGGATGTGTCGAACTATTTTCTAGGCTCCTAGAAATAAACCATTGTTGTCTCATTGTTTTGACTTCAAGAGAGCGCGTCTACCAAATCACTCATCGTCACCTCCTTTGATTTTTTATACTATCACACCTTTTGACAATGGCTAGCTGGCCATAGCTTTCAACCGGTTCATAGAATCCTCTAGTCCTCTGTCTTTATGATAACTTTTGCTTCAACACCCGTGTGCATCCTGCTCTACATGGAGCTTTGGCAACTATACAAAACTATGCATCTAGATGTTCTCTAATCGGGTGTATGTTCAAAGAGGCACTCATGAGTCATGTGCATTTGCGCAACAACCGAAACTATTCTTTCGTGTGTACTCAAGCCTAATAATTGTTTTTTAAATAAATTTCTCCCATTAAAGCTCGATCTTTGCACTTTACTTACTAATCCTAAAAAAGAATAGTTAGTCTTTTTTGAAAATGCTATGATCAAATGTTTAGTCTGGATTTTGATATGTTTTTGTAATGATACTTTAAATTCTATCATCTAGTTATCTACTTATGTTTCTTCCTTTTTAAGGTTCTTTGATTTGATAACAAGTAAATAGTACAGAGTTAGATTTTACTTGTGGTTCAAGTTATTAAACCCATTAGTTTACCAACAACCTTCACAATATGCAAGGACTATTCAAATTATTATCTGCTTGCGGTTCATTGAGCGAGGTCAACCTTTGGAATTGATTATATCAAAATGGGATATAAAAAAAAAAATCTATAGTACGAGCCGGGTGCTCTTGGCAATTTGCAATCCAGTCACAGCAACTTCAGCAATAGACCTCAAATCAGAGCCCACATTTTCGATTTGGGTGCTTACCCCCATTTTTGTTGGCCCAAATTTATACTTCCTCTTCAGCAATAGCACCCAAATAAAAGGCCCCCAAATCCATTTCAACACACAATGACAAATGAGACCCGCTTGTCATCCTCTCCTCCTTTCTTCTTCCTCCTTCGTACAGGGATTGGAGGCGGCCGCGCTCGCCATGCCCGTCGGAGGAGAGGGGAGGGGAAGGGGCGCTCGCCTGGGTGGAGCAGCGGCATGCGCGTGCCCACGCGATGGATCTGCGGAGGAGCAGCTGCGCGCGGCGGAGCGGCGGCGCGGCGGCGCCCCTGCGTCCGCACGACGTAGCAAGCACGCGATGGAGCGGTGTGCGGCCGCGCGGTGGAGCAGGCGTGCCGGAGCGGAGGAACAGTGGCGTGCTGCAGAGCGGCGGCGCCCTTGCGCCCGCACGATGGAGCGACCGCGCGGCGGCCATGCGCCCACGCGTTGGTGCGGCATACGGCCGCGCAGCGGAGCGCGCAAGCCGGAGCGAAGGAGGAGCAATGGCGTGCGGCAGAGCAGCGCCGTGTAGTGTAGCAGCGGCGAGCAGTGGAGCGCCGAAGGAGCAGCACGCGCTCGCGTGGATTGGGGCCGGCCTGTTGGCCCAACCAGAATAGGGTCTGGGGGAGGAATTTGGGTGCCCTGCTAAATTTTGGGGCTATAATAGAAGTCCTGGTGGAGCACGTTTTTTAGCCTGAACCTCCATATTATCGGGGGATTTTTTATTTTTTCGTGGTGCCTCCGAACTCCAAAGGCAAAGGGCGAGAGATATTTTGTGCCGAGCTGGCAGGCACATCGCCATCCTTCAAAGTCCAAAGCCGCGAGAGGCAAAGGCGCGATAAAACCCTAGCCGCCTTCCCCTCCTTTCTTAAACCCCAAGCGGCGCCGCATTAGCTCGTCCTCTCGTTCCGCCGCCTCTCCGCTCCTACCGCATCTGCCCCTCAGGTATGGTTCCATACCGCCGCTTTTGTTCCGCTCGATCCGATCTATCGTCTCAAGTATAGTCAATTGTCGCGGTGGATCTCGTGTTGCGCTTTGGTTCCTTTGGGTTTGATTCTTAGATGGGGCAGTGGGGGAAAGTCCGATCTATTGTCTCAAGTAGTCAATTATCGCGGTGGATCTCGTGTTGCGCTTCGGTTCCTTTGGGATTGATTCTTATGTGGTTATACGGGGCAGTGGGGAAAAGTTGAACCATTGGGTTGAGGGAAGCTCGATCGTACTCGCTCCAGTGAGAAGGGTCGTGGCTCGTCCCGCCGCGAGGACTGCGAGGACCGCGTATAAAAGTGCTCCCGCTTGTGGGAGGTCCGCGACTGGGACCAGTGCCCCGGCCCGCGAGATGACGGCGGCACCACCGTGTTAAGGGAACATCGGTTCAGGTTCTCGAGACGGCTGCTCACTCTCTCGTGAGGTGCCGCGTTAGGGGCTAGCGGCGGCTCGCACGCCATTTGTTGTGCGCAGTGCAAAGCGAGCAGCAGGTCGTGCTATTTTAGTATGTATAACAATGAATCTTTGTTGAGTGAATGTTTGGGCTGCTGTGAATTATAGTGTTCCAACTGCAGTATGGTAGTTTTTTCTAGTATCTCTGGGTCCTCGCTCGAAAGGAATCACAGATTCCCACCCCCTGATGTGTAGGAGGTACAAATTGGTTTAGGTTTGGTCACGTTTGCTCTTCATTGACATATGCTAAGGTAGTTGTAGGTGTTATAAGATATGTTCCCTGCCATGATTGGATTAGAAACATTGGTAGTTGTAGGTGTTTATCAGATATGTTCCCTGCCATGATTGGATTAGAAACATTTTTCGAGGTTCTTACTGCTGCTAAGAGTTTGCTTGTGTATGCCCTGATGATTTTTTTTTGTTATCTTCCCGTATGTGCAGGTTTGTGTTCAAAATGGCGGCCTTCAACAAGCTCGGTGGCCTTCTGAGGCACAGTGCTCTGGCGAGCGGTGTCACTGCTGGCTCGTCTCCTGCAGTGTTCAATGCTGCTCGGCTCATGTCCACCAAACTATTCGTTGGTGGTGAGTTTTGTTGTCTTGTTTCCTCTAACCTACAGTCAACCTATGAAACTGTCACTTCTGTTTTATGTTTATTATTTTTGTCTGGTTAGGTCTTGACTGGGGTGTTGATGACGTGAAACTGAGAGACGCGTTTAGCTCCTTCGGACAGGTTACTGAAGGTCTGTATACATTTGAATGTTGTTATGATGTGTTAGTGGCTGACTGAATAATATTGATCATTTTTCTCTGCTGTTGCTTTGTGGTTCACTTTCTGTTTTAAAATCGCAAATATTCATGTTGCAGCACGGGTGATCACGGATAGAGATACTGGGAGGTCAAGAGGATTTGGCTTTGTTAACTTCGCCAACAGTGATGAGGCCAATCAAGCTATATCTGGAATGGATGGCCAGGTGAGTCAAACATATACCTCATATATGGTCTGTTCCAACTTCCATGTAGAGCAATTCTTTCTGATTTCTACTGCAGTGCTCCTTCAAAGTTTTTATTTGACAAATCATGCACTCTTTTAAGATGTCAGTTAATATTGCCTAAATGTTACTCGCAGCCAATTGAAGGGCGGCCGGTACGTGTCAACATTGCCAACGACAGACCTGCAGGGAACCGTGGTTTCGGTGGTGGTGGTGGCTATGGTGGTGGCGGTTTTGGAGGTGGTGGCTATGGTGGTGGCAGCCAAAGCTATGGTGCTTGAGGGTGGCCGGATCCTATTTAAGTGCGTTAACAGTCAAGATATTTGAAATAATGAACGTTAGGACCTGGTGTGGGGCTTATGTGAAGCCTTATCTTGTTTTGCTACTCGTGCTATGTTCAATTGCTGGAACTCCTAGATGCATATAGGCACTGCAGAATTTTGCCTAATGTTTTGTTGCTTCGAAAAGTGCAAATGCAAGGTGCATGTACCTCCATCGAGTGAATACATTATTTGCACACATTGCCTTAGGTGGCTATCTTTCGCAATGTGTACAGTATTTGTGATTTGGAATTCGTTTTGATTTTTAGGTGCTGGAAATTACTTGAAAATTTGCTTAGCTACCATGGTAAATGGTGGTTTATGTGTTTCATCCTGAATTTCTGGTAACTATAGTGAGCAAGTGTAGCTACTTTAATGTTATTGACACAGAATGCCCCTGCTAGCTAATTTTATTTCATTGGAATTTGAGTTCTAGTAGAGGCGGTTGTGCTACGATAACCTTAGCGTTCATATAGAGGACTAAAGCCAATCAGGTTTAGGCCAAGTCTAAGGCTGCCTTTGGAACAATAGAGAAATAGATGAAGTTAGAGGATTGAGTTCTTATAGAAAATTTTGCTGTTGAGTCAGTGGTTTGGTTTCAACAAATCCTATATAATTCATATGGAATGACATGATAGTAAGCATTTTTGGAAAAAAAAGAGATACAGCATTTTATGGTAAATCTTCAAAAATTCTATGAAGAGATTAAACATTACGGAAACTTTTCATGGGCCACTCTCCTTTATCATTGAACTCGTTTTGGTTACCCATAAGCTTTTTCCATGTGCCACACTCATTCATCATGGGGTATTTAAATTTGGAGTGTACCGCCTGTTACTGGTTGATCCAGGGTTCGAGCCTCAGTCTTCGTATATTTATGCAGGTAAGGCCTGTGCGCTGATTTTCCTTTCCCAGACCCCGCGTCAGTGCGGGAGTCTACGGCACTGGGTACACCCTTTTATTAGATATTTCGTGAGATGTTGGGAGAGTTTTTCAGATACTAATAAAAATACTAATTACATGACTTAGTATGTAGTATGTGCGACGAATTTATTTAATCCGTCATTATCAAATATTGTTGTAGCACATCATTATCAAATCATAAAACTAATTAGACTTGAAATATTTGTTTCGTAATTTATTTGGAATCTTTATAATTAGTTATTTTTTATCTATATTAATATTATTCAATATCCAATATGAGGAGTGATGGTTCCCAAATCCCAATGCAGCCGTTCGCCACCAGCGCTGCAAGGGTCAATTACTTCTGTATATAGATTACCCGTGCTCAGCTCCTAACATGTACGGAGCATCTCCGAGCCGGTCCGTGTGCTGCGTCGCGCCCTTAGTGGACCTCGTCTGCGTAACCAGTGAGGTCCGCTGCCTCCACGACGCCGGGGAAGGGAAGTGAGGTACCGGCCGCCGCAACACTCAGTTGCCTCACCGCCGTCCAGCTGCCTCCAACCTAGAGTCGTAGAGCATACGTAATCTCCACAGAGGCGGTGGATAGACGAGCCTAGAAGTCTACGGACTTCTCCAGCTTGGCCTGAAAAAAAGAAAAAACAAAAAACAAAAAAAGGAAAAAACAAAAAAAGGAAAAAGGAAAAAAAAACAAAGGAAAGGAAAAAAGAGAGAAGACAACAAACAAGAAGATGAAGAGGGAGGTGATAGTAGGACAGGGGTGTTACAACGATTTAAACGCGGGATCGCCTGGACGATCCTGCGAGCAGAAATGAAGCTAGCTGCGTGGAACTGCCGGGGTATGGGCAACCGCCCGGCAGTTCAGGGCCTCCTTGGCTTCCAAAAAGCTGAGGATGTAGATGTGCTCTTCTTATCGGAGACGAAACAAGATGAGAAAGGCATGTTAAGGTTTAAGCGTTGCCTAAACATGGGAGATATGGTGGTGGTGGATGCGATAGGAAAAGGAGGGGGAATTGCAATGTTGTGGAGGGGTGGCGTTGATGTGCACCTGAGAAGTAAATCAAGGTTACAAATTGATGTGGATATTAAGGAGGCTAATGGCAGGGTGTGGCGTTTTACAGGAGTGTATGGGGAATCCCAAAGCGATCAGAAGTTTCGAACGTGGGAGATGATGAGGGGTCTCTCCACCCCTGTAGATGGGCCTTGGTTGTGTGTGGGAGATTTTAATGAGATTATTTTTAATCATGAGAAGAAAGGGGGAAAGAACCGGCCGCAATCTTGCATGGACAGATTCAGAGAAGATCTAGAGGTATGCGATCTCCAATATCTAGGCTTTTATGGTGATATTTTTACGTGGAGAAACAATAACCATCGAGTGGAGGGGTATATAAGAGAGCGTCTAGATCGGGCAGTGGCTAATCCGCAGTGGCATGGTCTTTTCCCGGCTGTGAGAGTCTTTAATGGTGATCCCAGGCATTCTGATCATAGGCCATTCATTGTCACTCTGGAGAGGAATGGTAGATCATGGAGTGGCGGGGGTGGTGATGTTTTTAAATTTGAAGCGTGCTGGCTGGAGGAGGAGGGTTTCAGGAAGGTAGTGGAGGAGGCCTGGGAGTCTAATAACAGTTCACAGAATAGCAATGTCACAGGGGCTCTAAAAAATGTTGCTGCTGGCCTTGGTTTTTGGAGTAGTAATGTGCTGGGGGACTTGGAGAAACGAGTGAAAAAGGTGAGAATAGAGTTGGAGAGGTGCCGAGCAGGGAACTTAAGTAGGGAAGGAATAGCTAGGGAAGAGGTGTTACGTTTCAAACTTGATAGATTAGAAGAGCAGATTGACATGTATTGGCGCCAGAGAGCTCATGTGAAATGGTTGGAAAAAGGTGATAGGAATACAGGGTTTTTTCATGCTTCATGTTCCGAGAGGAGGAGGAGGAATATGCTGGGGAAGTTGAAAAAAGATAATGGCAGCTGGGTGGAGTCAGAGGAGGGGAAGAGGGCGGTGATCTCCAATTATTTTGCTAACCTTTTCAGGTCTACCAACAATGGTGGGGCAACACAGCAACTGTTGGAGACTGTGGTACCTGTGGTGACTGAGGAGATGAATGCACAGCTATGCCAGCCGTTTTCTGCTGATGAAGTGAGGAAGGCACTAGATGGTATAGGGGATCTGAAAGCCCCTGGTCCAGACGGGCTGCCATCCATTTTCTATAAGCAGTGTTGGGATTTGGTGGGCAACAAGGTGACTCAGGAGGTTTTGGATGTTCTGGCGGGCGGTAATATTCCAGAAGGTTGGAATGATAATATAATAGCTCTTATACCGAAAGTGCAAAATCCTGAGCAGGTAAAGGATCTTCGCCCTATTAGTCTCTGCAATGTCCTGTATAAAATGGTGTCAAAGGTGCTTGCAAATAGATTGAAATTGATTCTCCCAGAAATTATCTCTCCTGCTCAAAGTGCTTTCGTACCAGGCCGGTTGATATCCGATAATGTTTTAGTGGCTTATGAGATTTTACACTATATGCGGAATAAGAGAAGGGGTAATGTGGGTTATGCCGCTGTCAAGCTTAATATGAGTAAAGCCTATGATAGGGTAGAGTGGAATTTCCTGAATGATATGATGAAAAAACTAGGCTTTTCGAGGCAGTGGATTGAACTCATTATGAAGTGTGTTTGTTCAGTAAGATATAAAGTGAAGGTTAATGGCTTGTTGACAGCGGAGATAATTCCGGAGCGAGGGTTGAGACAAGGCGATCCTTTATCGCCTTACTTATTTCTCTTATGTGCGGAAGGCTTCTCTGCATTGCTAAGGAAGGCTGAAGAAGATATGGAGATTGGAGGGGTGAGAATCTGTCACGGTGCTCCAAGCATCTTTCACCTGTTGTTTGCTGACGACTCTTTGATACTGGTTCGTGCAAACGGGGGGGATGCAACAAAGCTTCAGAATATTCTGGACGTGTATGCGGAGTGTTCGGGACAGGTGATCAATAGAAATAAATCGGCCATCATGTTCAGCAAGAATTCTAGTGCGTGTTGTAAGGCGACAATGATGCAACGGTTAGGTATAACCAGGGAATCCTTCAATGATAGGTACCTGGGATTACCAATTCATGTGGGTAACAACAAGGTGGAAATTTTCAGCTATTTGAAGGAAAGAGCGTGGCAGAGAATTCAAGGGTGGAAAGAAAAATTATTATCGAATGCGGGTAAGGAAATTATGATTAAAGCTGTGGCCCAGGCTATCCCAACATATGCAATGGGGTGTTTTGACATCACTAAAGAGGTGTGTGATCAGATTAGTCGGCAAATATGCAGATATTGGTGGTCTCAAAATGATAAAGAAAATAAAATGCACTGGTTGAGTTAGGAGAAATTGAAAAAATCAAAGAAGCAAGGTGGGCTTGGTTTCAAAGATATCCATGCTTTTAATTTGGCAATGCTTGCCAAACAGGGGTGGAGATTAATCCAGAGCCCAGATTCTCTATGTGCTAGAACCCTGAAAGCAAAATACTACAAAAATGTTCATGTCTTAGAAGCAAAACCGAAGGAGGGGATGTCATATACATGGAGAAGTATTATGAGAGGTACGGATTTGCTGAAAGAAGGGATTATTTGGCGTGTGGGAAACGGAGAAAACATTAGGATTTGGGAAGATCCATGGATCCCGTGTGGGATCACACGAAGGCCTACTACACCGAGAAGGGGAAATATTTTGACAAGAGTTGATGAGCTCATAAACCCGTTAACGGAGGAGTGGGATGCGAATCTGATAAGAGATATTTTCTGGGCGGAGGATGTACCAAAAATTCTGGCCATTCCAATACATATGGACATGGCTAATGTCGTGGCTTGGCATTTTGATCCAAAGGGTATCTTCTCAGTTAAAACAGCCTACAAAGTAGCAAGTGATGTTACAGAGCCGTCGAGTTCGACAACAGAAAGTGAGACCGAGAGAGTTTGGAGTTTGATATGGAATTTGCAGGCGCCTAGCAGACTGAAACACTTCCTGTGGAGATTGGCGCATGACTCGTTGGCACTGCGTTTGAATCTGAAGCGTAGGGGTATCAGGGTGGAGGATGACAGGTGTCTGATGTGTAATAGACAAGGTGAAGATGGTGGTCACCTGTTTGTGAAATGTAAGCAAGCCAGAGCTCTGTGGAGAAGTGCAGTTATGGAACACATTCGGACTATGTTGGACAAATGTGGTACAGCAAAGGAGTTTGTAAAGAAGTTGCTGACAATAGATGATGAGCAAGAGTTAAAAGTTGTCTTCCTTCTAAATAACTGGTGGAATGAACGGAATCAAATTAGGGAAGGGTTGCGTAGGAGGGGGATTGATGACATTGCTAGCTTGAGTGGAAGACAAGGGACAGAAATTTCTGAGATCCAAAGAAAGATTGCTAACCCACTCTCCTCACGGGTAGTTAAAAGACAATGGTCAAAACCTCCGTGCGGCTTTCTGAAAGTGAATGTTGATGGGGCATTCGCGGAAACCAACTAGAACGGAGGCTGGGGCTATGTTATCAGAGACGAAGGAGGTGACGTGGTTCAGCTAGGCTATGGAAGGGTGCGGCATGTGGCCAGCTCTTTACAAATGGAGATCAATGCCTGTTCTGAAGGTCTGAAGGCACCACTGACAACAGGTGCAAATAACATTATCTTGGAATCGGATGCACAGCAAGCAGTTTGGGTATTGCAAGGCGATAATTTTAGACTGGCTATGGTGGGTGGTTTAGTCCATGAAGTGAAGGATCTTATAACAGGAAACTTTAGTTCGGTTAATGTTATGTATGCCCCACGTGATTGTAATAGGGTAGCAGATAAACTAGCTTCGATGGGCAGTATCTGTAATTCTCAGGCACCTGTGGTGTTGGCCGAAGTGCCAAGCTGTATGCTGGATTTGGTGTCGAGCGATTTAGCCGACATGGTCGAGTAATGGAATACAAATTCCACTAAAAAAAAAACATGTACGGAGCATAAATAGAGAAATTTGTTCAACTCAAACTTTCACTGTATAAATTAAGGGCATGTTTGGATTAAATGAATACAAAATAGAGGAAAGAAAAAAAAAGCATGAATGAGATATGTCAGTAGTAGCAAAATAAAAGAAATGAAGAATACAGAAAAAACATAGATAATGGTGTTTGAAATACATGAATCCTAAATTTAGAAAACTAGCATAATATGGGTCCCATAGTTCACAAAACTACTATTTTGCGTTTGAGTTGTGACAAGATCACCCAACATGCTGCTTTGGGCGTCCACCAAACCATTGGTTTTGAGTTTCCTTCATTCCAAACACAATTTTAGAGATACTTTCCAAAGGAATGAATTACTATAAAAACCGTATGGAATTTCTTTGATAGCCTAAGCAGACTGACGGATAGTGACATGGGAATCCTGTAACTTCATAGGATGAAGATATGAGTAAATCATAGGTTATTTGGTTTGAGAGATTAGTCAGTTCATCGTCTTTTTCACCTTTTTCTTTTCTTTTCGATGCAATAGATTGATTCATTTTATCACATCACTTCTGATCAGCATGGTATTTTAAGAAACCGATTTCATTTACTAAATTTAAGGAATGAACTCATGATATACCGTCGTATCTAAATTTGAGTGAATTGTCAATCAAACACTAATTACCTAGTATTGAAACCTAACTAGAGGTCAGAGCATGTCCGGTCCCCACTAATCCCCTCGCAAACAGCGGCACCACCAGAGCCGCCTGACTCGGCGACGGCGACCACCCCTAACCTCGCCAAAGGTTGAAGCGCCCATGAATCTGCCGCACCCAGAGCCGGGCCTTCCCCGCCGCCACCACCACCTGCTCCACCTCCACCTCGACCCGCACCACCACCACCGCGTCCACATCCACCTCTGCTGCGGCCACCACCACCACCACCACGGCGCCCACCTGCTCGCTCCCGCGCCGCCGTCCCACCTCCACGACAACCAGCAGCGGCACCCGGCTCCCGTGCTCTTCCCCAACACCTACCCGAGCGCGGCGCCTGGGCAGCCGGAGCCGCCCCGCGCCGCCGTAAGAGAGGAGGTGGAGGACTTGGACCCCGAGCCGGGGCCGCTGCACGCGGAGCAAGCGGAGGTGGACGAGGAGGAGCCGGTGTTCGTGCTTACGGACGAGTGGGCTGAGTTCTTCGCCAAATCCGAGGCCAAGAGGAGACTGGGTAATTGATCACCACTTCGTCATGTGCGATGCTTTTGTTCTTTCGGTCTCTTCGTACTTACTACTAGTAACTCAAATGGGTTGATTTCTTGGTGTCGCCGTGTCGATCAACAGCTAAACAGCAGAAGAAGAAGGGTCGGAAGTGATCTGTCTGGGCCATCATCGGACAGTCTGCCTGGACAGAGTCTGGTACTCTGGTTCTCATGAAGAGGACGAACGAAGAACTTGTCAACACATATGCATCGCTTCGCCAGGAGTTCGTGCTTTTTGTTCCTTTATATACAGAAAATTTTGAGTTCACATGATCTGAACGCTTTGCCAGTTTATTATGCCTTTTCTTACTTTATATAGAATTTTTTGAGTTCACATGATCTGAATTCGGTGCTATATCTATTCAGACTTGCAGAAGAAAAAAAAAAAAAATCAATACTATGAGCCTGTTTGACATGGCTCCAACTCCAGGCAGAGCAGCTCCACTCCAGAAATCCAGGTGGAGCTAGCTCTGAGTGGAGTTGGAGCTGTCTGTGGGAGGTGTTTGGCTAGAAGTGTACTTCCAACACCAGATTTGTGTTTTATCTGTTTGGTTTGTCGTTTTTACCCTTGGTTGGCACCGGTGTATTTGAATAAGCGGGTAATTATAAAAACAATTGTAGGATAACCGAATAATCCATCAAACGAAATAATCCAACATACAAGTCCATGCAAATAATTCAAATAATTCGAGTTACAAATCCATAGTTTAATAATATGCTTACATTAGTTCCAACCTAATGCCACGGATGTAGCCAAACTATCACGAAATGAGTCCATAGTCACAAAGCTTGGTTCCGAAGTGGATCCATCGGAGGCATGTTGAGACACAGCATATTTGTTGTACCTTTCCGGGATAGTAGGCACATAATTTGGATCTCGATCGAAATTAGCAAAGTCCACATCCCCACTAGCATGCTCACGTATGAAATTATGGAGAACCATGGTAGCAGCTACAATCTTCTTTTGAGTGAGCATGGAATACGGAGGCATCTTGTAAAGAATTTGCCACTTCATCTTTAATACACCAAATGAACGTTCAATGACATTACGAATAGATGAATGGACCCGATTGAACTTCTCTTTTGGAGTATTTGGTTCCATACCTCGATGCCACTCCGGTAAATGGTATTTTTCACCCTTGTATGGAGCTAGGTATCCTGGACGATTCGGATATCCTGCGTCCACAACGTAGTACTTGCCTACACATAGGAAACATGACATTAGAATGTAGATGAAAGCATTTCGAGCAGTCGAAATATTTGTAATTTATGTACCTGGAATATCCTGAAAAAATGACAGAGACCAACATATGTTACAACAAACAATAACTTCGATTAGGAACAGAAGGAAACCTCCCGAAATACATGTAAACACTTACGGCTCTAGCTTTCTTCCACCATTCGTCGTCCATGTCAATAGTGCCGTTGTTCCACCCGATTCCTGTTTGTCTCATCGTAAGTTTTTTCCATGCCTTGAAATCTTCCTTTAATTGGTCCCACTTGTTCTTGATCTGCAGCTTGGTGATATCTAAACCTGTCCTATCTTTGAAACCTTTTTCGACTGCAGCATAGCCAACTGCATTCAAGAATGTATTTGGCCGATTTCCTTTCTCAACTTGTTCGGCCATCAAACCACATAGGATCCTAGTGTTCTCCGCGTGCCACTCGATTTCCGGCATCTATATGAACTCATAATACGCATTCAGATCATAATACAGTAATGACAATCCACTAATCTAGCACTGGACAAGCAAAACAGTAGACAACAGGAGATCATAGAGTTGCAAAATTGACATGCATAACAAACAAATCCACAAGGGAAAATCCACAATCACAGAAAACTAATCCACAAGCAGGTCATGACATTCTTCTTTCAAAAAAGAAAAAAAACAGAGAACATACCGTGACGGGCACTAGATGGCGTGTCCTTCTCCTTGGAGGGCGGAGGATCCCTGGAAGGCGGCGGCTTCTCCTTCGAAGCTACACGGTGGCTGGATTAGGGCCCTTCCCGGCTGCTAGGGTTTGGAGTTGGGGGCGGCGGCCTACCTCAGATTGGGGGCGCTGGAACGACGACTGCAGCCGGCGAGGAGGGGCGCCGCCCGATTTGGAGCAGTGGGAGGAGCGCCGGGGGCGCAGCCTTGCTCGCCGGGAGGGGCGCAGCCGGGACAGCCGCCCAGGAAGACCGCCGGGGGGGCGCGGCAAGAGGCGCGGGCGACCTGCGCGTCTTTTTTGGCGACTGCGGGCGAGCGGCGCTGGTACGCGAAGGGGTCGGGAGAATAGAAAAAATAACGGTTCGCTGTGTAATGGATGGCAAAAGCGGGTAATTTCTCTACAACTCTATACCCATGTCTATTTATGAGGGATCTGGAGTTGAGAAAGAGGTGCTCCACCAAAATGAATTAGAGCTCCACAAACTCCATGGAGTTGGGCTGCTCTGGAGTTGGGGCTAACTCTAGCCTGGAGTTTACTGGAGTTTGGCTCTGGAGCCATGCCAAACACCCCCTATGTCAGTTTCTGTTCTTCTCACCGTACAAGAATCTGCTGCCGTTAGCATTGCCCTCCTTTCCTTTTGTCGTAACGATGAACCCACTACACTTATCCGTAAGCACAAGATCTTTTGGATAATCTATAAGAAATTTAGGAGACAGATCTGCAACCACGCGATTACAAGCTAAGGCCAGGTAAATAAAAGCAAGTGCAAGTTTTGTATCCTGGCTATGCCACAATTTTCGGTCTCTTAGAGGTTGGCTGAAATGTTATATAATCAGCAGTTAGGTCACAGTTCACCGGCAATGACCTAAGGCTCACTAGGAACAGGAATCTTCCCCGATCATCAGCATCTCTCTATAAAATCCCAGTGAAGTTTCTGGGCGAGTTCGAAACACAACCTAATCAAAACACAGGAAGACCAGGATCGAAGGTGAGCATGTTATCCTTGCACGATTAGTCCCAACAATGGCAACATGGAACATGCTTAAAAAAACATGATCACAACCACGACAAGAACAACAACAAGAACACCAGCACAACCAACTCTGAGCATAGTTTAATGAACCCGAACAGGTAAATAGCACATTTGAATTATGCTGCATCCCTAGAGCCTAGCAGTATTCCTACGCAACGCCCCAAAAAAAAAAGAAAGAAAAAAAGAAAAAGAAAGAAAAAAAATAAAAAGAAAAGGTGACGCTTCCTACACCAAACATGTTAGCAGTTAGTAATAAAATACCAAATACTCGGATGGTGAGCTAATCATCTAGGTGTATGTTCACAGTGCTAATCAATATGCCACATCCCATATGATCTTTACAACACAAAATGTATGAAGCTAAACATAGCTCATCTCCATATCCCTAACTGGCGCAGTACACTGAGAAACGATCTGCTTAGCTATGCCGAAACATGTTTTCTCGGTCAATGTTTTTGAGGCGTTGTGGCGTCCTGTGGCGCTGGGGGTACGCCACAACGCCTAGGCGCCTTCTAGGCGACGCCTAGGTGATATGGCGTAACTAAAACCCTGTGGCGTCCTGTGGCGCCTGGGGTACGCCACAACGACTAGGCGACGCCTAGGCGACGACTAGGCGACGCCTCAAAAACATTGTTCTCGGTACACTAAAACATGATATTCAAGTGCATCCACTACTGTGCTTGGAGAAAATCTATGAGGCTGGATTGAATCCATGTCAACATTGATCAGCTATTTCCGATGTTTCCTTTTCTGTTTCAGTTCTTGGTCGCTTTTCCTCTTCCCACTCCCTCTCGTGCATTCTGCTTCTTCAGTTAAACCAAGTTGGGTTCGTTCGAGAAACAGAACTATAAGCATAATAAATTGAATTGGTCTTAACACAATATTCAAAAACAGTTATTTAGGAAAACTGAAGCTGACATGGTTAGTCAGGATATGGAGAAAGCTATGGGTTATGCTGACATGTTTAGCTGTGCAATTGGTAAATGGCCCATGAAATATCTTGGTGTGCCAGTCTCTGGTTCTAGATTAAGGATCAAAGACTGGTTACCTCTGATTGAGAAAACCATGAAAAGATTGGATGGATGGCAAGCCAGTGTTCTGTCCATTGGTGGCAGGACAATTTTACTCAACTCTTGCTTGAGCAATTTGCCTATTTATGCCATGTCCTTGTATCTGCTGCCTAAGACCATCATTGATAAGATTGACAAAGTGAGAAGAAGGTTTTTCTGGCAGGGTGGAGGAACTAAGAGAAAGTATCATTTAGTGATGTGGAGGAAAATAGCAAAGCCTAAAAATAAAGGAGGAATTGGAGTTAAAGATTTAAAGAAAGTGAATGAAAGTCTGCTCTGTAAGTGGTGGTGGAAACTGGAGTATGAGACAGGAATTTGGCACGAGATTATTAAGAAAAAAAATATATGAATAAAACTTGGGTTTATCAGCTCAGTCAAAAACAGTATTATTCCCCTTTGTGGAATGATCTGATCAAGATTAAACATATTTAGCTTAAAGGGAGGAGTATGATTCTAGGTGATGGAAAAAATATAGATTTTTTGCAGGACACTTGGTATGGTATGACACCCTTAAAAAATAAATTCCCTGAGCTGTTCGACATTTGCTTTGAGCAAAAATGTTCTGTTGCCACAATGTGCAATCGTAGATGGAATTTTAATTTTATACGTTGGTTGTCGGAAAACTTACAGGATCAATTAAGAGAGTTACATAGCATGTTATTGCGCTACAGTCAACAACCAACAAGATCGAGTAAGTTGGAAATGGGAGAAATCTGAAATTTTGACGGACAAATCAGTGTATTAGCATCTTTTCAGAGAGTATGCAGATGAGGAGATAAAATATGTGTGGAAAGCCAAAATTCCACTCAAAGTTAAGATTTTTATGTGGTTGGCTCTACAAAATGCGATTCTCACTAAAGATAATCTGTTGATAAGGAAATGGTCTGGGAGTACTTCATGCGCCTTCTGTCAAGAGGGGGAAAGTAGCAAACACATATTTTTTTTACTGTTTGGTGATCAAGTATGTGTGGAGTATGTTGGTTTATGTCTTTGGTGCAACTGTAAGACCGAACTCTTTCACCCAATATTGGATCTGGATCTTGAGATGTATTCCAGGAGCAAAGCACATCCACTTCGTGGGTCTGGCTGCAGTTTGCTGGACTGTGTGGAAGATGAGAAACACTGTTTGTTTTGATTATAAAAGGATTAAATCTCCTAGTGAGATTGTGTGCTCAATTTGTGCTATGTTATCTTATTGGGCAGGTTTGCAGGATGGAGTTGGGGCCGAGCATCTGGAACAAGGGGTGGACGCGCTAAAGAAGATTGTGTTACACTTCCACAGGACTACGCAGAGTGGGGGAAACGACCTCAGGCTGGCTATAGTGTAGAAGTTTAAGAGCTTTTCGGGTGGTAGAAGTTGGGGTGGTAGCAGCTGCTTTTGTGGTTTTCTATCCAGCCTGCGTGCTGTGAATTGCTCTCGTGACTTGTAAGGGTTGCTTTTAACTGGTTGATTGGTGTCGTCGAGCACTGTAACTCTGGTTCTTGTGTAGATAGTTGGTCTGCGCAGTATCGTTTAGAATGAATCCTCCGTATTCATTCTGTTCTGACACATTTTGAGGTTGCTGGGTGGTTATTGTTATAGTTAAACTTTGTAATTTCATTAGCTCCCAAGTAATGAAATTCGGTTATTACCGTTGTGGAAAAACACACAATATTCAAATATCGTTAGATAGTAAATAATGCACACATGTGCACAAGTTTCCAATAATGCTCGAGAGCCTTAAAAATAGTGACATGAAATCCTTAGTAAGACTGGCCTTATATTACCACTCAATTTGTTATCCCACTCATTGCTTGACGTCTATCTTGAATGTATTCGATTTCACCAAAGAGGTAACAGACCCTACGGCATGGAGGCGATGTAAGATTGAAGCACGGTGCCGCCGTTTCATTTGATAGCGGGCTCTTTTTAAATTGAAGTGGATACATGAGTATCCAAACAAATCCTTAGGGATATATATATATATATATATATAGAAAATAATTTCCCTATATATATATATATGGAAATTATTTCTATATATATTCCATAATACAACTCCACATTTGAAGAAAAAAAAAGTTGTCCTATATTTTGTTCACTAAAACACTTCCCTATGACCCTATCCAAAGGGGAGGGATTCCGGATTCATTTGACAATTAGGCCCTGTTTAGTTCACCTCAAAATATAAAAAGTTTCGTTACATCAATTTTTGTACACATGCATGGAGCATTAAATGTTAATGAAAACTAAAAATAATTTGACAGCTTCGCAAAATGTTGTGAGACAAATCTTTTAAGTCTACTTAAGGCATGATTAGACATTTATTACAAAAATTAGCACGTTGCTATAGTAACCCATTTTGCAAAACGGGTGAATCTAAACATGCCCTTACTCGAGTACGCATACGTGCAATACGTGAAACGACCTCGATTTCCGCGAAGGGAAATCCACAGGCTCGAATTGTAATTCAACAGATTGCTTGGGACAATCTATGAAATTACCCATATCTCAGTTGACACCAGAATCCATACAATGGTAATTAAGTCTTACATAAACATTTATTACATCGCCATATTGGCGGAATCAACATTCAGAGAAGCTTTGGAAGATGCGGAAACGATTCATCCTTCACGGCCAACTTGAGTGTAGCACGTGACCCTATTCCTCGCCATCGTCTTCCTCGAAGTCGTACTCATTCTCGTCACCTGACAGCAAATTTATCAGTACGATATGTACTGGCCACGGAGCCCACCTATGCAGCATTTGCTTTGTGGAAAGTGGATGCAAGGCTTTTCAACCAGACCTATAGGCTGAGGTTTCCTATCAATGTTTAAGTAGTCAGTTTTATCTCAAATTAACACCATCATCCCTTTTCCCATCACCACATCTCACTTACCCACACCTCACTCTCATTCGACGGGCCCAACTCCCTCTCAGGCCTATCTCAGCGGCACACTACCACAGCGGGTACACTACCGGAAAATGTCATCCAGGGGGAGAAGAGAACACTCACTACACTAGTAGAAGCTTCACAGGAAAGGTCCATAGCCAACAAGTTGGCATATGTATCGATCGATCAACCGTACACTCTGCAGAGGTTTCACTACCCATAAGATTAGCCATCATAGGTGTTGCGCAAACACCTAGGCAGAATTCCGGGTGCTTGCTTGCCTAGGTCGATGCCACCCTACCACTCAGCCCTGGGATATTCCGGATCCTACACCGTTATGCTGAGACTGGGAGACACAGTACCGGGCCCATCCAGTGGTACTGCGCATCTAGAACGGAACGGGAACCCATCGACCGTCTCCGCCCACCCTTATCACCTCTCAACCTAGCAGTAGTGGCACCGTCCTACCAAGTAGTCCAGCCGTCTCCCGCCCATCAGAAGCGAGTGAGTAGAAAATGATTCCCATGAACCTGAAACTAGTCCGTCCAAGGTTTGACCAAGCAGACATCTTCACTTAGGGGATACTCTCCCCGTGCCATCACAACACCTCCGTCCACGGGCTTCAAACCACCAAGGCTATCCCACCCGGAACCTCCTGAACAACTTTACCCGCCACAGGTATCTCGCTTGGGGATGCCCAGGTTGCACCCCCGGCACGACTTGCCCCACGGGCTTGTCTCACATCCCACTTGGTCGACATCAACCCTTACCACGCACCCAAGACGCACGCAGCACTCTCTCCCAGTGGTTATAATCAGATATACACCGTCCCAATTCCACCACATAGCATATAGCAAGTAGAAAGTAGTGAAAGAGTAACAGTAAATTAAGCAGAAGCTAACCTAGCAGCGGATAGCAGGGTATAGTCTTATCAAGGCAGGGAATTCAAATATACTACCATGCAACCAATCCATACATAATCATAAAGCAATAGCAACAATGTCATTTGCAATGCGTAAATAGGATCTAAGGATTTGGTGGGACGTGGCACCTTCGTAGTCGTCTCCTAGCTCCTGAAGGTACTCGTGGTCGTCTTCCTTAGTCAGATCCTCCTCCGGCTCTGAAATCGAACACGAAATAGTCGCGTCAGCGACTCCTATAGAGTATTTCAGAAAAATCCAATAAAATAAAGAGCCAAATGCACACAAACATAGTCTTAGATTGTAGATCTCATTTTTCTGAGAATTTTGATATATGGTGCGCAATTTTTGGACATCGTATGAATAAGTTATGAATTTCCGAAGATTATCCTATTTTCTGAAAATGGAAAAATGGCCGATTAATCAGGGGGTGACACGTGGCAGCTTCTGGTTGGTCGGGTACTGTTCATGTTGACCGAGTCAACGGCTTCGGCGGCAAGGGCTCTGCTGACGTCAGCATGACGTCATTGCTGACGTCAGCGTTGACCGGGTCAACGCTTCCTCTGACTAGTGGGGTCGGGTGACGTCATAGTGACGTCACTGGCATGACACGTGGCAGCGCCAGGGCTCGCCACGTGGTCGCGCTGGGACGCTTCGGTCCGGGTCTACGAGAGCCGGTGCACGGTGAACCGCACGAGCGCCGGTTCATGGGGCCGATGACCCGGCTCATGGTGAACCGAGTTCCCCTACCCCTTTACCCATACGGTCTACGGTGGACAGGGTCTACGGATGTGGCGCCTCAACAGAACACAGACCCGATGGTCGCCCACCAGGTGTTCGATGCTGGTTCCCAGAGAGTCGCCGGCGTCGGCGTAGCTCAGCGGTGGTCGGGAGAGCTCGACAGTGGTCGGGGGTGGTTCTCACAGTTAGCCGTCGGGCTAGTGGTGTGTTCTAGAGTCCAAAAGGTGTCGGTTTTTGTTCCCGGTCGCGGTATTGAGATGCTCCGGTCGCCGGCGGTGAGGCCGTTGCGCCGGCAGGGCTCCGGCGAGGCGCGACAAGGTCTGAGGAGTGATGAATCCGCCACCCCGAGCTCTGTTGACAGGGATCCGACGTTCAATGTAACAGAACCGCCTAAATCACGTGGCCCACAGGCACCTGTCAACGTCACTAATGACGTCTGACAGCCGGGCCCGTGTTCCATATGACCCAAGCGGGCTCTGCCGGGCTACATAAGCACCCGTTATCTCCGACAGGATCCCATTGCGAAGTCATTACAGATTTACAACATTTTATAATAAAATACATCAGAGTAGAATTTGTGGAAGAGTAAATAGTACTTAATATTACAGACCAGTGTTCGAATAAAATTAAGTGTGGTTATTACAAACCATAAATTTGAAGAGTAGCAGTAGAGTTTGGAACAACAGTACGACAGATAGTTAAATATTACACGGACCCTGCCCAAGGGTTTAACCTTAGTCTTCTTCACTCTCTTGGACGATGGTGACGCAGCACGGAGCGAGACAAACTTCAGTCTCCTGCTGCCCTCCTGCAACGGGGTTAACAAACCCTAAGTATAAGGGGTACTCCGCAAGACTTACCCGACTAAAAGTGTAAGATTAGACTCAGGAATGCAGGCTAAGGGGAGTCAAGGTAAGGCTTAGCAAGAGTTCAAGAATTTTTGCGGAAAAGCATTACTATTCCTATCTCAATATTTTATTTCAAAAATACTATTCATCATTATCCATTTCTCCAAATACGTTCTCATATATCAACATTCTTTCATTTCCTTAATCCATTCAAAAACAATCCTAGTTCCGAACCACTATTCGCTGAATGGTCGAAGGATCAAGTCTCCATATCCGAGGAGCAACGACGATTCGAATCGATTAATACCGAGCTGGGGATTCCTATCCACACTGCGTATGTAGCACTTAAGCTTGCATACGCCAACCCCGCCTACCACGGCTTTTCATACCCCGGAACCGGTCCTGCGCCACCCGAGAGCACAGTACTCCTCTCGTCTCCAGGCACGACGGCCACGAGGGTACACGCTACTCTCGCCATCTCTCCACTTCCAGTGCGTGGTTGTCGGTTCCAGCAGTAGAGCCACCGGAGTCAGAGGCTTTCCGTAGTATGTGGCTAGTTGCAAAGTCTCGATCCAGCAGGCCTACAACAAACGGTCCCTAAACCTTTTTCCGATGGCGACAGTGCATTGGGACTCTAACCCAAATACCCATGTCCCTTCGGTTTTCGAATCCCGTTTCCGTCGGTGACAATTGTTGGGACTCTAACCCAATGCCACGATCACCGAGCAGGAAAAACCCTTCCTCGTTGATGACAGTGAACTAGCTAGGAACACTGCCAACCAACAAGGACATAACCAGTCCCATAAAATGATTCTTGTGCTTTTAGATCATCACAGTTTTGAAATAACATTTTTGCAAAACTAATATTAGGCATGACTAAGCATTTTGCAATACTTTTTAATAAGTCAGGTTCTCAAGTATTGTCAGGTATTCAAGGATGGTAATGCATCAATTGGTTGTCACCCAACTCCTATTAATCTAATGCAAATAATTAACTCAAGTAATAAATATTTTCAAAACACAAGGAGAGGGCAAATGCACCGGGGCTTGCCTTGAATTGCGTAGAGTATCGGATCCGGGTCAGTTCCATAAATATCAAATCCTCGTACAACTTCCTGAGTAGTCTCCTCAGATGGACCCTCAGACTTTACCTCTGGATTCTCGGTCACTACACGTTTGCAATGAATGAATGTATGAATGCGATGCACATGAAATGACAGGCGAAATTTAATAACAAATAAACCACACATGTGTATAAGACCCTACCTTAGCTAGACATGAATAATCTAATTCATACTGCCCTAGGTCATAAAGGTGATTGACCTAGAATCTCAATCAATCCAAAAATCACACCAATCAATAATCATTCCATTTATTATTCCTTATATTATCATTTAAACCAACATATAATTTAATAAATATTTAAATATTTCCATTTGATGTCAAAATGCACCAACAGATAGATTTTAGTACCAAACAGTAACACAATAAATTTCATGATTTTTGGAAAACATCACAGAAATTATTAAAAATCATCAAAGTTCCTTTTAACATTTAATGTGCTGATTTTTAATTAATACAGAAAACACCCAAATCCTGTATTTAATATTTTTATTAAATTCTACACTTCACAGAGAGTATCTAGAAATATTTTCATACTTTTTGGTGCAGTAGATTAATCCATACAAAAATATCAAAACTTAACACTATTCATTTTAATTAAAATGAAAAAGCAATTAGAAAATCGCTGGAAAAAGAGAAACGGCCATTCGGCCCACTAAGGCCCAACATGGTCCAGACCGCGGCACCGCGCGCGCGCGCCACCGAGCCGGCCCACACCCCGCACCGGCCCAGCACGGCCCAGCCGTGGCCGCGCGCGCTCGCCTCCGCGCCGGGTCGCTGACAGGCCGGCCCCAGCCGTCAGCCTCCCGCGCGCGCTCACGCGCCTCCGCACGGGACACTGACAGGCTGACCCCAGCCGTCAGTTCCTCCTCCCACCTCTCGCTCTCTGCTTCGCTCCGACCCCCGCGCTCGTGCGCGCACGGCGGCTCGCCGCCGGCGGCCTCCCTCCGGCAAGGGAAACACCACCGGACATCGAGCAGAGTCTAGAGACACCACCCTAGAGACCTTAAACGGCTAGACCCGACCGGCGACGAGCTCGTCGGTCACTACGGCGACTCTGCGGCGGCGGCGGACCACACGCCGGCGAGCGCGAAACGAACGCGACCAAATCAAAGGTAGGAAACGATTCGGGAACTCACCACGACCCTAAACCACTAGCTGGTTGGGACGGAGACGGGATGGAGGAGCGGGCTTGACGACGTGCCGACCCGCGACGAAGAGCACCGGCAATGACCTTTCCCGTTCCGGTGATCCTAGAGCACCAAATGGCGAACCATCTAGCAAATGAGAAACTGAGAAACACAAGGACCCCAAAACGCACACAAGTTCCGGTAGAACCTCACCCTAAAAGACCGGTCTCGGCTTCCCGACGTGCGGTGGCGCCCTGCTCGGCTCCGGCCGGACGCGGAGACGACGACCCGCGTTCCCGGATGCTCGAGGCACCACAGCCCACACCGATGACACCAATCGATGCGCAAGGAAGCTAGCGAGCTTGCTTGGAGATGGAAGAGGCAATGGTGGCTTGGTCACGGTGAATTTCACCGCACTCCGATTGAGCTCGACGGCGGCCGCGAGAAGGAGAAATGAGGTCGGGACGGTGCGGTGGTGGTTTATAACACCGGGCAAGGGAGGGGATAAGCTCGGCTGGGTCCGGGGCCCCCTCTCGGCTGCTTGACAGCGGCTCTGGTCGCCCACGCCGGCCGGACAGCACCCGGCGCCGCGCGCGGCACGCGCGCGCGCGACGTGGAAGATGAACAGGGGGGACCCCCCTGTAGCTACAGTGCTAGGCCAAGTAGGTCACAAGCTATTTGATGCAAATTCGAGCTGATCTCAATCGAATCCAAGGAAGTGGTGAATACAAAAGTTGTAGAGAATTTCGTGTAGATCATTTTTGCTTTTGACACCAATTTCAAATTCGGCCAAAATTTTGAATTACAGAAAAGGGGGTAAAAGTAGGGTTTGAATTTCAAACTGAAATTTTAAAATTACTTTTGATTCTTCTCAACAACTTGAAAATTGGTAAACATGAAAGTTGTTCTACTCAGTGAGATTGACAACTTCTATGTAGGAAGTTTTTGAAGATTCTTAATATTTTTGAAATTGAAGTTTCAAATATAAATTTCAATATAGTAATTTGAGTTAAATTTGAATTTTTATAATATAACTTCAAAATCTCCAAAAATAAAAGTTGTTTCATTTTAAAAACTCTACAACTTTTATTAAGATACTTTTCCCATATTCCATATAGATTTTGAATTGGGTTTTTAGGTCAACTTTAGGGTTTAATTTGATTTCTATTTAATTTTTATTTTGATTTTTGATTAAGGACTTAATTACCCAATCAATACTTTAGATAAAATCAAATCACTCTAGGCCCTAAGCACAATCATATGCAGATGCTTAAATTTAAATATGATGACATGGCAGATTATTTAAATGGTAATACCAGAGGTATTACATTCAATTTGGTGCTAGCTGGGTTCCAGGGCGTCTGTTCAAGGCGGCGGTGTCTCTCCGGTGCGGCGGACGATGACAGGGCGGTGATGACCATATTTCGGCAAGACAGGGCTTGGCTTTCCCCAATTGGCGTGCTCAGGCAGTCGTCCGACCAGATGGTGGCGGGTTAGAGTCGTGGTATGGCCTCCTTCTCTCCCACGGTATACGGCGGTTCTCCGACGAGGTGGAGGCGCACGTAGCCAAGGCGACAGACATGATTCGGGGCTCGGCTATCTACACGGCGGTGCCGAGGCAGACTTGGCGAACCTCGTCGGCCTTTCTCCGCAGCGCGAGGCGACCGGAGGTACTCGGAACGGATTTAGGCGAGGCGGAACGTGTCGGCGGTGATCACGTTTCCCCGAGAACGCACCTCGCGGTGTTCCGGGCTATGGAGGTTCGATCTTCCGCAACTAAGCTTGTCCGAGGTGGTCGGTGAGTTGGTGGTCACGCTAGCGGGTCGCGTCGGCGGTTTCACGGCTTGTGCGCGCGGGAACGCCGTCGAGGTGGCGGTGCTCCGAGCACATGTGACGGCGATGCCCGTCGGAAGTGGCCTGACGTCCATAGCCGATGTCCAGTGGTTTGATGGCCGGTCTTGTGCGCGTGTTGTGCGAAGTGTTCAGGGGCCGGAAACAGCCCGCGGCCTACACGCTCGTGATGCCGAGCGCCATGACCGGTAGCACGGCGAGGTTGGATGAGGTGCTCGGTGGCTCACCGTGGGGCTGGTGAGGTAAGAATGGCGGTGCAGTGACGAGGTGACGCTGTGCAGAGTGATCGCAGTGCCGTGCCGCTCCTCGTCCGCAGCTCGGGCTTCCCCTCCGTGTCCGGCTCCGGCGTGCTCCGCGGCGGTGGCGCTCCGGCAGCTTCTCCTTCTCTGCTCCGCCTTCCTCCTTCGCTCTCTCTCTCGGTGTGGTGCGGTGTCGTAGGGCGGTGCCACCAGTGGCGGCGGCGAGTGGAACAAGGCTAGGGCGCCGTGAGGTGCTCCAATTTATAGCGGAGCTCGGGTGGCTACCTATGGCGGGCGGCTCTGATCTGCTTGGGCCGATCGGAGGGCTGTGGCTTGCGCGAGCTAGGGTTCGGTGTGAGTGGGACGCATCCTTGGCCGCCAAGGCTCGGCGACAGGCCGGGGACAGCGTGGGGACGAGGTCACGCCATTCGCATGACTCTATCGGCCACCGTCTTTCGCGAGGTGAGAAGAAGAACAGTAGAGAGAGGAAAAAAAAACGCTGACGGGTGGGGTCGTTGCGGCAGTGACTCAACGCGCGCGCGTGAGAGCGTCGAGGGCGGTCGCGAATGTTGGGCCGACCCAGTGTGGTTGGTGCGAGCGCGCGCGAGAGATGGGCCGCGGCGGTGTTTGGGCTAGTTTAGCAGGCCGGCTGGGCCGAATGGCTAGCCTAACTCTCTCTCCCTTTTCATTTTCTTTTTCTTTTTCTATTTTCATTTTAGTGTATAGATACATATATTACCCATTCTAAATATTGAGTAAATACAAACATAAATTGCAATAAATCCCAAATGTGATGCATAAGTTATTATTTTATGTGAATGGAATTAAAATGCAAGCTATACTCCTTTATTACTAAATTCATAATGAAACCTATATGCTTGCACAAGAAAAATAGGTTTTCATAATAAATAAATAAAAAATTTTAATTGGTTGGGATTTTTAGATTGCGTGGATTTTTAGTGTTGTTACAATACGGCATGATATTTTATAAATACATGGCCTCGGATGCCTCCCGTCTCAAACGGGTACACCGTACTGTACGTGCTCTTGCTTGAGACCACACGACCGACTTGCTTAGACAGTAGTAGTACAGTAGATACGTACACTTGTACACGGAGCTGCCTGCTCCGCTGCAATTCGCGAGGGCACTCCGGACAAGGCTAGTTTCTCGTTCAGTTGCACCGTTGCATCGCACGCAATGGTCGCTGCGCAACCTGTTTACAAGAGCGGGCGTCAGAAATTTTTCTGTCACTTGGCTTGCAGAGAAGCGAGGGGGCATTGGAGCAACCAAAGACTGTGAGATGAAACGGTGATTGGCTATTTCTTCCTCCTTTTCCGGGTTTGTTCTTTTGGCTGAAAATAAACGCTGATTTTAGCTCGTGCTGATTTGTTGTGAGAGAAAAATACTGTTTTGTGACTAAAAATATGCACGTTATCAGATAAGGCGCTGAATGCTGCCTGCAATATCCCTCCCTGCAAATTCCATGTGCTATCAACCCATCACGCAGACTCCGAGCTCGATTAGTAGAACCGTGTTTTTTATCAGCCAAAATTGTTTTCTACGTAACTCCTGCGTTCATAAGAGAGCATCTAACGGTTTACTCCATTTCACAGAAAGTTTTGATATTTTAACCTTTCTTTTTTACAAAATGTACTTAAATACCATGGTATAAACACAGCAAAGTTTTTGGCATTTTGCATTTGACCCCAAGAACAAAATCACCGTCATTTAATTTAATAATCTGTCAAATGACCCTAACTGACCATCATGTCATGGTCTTATCATTACAGCCTGCAGGCATGTTACGCCGAGAGGCGCAGACGCGACTGATCGCGTGACCGGGAGACGCACGCACCCGTCCACGGGCCCACCGCTCAGCGCCGCGGTGAGCCGCGCGTGGTCCTACCTGTAATGGTCACGCGCCGTTGCAAAACTTGTCGGTGCGCGGAGCGTACAGTACTTCCCACCCGAATTAAGGCCCTAATTAAGGCCCCACCAATGCCACCTCCACTCCGCCAACCTCTAAATCACACGCTCACCTACAAGTGGGACCAGAATACAATCGGTCCCACGCGTCATAGGGGGTTTGGGTCCTTTACGATGAGTGGCTGACCCCCGCCGCAGGAGGTGTCAGTGCGGTCAGCAGCTTTAATACGAACCTCACTCCCGATGGAGAAGAAAACGAAACAGAACGGCCAGTGGAAGCCGCCGTGCCGAGGGCCGAGGCGGACGGGCACGGTCACGGTCGGAGGACACCCCCACGGCCCCACCAACTCCGCCGCGGAGGAATGCGGCGACGAGTGGCGTTGCCGCCGCTGTAACCGTAGCTACCTGGGCGGCCGCGCTTGGCTCGCAGGGAGCGCGGGAGGAAGGAGGAGGAGGCTAGCATTATTAACTAGCTAATGGGGGTGTGGAGGGAGGGCGCGGGGTGGTGCTTCTGCTCCGGCGGGGGCGCCGGCGACGACGGGGGGCGGTCGGAGCGGGTCAAGGCGGCGATCTTCTCCGCCAGGGCCTCGGCGCTGGCGGCCGTCCGTGCGCAGGGGCATCACGGCAGCGGGCTCCTGATCCACCGGAACCTGCTGCTCACCACGCACGGCAACCTGCCCTCTGCGGCTGCCGCCGAGGACGCCGACGCGCTGCTCGGCCACGGCCGCCTCGTCGCGCGGCTCGAGCCGCACAGGTAAACATACATAACACCAGCAATGCTCGTTCCTGCTCCCGTCCGGATCACCGTGCCTTTTTTTTTTCTCCGTTCTATTCCTGCTTGTGCGTTTGTGGGATCGTGGTGTGCTTTGGCTATGTGGTTCTTAGTTCTTACACTGATTGCAGTGCGATCAGCCTGAGATCTGCCTGCGCCCGAGCAGGCATGACAGGTCGCTGCCGAGCGGGGCCCCACGCGGGTGCATTCCGCATTCGTCGGATTCGTCGGTGGTGGTGGACGAGCTGTTGCTGCCTTGCTGGGGCTCATGATTAGCCGTAATGTCGCTGATTAGGAAAGGGAATCGCTTCTCAACTGTGGGATTTCTGTTGGGTAGTTAGCAGTTGCAATAGTTGGTATAATGATGGTGGCATAAGTTTTACAACCCAAGTGGTTGCTCACATCACATGCTGGGCACTGTAAATGGCGCCTTTTGGTTGTGGGAATCGGAGTTGGTGGTTTGGAGAAGGCTGCGTAAATCTTTGTTGTTTTTTTCTTGAATGTAGTAGTGGTAAAGCATCTTTCTTGTCTTCCTTGGGAAGGCTTTTATGAGTTATGATACCCACAGTCAATAACTGGTTCATCATAGTCATAGGGAAAAAGTTGTACCAATCCTGGGTAAAAGTTCAAAGTGCCTTGATTTTCCCATTTTATGTCATCTCAGATGACCTTTGCTGCTCAGTCAAAAAATTATCTGAAAAGTAGTACCGCATTATGACTGCTATTTATATTACATTATTCTTATTTTTTACTTAGACTAGGTGAGTGCCCGTACGTTGTAACAAGAACATATATGGCCGTGCTAACCCTACGAGCCATATTAAATCCAAAGTTAATTAGATCAATATAGATTCACATCTCATTTTGTTAAGGATGGTTAGTAGAATTAAACTTTTCCGCACCAGAAAAACTTAGCATCAGAATTCTTGTGACAATACACACACCAGCCATTGTCCATCCATCCACAAGAACTCAATACAGAAGAAGCATTCGTAGTCGTAGCAGAGGGTTTGGTGTCGAGACATAACATTCAGAACAAAGTTTTACACCATTTTACAGAACTTTGGATGCCAATCGTCTAAAATCGGGTATATACAAATTAGAACATGCCATCACACCCCAACAAATCTCAATATTTTGTACATACACATCAAAACAACCTTCTTTGCCTTTAGTGATTATGATTTCGCCTTCCTCGATGCTCTCATCTTCTCAAGCAGCAGTAAGAAGAATGTCCTTTGGGCTAGGATCAATATCAACAGTGTTAGCACCTCCTTTGGTGTAGGATCAGTATCAACAGTGTTAGCAAAACCATCTTCCTTGATGGCCCCCTCATTGATGAGCACTTCGTTATCATCAGTAACAGCCTATTCAGTGATGGGCCACTTCCATATTCTTTAGTAGCAATGAAACTGACCATCACCAAAAAGAAAGGAAAATATTGGATTTCTTTTGGTTACCTTACATGAAAGACAAGGATGCTCTTGCATTGGATGCAGTGTTTGTTTTTATGATGATCAGCAGATTACTTGTGACCAGCTGTAGATTTTTCCCCAACTCTTAACAACTTTCAAGCTGAAAACATGCAGGGTTCATTTGTTGCTACACACAGCCAACCATTGTAGCTCTGGCGCCAAGGCAGTGCTATGTACCGCAGCTAGGGCAAGCCCTCTACGCACCTGTAGATTCATTCAGAACATCACACCATTGCTTAATTGTTTAGCTCTCAGTTCGAACAATAAAATTTAATGAAGTGTTACATCTAAATTGATTGTTTGCAGTTAAATATAGTTAATCTCACGTGCCCCATCCATGGTGTTGAACACCCTGACAAGGGTACCCTTGACGCTGGTCGTGGCGTGCATGGCCTCCATCCACAGTCGTGGCCATGCACCCTTGACGCTGGTTGTGGCCACCATGCATGCGACGTGCGAGCTCTGCGTCGTGATGCGTAACTGCATTTTCACACACTGTTATTGTATTTTTCACTGCATTTTCAGCAAACCACACTCCAAGACGACACATATAAGAGTTGATTACCCCGCACACCAGTATTGATGAAAACATACACAATTACTTTCAAGTTCCCTAATTAGCTGACAAGCCATTATTTGTTTCTCCTCCTCCACTTACTTTTTTCCCACTACATTCAGTAGCATCTTGAAGTTAATGTGAACACATCACTTGAGCTGTAGCCCAATGCTTACAAAGATTGTTCTCAAACAACAGATTTGGACTGTTCCTAAATCCATTTTCATGTAGTGCTTTGTCAGTATTATTGGTTCCATAAACATGTGATCTTGCCATGAACTTAAGTACTTGAGGTGTAGGGAAAATAAGAGGCACACCTTCAGGCATTCATCTGTGATAGATGTTCCACCAATGTTCAGGTGCGGCAGAGAATTAGCCTTTGAAACCTGCAGGGAGGTTTGACAAAACCACAATTGTTATGATGGCAATTAGCACCTTATGGAAGTAGTAGCCAGCACAATATGTTGAATCTAAAAATATTGGCAAACTTGAATCATTTAATATAAAAATATTTTCAAACTTGAATCATCCTGAGTATTTAAACATTCAGAAAGTAATCGGCATTCTGAATATTTTGTCGTTCTGAAAGCAGCAATCTAATAGATAGTCTAATCCATGTGTACACGACAGATGATGAGATAGCAAAGCAAGGCAAGTTATGCAATTCTAAAGTGACAATTTTTTTCTTGAGCATAATGCATAAGTCAAAATCCAATCAAGTAACATACGAATCTCCCCACAGATTCAATGTCCAAAATTTTATTTACATACACTCCAAGAATAGGGAGGTACTGATTCTTAGCGAGGAAGCCTCCGTCCAGTCGGCCGGCCGGCGGAGAGAGATGAGGTTCGGGAGGCCGCTCACATGTTGATGTCATGCTCCACGCCTTCCCCATCATCGCCCTTTGGCTGCGCCGCTCCGACGCTGGCGATGGCTCCTCTACAGCCTAGTGGAGCCAACACTTCGCGCAGGGCGGCCAGCTCCTCGCCAGCGAGCGCCGTGATCCCATGCCCCTGGCGGGCTCGCTCGTCGAGGCCAACTGTGCCACCACATCGTGTGTGTGTGTGTGTGTGTGTGTGTGTGTGAGAGAGAGAGAGAGAGAGAGAGAGAGATGCTCCCGTGCTACGCTGCCTCAGATGTGGCGACTTGGTGGCCTTGTCGCTGGGGCGATGTGACGGCCTTGGCGGGGGCACTGCTGCGGCCTCAGGCGATGCGGTGGCTATGGCGGTGGCGCGGCGGGGGTGAGGAGCCACGAGCCCGCGACCGCGATGAGAGGATGGGGGCGCGGCCGCAATGAGAGCATGGGGGAGGAGACGCGGCTGCCTTGGATGTGGCGACGCGGCGGGACGGCCTCATCAGGGGCACCGCGGCTTCCTCGAGCGTCGCACGGCAACTTCAGCGGTGGTGCAGCCTGGGCTGGGCCGATGCGGCAGGGGCGAGGAGAAGCCGGGAGGGTCGTGGGTGTTGGACGGTTCCGTGAAGGAAGAAGGTAGGCGCCCGGGTGAAGCGATGAGTAGCGGTGTTTTAGGCGCCGGGTGAATCGATTCGCTCATCTGACGATATCAGCCGGGTCTTTTTAGTTGTATGTAGAAGAGATGAATTCTTCAGCCTTCTTGATATTTGTTGTTTCTGAATCCAGTGCTACACTGCTACTGTCTCTCTGAAATGATTGTTTTTTTTTGTGCAGATTTTTTATCACCAGCTCGATTCTTGATCTTACAATAGTTGGTCTTGATTATACAGAGGGTGACTCGACCCTACAGGGTCAGCAACCTCACTATTTGAAAACAAGCTGCAAACAGAGCCTAGATCATGGAAGTGCTGTGTACCTTCTCGGACATACTGGGAAAAAAGAACTGATGATTGGTGAGGGGAAGGTAGTTATTGGCACAGACAACCTCATAAAACTCTCAGCCGATGGGGTGACATGGTGCCCTGGGTCCGCTGGTTTTGATGCCCAAGGGAACCTAGCTTTCATGATCTGTGATCCAATGAAGCTGGCCTCTTCTCCAACCGCAAGATCGTCCTCGGCATCCTCGTCCTCTTCACATTCATGGAAGAAGGATCACCCAATGCAATTTGGGATTCCCATATCTGTAGTTTGTGATTGGTTGTATCAGCACTGGCAGGGCAGCTTGGACGAGGTTAGCAAGCCAAAGTTACCCCTTGTTCGGCTGATGTCCAGCAGGAGTGATCACTCAAGCACCTCCTTCACCCGTCGTCATGTATTCAAGCCTGACGATGAAAATGATGATGCATCTGTTTGTTCAAAACCTAAACATCAGCAGGTATCAGGAAGCACAGCCACTGCAAGGATTTCACATGAAGCAAATCCTATAGTTGATCTGCGCACAAGCAGCGAGCAGGGTATTTCGACTCCAGAAATATATGAATCACCTAGGCGAAGTTCTTGTCAGGCTCAGAAGAACACTGCTGCACCAAGTCAACTCTTGGACATCAACTTCCCACCCAGGGTTCCAAAGACTATCTTTCTACCATTGCCTCTGAAGCAAATGCTTTCTGATGAGAACAATGTTGAAACATCCAAGCCAAAAAATCGGTCGAAAGACAATGGCTTCCCATCAGGGCTGATATGGCACCGTAATAGTGAGGCTGAGTGTAGGGAACCTCCAGTAGCTCTTCGGCAAATGGATTGTAGCAGCGAGGGACAATCGAGCTCATCACCGGCTGAGATACTGGAGTATGGAGGTCAAGACCAGTACAGCAGCGAGGAGGAAACAATGTACTCAGCTGAAACAATGGAAAGCAGGAACATTCCAAGCCCCAGGGAGAAACATGTTGGGAGGAGCCAGAGCTGTGTCACCTACAGCAGGTGGAGCTCTCCAAGGACCTCATCAATGCAGAATGGAACCTTGCGAAAGCAGTGTACACTGATCCCTGTGCGGAAGACACACTCACAGAACACAGTTCTGCCTCAGAGAAGTCATGACTACTTAAGCCCAACAGTCTCCTCGGCCATGAAGAAGAGGAACTCTATGGAACAGCAGCAGCCAACAAAGCCTCGACGGAGCACCGTCCAGTCTTCTCCAAAATGGATGTTTTAATGATTCTATCTGGTTTCATGGTGCAAACAATAAAGAAAGCAAATACATACTCTGTAAAAACTACTGCTCCTATGTTTCCGAGTCAAAACTTACCTGTAAGTCTGCTCCCTTCCCTCGGTTCTCTACTTCTCTCTCTCGGATCCTGTGTGCAGAATGCCATGGATAAATAAAGAGAAACAAAAAGGAGAAGAAAAGCAAAAATCATCACAAAAGGTTACAGATCAAATGTGTTGAAGGCAGCATTTGTGAGCTGCGACGAGCGCTGTTATATTGGTGTGTAGACTGGATAAGAACTGCTGTAGACTCTAGTGTTAAGCTTACAATTTTCAACTGAGCATTTTAAATATGTTTTTTTTTTGGTATTTTGCTATTCATACATAGGCATGATGACTGTAATCATTTTGTTTGCTACTGCGTTGTGGCCTCATGTACCATGTATGTCTGAATTAGACGAGGAAATAGGTTGAGGGTTGGCTAGCGAGTGAGTTTTTTGTTTCTCACTTTACCACTTGAAGCAGATACTGCAACAGATATGAAAGTTGTTGAGGGTTTAGGCTATATATATATATATATCTTCTCCGCAGTGTTGGCTGTGTGCCAGATTATAGCAATGTAAATAGCTTTTATGCTGATTGATGTGGCACAGTTCATCGTGGTCCTTTCCTGTATTATAGTTGAATAGTTCAAATAATTGAGGAATGGTCAATCTAGAAGTGCTCCGGCATCTCGTAAATGGGCTCCAACTGAGGTTTCTCTGAACCCGTTGTGCTAAGTTTATGAAGAGCTGGGAGAAACCATGTTTTCTTGACTTTGCCCGTCTAGTGGGAAAACGGTTCTGGCTTCTCGAAGCTTATTCCTCACTCGAGAAGCCCCGCCAAATGAGGTCTAAGCTGGAGGCTGTCAGATACCATTTGTCTAACACGGTCAGCATTTCTTGTACGTGTAGCATTTCAGTCATTTAGGCGGAAAATCATAAGTGTCCTCCCCGAGAATTTTGGGGGCCTCTGCTCTGAGTAGAGTATGCGCACTTGGCCTGCCAAATTTGGGGCTGGAACCCAGTATGACTGCTTGTTGCAGCTGTGCTGCAGCTGTTTCGGCTAGTTCGTGAGAGGAAGTTCCTGCAGCTGCAGCCGCAGACAAGCTGCAGGTAGTCGTGTTTCATTTTTTTTTAAATAAACTGATTCTTATAAAACTAAGGAATGATCTTTGTTAAATTCTTACGTCCCACCATCCTGTTTCTTGCATTTTTGCTATAAAAACAACTTTTTTAAAAAAACTGAACTTCACCGTTGCCACGGAGAAAACACAGAAAACAAGAATGCTGCGGGAAAAGCTCAGAAAAAAAAAAGAAATAAATCTCAGCATTTGGGCTGAAGAAGGTTTCTGGCGCAAACGCAGAAAACACGAAAGAAAAATCTCGCTGACTTGCGGTGGATCGAAGGCAGATGCTTCATTCATGAAGCTGAACCATGTCCTATGTCACTTGTCATTTTGTTAGGCAGGCGGGCAGCCAGTATCAGGACCGAAAACACATCAAGCACGAGACATCAGGAGTCAAACCTGTGCAATGAATCCAACTACGCAAGCATCATCACGGTCTCCTGTCGAGTATCTGTCTCCAGTCTCAGTTGATTCCCCGTGCACATGGAGATGCTACTGCCACTCTGTCTCACAGGGAACACGGCACGCTTAATCATTCTCCGTACGTCGATTGAACTCCTTAGATCTGTGCGTATATAAACCATATTAGCTCTATTCCAATATGTAATCTCTATTAATTTTCAATCTCTATGCAGCTATTCACACCATCTCCATTAAACATATAAGGCATTCATATATTGCTAGTTGTTTGTTGGCCATCGTCTTATAATTCTATCTAATTCTATTAGCCTTTTATTCGATTCATTCACTGTCTTGCCTAATTGTGATAAGAACCTCATCATAAAGAAGAGTTTCGTAGAAACGCGCAGGCTATCCTTTCTAGCTCTAATCAAAATCTGTTAGTCTACTCGAAAATAAACTAATATTCTACAGGGTCATTATGTTTCTAAACACAAGCCTAATGGTGGGTTACAACCTCGATCATGGCTATTGAAGTACCAATCGAGGTGGCACCAATATGTCACTTTGACTTACAATATGACATAACCATCGAGTCATGTCAGCTGTGAGTTCACAATCTATGAATCTATTATCTTTTTATACATCGATAGGATAAGTTTGACCAACTAAAATCTTAAAATGCTCTACATTTACAATCAGAGGAAGTTCAGAGGAATTATCTTCTCGTATTAGATGTCAGAGTCTAGAGGTGTCAATTCTGGAGAGAATTTTGCCACTTCATTCACCGCAACATGTAGGTCTCACCATCACACAGACACATGCATATTATTACAGAAACAAAGACATGTCTACGTAGCATCAGTGTATAATTTACCCATCAGCACAGACTCACGCAGCACATAAATAGCTTACAGGTCACTCCATGCAGAACGGACAACAAAGGATTTGAGAATGAGACGACGTCCATGCTAACTTTTGCAGCGTATTGTTGCTTTATCTGTAATCTGTATGTAATGTAAATGCAGAAAGTCATTAGGTAATCATGACTGAAGTCTCAAGTTGAACTTTTCGTATCCTCAACGAGATGGCATGCAGGAGTGGCAACGAGAGAGAGAGAGCAGCGGGGGTGAAGTAAGATGCAAGTTCCAGTACTTCTGCGGCAAACAATCAGATATCAGAAGAGAAGTTATAACTTGATTGCTCTCGCAAGATTTGCTGACATTTGTTATGCGACTCAAAGTTGAAGCATCATTTATGCACGAGTCATATTAGCACAGAAAATGGTATCAATATTTATGCCTCCAAAGTCCAAATAGGTTTACTGTGAAAATATACTTATTCGGTATTATAAATGCTAGTATAATTTTTATAGATTTAGTCGAATTTAAAACTGTTTGACTCGTCAAAATCACATTCTTTCTGGGACGTCGAGTATGGATCTTTAGATCATATATTACCTGTCAAATATCGTGTCATAGCAGAAAAGAATGAAGAAGGGAACAAGTACAAATACAATCCATGTGCTGATAAGGTGTGGCAAATCCAGTCAGCATCAGAAAAGGGTTTACATGATGACGAACGAGCTATCACATTACAGGGCACGATCAGGATGGAAGAGTCGTGATGGCATCCACTAAAAGGGCACTAAATCCATGCACCTAAACAAATATATTTATTCCAGCTATCAACAAACCACTATGAACAAGTAGCATCCTAATCAGACATCCAATGTGTGGAGACACAAAAAACAACAAAACCCCAAAGCAGTGACCTCTAAATCAACTCAGCCCCCTTTCCATTTCTCAACTAAACCGGATGTAGCAGTGACCACAGCAAAATACTAAGTACTACTAGTAGCTAGAAGTAACAGCAATCGCCACTCAACTAAGCAGGTGGGGAATTTATACAGATTCGTTACTACCCCACTCTCTCTCTCTCTCTCACACACACACACACACTCGCTCTTACTGTGACCAATCCAATTGAAATTGAATGAACGAATCCCGCGGGCGGGGCGCGGAGCTCAGAGGTTGCATCCGGTGCAGTAGCAGGACTTGGGCGTGAAGGAGCAGTAGCCGAAGGGGCGGTTGGGGATGTTGCAGTTGATGGAGTAGCAGCAGGGCGAGAGGACGCAGGCGCCGCTGGCCCCGCCGCAGCAGGTGCAGGGCGCGCAGAGCTGGAAGCTGCCCCCGAGCCGGCGCCGCGTGGCGTTGAGCGCGAGCGCCATCGCGCCGAGCTCCGCCTCCGCGGGGGCCACCGGCACCGGCACCGGCACCAGCCCCCGCCGCGCCGCCCCCGGGACTGCCTGCGCCTGCGCGCGGAGACGCGTAATGTGAGCCGGAATTGCAGCAGGGGGGTGTATGCGGCCCAGCGAGGGTAGGGGAGGAGGAGGATACGCTGGCGGCTGACGTGACGTGACGTACCTGGGACTGGGAGCCGTTGGAGGCCGCCGCGGCCGTGCAGAGGAGCAGGAGGAGGAGCGGGACCGGGCTGTGCATCGCTCCTGCTTGCTCTCTAGGGTTTTGTCGGTGGAGGACGGTCCGTTCGGCGCGGCGCGGGGCGGGCAGGCGGAGTGGGGATTCGGAGCGGAGGAGGGGAGAGGAAGAGGAGGGGAGGGATCGGGAGCCTTGTAGTGGCAGACTTGTACTGGTAGGCCAAGTGTGAGAAGTGAAGAAGTAAAAAGTGAGAGGGGCGCTCCCTTGCTCTTTTCGGAGAAAGCGAGGGCATGGCTCGGGATGGGAGATTTGGAATTGGAAATCCACCGCACACGTTGACACGCACCAGCTGGCGTCATGGCCTCGTGGGTGAGGATCGCGCGTGCGACAGTGCGGTGCGGGTGGCGCTGGGGAATTGCTGGAGACGGCCACGGCATGGGCACCCGAGGCCGGGTGGTACTCGAGCCATGTGTTGAGCGCCGGGGACTGCACTCAAGAATAGATTTTGACTTGTTTTCTTCAATATATTTCTTTATTTTGACGGTCAAGAACGGATTTGGACTTTTTTCTTCAATATACTTTTTTTATTTTCACGGTGGATGATTTTACAAGTAATTTATTGTAAGAGAAGCTCTAACGAACACGATGATTAATGGCGTTGGGGTCTCCAGCTCCTCCAAATCATGCGCAATCCATAGTTATCGAATCAATTTTTTTTCTCTCTGTTTGAACTTTGTAGTGCATGGTCAAATAACTCCTTTCGTAAACCAACCGATAGTCTTCATAGAGGAGAGGAGTCGAGAGTCGAGGAGCCTGGACTGGTGGAAGCCACCTGGCCTACATGACATGACATCACAAGAGAAGTCCTTTGCTTTTTTCGTCAACTTACCATATGATTAAACCTGACCACATGAAATGCGGCCGGACCAGGTCAGGCACATGAAATTTCAGTTGTTGGATTACATTTCAGGAGTATTGTATGTGCAAACTAATGGTGGCAATTTTCTCCAAATAATAATGGCGAAGGCGTGACGGCTCCGTTCGGCTGGAGCTAAAAAGCGCTTAAAAGCGCTTATTTTTCAGCACTTCTACAGTACTTTCCTCTCACAATAAATCAGCACTTCTACAGTACTTTCAGCGCTTTTCAGCTTCACCGAACAGAGCCGACATCCTCGAGTCCCGTCTGCACTGAATCGCTTGGGTTTTGGTCACACTGTTCAAATCAGAAAACGAGCATTCACAGATAAAACAAATCCCATTATCTGCCTCAACAGTCAACACCAGCTGAGTACAGGTTCCAAAATAAATTGTACTTCCTTAGTCCCAATTTATAAGTCATTTGACTTTTCCAACCTAAGTTTGACGACTAGTCTTATTTTAAAAATTTGCATAAAAAAGATAAATTTAAACCATTTTTGAAGAACTTTCATTAATAAAGCAAGTCATAACAAAAGAAAAGATACTTTATATAATTTTTTAATAAAATGAGTGATCAAATTGAGGTGAGGTAAAAAAAAAAAGTAAGAAGACTTATAAATTAGAATGGAGAAAGTAGCAACGATATAATATAATTTGAACCGCACACCAGCAGGCTTCAGGACGTGTAAGGA
Organism: Eremochloa ophiuroides; assembly: GCA_038502445.1. Lineage (NCBI taxonomy): Eukaryota > Viridiplantae > Streptophyta > Magnoliopsida > Poales > Poaceae > Eremochloa > Eremochloa ophiuroides. The sequence continues at coordinate 80,559,584 of JAHLJS010000006.1, forward strand.
ACCATAGGAGCAGGAGTGTCAAATAGTGCAGGCACCTGAAAACTGGTATTTCTGCATCTGAAGTTTATTCGGTTCCAAGAGTTATACCCAAAGATCTGGATTAACAAAAAAACAAGGGGGGCTGTACATCTCCGGTAGCAACTCAATTTACAGAACTTTGATCCCGACGGGAAGTTAGGAGAAACATTCACAGCGCCTGAGGCAATGCCGTGGATTTTATACATCAAAGTAGGTCAACTGAAAGAAAGACGCCTAGGATGCATATCCAGGACCGGATGGGGATCCCAGAAGGCGTCGCGCCATAGGTACATTAGTTGAAGCAGATGCAGAAGCAGACCCAGAGAAACCATATGCATAGACTCCCATTGGAGCAGCCATTGTAGGATGGTCAAATTTACAGTTGGCGCCGAACTTGCAGATGCCGTAACGAGAATAGAATTTGCACAATTCTTCACCCTAAAAAAAAGCATTGGACAGGATAATCAAGATGGCAGACCATTCAATGAGGTGTAGCAAAAGGACTAGCTAGTGCCTATTCATGAGACAGGCTCTATTTGTAACCAGACACCAGTTTATGCACTTGTCCCTTCAACAACTTGTATGCTACCCGGTAACTAATACCTGTCCTAGCAAATTTGCAACTTTTAACATTGTTCTAATCAGTGTCCAGGCACCAACAATGACGCCTGTAAGTCATAGTGAGATTTGTGGCTCAGGCCTCTATTTTTTTTTGTGATATAAATCAGAGCTCAACCAATACATGTAAAGAATGCTCTAATAGTGGTATCTTGGATATTCATCTTAGTGTCTTTAGTATGGTGTGCATTTATTGCTAGGAGAATAAATCAGTCATCGTTAGCGCCACTGAAATCAATCATCTAGCTGAGAAACAACATGTAAGGAACATCCTTCATTTTTTCTCTCACGCGAAAACCTCTTTATAAACAACATAGGCATATCACATTATTTGATTTTAAAATTTTTAGATTTGAACAACCAAGCAGTTGCATTGATACATATTCTCAATGAAAATGTGTTTCCACGAGAAAAATTACTGAGCCTATCCCAAAAAGAGATGAGGTAGTACAGCAATGAACATATTCATATATAATTGATAAAATGTCTTAATGAACATATTCATATATAAACAGTGGAATTCTAAAACAAAATACAACAGAAACAGTGAAGGGCTTATTGACTTACTGGACGTATTGGAAGACCCATTGGACTTAAGACACAATCCGGAGGGGGCAGTGATCTCACACGGGGATGATGGAACTTGCACACTGCGCCAAATTTACAATCTCCTGTCTTCATGTAATATTGGCATTCTGGTTCATCAGGTCTCTCAGGAAATATATTATCTCTCTGCAACGCATATTGAGGCACAGGAAGCGAACTGGATCTGTAGGGTGATAGCATTCCCTGATTTCCAGCACTAGCTTCACCTTGTTGTGAACTTCCATAAGTTTGCTGAGCCCCAGGTGACTGCAGCTGACCCTAAGAAGATGAAACAGAAAGCATTGGGCTCGGCAAGTAAAATCACCAACTATCAACCCTAAATACTAACTCCAATAATTGATGTAAGAAGAGGTTCAATCACAAATTATGAAATACATTAGAGAAAATACATTGCCTGATATACAATTTGCAAAAGATCAAATAAGCATGGGAAAAACGTTCAAATTAGTATAGATATGCACTCGCTGTTCCTCTAGGGAAACTCTAGAGATTCAATGTTTAATAAAGTTTTGAAGGAAAAAGAAAAATGTGATTGCTTTGTAATTGTAAAAATTACACTGCATTACTATACCAAATGAACTTACAGGATATGAATTCCAGCTCGGCACTTGAACAAGGCCCTGAGGTACAATCATTGATGCATAATTTGAAGGACTTTGCCACCTAGGGCTTGGTATAAAAGAAGCTCGTGGAAAAGCCCAGCTTGGCATAGTTCCAGTATAGGACTGTGGCCCAGCGCTTGCAGAGGAATGTACAGAAGTATAAATAGGAGAACCACGTGACGAGGGCACCACATTGAAAAGTTCCGGATGGTGGAATTTACAAGTATTTGCATATTTACATTGTCCTGTTTTTAAATAATAAGCACACTCCTTTTCATTCTGCAAAAGTAAAGTAGACTTCTTTTCAGCAAAGCAAACAGACATGTGTAGAAGAGGACATAAAATACAACTGGCAGCGAAAGACGAACCGGGCGGAGTGGATATCCTAATGTGTTTAGCTGCACCCTCCCTGCAATTCCAGCCTTTTCCCTGGGATGGTGAAATTTGCATGTAGGGCCAAACTTGCATGTTCCAGTCTTCAGATAATACTACAGGACAAATGTTCAGTAATTTCAGCTTCAATACTTGCACTTGCACAGCATGACATATAAGCTCCAGCACTCAATAGATTGTGTGATCAAAGATGTAGATCTGTTGAAATGTCAAGACTAACAGAAACAGCGAGATGTATAATGTAAGAGTACAATTACAAACCAGATTGTTCTTCAGAAATCTAAAGACAAATAGGTGTGAGTTCTTTTTCTAGCTGCGTGCATGTGTTCATCAATATGTCTACCACATGTCTAGAACCTTGCACTCTTGGCAAAAAACTACAAGAATCTGTTAGCTGCATTGATATTCTTGTCTCTACCAAATTATAATTAAAGTGTACGGGCCAGTTAAGCAATTTCGTAAAATCATCCTACAAGAACCAAAACTAACTCAGTCAGTAACCATATATAGCACTGTCGACCAGAAAAAAATCCACAAGTAAAACTTCTATGGCTCATGTTTCTGAAGGACAGAAGAATCAGTTATCACAGTTACCTGACACTCTGGCTGTCCTACTCTCTCAGGATATTCTCCCTTCATTCTGGCAGAGGCAATAGCCTAAAATTAAACAGAATCAACCTAACTTGAGAACAAAAAAAATAAGATATGAAGTAAAAAAAAAAGTAGTCAAATAAGCATCACTAAAGAACACAAATACCATAGCTCACAAGAGTAACAAAAAACCAAAGTATGAGACAAACAGCTGCCTCTGTTCCATTAACTTCGTTAATGTGGAATTGGGCTATTCTGGCAGACTAAGCAACAGGTCATTGCCACAGACAGTAGTTCATAAACTATGCTTCAAAGATCTCATGAACATTTTAAATGAAAAGATTAAAGAAACAGACAGCACCAGGTCACATGGGACAAATCACACAGAGTTTGCCAATAATAGGATGGATAGGAGGATGGGGCACAAGGCAAAATAATCATGTTGACACACTGCAGGTTTAAAAACACATTTTTCTGGGTTATCTTTAAAAATTGTGTTATCTACAACATACCATATCACATACTAGCAGGTTAACAGAAACTTCAAACCACAAATAAGACTGACAAGCACCTTAGACAAAACCTTATCATCAGCCTACTGGAACCGCTATCTTTTATGGTTTTCCCATGGGAAAAGTATTAAATACCAATAATGATCATATAGGCACATCATTACAGCTTTTCTTTTCAACACTTGCTTCTTGCATTTTGTTCTGTGATGCAACTTAAACACATCAGAAAAGAGGGGGGGGGGGGGGGGGGGGGGGGGGGACATTCTAGGTGTCTTCGGTTCAACAATAAAATTCCTTCCAACCGCACATGGTCCATAGCAATGCTGCTAATGTACATAACAACAATGATGATGGATAATGGAAAAACATCTGGTGATTCAAAGTCCAAAGCAATACAACACATAATCAGAGTTTGGAAAGGCGGATATTCACCAGATTCCTATCCGGAGGATGATTGAACCGGCAGCTCATGCCAAATCGACACAATCCAGTCCTGAGATAGTAAGTGCAGTCAGGTTCACCTGGCCGCTCAGGATATGACCCAGGTTGCATAGTGGCACCGCTGTTCATGGCCATCTGTTGCCACATCCCCTCTGCAATCAACATTGCACATACACTCTTAATACTTGATCATAAACCACAATAAGATATAAGAAACCAAGATCAACAAATGTGCAATGTCAGATTTTCACTTTAGTTCTCGCTGAGAGAGATAACTATCCACATTTCACACCAAAGGTATTCATGCAACAAATACCAAAATCAGCACTTTGCAGTGGTTTTAACCAAATCCCAACGAAGCATCCGTTGAATCTAGATGCTAGAACGGTGTAAACCTGCTAAAACTAATAACCGCCTCACGGTGTAACCCAATCCAGTGCCGCGGCAAAAACCCCAATTGGCCCAATTTCACGCCGAAGTGGAGATCACCGCACCATGATACGAATAACACAAGAGGAATCGGGATTAGCAACCCATGGTTCACAAACAGAGTACTCCAGGCGCAGGCTGTGATTCCACGAAAGGAAGGGGGAAAAAAAACGTAAAAACAGAGCACTGAGCTTTAACCTACACGGGCAATTGAGCACCGAAACCCCAATTCCCCCAACCGCGACACGCGCCGGAGCGCGAGCGGCGAGAGCAGCGGAATCCCTAACCTTCATAGAGCGCGTCGGGGTCGGGGGAGGACGTGTCGGCGGCGGGCGTGGCGGAGGGCGGGGGAGGCGCGGGTGCGGCGGTGGCGGAGACGGTCACCGCCGCTGGAGCGGGTGGTGGTGCCCTTCCGGCGTCGTCCATCGGCGGAGCGCAGCGGTGTCGGCGTCCATCACGCGATCGCGGAGGCGGGAGGAGCTGATGCTGCCGCCGCCATCCGGCCCGGTGCTCCGGCGAGAGAGGGGAGCAGCGAGTGACCTGTGTGGAGGAGGAATGGAAGAAGGGAGGGGACGGCCCTGCCCGTCGTATATTTATTTCTCTCTCCTCCTTTCGACGACGCGGTTTGCTACGTGCACTCGCGCGTTGCGCTGCGCCTGCGGTGCAGTGCTAAACACGCGCCTCCTCCTCGAGAGCTGCTGTACGGACAATCACCGAGGTCGTCGTATTATGGTGTACTCCCTCCGTCGTATTACGGAGTATCTCCTTTTTATTCAAAAAATTTGTGAAAAAATTAATTATTTTATTACGAAATGATTCATTATTAGAAGTACTTTAATCTCAATTTGTTTATTTTTATATTTTCACAGATTTTTTGAATAAGACAAATGGTCAAACGTCGATTTGAAAAAAGTAAAATACGACGCTTATTTTGGGACGGAGGGAGTACCATTGTAGGTTTAGCAATAAATTATAAGTGGTTTTAGTGAGAAAAGATAGAAATTAAGCCAAAGCAATATCCATATCAACAAATAAAGTAATACAGTATCATTCTTCATGATCTAACGAATTCAATAAAACACTTGTCACTAAAAGAGCATCAAAGTGACAAGTGTCATCAAACTATCAACGAGTAAAAGTATGGTAAGTTGGTCTTGAACCTCACTTTAAGCATCACTTTGTCATCTATCTTTATAATAGTATGCAAGATGCACAACGCTATCGCTTACTTGTCTTCTCTTGTTGCTAACCATCCGAGAGGCAATCTAACGAAACGGGTTCTGCTATGTAAAACTAAGCAACACGCGACAAACTAGTGAAAAGACTTGCAACACATGTATTTTCCACTCTATATTATAACTATGTGTTGATCCATTCGGTCCGTATTTTGATTAGGCTCTATTCGCTAGGTTTAGCTTATTTTCAATTACAGAACAGTATTTCTTTCACAATAATTCAGCCGTAAAATTCAGCTCAACCAAATTTTAGCTCACCCGAACATAGCGTAGATAGAAGAATGCCAGGTAGGAGATTACACAAGTCTTTTTTATATAGGAGTATACATATAAAAAAAAAAGAGCACAAAGAGCCCACGAGCTTTGACGCGTACTCCCTTTATCCCATTAAAATTATCGTTTTAGAGTTTTTAGACATCAACGTTTGTCCATTCGTCTTATTTAAAAATTTTATATAAATATCATTTATCTTATTATAATTTGTTTTATCACTAGAGGTACTTTAATAATTATTAATTGATTTTGTATTTTGTATAAAATTTTTAATAAGACGGACGGTTAAACATAATTTCTGAAAAATTTAAAACGACAGTCTTTATGGGACGGAGGGAGTACATATTTCTGCAGCCGCTCTCTGGTACGTTGGTGCACCTAACAATTTTGCCACGCTCTTTTGTACGCGTCCCGCGGTGCGGGGCTGCTCGTTTGTCTTTTTTCCACTCTCTCTACTCCTGATGCCTTGGTCTCGTGGCTCCGGCTTTTGTGCTGCGCGCTCGCTCGCTCGTTGCCCTGCCCATCTTTTGTGTTTTGTTCGGGTGTGAATTGTGAGGAGAGGAGCGGAGAGCATGCCACCGGAGTGACCTCAGCCAGTCGTTCCAGCTTCCCCCACCGTCCGTGTCCGTGTCCGTACCCTTTTCCTCTCCTCCTCCCCTTCTTCGTCTCCCTCGCTTTTGTGGTCGTGGCCACTGCCCACCGACCCGCTTGCGTTGCGCTGCGTGTGATTCGGCGGCTGTGGGCTCTCTGCTCGCCAGCCCCCGGTGCGCCTAGGCAGCCGGTCACGGATGCTGCATTGCCGCGGAGCTGACTTCTTGTGGTTTGTGGGTGGGATCACAACCGTCAACCAGCAAAAGAGGGCACTGAGGAATTTTTTTGGATGAGCCATTCAGAGTGCCTTTTGGGGAAATTCTGTCTGGGACCATTTGCATTGTTTGGGAAATCATGTCTATGGGTGGGTATAAATCGTCTTCACGCGTCGGTATGCGATATTATGATACTATATGCTCCAGGACCAGGCATCAATATCTTCTTTTTCGTTTGCCGTTTGGTACAGCTTCAAAAATTCGTAGAGCTAGAGCTGGTCATCTCTGGCTTAAAAAAACTGTAGAGCTGCAGTTGTGGGCTAATTTGAGGGTCTTTTGTTGAGTCGCCTTATTCTTCTTTTAAATACAAATTTGAAATTTAAGATATTCTCTTTATTTAACAAACACCCAGGTTCTGCGGTAGAGCTCTGCCAAAGGCCTTGAACCATGATGGGCAAGATTTGTACATGGCGAGATGGACCGAACGAGTAGTTCCACAGTGTAGAAAGCCTGAGCGGTTGAGCCCACCATGTTGGGCCTGATGGGCCTGAGCTTTAGATTCTCAGTCCATGAAAGACACGACTCAATGTTGCTCCGACTCCAAACTCTATCGCAACTCGTGGACTACCTTATACAAGTACACCGGACCTCAACATAACTCTTGGCAACTCTAACGCACTAGTGCTGGTTGGGAGAGTGAACTCGATGGTTAACCAGTTCGATGGTGGATTGGAGAATACTGGTGATAGTATGATCGAAACACTGAAGAAGCAGAAATGTGGAAACAACCCTGAAGCAAGATCGGCGGCGGCTGCGGGCAGCAGTCCCCGCCGGGCACAATGAAAATATTATGCCTGAACTGCCGGGGTCTGGGGCGACCCGAGGCAGTTCAAGAAGTTCGCAGCCTAGTAGAGCTGCATCGGCCCTGGTTGGTGTTTCTTTCGGAGACACGGACTTACTCTGATAGTGTGGAGGGATTGAAGAGATCTCTAGGCTATGCCAATGGCCTGGGGGTAGGAAGCTTTGGGAGAGGTGGAGGTCTGGCTCTTCTTTGGACAAGAGACATTGATGTGAAGTTTGAAAGCTGTGACAAATTGCACATTGATGTCACTATTCTTGAGGCGAGGACCCAGGTTGCGCGGTGGAGGTTTACCGGTTTCTATGGTGAACCAAGAAGAGAACTGAGGAGAAGAAGTTGGGACTGTTTGGAGTATCTCAACTCTACGTCCCATCTTCCCTGGCTGTGTGCTGGGGATTTTAATGAGGTTCTGGATGCAGAAGAGCAGTTTGGTGGACAGGTGAGACCTGAACGCCAGATGGAAGGTTTTCGGGATGCTGTTCAGACATGTGGCTTTGAGGATTTGGGATTTATCGGACTACCTTATACTTGGGATAACAGGCAGCAAGGAAGGGATAATGTTAAGGTTCGGCTAGACAGAGCACTAGCCACGTCAAGTTTTCTCAATATTTTCAATAATGTCAAGGTTTGGCACGAACAAACAACAGAATCCGATCACTGCTGTCTGATTATTGAATGCTCAAAAACTCGCACTAGAAGGAGGAGGGGTAGACACCGCTTCCAGTATGAGAACATGTGGACACGTGACCCGACGTACATGCAGGCGGTGGAAACAGCGTGGTGTGAGACAGATGAGCATACTTCACTAGGGCAGCTAGCAAGGCGACTCGACTCGCTCGGGCGCTCTCTGGCTGACTGGGGGTATTACACCTTTGGTTCAGTTCGGCAACAGCTGGCCAAACTACGTAAAGAGTTGGAAAGAATACGCGGCCAGTCAATTGGCATGGGCCCGTCCCGCGAAGAACGGCGTGTGATGAAGCATATCTCTGAATTGCTCTCAAGAGAGGAAACAATGGCACGACAACGCTCTCGGGTGGACTGGCTACAGGAAGGAGACCGTAACACTGCTTTCTTCCACGCCAAATCTAGGGAGAGAGCAAAAACCAACCGTATAGTCTCCTTGATTGATGAGAATGGAGTTATGACGACAGAGCAAGAAGCAATTGAGGGCGTGGCTCGGCGTTTCTATACTGACTTGTTCACTAGACAGGAACAGTTGGAACCCGAGGCAGTCCTTGATCATGTGCCATGTAAGGTTACACCCCAGATGAACGAACACCTGATGCAACCCTTCGAGGCTGAGGAAGTGAAGAAGGCTTTGTTCATGATGGGGCCAAACAAGGCGCCTGGCCCCGACGGGTTTACGGCTGGTTTCTACCAACGCCACTGGAACTTGTTGGGCCCGGGAATCACGAAGGCTACACTGGATTTCCTCAATGGAGGTGAGATGCCATCTGAGGTAAATACGACAACAATTGTTCTTATACCCAAGGTGAAGAACCCGCAGCATATGAAGAATTTTAGACCTATCTCATTATGCAATGTGATCTATAAATTATGTTCCAAGATTCTTGCTAACAGAATGAGGGGCTTCTTAGATGAGATTGTATCTGAGGAACAAAGTGCATTTGTCCCAGGAAGGTTGATCACGGACAATGTACTGATTGCCTATGAATGCACACATTACCTGACAAGGAAAAAAGGTAAAACAGGTGCTGCTGCTGTGAAACTCGATATGGCAAAAGCTTACGATAGAGTTGAGTGGGAATATTTGGAGAAAATCCTACTGAAGCTGGGTTTTCATGATGGTTTTGTGTCACTGATCATGAGATGTGTCACATCAGTGTCCTTTGCCATCAAAATAAATGGTGCTCTGACAGAGAGTTTCAGACCGACTAGGGGGATACGTCAAGGTGATCCGATCTCCCCCTATCTATTCTTACTGTGTGCTGAAGGTTTATCTTGTCTTTTGAAATCGATGGGGCCGGTGTACCTCTCCAGAGGAGTGCGCGTGGGTGTCCACGCCCCCTGGATCTCACACTTACTCTTCGCGGATGATTGTATAATTTTCTCAGAAGCATCGCGAAGAGGGGCTGACCGATTGCAAGAGGTACTGGACATTTACAGTCAAGGTTCTGGGCAGCTGGTCAATCGCGACAAGTCAGCTGTCTTTTTTAGTAGTAATTGTTCTGTTGAGGTGAAAAACGAGTTCAGACAGGCGTTGAATATCGACAATGAAGCTTTGGCCGACAAATATCTAGGATTGCCTACTGCCATTGGCCGGTCTACCTCTGAGGCCTTTGACTTCATGCCGTCGAGAATCAGGAAGCTAATTGGAAACTGGAGTGGAAGGGAGGCTAGCTGTGCTGGCCGTGAAGTGTTGATCAAATCAGTTGCCCAGGCCGTCCCTACATACTCCATGAGCTGTTTCTTGTTGTCAAAAACAACATGTAAGAAGATGCGTTCTCCCATTGCAAACTACTGGTGGGGAAGCTCGGCTGATAGCAAACGCATTCATTGGCTCCGCTGGGATCGACTAACATATCCAAAAACAATGGGAGGAATGGGTTTTAGAGACTTGAGGAATTTTAACTTGGCTATGCTGGGCAAGCAAGGATGGCGCCTTCTGACAAAACCTGACAGCCTTTGTGCCAAGGTACTGAAGGGAAGGTATTATCATGATGGTGAGTTTATGTCATGCAACCGAAGGAAGCACGCAAGTCATACCTGGCGAGCTATACTGGCAGGTCGGGATGTTCTAAAGCAAGGTCTCATTAAGAGAATAGGGAATGGTGAAACCACAAATGTTTGGCAAGATAGATGGCTGCCAAGCCATTTTAATGGCAAACCATTGACACCGCCTGAAGAACAGCTTGCTACTCGGGTGGCAGATCTGATATCAGCTAGCGGCCAATGGGATGTGGAGTACATCAACCAGAATTTCATCCCAGTGGATGCAGCGGCGATCTTGCGTACTCCGTTGAGACCCATGAGAGATGATATGTGGGCATGGGAACCTGAAAAACATGGTACATACTCGGTCAGATCAGCATATAGGCTCCTGGATATTGAGCGCATCAGGTCTGATGCTGGGTCCGAAGCAGGAGGATCTGGTAATGCCATCTGGAAGAGAATTTGGAAATTACAAGTGCCACCCAAAATCAAAGTTTTTTGGTGGAGGGTTATACATGAATTCCTACCAGCAAAATTGATATTGCACCGTCGGCATGTGGAACGTACTCCAAATTGCGAGGTGTGTGGAGCAGCGGAGGAATCTATCCGCCATGTGATGATGGACTGCACGATAGCCCGATCGTTTTGGAATCAGTTCAGAGCTCTGAATGGGGTTAAACTTCCTCTACTCCACCCTGACACTTGGGCTCTTGATATAGTGGAAGGGAGGGGTATTCTGAAGAAGGATCAGACTAAAATACTCATAGGCATGTACTCCTTGTGGATGCAAAGAAACAGGACGAAGCATGGTGAATCAGTAGCGCCCATTCGGGTGGCAGTGCAATGGGCAATTGATCTGGCGTTTGATCTCAGTCAACTTGTTCTACCACAGACTGGATCTCTGACAGTCTGCAATGAAGCTCACTGGCATCGTCCACCTGAAGGATGGTACAAGTGCAATACAGATGGAGCCTTTTACGAGAGGCAAGGGAATGGAGCAACCGGTGCTGTCATACGAGACCATGCTGGTGCGTTCTTCAGAGCAGGAGCTAAATGGTATGATCATTGTTTGGATGCACTGAGTGTGGAAGCGAATGCATGCAGAGACGGATTATCTTTGGCGAGACAAGCTGGAGTTCAGAGAGTCTGGCTTGAAACGGATTGCCAGGAGCTTCTGAACCTCTGGACAGCACAAGCAACTCAACGGTCATGTGTTTCAGCTATGCTTGAGGAGATTCGGGGAATAAGCATTTTGTTTCAAGATTTCAAATTTTCTTATGCACCTAGATCATGTAATAAAGTAGCTCATGCTTTAGCAAAGTCTGTCTCAGATGACACAAGGCTCGGGTGGTGGTCTAGGACCCCAGCCTGTGTTCAGGACCTGGTGACAACCGATTGTAATCTTGCTATCCCTGAATGAATGAATCTCCCAGTCGCAAAAAAAAAACTCGTGGTGGGCGGCGGCGAGCCAGCGACAACGCTTCTCCCTCGTTCTTCCTTGTTCTCAATCTCGTTCTCGTGCACAAATTCTGATGGAGACTACACGGCGCTGCCGGTAATTGACATTTTTCTTGATTTATTAGATTTACAGCCTCTTGCATTCTGCACGAAATTGTTGTTTGTGCTGCTGGAAAGATCGTGCATTCGTGCTCTTTTGTTCCATGGTTCTAACGGGCAGTAATGGGTAGTTTCTATCTCTATTAAATAACCTATATCATCTAGGCAAAATATCACACTAATTAACGAAGAAAGAGAACCAAAACACAGAAAACCGTTTCTTCCGGGAGAAACTGACATCTTTTCCTTGACCCACTGCACAAAGAAACCATCAAATCGCCGTTGGGAAGAAACCACCGCTCTCTGTCGCCCGTCGGAGCTCGCCCGCGCTGGCGACGCGAGCTCCGATTTTTCCCTCGCCCGTCGGAGCTTGCCCCGCCACCGAAGACGCGTGTTCATGGACGCCGCCGATGGACCCGCGGGCGCCTCCGCCGCCGCCACGCCGTGCACGCGCCGCACCCTCGACTGCACGAGCCGCTCGACCTTGACGGCGATTTCCAAAGGTACCCGCACGGCGGGGCGTGGCCGCTCCTTGCACCAGCAGAGGTCCAGCCCAGAAGATGCCTACGCGCCGCCGCGCGCACACCGGCCGCTGAGCTCGAAGACCGCGCGCGTCCCCGACGGTGCGGAGGTGAGCTCACAGGCCGCGCGCGCCCTCGACGGTGCGGATTTGCGTGCTCGCCCGCCGTGGAGGCCGCCACACGTACTTGCCCGCGCTGCTGCGCATTCGCACACGCTCACGTCTTGCCCGCCGGACGCCATGACCCGCGAGTATTTGCCCGCGTCGCGAGCACCAAAGACGCGCGTTGGTGGAGGCAGTCGTTCGCGTAGGCCAAGCCGCCGTCGCCCATGGAGCTCGCGTCCGCTCCGCTCAAGTCGCACCAGTGAGATAGTCGAATCCAAGCACCGCCATTGCCGGCGAGGCAGTGCTCGCTTGCAGTATTGGACGAGGAAGAGAAAAAAAAAGAAGTCTAATATTTATTACATGGACAAACTCTCATTGTTCATGGTGGTTTCTACCTTTACGTTTTTATTGATACTAGTAGCCGGGGCGCGCGTATTTCGGGTAAACAAACAGGCAACGTGTGTAGCACGAGGGCTGTCAGAAAACCTGGAACGTGAATATACGGAGTAGAATATGTTGCAAACAAATGAAGACTAATACAGTTATAGAGATAGGATATTAGCAGTTCAATTCATAGAATATAAAGGATCTTTAGATTGGAGTAAAGTGGTTCAATTCGAAGACATGGAACATGCAGCTAACATTGTTCTGATGAGCAGTACATAAAAGGCTGGGAATCTGTGAATTATGTCGATACCCATTTGGAATCCATTCAACTACAAATTGATGCATTACAGTTTGATGAATATGTACATATGAACAAAGCAGTGAGATATTTGGTGCAGTCTTAGGTAGGACTATAATTATTTTTCAGGTTAAACATGTGAGTGCTGAGAACAGCTGATCAATAATGTTTCATATACAAATACTTATTTGAGCGAATACAATTATATTCTAGGCATTGCATGGCATAGCATAATACATAATAGTGTAGGGTTGGTAAAAACGTAGTTATACAGCTATCATACATGGAGTTGTTCTTAGAATATGAGGCATTGGTCGGTGAATAAACAAGGACCTAGTTTGCTACATGGGAGATTAGAGTGGCTGTACAAATGTAGTTCAGATTGCTGGACATGAACATCAGACAAGGGCAGCAGAGAATTAGACCGAACATATGCTTGGATCTCCTGCACAGATTGAGTATAAAAAAAACAAAACTATCAGATGTTTCTGATAGAGGCTTATAAAAAAAACATAGACATTTAGAACAGTATTATACACACGCAAAAAGAGAAGTTCTTGATCATCCTGATATTCGACATCTGAAAAATTAGCTCGAGCAAGGTATTGGTATATATTCCAGAAGCACAACATCTACCATAGCACAATAGACATACCATTTTGGTCTGAGGAATCAAAGACATATCTCACTATTTGTTTTTGCAAAGGATACCGAAAATCAGGAAGAAAAATTTGAGTTCAGACGCAGCAGGTAATCATGTTTCCTATAAGAATCATGCAATCAAAGTGGTTGGGTTGAACAGGAACTCACCATCTGTTGTCACAGTTTGTGGACTTTCCTCCCATCGTTTGTCCATTCCTGAAATACTCACCTATCTCTGCATCTCTACAGCATATAAAGCAGGAAAAAGATGTCAGAATTGAGAAAACTTTATGGTCCATACTTACTGACACTATTGAGAGAAGAAGGAAATTTGGAATGAATGTACATGGGAAAAAAACACATTTTGATTTAATCGCAATGCAATCAAATATTGTGATCTAAATGTAGAAGAAGTACGTACTGCCTTCTGTTGAGGTGGTATGAGCATGGATGTGTAAACATGACAATGAGTTGTAATCTGTGTGCTTCATTGGCAGAACGCTGGATCTACATATAGTATTGATGCAAATATTTTGTAAAACAGAGCATATTAAAAAAGAAGTGTATATATAGGCAGATAGGCTGGATAAGCAGAATGCAAAATAGGATTCTGGCTATCTATGGCATTTTGTGCTTTATATATGTCTAATTATTACTCTTCTTGGTCGCTAAGTGTAGGCATCAAGGGAATCAAAGAAGAATGCAATGAGCTGATTTGATTTTTCCTAATTCCTTTACCTCACCCCACCACTGTAGTTTCAACAACCATACATATATAGAGCTATCATATGATTCATTACCTCTGCTAAAACAAAATGCCACGAAGAGTAATAGTTAGACATATATAAAGCACAAAAATGCCAAGAAGAGTAATAGTTAGATAGATATAAAGTAAGGAGCATGATAGGGGCAACACTAAGGGCTAAAAGTAATCTTGTATTGGTGTCCAAAAACATTTAACTGAACAACTCCTAATATCCCCAGCCAAGCACAGCTAATTATTTACTGAACCTAGTAACATAAACTCTCTGTTGAACAAACACATGCCAAGACAATTGCCAGCTCTTTGTTGTGACCTGTGGGATACATAAACAAAAATTAAAACTCCCAACCGCATGTTTCTGCTGCTAGCTCGAATCCCATGCAAGAATATGTCATTTTTTCTAAGATGGCACAAATATGACAATATTGTTGGTCCAGTAGGGGCATATCAAGCACACTCCGACTGCTCTAACGTGACTGAGTGAGAATGAAAGCATTAAACTTTACGTGGGCTAAACAGTAATAACCTACAATGTGAAATTAAATCATATGCTGTATGATTATTATACATTTGACATTCTCATTATAGAGGATAATACGTCATTTTAAGCACAAATAGAAAAATGTGATACCGGAACATAACTGCAATTAGATAACCTCATGCTCAACTGATTGTGGCCTACAATTCCTCTCGAAGGTCACCTATAAATTGTTTCAAGATTTCTAAAAATTGGAGATAGCGGATAGCTGAGTTAGAGATTATCAGATCGCAACTATAGCAAATTGCAGTAAACCTGATTGCTATTTTCGAAACCAAATGTATCTAGCAAGATACTCCCTCCGTCCTAGTATGTTAGTCGTTTTAGCTTTTTACTGTGCAGCAAAAATGCAACTGAACCTGGACACAAAGGCTGTAGAGGTACATTGAATACGCAAAGAATCTGGACATCCACTGCCAAAGCTAGAACGACACATAAAGAGGGACAGAGGGAGTAGTTGATAGCATGCATTTTTGATAAATACATGTAGATACATCATTGCCAATGGGGTATGCTCAGTAATAAAACCAACAGATTATGTCAAACAAAAACACCATTGACAATGGAACTATGCTCAGTAACAAACATATAAACTGTAGCAACTAACAAAAACAAAAGCAAACAACACATGCAAAAGGGAACTGCTAAGATAGAATGGCACCGTAGTCATCACCAAACCAGTGCAAATAGCAAGAATCATGGAAAAATGAAATAAGTAATAATCACCGCACAATTCCATTGTCTCAGTGTTGCAAAAGTTCATCATTGTACAACCCCAAAACCTCAGTAGGGAACATGACTGAAACAATTAATCATCATTCTATAACGAAGGATATTAGTTTGGCGCATGATTGGTACATTTAAAAACAAGAGAGTAGCACGAGCCGACGGCCTCATAGGGGAAGGGAACAAGAGGTAATGGAGGGGAGAAGTGGAGAATGTGCACCTCCGCCATGCGCAACGGACCAGATGCACCGGTGTGGGGCTCCTCCAGTGATGAAGGATGACGAGCCAGATCCACACATGTGCCCGTCCCAGGCGCTTGCAAGGAGAGCGCACATTGGAGAGGAAAAGGGAGAAAAAGTGAGGATGCCATGGAGAGAAACACCTTCCCTTTTTCGGTGCTGTAGGTGGAGCCATTCTACTCCAAGCCGGCCAACGGCAGATCGACAACGACCAAAGTTGGCTAATGGTAGATGGTGTAAGGAAAATGGACCCTAGGCCCATTTATAATGGATTTTGGTGTTTGATGATCAACATGACCAATATTGGACTAATTATTTTACAAGTGTTTGTTTTGAAGTTCAATAGGATGCAAAAGTGTTTTGGACTTAAGCAACGGTGTGATCCAAATGATCAACATCTCAAGTAAGACATTAGAAGGCATGCCGAAGTCAAGTGAAGAGAGGTTTTGGTTTCTCTCTCCCTCCTGCCGCGCTTGCGAGGCAGGATTCGGCGATTTCTGGAGGTGTCACTATGGAAAACATGCACCGGACCTCAAAGATCATGCACAAGTCCAAGACACGAGATGGAACCAAGTCGGACAACAAGATCACGAAGAAACGGAGTCAACCGGACAAAACAAGAGCGTCGGACGCTAAGAATCAAGGGCGTCGGACCAATGTTTGGAGTCCGACGGCTCCAGATAGTTCCTCTGGCGCGGAAGGCGTCGGACGCTGAGGTTGAAGATCGTCGGACTAAAGGACGTTCGTCCGACGGTGCCTGAGACCAAGAGAAGGAGTCGGACGGTATGAACAGTTGAGCGTCGGACCAATCGGTGTCTCAGTCCGACGGTTCCAGAGAACATCAGAGAAGAAAAAAAAGGCGTCGGACGTCGTCCGACGGAGAGCGTCGGACCAATGTTTATCGTCCGACGGTCTTGGTGGCCCACCTGTCAGCGACTGCATCGCGTGCTACAACGGTCGAATTGGGAGAAGCGTCGGACGCTGAGGAATGGTCCGACGCCCCTGCATCGTCCGGTCCGACGGTTCGCAGAGAAGCCCATTGAGTGTTCCAACGGCTACCTTTGCTTTGGGGCTTATATATACCCCTCCAACCGGCTATGGAGTGTGTGGAGAAGTGAGGGATCATTCCAAGGTTGTTGCTACACCATTCTAAAGCTCTCCACTTGCATAGTGCTTAGTGATACACTTGGTGATTACCATAAGTGCTTTGCGAAGTGTTTAGGTTGATTAGACCACCGCTTATGCGCTTGCTCTAGGTTGTTGCCTAGTGTTTAGTGAGGTTTGCATACCTCCAACTCACTGGTGCTTGCGTGCACCGTGCTTGTACTCGGCGGGGCTTGTAGTCTTGCGAGACCACACCGACCGCGCTTGTGGTGTGGCCGCCACCATGTACCGAAGGGAACAAGGCCCGCGGCGGTTTGGCCGGAAGCTTGATAGTGAAGAAGTCGGGGAGCATCCGAGGAGAGGCTTGCCTTGCGAGGCACACCGGAGACCCACTTGCGTGTGGGGAACACCCGGGGCTATCCACGGAGTGACCCGACCGGGAGCTTGGCCCTTGCGAGGGATTCCTTGCGAGGGGCTCCAACGAGGACTAGGGGGAAGCTTGAGCGCTTCTCGATACCTCGGTAAAAATACCGGAATCGTCGACGGGAGTTTGCATCTCTACCTCATCTTTACCTTCCGCATTTACATTGCTTTCTTGGTTGTGTGCTTTACCTTTCCTAGCTTAGTTGATAGGCTAGTTGATAGGGTTGGAACCTAGCTTGCATAACTCTTTTGCGGTAGAGATAGCAACACACTTAGCAAAACCTTAGTTGCACATTGGATAGTTTACTTTTGTATAGGTTTTGCTAAGGTTAAGAAAAAGAGGCCATAGATTAGAAGTAAAGTTTTTAGTCGCCTAATTCACCCCCCTCTTAGGCGTCACGGTCCTTTCAGATGGACAACCAGATCAGCTCAGAACCGGTCTGACCATAGTGGTCTGGGTACAGAAAATCAATAAACGACATTAGCACATCGGCAGATCATCATCAGAGAAATAAAACCGAGATCCATGTATCTGCAAATTTGAAGACAATACTGTTTTATGCTCATCCATTACTAATAGAAATGGCTAAGTAAAATTCTATTAGAAATCTTATATCAAAATTCAAATCGAAGAATGTATATTTCAATTCACAAAGCCTAACCATATCATCTCTTTGATACACAAGAAGCTAACGTACTGCGTAGGACAGTTAATCTATATCTGAAATGAGAATGCCTCCACAAATACACCAAATTTATAAATATATGTAAGCCTGTGACAAGCAGTGGATGAGATTTTTTTTTAGATTACAAACTCGTGATGCCATCAGAAAATATATTAGCATTAAGCTAGGTCTCACTTATTAACCGTCTTATGGTAGCCTATTTTTTTAATAAAATAATGTATTAGCTAAGAATCCATTAATCATATCAGGTGAACCTATAACACATGTATTGAAATCTGGTCATCAGAAAAAGAAGGACCAAAGGAACCTCACATTCTCAAAAGCACTAAACCGTGAAGACAATAAAATCCAAATTAAACGCATACCTGCAAAATTTAATAGAAAACAGAAGACGAAGCAATCCAAATAATTCTTATATAGGGAAAAAGGCAGGAGGTAGCAACTCATCATGAGATAGCAGATGAAACGATAGCAACGCAATGCACCCATGGCCAACCTCGAGCCACGAAATCTATGTAAAACAACTAATAATGGGAGCCAAAGTAACCAGAGATTATAGCAGAAATCACACCAGATAACATGTAGTGTCTCTGCTGTAGACTAGTTGGTTTAGAAAAAAATTTCATTCATATCATAATAGCAAAAATTAACCAATCACTGAAACAAGATTGCCTCAAGTTGAGAAAGCAATTTTAGGAACATACAGTTGTACCTGAAATTGGGTACCTCTGTGAGGTTTGTGTCCTCAAACTTGTGGAAACCAAAATTAGGAGAGGGCATCCATCGTACAAAACTGCTTGGTCCAATCTCCGACTCCTATCTGTGGTAAGAGAGGCAGAAGCACCAAAGGCCAGAGCAAGATTTAGCAACTGAAGGACCTAAAAGTAGCAGGGGCTTACTGGGATGGCCAACCCAGAATTAGTGAACCAATCAACCATCATTTGCAATGGAGTGTGCTCAGTAATAGAGAAGCCAACAGGGTATGTATAGAAAGGACACCACTGGCAATGGTAATGGACGTGCAATCAGTAACAAATGCAGGAAATGTAGCCACCAAGGCAAACAAAACAGTGCATGGAAACAAGAACTAGTAAGAACTAATGAGAGGCATCTGATAGCAAGAATCATCGAAGGGCGAAATAAGTAATCATCATTGTGCAATTCCATTGCCTCAGTCTAAAAATGGTTCATCAGGCATCTGATAGCAAGAATCATTGAAGGGCAAAATAACTAATCATCATTGCACAATTCCATTGCCTCAGTCTAAAAATGGTTCATCATTGCACAACCCCAAAACATCAGTACAACAAACAACCATCAGTGAGCAGGTAAAAGCTATATGGTAAAATGAGAAGCCAATCTTGGTAGAATTTTGTGGGGACAACTCGAGGCATTGATCTGCAGATCCAACAGGCGAAAAAATTTACGGCGACATGGACGATGGTTCTGCCGGAGGAGCCAGCCATCCTTGTCTAGGTTAATTATCGGGAGGAGAGGGAGAGGGGAGAGGGGCGCCTCGCTGGTCGCACTGCCCATAACCCTAACCCTAACCTAGGGCACCTCGTGAACATCACCTGCAAAGGGAGCTGCGCGGGGAGGAGACGTGGAGATGGAAAGAGAGGGAGAGGGGAGGAGGGCAGCCGCGCCGCAACAGCGCTGCTGTCCGAGCCGTGTCCGCCCATGGCGCTCTGCTCTGCCCCAGCCGTGCTCGCCACGTAGCCGTGCCGCCGCTGCGCCGAGGCCGAGAGGAACGAAGGGGAGGGAGAGGAAGAGGAGGAGGAGGCGACGTGGAGGCTGGGGTGGCGGTGGGAGCGGCAAAGGCGCCGGCGCGGCCCACGCCCTCTTGTGACGCCACCAAATCGGGAGAGAACGAGAGGCTTCAGACTCTCTCTCTTTTTTTTAAGGCGAAGAGGGGGATCGGGAGGAGAGGAGTTTTTTTTTAACCCGGAAGTTGGAAGCTGGGTATATATTGCCTTCTCTGAATTCTATGAGAAGCTAGAAATTGGAGAAGCATGGAGCAGGTAAAAGATATATGGTAAAATGAGAAGCCAATCTTGGTAGAATTTTGTGGGGACAACTGGAGCCATTGATCTGCAGATCCAACGGGCGAAAAAATTTACGACGACGTGGACGGTGGTTCTGCCGGAGGAGCCATCCATCTTTGTCTAGATTAACGGCTCTAAGTTTACACCTTGTTTTATCATAGGGACTCCCCTAGTTCAGCAAGACGCTACCTACTCCGTGTCACTTTAGAGTCCAGGCTCTAGTATGGCTTGCGTTTTAGGATCCGTTTAGATGCATTTTGTTTTGAAATTTTAAGATTTTGAGCAGAGAATATATTTCAATAAATGTTTAATTATAGCTTAAGTAGGTTCAAAAGATTCATCTCATGATTTATATGCAAACATGTAAAAATTTTATTTGCATTTAATGTTCCATATATGTACCGACATATTTAATGTGACGGATATCTTGGAATTTTAAAATATACTCGCACATCAGTATTTAGTATTTAATATAGAGTGCCAAAAAAAACGTCCAGAATGGGTGGTCCAATCAGCTCATTCAAAGAATCGACACGTCACAAATCAACAAAGAGTGCAAGGCGATTCTATTTAGATTCACTAACAAATATTAAAAGTTAGGTCATATAAATATTTGGAAATATACATGAAGCATTATATATTTATAAAAACTAAAATTAATCTGACATCTTCGCAAAATATTACGAGACGAATCTTGTAAATCTAATTAAGTCATATTTAGACACTTATTATAAAATTTAATACTACGTTGCTACAATAAAAAATTTTAACAAAATGAACCATCTAAACACCTCAGAAGAGATGGAACTCGATGTGAAAGGTCTCAAGGCGCATGACTCGAGTGAATCGACAGCCAAGTATCACGCCGCTGTCCGAGTCGCCGCCGCCGCAGCCGTCGTAGCATGTGACTAATATCGGCCTGTGCTGGACATGGCTAGGGCCAGGCTCAATGCGGCAATGCAGACCCGCGAGATTAAGGCGCATTGGAATTTGGAATTTTAATACTGTAACAGCACGAAATTTTTTCTAATAAGTTTTTAATCATATTCTAAATAGGCTTAAAAAATCATCTCGTGATGTATATATAAACTGTGTAAATATACAAATATTTCGTTTATATTTAATGTTTCATGCATGTGCCGCAACGTTGATGTGACTAGTTAGAATGAGAAGTTGGACGGTATTTAAAGAGGGTCTAATTGTAATCAACTAGTATTAATAGACTGATTTAAGATCATGCAAAATTGTTAAGAGGACAACCGATGAGCGGAGCGGATACGTCGCCCAGACAATGTTATTCTAAACGCTAAACGGTAAATAGTCGATCACCCTTTATTAGCGTTTAGAAGATTTATAAACGGTGTTTAGATGAAGTTAAACAATCTAAACGATTTTATACTATGACAATAAATATGTATAGTTGTGTATGTAAAAATTAAATATGTTAGAAAACTTACCTATTTATATATGTAAAATTCAAATATTCTACCAAATAATCTTTTAGAAAGAAATCTAAACCTACAATACTTCATATAATTACAATGTTAATTAGTTTCGTCTTGACTGTGATAGTCATATATTCCTTTAATTGACTAAATTATGGATTAAATGGTTGTGTATCTCATTTGATCATGTTTAAGTTGATTCTAATTGGACTATTTAGACGGGATTAAACGGTTTAGACGGGTTTAAATGGTCCAACCGTTTAATTCACCGTTTAGGGCCTAAACTGCACATGTGGCTTCTGTTTACCGTTTAAACGGACTAAACGGTTATTTAGCTGAACAGTGCGCCCAGTTACATAGCTAAGAGATTTTTGAGACAATCATTAGGTCCATTTGTAGCATCTAGATGTATTTTTTAAAATGCATGTCTTATTAGGTGAAAATGTGAAAAATTACCCTCACACCGCTCCTATAAAAGGGGAAGAGTGAGGAGATGGAGAAGGGCCTAGCCAAATTGATTTGATTTTTCTCAATTGCTCTTTAATTTTATATCTAATTTGTCTGGTCTAAGACCAAAATTGTGAATGCTTAAGAGCTTAGCAACGCTTAGTGCTTAACGCCTTTTGTAAACTTATTTTTTATTTATTTTTGGATAGCTAAAGATAGCATAAAATAGTATAAGTCCAAGCTACTATGCATAATAAATGTATATGCATGTGAGTAGTTTAAATTCGTACACAAGTAGCTAAGATGGTAAGAACTCTCGTAAAAAAATAGAAAATATCAGTGCTAGAAGGCACCTAGGGCGGCCACCCAAGATGCTGAAGGTACAGAACTGCTAAAAAAGACACCAAATGAAGCCACCTACGAGGTGTATTGTACGCGACAGAATTGGAGAGTACTAACACAGACAAATACACCCAGAACGTGTAGAAGACGTAGTCCTGTAAAAGTTGCATTGGAGACAGCATCGGGTTATAAATAATCGGAGGAGAAAACACCAGAACATGTATCTAGTTGCTAAAGAAGAAACCCAGAACGTGTGACAGCATCGGGATTGATGGTCTGCTACTGCATCCTATAAAAAAGTTGCACGCAGTGACCACAGCTGAAGTCCCAGTGATGATTGTAGTGGCCAAGTTCTGCTCCGTCTTCTCTGCCCAATTCACCTGTGCATGGTCAGCAGCACCCTCGGATCTCCTGAGAAGAAAAAAAAAATCAAATAATCAGCAGGTTGGCGGAGCACGGGGTAACCAAGCTACGAGCAGGTTAGCACGAGCAGGCGGCAGCTGCAGCTAGGGCCACCGGTGGGCGCGCTCTGGTCGCTGGACAGACGAAGGAAGAAGAAGAGTGCAGGAACGACTTACCAGGATAACGTTCGCCATCGTCTCCGCTCGCACGCAGGCGATGGAAGAGTACTGACCTGACCTGGCTGATATGGGCTATGCCACGGAAGCGAATAGACTTGAGGAAGGGAGGGAGGAGGGAGTACTCGCACGCCTGAACCTGAAGTAAAGAAGCAGTCTAGGAACCACTAGGCCGCAAGGGAGGTGACCTGCAACCTGAAGTACAGAAGTAACTCGAGGGACAAACGATAACTAATTTGGCAAAAAAAAGTTATGTTGTTTCGTATTCACTTTTGGAGAAATAACATGTCAAATAGCACATCCTTAACCGTACATTCCTACACCAACCTTGCAGAATTGAAATGTAGGTTTAATAAAGATTGAGGAATGGATAATCAGACACGTCAAATGATGTTTCACTGTAAATACGCATAAATACTGTCACATATACAGCAAAAGTCTGACATGCAAGGGTACATAGTTCTACATCTTGTTAGAAGAGAAGTCACAAACTCAAGCATAAACAGGTTTGAGCTAACAATTGTTCATGAGCCTTATAAAGCTTCTTTGCATATTTTTTTTTCATGTGAATAGAATGAAACTTTTACAGCTTAAAATGAACAACAGTTGCACTCTACATAACCCAGGTAGTGCCAATTAATGTAGCTATTGTTACTGCCACAAGTTTGTCCACCTTTTTTTTTGTACACGCTGTTTTCATCCAACATCATGTTTTATAAGGGCCAATCGGCGAGAAAAAAGGGTTATCTTTGGTAAGGAGTAAGGACTCATGGATGAACCTAAGTACGGTCGGGAACAGTACAAGAGACTCTAATGTGCTGTATTCAACATAAAGAAACATCTATGTATTTTTTTTTAAAAAAAAGAGAACCCATGCTCCAGGATGCATCCCCTAATTTCATTTAATTCCCCTAAGTCCGGATGGTTTTGGATGTATAAAAACAACCTATACCACACAGATTGTTATGTAAACGTTAAATCATTTTTATGTGGGGAAAAACTTTAGAGATTGTCTGAGAGCGTGTGCAAATGTCAATTACCAGAGGCGGTGTAGTTTTGCCTCGAAGGCATCCAGATCAGAGGCAAGCCGTGATCGAAGCGTCAGTTTGGCTGATGAGAGCTACGATTATCTTCTGCTCTGGCATTAGATCGGTATTGATGATAGCCGTGTTGAGCTTCTAGTTCACTGATCTGCACACAACCAGTCCACATCAGTGACAAAACAAATAATTAGTATAGTAACCATATCAAATTTCAAGAGTGAGGGGAATGTCGACACACCTTACCCCATAGTTTTATTTGTTAAACATGTGTACGGGCTAGCATTGTGCCTAGCTGTCTGCAACAACCGATGCAAAGTGTTTGAGGCGTGGACAAAGGTAGCAATGGCATGTTGAGTAATCTAAATGGAAATGGTTCATTAATTTGTCAATTTTTTTTGTCACTATGGGAACGGTTCAACGCCTTTGTTATTCAATCTGCTATACATTATAATACATCTACATGGGAAACTGAGGTTTATGTTACCTACAACAACATGAAAGTTCTTTAAATTTTCTCACCCTGTTGAGATAACACCCGCAAAATCATAAAGAACTATCTTTTATAATACACCATTCATTGCTTACAATTTCTTGCATGTTGTGATAGCATTTTATGAAAGCTTCGGGTAAACAAAAGAGATAAAAAAAATCATACTTTATACTGGTAAAGAGCATTTTATGAAAGCTTCAGGTAACCAAAAGAGACAAAAAAAATTAAACCTGTAAAGAGCTCATCCCTATCAACGATAGACAGTAAATGGGAAAAAATATCGCATTTCATATCCCATTGTAGAAACGTGAACCCAATGTGAAGTTTTGTGAGCGATTAGAAAAAGGTCGGGATCGCTATCAGCTGTATATATGAATGCCCACAATATTTGGCTACTAGTTAATAATCTGGTGATTTAGCATATAGCACAATCACACGGAAGCATAAACCTTGAATAGAACCAATTTTTCCTAGATAGTAATGAAGTGCAGGAAGCCAAGAAACAAGATTGAATTTTGTGGCAGAGAAAATTAGGTCATCATTGCATATAATTGTTTCAGCTCATCAAGAATTCTAAAAAAAAGGACCATATATACGACAATAGCTCATGTCACTCCATATGCCAAATGCCTCAAATCAATAGCATATGGCAATGCTTCACTTGAAAACCAAATAAAACAATATAATAAAAGACCAATAATCATGACCATGTATTTTCATTTGCTATAACCATCCTAAAGATACATGTTTTCAGCATCATTAAACATTGGCATGCGTGGAAAAAAATGCAAAATAGCTATGTCATGGAAACATGGACAAACACATGGCAGTGCTATATTCTAGAGAAAAATAAAATTGTTTCCACATCATCAGCATTGACATATGGTGAACCTAGAACGGAAAATAGTAATGTCATGAAAATATGGCAAGAGCTATCAGAAGCACTGTTGGTATTTTTAATATCACTTCACGTTAAGTTGTCATCCCTAACATGATGTCAAAAATTAAATGTAAAATAATCTTCACTTGCCTCCTAAAAATAATATTATAGAATATATCCGCAAGCGCACAGATAATCCTCCTATTGTAGCACTTCACCCGGTAAGTATTCCGGGTATCGTTGATTTGTTTTATGCCAAAAGGATAAAGGTGGCATTCTACTCATTATGATAATCTACAATAATGATTGGAAAGATAAATGTGCAGACATATGATAACCCATAACTCTAGTGCTTTAACGATAAATAAGTCAATGATAACTGGTAATGATAACTGAGTAAATGAGGTAAATGGTGTTCCAGAGATAGAATATAGAGACTCACTAATGTAGTAAGACAATCTCGAGATTCAGCTAAAGTAAAAGAAACCTATGTAATTACTAAATACAAAGTATACAGCCTACGCCACATGACACATCTTCATCTATAGCATAATCATCTCAGAAAACATCATAAGCAGCATCATCTAATGAGGATATTAAGACACAAGGGTCACCTCCTTCACGACCGCGCTCTGCTCGTCCTACGTACGGGGGTGGACTACAGAGGAACCAACGCAGCTATCACCTACGCGGACTACCACACGACCCGGCACGTCAGGGTGCCTCCATATGTACACAATATATATAGACACCACATCTACATAATGCATACCACCTAACTCACTCGAGTACTGAATTAACCGCTTTACGATCATACGACAATAATCATCACCAATCACAACTATATCGAATATGCAACTAGAATAAACTAAGAACTGAATAAGTAGCAATATATTAAAATAAAGCAAAGTCATAATGAGATACAAGATAATATTACTGATCTCCAGACGAACGGATCTGGAATCCCTAGCGTAGCGCCCAACTCTACTTGAATCTTGCTAGGCGCCTAAACTATGAACTTGAAGAACTAAAGCCCTATTTCTAATCTCTGAAAACCCTAACTTCTGTCTACTCTTGACGGATGAAGCAGGAGGAATGAATTGGTGTTCTGGGAGGGGGTCTGCCCTTTATTTATGGCCCGGTGGGATAAACGTGCGCCGTGTGATCAAACCGACTTGAACAAAGTGCCCAGATGACTCCAGAGAGACGGTGGAAAAAGACTCCAAAAGATGGGCCGAAACCCTAGAGGGGGGCGCCGGCCGGCCCCACCCTGGTAGGTCTCGGGCCCCGGTGTTTCGGGTGTGTTCTAGATGCTTCTAGTGTTCTCGTGATAATGTTTACTTGGCGGTTAAGTTTTCGTGGTAATTAAGCACTTTAATCCTTCTTTTAAGCCTTTCTGGAATAATTCCTGGAAAATACACAATTCACCAAAACTCAGTGGAATTTATCAGTAATAACCCATATGCTTCTATCATTGATCTTCCCTTAGCATTAGTTGACGGTATAACATTGATACTTAACGACCGTCAACAATACCCCCAAGCTAAGTCTTTGCTAGTCCTTTAGCAAAGTTAACATGAAATAATTTATTCAGGGTTCCATAAAATGTATAACTCCCAACAAATACTTAAATATTTAAACAGAAATTCTTCTCCGGATTGAAATTCATCAATCCACCTTTCAAACTCATTCTTATTCTTTTCAATCGTGGGGCTTTTAAACTAAGTCTTAGGTAATTGAGAGATAAAATAATCAAGCAAACACTAAGTCTTTCATCCTTTGTTTCAACCATTGCTCCAGATTTTTTTTGAATAAGTATATAATTTTTATTTAGGAAATAATGAGAGCCTACTAATAAGATTGCAGAAGACTACTAAGCTATACATCACGATTGAATGTGATTAAATTTCATTTTTGAACTCCTATGGATTATCCTCTCTTTTCTGTCTTACTGAAGAGTGTGGGTGTCGGGTACCAAAGTTAGGGGTACCCAACTTCGATGCAAAAACGCTCATTCCCAACATGGCCTGGCCCAAGTAAGGCCAGTGGAAGCCCACGAAGGCCGCGTCTACAGAGGCCCACGACATCATTCCACTAACGACAGCCTCCTCGGGAGAGCTCGGGAGAGCTTGGAAGAGCGGCGTCCTCGGCGTCCAAACCTCCGATTCGCCCGAGCCTCCTCGGGAGAGCTCGGGAGAGCGGCGTCCTCGGCGCCCAAACCTCCGATTAGTCTTCGATTCGCCCGAGCCTCCTCGGGAGAGCTCGGGAGAGCGGCCTCCTCGGCGCCCAAACCTCCGATTCTCCCGAACCTCCTCGGGAGAGCTCGGGAGAGCGGCGTCCTCGGCGCCCAAACCTCCGATTCGCCCGAGCCTCCTCGGGAGAGCGGCCTCCTCGGCGCCCAAGTCTCCGATTCGCCCGAGCCTCCTCGGGAGAGCACGGGAGAGCGGCACCAGCTCGGGAGAGCTCGGGAGAGCGGCATCCTCGGCGCCCCAAGTCTCCGATTCGCCCGAGCTTCCCTATCCCCCTCGAGCGCAATCTCGCAAAGGCATCCAAGGCGCAGGTGATGTCAGCGGAGCAATCTTGGACCACAAGAGATCTCTCTGACCACTTTACAAGCACTCTCGCGTCAGGACAGACTCTCGACGCGACTGTGCTTCGCATGCTCCTGACGGCCATACTCTCTCTGACCACTTTACGAGCACTGTCCCGTCAGGACATACTCTCGACGCGACTGTGCTTCGCACGCCCCTGACGGCCATACCACCTGTCCTCCACGGTATGGTCTACGGTGGGCCGCCCCGTTTTCCGCCGGGACCTATCAACTCCGACTGTGACAGTCCAAGCGCCTGACGACGGGCTACGCAAGAACGGGAAAGGCGCCTACTGCGCTGTCCACTCGAAAGGACGAGCACGCCTTCCATCCGGGCTCGCCTGACCCTCGGGAAGAGCTGTTCAAAGACCGGAAATATGACCAGGGGAGATATCCCCCGCTCAATCCTATCACGCCTTCATAGTCCCGAGCCTCGGGAGACCTAAGGTGACTCACCCTCTTGTCACATAGTACGGAAAGATAGCCTTTAGGTGTGACCCTACGGCACGTCGTAATCCGACGACTGCTGCCGGCTTGGAACTCACCAAGGACGTGCGAACCACGACAGCCATGCCCCGAAGACGCGGAGAAAAGGCAGTAGCTGCATAGTCAAACAGGGAACAGCAACTCCTCACTGTAAAATACATAGCTGCCCCTGCCTCTCCCTTGCGACTATAAAAGGGAGAGCAGAGGCCAGCTTTAGGGGGACGACGGAGAAGTTATAAGTTCTCACCCACACAAACGTATCCATAGCAAACGACTTGTAAACACTTAGACACACAAGAGACCTGGGAGCACTTCCCTCTCTCGCCTAGCTTGTAACCCCCTACTACGAGCACCCCGGTGCAAGGCAACACGACTCTCCTCTCCACTGGACGTAGGGCCTGCTTGGCCTGAACCAGTATAATCCCTGTGTTCCCCCTTGCACACCATCCGTAGCCTCAACCGCAAAACATATATTTACTAGCCGGTGCTAGCCCCGCCAAAACTAGCACCGACAGTTGGCGCGCCAGGTAGGGGCCTTTTGCGCGTTGACATAGGTTTCGGATGGCAGCCAGCTCCACCACGCTTCCCGCTGGCGCGGTACTCCGGTTCGGGACTCTCGAGTTCGTGGCCACTGGCCAAGGGCTCGAGATGAACCTGCGCCCGACCGGGCCCCGCGTCGCTGTCGTCCCGACTCCGGCCCCGCAGACGGCCGGAGAAAGGACCCCTGCCACACTTCCGCCCGCCTCGAAGGACGGGGGAAACGTGGCACACCGCTCTCGGCGGATCAGGAGGAGGAGGCGCAGTGGCGCCAACCAGCCTCCCGCCACAGGAGATGCGACTCAACAGGCAACCCCAACGGGGGTAGCCAATACTGCGCCGGCCGCGGTCCCGGAATCCCCGACACCAGCGGTCACGCATCCGCTTACCGCCCGAAGGACGGGCGAGGGCGGAAACGCGACGCCAGCCGATTTCTCTCTCCGCCCTCACCGGCAGAGGGGAACGGCGCCGTCGTCCTTCTTTGGGCTCCAGACCGCCATGGACGCCCACGTTCGTGCAGTTCATGCATTATTGCACGAACTGTCGGACACTCCGGTCCAGCGCCTCGAGCGCCAGGACAGCCTCGTGGGAGACCACGTGGCATCCTCATCGCCATCCCCTGGGGAAAGTGCCAGGACACACGGCGGTGGGGAAACAGACACCACCGCCAACCTCACCCCTCGACAACACTCGGAGGGAGGGAATCGTTATGACCAGAACTCGTGTCGTCGCAGCTACAGCGACGATGATGACGAATTCTGGGCAAATGTGGACAACGCCGCCCACACCAACGACTCGGGGGAGAACGCACCGAGCGTCATCTCCAGCTCACAGGTCCTACATCGACCCCTCTCGGGAGTGCTACAACTTAATGCACCCTGATGAGGGGCGAGTGGAGGATGTCCACTCGGGGGGCGACGACGACATACCCCCTCCGTCGCAACCCCAGCACGAACAAGTCACGCCCCCTCCAGCGGCCCCGAAACCCGCGCGGTCAGCCCCGCCGCTGGATCAGGGGGCAGGAACCTCTCGCTCCGCACCTCAAACCCCGGAGCTAGAACAGCTCCGGGAGCTTGAGGCACGGATGGACGAGGATCGCTTGCGCCTCCCAGCTGCGAGCTACGCTGGAGCTTGGCGAGCGACAAACCGATGGAGGAGCAGCTCAGCGTCGAGCCCGAGATGTCCAGGCCCGAATCATTGCTGACGACGGGGCCGAGACACCGGGGGTCGCCCCCCGGGCAAGCCAAAAGCTCGCGGAAGCAGCCATGCTACTCCGGAGCGTACCTGAGCCCTCCTCCGAGGAGGCACGACAGCTCAGGAATCAGCTCAAAGACCTCCTGGAGGATGCCGCCGTCCTCCAGGCGGAAAGTTCAGCGTCGCGGCACCGTGGCGCCGAAAGTCACCAGCATGGTGACATAGCACGTCACGAGCGCGAAGCCTCGGTTCGACCCGAGACTCCAAGGGCTCCGCCAGTCCACCAACGGCTTGGCAAGGGCGTCGACGTCCGAGCCATTCTACAAGCCCGCAGTGGGCGAAAGACTGACGGAGCCGCGCGCGGCTACAGCGTCCATCGGGGCGGGCGCTATGACTCGGATGAGGATCGTGAACCCTCACCCGAGCCCTCGGGACCACGCGTCTTCAGCGAGGCCATCCAAAGGGCCAAGTTCCCGTCCCGATTCCGACAACCAGCCAACATAGTCAAGTACTCGGGGGAAACTAACCCCGAACTCTGGTTAGCGGACTACCGTCTTGCGTGCCAACTTGGCGGCGCACAGGATGACCTCATCATCATCCGCAACCTCCCCCTGTTCCTCGCCGACTCCACAAGAGCTTGGCTGGAACACCTTCCCCCACGAAAGATCTTTGACTGGATCGATCTGGTCAAGATATTCGTAGGAAACTTCTAGGGCATGTACGTACGCCCTGGTAACTCCTGGGACCTCCGCAGCTGCAAGCAGAAACCGGGCGAGTCCCTCCGGGACTACATCCGGCGCTTCTCCAAACAGTACAACGAGCTGCCCCAGGTCGCCGACTCCGACGTCGTCGGAGCGTTTGCCGCAGGAACCTCCTGCAAAGAGCTTGTTCATGAGCTCGGACGCCAGACACCCACCAGTGTCTCTGAGCTCATGAAGATCGCCACCAGCTTCGCCTCAGGGGATGAGGCGGTAGGAGCCCTCTTCTCTGACCCCAAGGCCAAACGGAAGGAGGAGCCCCCCGAGGGCACCTCTTCCCGAGGACCGAACAACAAGAAGAAGAAGGGGAAGGGAAAGGCCCCACTCCGCGATGACTCCCTCGTGGCGGCCACCGAACCCAAGAGGGAACGACCCCCTCGAGGCCGCTTCGACGACATGCTCAGCAAGCCGTGCCCTTATCACCAGGGTCCAGTACATCACACACTCGCACAGTGTGTGATGCTCAAGAAGCACTACAGCCGCGCGTTCGAGGTCGAGCCTTCAGCGTAGGCGATCTGGTGCTACGGCTCGGGCAGGACAACAAAGGGCGCCACAAGCTCACTCCGCCGTGGGAAGGACCGTTCATCGTCGCCCAGGTGCAACGCCCCGGCACATACAAGCTCGCGAACGAGAACGGCGAGGTCTACAGCAACGCTTGGAACATCGAACAGCTACGTCGTTTCTATCCTTAAGATTCCAAGCATTATACTATTTTGAAAATCTTGAAATCGATGAAAAGACCCGACTTCTACTCTTTTTAACATGATTTTTAGACTTTCAATCCGAGCCTACACTCGGAAGTGAAATGACCCTTTATTTCACCGCGCATTAAATCGAGGCCCGGCCTAACCTACGGAAAGGCCGACCCTCCCTCGGGGGCTAGGACGGGGGGAACCCCCGGACTATCCCGAGATTCAACAATTTTGGAAACGCAAAAATTTCAAAACTTGTCGAATTCGTTTCTCCCTAAAACACGCTTCCTCCCGGGAATCAAGCATGAACTTATAGAATTCGAAGAATGAGGGAAGCCCCAGAAGACAGAGCCAGTCGAGTTGGAGACCGCTTATGCCTCAGGGCCACAGCATCTTCCCTCGCCACTCCGTGTTCGAATGCTAACCCACACTCGGAAGAAAAACCTATAAGATCTACGCTCGGCCAAGGGAAGAAGCTCGGGAGGAAACACCTAAGCTTTTTTTTCTAAGGATTCTTTCTGCCAAAGCTCCTAGGACATCGGCTGCGTCTATGCCGCTAAAGCTACGACACCCGAAAAGCGTCCCCCGAGGCTCGATGGCCCGGGCAAAGGATCGGAAAGAAAAAAAACGCCTAAGGAAAAAAGCACGAAACAAAGCGAAACAAACATTCAGCAAATATTTACATAAATGTTAAACGAAGGGCCATATTGTTTGTTTCCTTTCAAACCACTCCCGAAAGGTTACTTTTTACAAGGGCACTATGGCCCGCTTCTTCTTCACGGCAGGTTCAGAGGAGGGAGCTCGACCTCGGCTTGGAAGAGACCCGCCATCACCGCGCAAGCAAACCGCCTCGACTGAGCTGAACCGTCGCGTCCGTCAGGCTTCGCGCCTCAAAAGGTGAGCCAAATCATTACAACCGCGCGCCTCAATTCCACCTACGTTTTCTCAACGAAGAAACCCCGGGCTCGGGCGCCCGTTACGTTCCCAGGGGATCGAAGACTGGCCCTCCGAGGCTCGAACAGTCGCCCCAGGAAAATCGAGTTAGGGACAGCTAGTGGATGGGTCACGAAAACGGCCAGTATCCCGACGCCCGGAACGTCACAAGGGACATCTCATGCTGTGTCCAAGTCCCAGTAGCGAGTCGGTTACGTGGAATCCCTCCGTGGGAGGCATCATGCCCTCGGGACCTATCGAAGGGACCCGACATCCACTAACTGACCCTCGAGAAATAATTGGAGTGTGCTCAGGCCACTAGCCGACCCTTAACGAATAGGGCACGGACCTCCACTTGGACCAACCCGTTTGTAGCTCACCAGAAATGCCGACTCGTGCCCCAGCGGGGAAGTCGAGCAGGACCAAACATTCCTCTTCCCGAAAAAAGAGCGTGAAGGTCGAATTAAAAAAGACAGGGAAGGACCCGATCGATCTCCGATACGAAAACGGAGGCTCGAAAACTTGCCCTGCACCTTGGAAAGACCACCGAACGATCTCCCACACGGTGGGAGGCTCGGGGGCTCCGCTTCCAAGGAAACATCCCACCTAAATAAATCGAAAAACACCCGAGGACTAACGAACACGATTCTAAGCCTTTGAAGGGATATATCATCCCTCCAAAGCCTCAGGGGCTACACCCGGCGGGTGCGCTCGCGCGCACCCCTCCGGAAAAAAACAACCCACACTTTATCTTTTTTGACAGGAAGAACCAGCGTGAACCTGTGGAGGAGTGCCTTCACTCCGCCACAGGCTCGGGGGCTACTGTCGGGTACCAAAGTTAGGGGTACCCAACTTCGATGCAAAAACGCTCATTCCCAACATGGCCTGGCCCAAGTAAGGCCAGTGGAAGCCCACGAAGGCCGCGTCTACAGAGGCCCACGGCATCATTCCACTAACGACAGCCTCCTCGGGAGAGCTCGGGAGAGCTCGGGAGAGCGGCGTCCTCGGCGCCCAAACCTCCGATTCGTCCAAGCCTCCTCGGGAGAGCTCGGGAGAGCGGCGTCCACAGTGCCCAAACCTCCGATTAGTCTTCGATTCGCCCGAGCCTCCTCGGGAGAGCTCGGGAGAGCGGCCTCCTCGGCGCCCAAACCTCCGATTCGCCCGAACCTCCTCGGGAGAGCTCGGGAGAGCGGCGTCCTCGGCGCCCAAACCTCCGATTCGCCCGAGCCTCCTCGGGAGAGCTCGGGAGAGCGGCCTCCTCGGCGCCCAAGTCTCCGATTCGCCCGAGCCTCCTCGGGAGAGCTCGGGAGAGCACGGGAGAGCGGCACCAGCTCGGGAGAGCGGCATCCTCGGCGCCCCAAGTCTCCGATTCGCCCGAGCTTCCCTATCCCCCTCGAGCGCAATCTCGCAAAGGCATCCAAGGCGCAGGTGATGTCAGCGGAGCAATCTTGGACCACAAGAGATCTCTCTGACCACTTTACAAGCACTCTTCCGTCAGGACAGACTCTCGACGCGACTGTGCTTCGCACGCTCCTGACGGCCATACTCTCTCTGACCACTTTACGAGCACTATCCCGTCAGGACAGACTCTCGACGTGACTGTGCTTCGCACGCCCCTGACGGCCATACCACTTGTCCTCCACGGTATGGTCTACGGTGGGCCGCCCCGTTTTCCGCCGGGACCTATCAACTCCGACTGTGAGAGACCAAGCGCCTGATGACAGGGCTACGCAAGAACAGGAAAGGCACCTACTGC
Source organism: Eremochloa ophiuroides (assembly GCA_038502445.1). Classification (NCBI taxonomy): domain Eukaryota; kingdom Viridiplantae; phylum Streptophyta; class Magnoliopsida; order Poales; family Poaceae; genus Eremochloa; species Eremochloa ophiuroides. The sequence continues at coordinate 80,593,844 of JAHLJS010000006.1, forward strand.
GCTGTCCACTCGAAAGGACGAGCACGCCTTCCATCCGGGCTCGCCTGACCCTCGGGAAGAGCTGTTCAAAGACCGGAAATATGACCAGGGGAGATATCCCCCGCTCAATCCCATCACGCCTTCATAGTCCTGAGCCTCGGGAGACCTAAGGTGACTCACCCTTTTGTCACATCGTACGGAAAGATAGCCGATAGGTGTGACCCTACGGCACGTCGTAATCCGACGACTGCTGCCGGCTTGGAACTCACCAAGGACGTGCGAACCACGACAGCCATGCCCCGAAGACGCGGAGAAAAGGCAGTAGCTGCATAGTCAAACGGGGAACAGCAACTCCTCACTGTAAAATACGTAGCTGCCCCTGCCTCTCCCTTGCGACTATAAAAGGGAGAGCAGAGGCCAGCTTTAGGGGGACGACAGAGAAGTTATAAGTTCTCACCCACACAAACGTATCCATAGCAAATGACTTGTAAACACTTAGACACACAAGAGACCTGGGAGCACTTCCCTCTCTCGCCTAGCTTGTAACCCCCTACTACGAGCACCCCGGTGCAAGGCAACACGACTCTCCTCTCCACTGGACGTAGGGCCTGCTTGGACTGAACCAGTATAATCCCTGTGTTCCCCCTTGCACACCATCCGTAGCCTCAACCGCAAAACACATATTTACTAGCCGGTGTTAGCCCCGCCAAAACTAGCACCGACAGTGGGTTATCTCCCAGCGGATACTTTTTTACCCATTTTTTTCTCTCAGACGGGTGTCTTTGCACCTATTGTTTTACTCTCTCTCTCTCTCTTTCTTTTGGCATATACCCTTTTGATATGGCATTTTTCAGGGTCATACTTCTTTGGTATGGCATATTTTAATTTTACAACCCACACTTTCTGTTAGACTTCTAAGAGAGAGATTTGTGCATAGAGTGAAAACTTTTTATGTATGTGAATTCAATCATGAATGCATATTAGAATAGTATACTTACATCATATTAGCAGTACAAATTATCATATTTGTTTTGACTTTGATTTTTGAGATGTCTGGAGCTTAGGTGTCACTTAGGATGAAATAAATAGCAACTCAAACATTTTTATATCATATCCATCAATTACTTAGAAAAACTTATGCTATCCACCGATATCAAGTTTCAGAATAAATTTTTATGGTAGATAAACTTCATGCAATTCGTAGGAGAATTTAAATTTAAATATTAAGTAATTGCAGAAAATTATATTTAAACAATTTAAATATCTTTTTGATTTTTTCTCTCGCTTCAAGTTCTAATTATTCTAAAGACAAATTGAATGCGGAATTTAAAGAAAACTTAATTATACAATCTATTATTTTTTGGATTTTTATTCTTTTAAGTAAGCAGAAATTTAATGCAATAACTAAAGAAAGCGGGAAATAAATTTTTATTTAGTTTTCTTGTTGTTTTTAGCAATATTAAAATTGACGGAATTAAATACTAAAATAAAAGGCATATATAAAGGTGAGAGGTACTCACCTAGCGGGGATCTCCCCCAAACTGGATGTTGCTCAGTAATGTGATGGAGGTGGCGGCGGGTATCTCATCTGATGTATCAAATACTCTAATCCGCTCTACGTCTGTTGCTGTCCCTGATATATCTGATCTAGTCGTTGATCCGTGCTATGCTGCCATTGTTCATGCTGGTAGAACCTGTCGTCGACCTGCAGCTGCCATTACTCGTGCTGGTGTAGTGTGTCGCTTATTGCGTTCTGCCCCTGTTCAATGTTAGTGAGATGTATAGATAAAGTTGGGAAATTATTAACATTAGCTGTAAAGTGTTACTCAGGTGGACGATAGTAGTCCACTTCTGGTGGTGCGTGGAACGGATATGGTCCACTAGCGGTGAAGTCCGTGTTCCCGCGTGTAGAAAAAGATGCTCGTCCTCTCTGAAAATCAGTTGCTCCCTAACCTGCTGCTGCTGCTGACGAAGATTCTTCTTGCTGAAATATGGGCTGCTCCTCCCATCCTGCATGTGCAGTCCACTGCTGGCATGACTCCTGTGCCGATACCTGTTCACCAAAATTAACATAGTGGGAATAAGATGGTCCAGATGGTGCTGGGTCAGCTCCCGTGAAATTAGCTCTCGGTGCCCTGCTGATGCGCGTGGACGGACACCTGCCAATATTAGCTCTAACAGCTGAAAAAACAAAATTCTGCACAGAATAAATTTCTAACTCTGTCTGGCAGTTCGTACTCATTGTCATAATTTTTATAAATTATAATTATTTTATTATTTCAGCGTTTGAGCATGTGAGCACGAAAGAAAAAAATCATAACCAATAATTCTACGAGCATCAGAAATATAAACAAGTAAAGCATTTGACAATAAACCTAGCCCTGCAGCTAAACGTGTGATCCAAAAAGTAAAAGAAATACTGTACTTTCTCAAAGAAGGGACAGTTCTCCAATAATTTAATATCATTTTTACAGGTGACGCTTTCCTCTTTTTAATCATGATATATAATAAATGTAGCTCATCTTGTTTAATAGTATTTATCTCCTCTCTAGGAAAGAATGTAAAAGCTTGCCATTTAAGCATAAATCTCAGTGTGGGATGATGAACTTCTTCAGTAGTATATTTTTGTTTTCTCTCTGATTTCTGTGTAGTGATACTCTCCCAAAAATCATCTTTATCAAAGTCTTAAAGAGTTTCAGAAATATTAACCACACATTAATTATTGAATCTCAATGCTAAACTAAGAGTTTTCGATGAGAGGGTGAAATATTTATTAAACATTCTAAAATTAACCTCATCATCATCAAAGTATAGGGTGCTAATAAAATCTATAGTGAGTAACTTGCTACCCTGCTCATTAATTTGCCATGCATTTTTCCCATCCAACATTTCTAAAAATAAGCTCAAACTCGGAATCTATTCCGGTTTCATGGAGCAAAGTGGCATAAACAATTAGAGTATGTGTAAATTCCTTGTTTTAACCATATTTAAAATTTCTCTCTGGGGTCTAAATGATAATGAAATTTGAGTTATGCGTGTGAGTTCATACCTCTCTTCCGGTTGGGAGGAGGATGACGGATCATACGTGAAGGGTGACGAAGGATCGATATTCATGTCGGAGCCGACGAACGATAGCACTTGTGATGATGGTTGACTTCATGTTATGCGGCGTGAGAGGGCTCTGCCAAGGGATCAAATGGCACCATTAATTCTATTGCTCATCTTGCCTGTAAAATGAAGAACATGAAGAACACGACAAGAACGAACAAGAACACAAGAACAAATCAAGAACAAGTGAAGAGAAGGAATCAAAGTGGTGATCTCTCTTTTAGGTCTTCTTGCTAATCTTCTTCTCTACCCTTTTCGTTACTTAAACTTGAATCAAATGATAGGATTATGGGAGTTGGTGATCACGAGCAGCAAAGCAACTTGGCTACGTGCTCTCTGGAGTGTGTGTGAATGAATGAGAGAGTGAGAGGAGAGAGGCAGAGAAAAGGAGGAGGGGCGCCGGCCGGCGTGGCCTTGGGGCCGGCCGGCCCCACCTGGTGACCTTTGGCTCTCTTCTTTAGCTAGTGTCGACACCACCTTCATCTACTTCCAAATGCATGTGGGTTGGTGCTCTATCTGGCTGAATGGATGGATGATGGGTAGTGCATGTGTGAATACTGAAGTTTGGATGGTAGTGAAAGGTGGTAGTTGATGATAATGCATGATGTGACTTGATGTGATAATGGAGGGTCCCATATGTCTCCCGTATTTATACCATATAATGACACAAGAATGAACAAAACTAATTACTTTTATGAATTTATGAAAAATTAGAATTCTAATGATGGTCTTTTTATAATTTTCTGCCACCACAATAAATTTCACTGACGAGGGTTTAACACTCCGTTAGAAATAATCACATGGGGCTTAAGATTTAATCATGCTATGCTTATTTTTAGTTCTTTTTAATAATGCAATTTATGAGAAAGTAAATATGCAAATTTTAATGCAAGAATTAAATTACCGATAACTACCGAGTTACCTCGCGGCGATGGTTCGGGATTTTTGAGTCCGCCGATCCGGACTTCTCCAGTTGAATTATTCTTCATGATTCATCTCCGGTGTCAAAGATGTTGTTGCATCTTGTTCTTCATGACACTTTAATGTTTGGCATTGCTCCAGTCTTGGCTTGAATGCGAATCGCTCTTCTTGCCCATTGATGGAGAATGTGATCTCTCCAGCTCCGACATTGATGGTTGTATTTGCAGTGTTTAGGAATGGTCGCCCAAGGATGAGGGGTATCTTGCTCTCTTCCTGCATCTCAAGTACTACAAAATCTACAAGAATGAAAAAGTTACAGATTTTTACCGGAATATTTTCTGCGATTCCTGCGGGATAGCGGATCCATTGGTCAGCTAATTGCAAACACATCGTGGTTGGTGTAAGCGTAGAATAGTTGAGTTTGTCGAAGACGGTCTTGGGCATGACGCTGACACTTGCTCCAAGATCACATAAAGCATTTTTAAACATCTGGTCTCCTTTTGAACAATCAATAGTGGGACACCTTGGATCCTTCTTCCTAGTAGGAGAAGAACTCAAAATTGCCTCACTACACTCCTCCGTTAGCTTGTTGGTATTTTTAACATCACTTCACGTTAAGTTGTCATCCCTAACATGATGCCAAAAATCAAAGGTAAAATAACCTTCACTTGCCTCATAAAAATAATACTATAAAATATGTCGGCAAGCGCATAGATAATTCTCCTATTGTAGCACTTCATCCGGTAAGTATTCCGAGTATCGTTGATTTGTTTTATGCCAAAAGGATAAATGTGGCATTTTACTTATTAGGATAATCTACTATAATGATTGGAAAGATAAATGTGCGGACCTATGATAACCCATAACTCTAGTGCTTTAGTGATAAATAAGTCAATGATAAATGGTAAATGATAACTGAGTAAATGAGGTAAATGGTCTTCCAGAGATAGAATATAGAGACTCACTAATGTAGTACGACAATCTCGAGGTTCGGTTAAAGTAAAGAAAACCTATGTAATTACTAAATACAAAGTCTACAGCCTACGTCACATTACACATCTTCATCTATAGCATAATCATCTCAGAAAACATTATAAGCAGCATCATCTAATGAGGATATTAAGACACAAGGGTCACCTCCTTCGCGACCGCGCTCTGCTCGTCCTACGTACGGGGGGTGGACTACAGAGAAACCAACGCAGCTGTCACCTACGCGGACTACCACACGATCCGGCACGTCAGGGTGCCTCCGTAGGTACACAATATATGTAGACACCACGTCTACATAATGCATACCACCTAACTCACTCGAGTACTGAATTAGGCGCTTTACGATCGTACGACAATAATCATCACTAATCACAACTATATCGAATATGCAACTAAAATAAACTAAGAACTGAATAAGTAGCAATATATTAAAATAGAGCAAAGTCATAATGACATACAAGATAATATTACCGATCTCCAGACGAACGGATCTGTAATCCCGAGCGTAGCGCCCAACTCTACTTGAACCTTACTAGACGCCTAAACTATGAACTTGAAGAACTAAAACCCTATTTCTAATCTCTGAAAATCCTAACTTCTATCTACTCTTGACGAATGAAGCAAGAGGAATGAACTGGTGTTCTGGGAGGGGGTCTGCCCCTTTATTTATAGCCCGGTGGGATGAACGTGCGCCATGGGATCAAACCGACTTGAACAAAGGGCCCAGATGACTCCAGAGAGGCGGTGGAAGAAGACTCAGAAGATGGGCCAAAACCCTAGAGGGGGGCGCTGGCCGGCCCTACCCTGGTGGGTCTCGGGCCCCGGTGCTTCGGGTGTGTTCCAGATGCTTCTAGTGTTCTCGTGATGATGTTTTCTTGACGATTAAGTTTTCGTGGTAATTAAGCACTTTAATCCTTATTTTAAGCCTTTCTGAAATAATCTTCGAAAAATACACAATTCACCAAAACTCGTGGAATTTATCAGTAATAACCCCTATGCTTCTATCATTGATCTTCCCTTGGCTTTAGTTGACGGTATAAAATTGGTACTTAACGACCGTCAACAAGCACCTCACATGTATGGTCATATGATGAAACTGCAATAGATAGATCATCAACAATGGCATATGCTCGGACTAAATAAAGAAACCAGCACCAAAGGCACACGCTTATATGTACTGAAAAGCTTACACCAGCAGCACAATGCACTGAGATATGCCAAAATTTTCTTGCTAGAACACGAAGCTTGTGCATAAACAAAATAAATACATAAATACAAGAAAAAATAAAATTAATGGATCAGATAGATAAGGGGACAAAGAAGATAAAGGGAATTTTTTTATGGTGCCATACCAGGACCAAGCAAGTTCAGGAAGGGATGCACGAAACTTATGCATAAGCAAAATAAATACATAAATACAAGTAGAAATAAAATTAGTGGATCAGATAGATAAGAGGACAAAGAATATCAACAGAATTTTTATGCTGTCATACCAAGACCAAGCAAGTTCAGGAAGGGAGACATCGGATGCCACAACCGTCGAAGCAGGCCACAAGGGCTGACTACCGCCTTAGCCTAGCCCATAGTGCAGAGGTGACCATTTTGGGGGGGGGGGGGGGGGGGGGGGGGGAGGACGGGGACGGAATAGAGGACTGTGTCGTGGGGATGGGACTAGCAGCGCCTACGACGAGCACCGTGCCGGCAGGGGGAGGAGGACGAGGGCGCCCACAGGCACCGCGTTGGTTGTCGCTGCATCGGGACGGAGATGGAGTTGGCCGCAACCCATAGCACATACAGCTAGGGTTTCCTGGAGCAAAGGAGCAGCTGCAAAACAACATGAGGAGGACGCACCGGGGTGTAGGCACGCCGGCGGCCACCAATAGAACCTGCACACATTATGCCGTGGCCGGGAACGACGGTTGCCGCCGCTGGTGGTGCACGACGTAGATCGGGGTTTGCCCTCACCCGCCAGCGCCACGCGCGGTAAGGCAGCGTTGCTGGGCCCTGGCCTGCATGGCGCCACATCACACACACACACACAGAGGTAGAGGGAGAGAAGGAGAGGTATATATATATATATATATATATATATATATATATATAGAGAGAGAGAGAGAGAGAGAGAGAGAGAGAGAGAGAGAGAGGAAGGGGAGGCGGACGATGGCGCTGGTGACGTGAGGCATCGGGACTCGGGAAGGAGTAGTATTGGGAAAGAGAAGCGAAAGCCGTTGTATTTATTTGGTTGGGTAGATTCGGATGAGAAGCCAGAGAAGCAGCCTAAAAGCCAGCGAAGACGGGAAAAACAGAAGGAGCCGCTTCCGACTGAATCCGATTCAAGCAATCTGAACCCTCGATTGAAAGATCGGACGACGAAGCGATGTGGCACATGGTTCTGGTGGAGGAGCCGTTGCACTCTCCTAGGAGAGATGCCTTGCCCACTAAACTAAGCCACGTTCAAATGTCGGGATCACACCGATGATTTTTTAGTAACGTCTTGTATCCAGCGATTTTGAGACACTGATAAAAAAAATTTCTAAGGGTAATTACAAGAGACTCTCTAAATCTTTCCTAAATGTTAGGAATAGAAATTTTGATGAAAAACTATCCTTCAACAGCCTGTATAAATGGTTATCCAAATATAGTATTACAGATTTTTCGCTATCCAAATATAAAAGATGAGAATGGCTCTCCAAAATATAAGTGAGATATAGAAAACTGTTGAAGGGTCAAGAAATATAGAAATTAATTATAAGTAATGATTCTCTAAATAATGATTTAGAGAGTAAAATTTAGAAAGACTCTTAGCATGCTCTAACCCCAGCAGCACGGCACTCCATTGCTCTACGTAGTAGACGACAGCCAACCAGCCCAAATGCCCAATGCTCATTGCCTAACTTGCACACACTTGCAGGAGATGTGGCTCCCAGAGTTCAGTTTAAGTGCACATGGGTTCATGCAAAGCCCAACGGTTCTACCTGGGCTGCAAACTGACATTATTCACCTAAACGGGCTTGGACGATCCTGATCTGGACCTCATCCCACCTAGTACCAAGGCCCACGAATTTAATAGAATCTGTCTACGTAGTAGCTAACAACCAGTGGTTTTGGAACCTACTAACAACTGAATTTTTATCATGTATTTTTTTTTGCTGTCCTTTAGCTATTTTTACATTATCGTAATATTGTTTTTATAATAATTTTTAAATAATTTATTGGACAGAGTGATGTAATTTGGGAATAAAACTACATAACTTCTACTTCTATGGATTGGAGATCTCAGATAAATATATGCCAAATTTTCCAAGAAAAAATTGATAACCAAAATTTTGCAAACTATTTCTATGAATTGCATATGCCAGAGAAAATATCTCAGATTATTCACAAATTGTTCAAAAGTTTTCAGAAAAAATGATAGAACTACGTACTCTTTATTTCCATCTTTTTTTTTTCTTCATACATTTTCTCTCACTTCTTTTTTGTGTCATCCTCATCCGGTCATCCCCTCCATGGCTCCATGCGCTCGCTTCGTTATCCCTTCCGTGCGCTCGCACCAGGCAAAGCAGGCACCATGCGCGAGCCTCTCTCTTCCTGTCTTCCATGGAGGCTGCACCACACACTACCCTCGGTGTCAGCATGCTCCGGTCGGCCTGGGGAAACGCGCTCCAGGCATCCACATGCTCCGCCGGCTCCGACTCCGCGTCGCCGCCCTTGACCCCGCGCTCCGGCGAGCTTTGGGTCCACAACCATACGAGCCTTGATGGTCATCGTGCTCCGGCGACTGTGCTCCGCCACTCACTGTCTCTGACGGGCCCGCCTGCTCGACAACCGCGGCAGCCTGCGCGCGCCACTTCCGGTCTTCCGCCCATGCCTCCCGCGCTTCACAAAGCGCGCCTCCCAGATCAGAGGCGCCGGAGCGAGGACGAGCCGATCCAACGGCCCAAAAATCGGTTGTTGATCGATAATTGTTTAGTACTCCTCTGTCCAAAAAAGAGAAAAAAAGTGTTATTTTAAAATTTCAAACATTTTGTTCGATCATTTGTTTTGATTTTTTATCATTAGAGATACTTTTAATATTCATTTATTTATTTTATAGTTTGTATAAAATTTTTGAATAAAGAAAACATCAAATACGATGTCTAAAAGAAAAAACGATACTTTTTTAGGGACATATGGAGTAATTCTCATTTATTAATGCCAACCCTTGCGAGGTGAGCCATGTACTGGCCCAATTTATTATAGGTGTACAATATTAAATATACTCTTGTTTCTAAAAACATTATTCTTTATACCACCTAAAAAAAATGTATACCATTTTTAGCGTGTTGTATTGCAGTATTAAGATAAGACCATCCAGTCTAAAATTCTGACTATGCCACTTGATATAAATGCCGCTAGCACAAGCATTATATGAGATAGAAATATAACGATAGGTTTACAGTTTTAACTATTTTCTTTTACAGCATTAGCCTACACTAATCTTGTTAGCCATCGCAAAGAGCTTGTTTACAAGGACTAAGACTCTATTCGGCTAGCTGAATAATATAATTAACTGGCTGATTGTTGTGAGAGAAAAACACTACTGAATAGGCTAGTAAGTTCAAACGAACCTAGCCTAAATGTTGGCCGGGTAAAAATTGCCCTACCTCGCGCTGCTGTATGCCTCAGTAGCCTCGCCCTCTCTCTCTCCCCCTCAGTCCTCTCTCTCTCTCTCATCACGTACTGTAGAGCAAACAACACAAGTCCACGAGACGGGCCAGAGAATGGCAGATTCGATTCCATTTTCACTGCCCTGCGCCCCTTTCCCGTGATCGCGGTTGCGGACGGGTCCCCACCTGCCCCACCACCACAAGGCGTGGCAGAGAGGAGAATCTCCCACTCCCGAGAGAGGTTCGCTTCCGTGGCGGCGTCCCGGACCCCCACTCCTGCAATGCATGGGCTGCTGCTGCAAACAACTGCCCAGCCGCAGCCAGCACATGCACTGCACACTCCACGCAGGCGCATGGCTGTGTTTAGATCCGGTTACGGTTACAATTGTTCACTGCAGTATGTTTATTTTTATTTGATAAATTTTATCTAATCATGGTCTAACTAGTCTTAAAAGATTCGTCTCGTGATGTACATGTAAAAAGTACAAACATTTCGTATACATTTAATACTCCATGCATGTATCATAATGTTGATGTGACTAGTTTACAATTGCAACTTACAGGGAATCTAAACAGGGCCGTACTCCTCCTACTACTACTACAGTGCCATGGAGGAGTCCCGCAGCGGTGGCAGGAGCTTTTCGCCATGAAGACACAAGACTGCCGTCCCGTCGGCGTCCCTGGCCATGACTCTGCCTGCATCGCGGCCAGGACTCGGCCTCGTGGCTCCTGGAGTGCTTCAGGTTCAGGCCTTGAATCCCTCGAGTTCCTCTCAAATTGAGCATTATCTGTTCACTCGTGCCGTGGCTCCGTCCGCCCCAGTACCGTGCACGGGCGCAAGGAGCACCAGCGCACCACGGATGGGAGGAACGCAACGGCCAAGGCCAACCCGTGCTTGGTGGCTGGCGCAATTGTGCAGGATGGGCGAGGCGAGGCGAGGCGTTGACTCTAAGCTGAGCAGTGGGCGCCTGAGCCCAGCGGGCCAGCAGGCACACAGACACAGCCAGCCAGCCTGCTGCGTGGCTGGCGTGGTGCACGGGCCAAAGCCTTCAAGTGGAGCGGAGCAGAGCACGCAAAGGTGCGGACGGCACACGGCAGCGCCGCAGCGGGGAGTCGTGAGTCGTGACAAACCGAGGCCAATAAAGTTGCCGCCGCGTATAGTTCAGTTCGGAGTAGAATTTCTGCCTCACAAAGGGGATCACGAACAAGAACAATCATTGTGCTGAGGAGCAAACGCAAAGAAGGCTTTTCTATCATCATCGTGCATGCACGGACCTGAGACCTGAGGGTACTACGGTGGTCCAGTCGCAGTCAAAACTCAAAAGGCTGATCATGAACATGATTGTGCAAGACCCGTCCGTCCGATCCGATTCGATCCCGTGCCAGTGCCATCATGAGAGATCGATCGCCGCCTTGCTCCTTTGCTTTGCTTTGCTTTGGATGGACCACGCCACGCAGCTCCCTGCCTACTCGCGTGGACGAAACGGGTACGAATCCATAACAGTGCTCGTACACGTACGATCCAATCCATCCATTTGTCCCCGGGACGGATCATGAACCGTTCCGTCCCTTCGCGTGCTCTCCTCGCCCACCTTGGGCGCAGGTCAATGCGCATGCGAGCCTCTCACAGTCTCCCTGGCCATGCCGTGCCGCGATCACGGGCTCGCCGCCCGCCCGATACTCGGCGCTGGCTGGGGCTGGCGCGTCGGTTTCACCCGGCAAAATGAGGCAATCGGGGTAATAAAGCTACCCGCCACCACTGGCAGCACCTCCAGTTAGCAAGCTACTAGCAGGGAACATGGCTGATCCATGCAGACCTACCTTTCAGGCTCCGGAAGACCGGAGTGCTCTCGACTAGGGAATACCGGAATACCACCACAGAGGAGAGGAGAGGCGATGATGAATTGATGATGCACCATGTGTAGGGTTATGCGATTTCTTTTGGATTTTTAGAAGCCAATTTCTAAAGGAAAGTACAGTAGTAACTAGCAGTGTATTGATACTCAAGTACAGGTGTACTATGTATAATACAAAACACAGCAAGTTAGAATCACCGTTACCGCGTTACGATGCGCTTTGTCCGATCCTAGTACGTAACATTTTTTACCTGGAGAGGCAGAGACATATATAGTCAGTGCGTATACGGTATACCGTGCATGTGTATGATGACCACTTTCGCTCTAAAACACTACTAAAATTCTAGTCTAGAAAAAATAAAAATTTTAGCAATTGATGACACGGTAAAGTAACTGTGTCCATTTTCCGTTCATTGTCTAGTTGTGTAGTACGTAACTATGGTCTATATTTGACCGGAATTTCAGAAGAAATACGTGTTTGCACTTTGCGATATTTGCATTATATATGTTATGTCTAATGAAAACACAAATTTAAACTAGGAGTCTGTTTAGATAAAAAATATTTGGAAGTTTCATTTTACAATAAATATCTAATCATGGTCTAAGTAGGCCCAAAAGATTCGTATTGCGATTTACATACAAACTGTATAATTAGTTTTTTTTTCTACATTTAATATTCCATATATGCATCCAATCACTGGATGTGACTCGATGTGATGGGAAAGTTGGAAATTTGAAAGAGATCTAAATAGGCCCTAGACTAAAAAGCACTCTCCTCGTTTGTTGGCGGCACTGAATCTGTTCACCCTTTGCTTTGCTATTAGAATGTAGGAGTACCCACATATACGGAACCTTGACATGTGAAGTACTATCAATATGCCATATGTACTCGAATCATATTCAAATGGCAACTCTATTCCCATAAATCACTCGCTATACCATGTCGTGGGTTGTGAAATAATCAACAAAATCACATTGGATGCGCAAAGAAAAGCAACTATTATAAATTTGCACTTGTTTAAGACAAGTTTGAAGAATCACAATCGACATCATAATGTTTTGTCTATACTACCAACAGTGTTGACCCAAGTCTATATAATCACAATTGACCTCATAATGTTTTGTCTCATACTAACAACTATTTTGACCATTGTTTCACAAGTGACATCATAATGTTTTGTCTATACTAACAACAGTTTTGAGACAAATCTATATATAATCACAGTTGATGTCATAATGTTTTGTCTCATATGTACTAATAAATATTTTGACTGTAGTCTATACAGTCACAACTAACATCATAATGTTTTGTCTTACATAATAACTGTTTTGACTGAAGTCTATATAATCTAAATTGAAATCATAATGTTTTGCCCCATGCAACCAACAAATTTGAGTTTAGTCTACATAATCGCAAAAGAAGAGAAAATATGGCAGAAGGCAGTGTTTGCAACTGTTTTTTCTATTTTCAATTCAATGATTAGTTGTCAGTCAAATATATTTGACTGTAATTCAATGTGTCTACATTTGTGCATTGTAATAAGGGTGAGTCCAAATTGAAAGATCATTTGCCCTTGCACACTAATTTTCAAAGGAAAACACAAAAAGCCATTGCTGTCATATGACAACTCAAAACTAGGCTGGCTCCCTCATGCGTGGTTGTGTGATACAATTGTCTATACATGATAATCGACGTCACAATGCTTGTCCTTCGCTATAACTGTTTCGACTAAAAGCTCCCAGGGTGCGCATCGTGTATGCACACGACAATTCTTTCTCCCTAGAAGAGACGAGAAAAATAAAACGATAAGAAGCCCCAACAAGTAAACGTATTCCTATACGGAGTATATCGATAATAAGCCCCAACAAGTAACCCTATTCGTCCGTTCTCTATTTAGGTGCTGTTTGGCTCAAAAATTGTAACGCAAACGTCAATGTAATTCGAAAGCACTGCTAACGAAAACAAAATAACAAATCACGAGCTTTGTTTGGTGTATGCACTGTAACGCAAATGGAAAAACTAGAAGCTGCCATTGGAGGCAAGGTGTCCTGTGTTAGATCTCCACCAAACAACCAAACCCAACCATGCAGCGGCAACCCAGAGTTAAGCCGCGGTCCGCTACCGCCGCCGCCGATGAGCCCGGCGCTGCTTTGGACATGACGTCCAACGCCGGCCGCCGCAGATCTAGCCGCCGCCAGGCCACCCGCTCTGCTGTCCTCGAGCATGCATGAATGGGGCATTAGAGCATCGCCGCCGCTATCCATGTGGGTCCGTGTGCCTTCCGGAGAGCGCTTAAGGGCAGCGACGAGCAACGGGGTCATGGGCTTGCAGCGGCGCGGCGCGGCGCTATGGCTAGGAGCCGAGGAAGACGATGGGGCTTCAGTTAGGCGATTGCGCAGGGATGGCAGCGGTATCGATTTTGTACACGACGGTATTCGATTACACGGGACTCGATTGCGGTGGAGTCCGAACCAAACATTTTTTAACGCAAACACATCCTGATGTAAACGGATAACGTTACATGGAACCAAACCAAACTCTATCTTAATGTCTAGTTGTTCAAATAAATAATTACAGTTTGACTAGAATCCAACCAGCAATATATGTTTCCACTTGTGAAATTACCAACAATTATAGTTTGACTGGAATCCAGCAAGAAATATGTGTTTCCGCTTGTCGGCATTATTTAGTTCCTCCCAAATCTTTATGCCCTTTTATATCAAACGTTTGAACACAATAGGCTAAAAAATAATCGATTACACAGATTGCGACTAATTTACAAGACAAATTTTTAAGCCTAATAGTCCACGTTTGATAACGTGCTGGTACAATAACACGTGGTAACGGCGAATTAATTAAGCTTAATAAATTCATCGTGACATTCTGAAACTTGAAACTAAACAAATTCTTACAGTTTCTATTATGAAAAACACGCTACAATAACTGGAAAAGCCAACAACGAACTCTCCTTGTTTATCCTTTGTTCACGCGTGCACAAATATCGTTCTATCATATACACACTAATAACAATCTTTTACATATATCGTTCTATCATATACATTATTATACGTCGTGAAATAATCCTCAAAAGATTTTTTTTCCCCCACGTAAACATGACTAGTAAGAAAATAAGCATATACGGAGTACTTGTATCATCCATCGATTCCATCCAATGCCAATCCAACAGTGGGAACGGAAGAGTAGCAGGCTAGCAGCTGACCGAGATGACGCAACAGACACCGTGGGCCGTGGCTTTTAGCGGCCAGAAAGGCAGGCGATAAGCACAGACAGACGAGCACGAACTCATCCCAACCCCGAGGCCCGAGGGCAAGGGCAAGGCAGAAGGCAGGCGCCCCACGACTACGAAAAGGCAACCGAGAAAACCCCGCCGGCCTTTTCCTTGCCCGCGGCCTTCCTTCCCCAACACCACCTTCCCTTCCCTTCCATTCCATCGTCGCCACTCGCGCACGCACCCACCCAGCACCACCAAGTTCGTGCGTGAACTCTCCGTCCCCTCGGCTCTCTCGCCGCTCACGCGTCCCTCGTGCCCGCGCCGTGCCGCGCCGCCTCCGCGACCGGCATTGTGGAGCGACCGCGACCCCGGCCGGCGAGGTGAATGCATGATCCTCCCTCCTCCTCCTCCCCCCCCGCTTGGTGTGTGCGTACGCCCCTCGCGTTGTTCTGGGCAGGGTTTGAGCGGGGTAGCTGCACCGCGGTGCCCGCAGTAGATGCCGCGGTGGCGGTGGCGGTGCGGTGTTGCCTGCTTTGCGTTGCTCGTGCTCGTGGCGCTTTTGCTGCTACTGATGAGTTCTCTCGCCTCCTCGCTGCCTTTTCCCCTTGTTGAATTGTCGCCTCGTTGGTGCGCTCCGTGCTCTGGATTGGTTCTGTGGTGGGTTTCTGTGCACTGGTTCTGTGGGTGGTTCATGGCCCCGGCAGCCACGGGGTACCGGTGGTAGCATGGCGCGGCGTGAAATTCCGTCGTTCTACTCGTCCGTGGTGTGGCGGCGCCGCCGCCGCTTCGGGCTTCATCCGGATAAATAATCGTGGGAAAGCACAAGGGTTCAGTTCGCATGATGAGTTGGCGCTGTTTGGAGCCTTTTGGTTTCTGATGATTCTGTTTTTCGCGAGTCTCAACTTTTTTCGTTTATTAATTGTTTGCTTTTTTTTCCCCGGGGAGAAAAGGCGTTCCATTTCGCTCCTCCAAATCCCCACTCCCACCATTTCCTCCCCGTGCCGTGGATTCATCAATTCCTTCGTGCTGTCTCGGGCAACGTGCTAGTAGTTGTACTGGTTGTTTTTTAAAAGGAATGCTGCTATTGAATGCGACTAGAGTATATTTAACTGGACTTGGTTCGTCAGCATGCACTCCCACACTGCCACGCGGCCCGATAAACAAATCACAACCCAAATGATGGCCCAAGTCCCAGGTGGAGAAGAAACATCATCCCCAACAACCAACAGCTTCTGCTGTAGCGGGTGTACTGATATACTGTGATATCAACAGTAAACCTCCTGGGATCAAGCCCGAAAATTCTGATATGCTGTAGTGCTTGCGCTACTAAAGTACTACTACCCTAGGATAGAACCATGGTTCCGAGGGTAACTAAACTGAAGTTCCTTCTTTGTCGTCCTGTATGCTTGTAGAACTGTTGATGTATTTGGCAAAACTTAACGCATCTGCAGTGATTGGCATGTCAATATTTGCTATCATTACCACTTTATTAGTTTGAGCGGACCCTATGAAATATACATCGAGTTGACATGGTGTTGACTTTTTCCCCCAGGATGTGTATTGATATACATTGCCGCTTTGATTGGTGATCTTTTTCTGCTGCCACTACTTGAATGGAGAAGGCTATCAAATTAAAGGTATGACAATAGTTTCAGTTTCAGTTGTCGTTGTCTTTCAAATCTGTACATATACTACATGCATACAGTTCCTGGAATTAAAAAAGTTTGGATACTTTGTATATGTTGGTTCCTTTTAAGACACTTCCCCTTATCTACTTGAAACGGATTTTAGCCCTAAATTTGTGTAGGAGCTAATTTAATTAAGTTAAAATGGTTAATAATATATGAACTGTCTAATTTGACCTGCTAGTGCTGGTACCACGGGATTTTATTTTAAGTTCCTCATCAACAAAACGAAACTCTTCCAGTTTTGATAGATTTTGTCCTTCAATTTCTCTGGCTTCCTTCCTTAACCCAAATCACGAGATAATAATACACTATAAATATAATCTCCCTTCCTTGCTCTCAAATCATGTTGCAGTGTTGCATGCATAAGCTGGTCATAAGGACTAGAATACTTCTTTTTTCATACGGATACTCTGAAACTAGACAGATACCTGCCAATTTTATCGAGTTTACTTCCAGCAGAGCACTTTGATTAATTTGCCTTCTTGAAACAGTAGATCCACCATAAGCTTTGTTTCATTGTTTGGCAAGGTTACAACTCTAAGCACCAAACATGTTGTACTAAACTACTAAAGTTGGCTCTATGCTCTGCCAAACATGCTGTACTAAACTACTAAAGTACAGGAATCAAAATCAGTACAGATGTCTGACTAACTTGTGAACATCTATTTTTTATGATCTACCTCTAATCACATTTTTTATCAGCTGTCACAATGTCGCTCCTCTGTGAAACTGTATTCTTCAATTAGTTTCTGAAATGCCATCCAATTAGCACTTTTAGCTCTATGCCATTGCCATCCTATGTGTTAGATCAGTAAACAATATGTGTTATAAAATAATTTGTCACGTCCAGATATTTTATGGTGAATGTCACATTCACACCAATTGAATAAGTAGTATCGCATCTCTTGCTATAAAATGTTTGTAATGTTGGATAGGAATGAAAAGATTAGAAAGACCGTTGCATAAACGCTAGCACATGAATGCTTTATATCAGGTACATATGCACAATATTAGTCTCTGTGTGCACTTGTTTGGTGCTTGGTATAATTAGGTAACATATCATGGTTATATTAAGAAACAAATAAATATTTTATTTCATGCATGCTATCTTTCCAAAAGCACGATTAGTTTGGAGACTGCTAGTTTGGGAGCATCTTAAAATTTTCCCTGTGTAGTAAATAAAAGTCCAGGACATATAAACTAGCTATCTGGTTTCAGGCTATGGGTTGGTCCCAAACATTTGAAACCAGATTGCCACTTTAATTAACTTCTTTTGTGAAGACGAGGAAAAACTGTGGAACATTTTTTTTCTCCTGAGCTCATGTTTATCCTGTGTGGTCCTTTTGCAGCTACTAACTTGACTATTTTCTTTGTGCAGATTACGATTTGAGCTGCTAGCAATGGGACCCAATTATTTCTTCATCTTGATCCTACTGATATGCTTCACCCCCAGCTCTGCTTTGGCTGGACATAATAATGATATAAATACCTTGTTCAAACTGAGGGACACGGTCACTGAAGGGAAAGGATTTCTTCGTGACTGGTTTGATTCAGAAAAAGGACCATGCAGTTGGTCAGGTATAACTTGTGCGGAACATAGCTGTAGTGGAAATAGACTTATCCACTGTGCCAATTTATGCCCCATTCCCGGTATGCATTGGGTCATTCCAGTCACTTGTTCGTCTCAACTTCAGTGGTTGTCGGTTTTCTGGTGAGCTTCCAGATACCTTGGGGAACTTGCACAATCTTGAGTACCTTGATTTGAGCCATAACCTGCTTACAGGGGACCCTTCCTGTTTCATTGTATGGACTGAAGGAATTGAAAGAAATGGTGCTTGATAATAATTTCTTTTCCGGGCAATTGAGCCCTGCTATTGCACAGCTGAAGTACCTCAAGAAGCTTTCTGTATCCTCAAATTCTATCTCTGGTGCCATCCCTCCAGAGTTGGGCAGTCTGCAGAATCTGGAGTTCCTGGACCTCCACATGAATGCACTTAACGGGTCGATACCAGCAGCTTTGGGTAATCTGTCTCAGCTCTTTCACCTTGATGTTGGCCAGAATAATATATGCGGCTCAATATTTCCAGGAATAACTGCAATGGCAAACCTAGTTACAGTTGATCTCTCTTCAAATGCTTTGGCGGGGCCATTACCTAGGGAGATTGGTCAGCTACAGAATGTTCAACTGTTAATATTGGGACATAATTCTTTCAATGGCAGCATTCCAGAAGAGATCGGTAAACTAAAGCTGCTGGAAGAGCTTGAGCTCCCTGGATGCAAGCTCACAGGCATCCCTTGGACAGTTGGTGATCTCAGAAGTTTGAGAAAGCTTGACATTTCAGGGAATGATTTCAATACTGAACTCCCGACATCTATTGGCAAGCTGGGAAATCTGACTCGTCTATATGCAAGGAGTGCTGGGCTTACTGGGAATATTCCAAGAGAACTTGGTAACTGCAAGAAGCTTGTCTATGTTGATTTTAATGGCAACTCCTTTTCTGGCTCTATACCTGAAGAACTTGCAGGTTTAGAAGCCATTGTCACATTAGATGTGCAACGGAACAATTTATCTGGTCACATTCCAGACTGGATCCGGAATTGGCCGAATCTTCGTTCAATATATCTGGCACAAAACATGTTCAATGGACCCCTGCCAGTACTGCCATTGCAGCATCTAGTTATTTTTTCTGCAGAAACCAACATGCTATCAGGTTCTATTCCTAGTGAGATTTGTCAGGCCAAATCGCTTCAGTCACTCGTATTGCACAACAACAATCTGACTGGGAATATCATGGAGGCATTTAAAGGGTGCATGAACCTTACGGAACTTAACCTGCAAGGAAACCATCTTCATGGTGAGATACCAGATTACTTGTCTGAGCTACCACTAATAACAGTGGAGTTGTCCCAAAATAAGTTCACAGGAAAACTGCCAGAGAAATTATGGGAATCATCAACTATTCTGGAGATCACACTCAGCTACAATCAGCTTACTGGCCCTATACCTGAAAGCATTGGTAGGCTCTCCAGTTTGCAGAGGCTACAGATCGACAGTAACTACTTGGAAGGACCTATCCCGCGGTCAATTGGTGCTCTAAGGAATCTGACAAATCTCTCTCTATGGGGCAATAGGCTGTCTGGGAACATTCCACTTGAGCTCTTCAACTGCAGAAACCTTGTCACCCTGGATCTAAGTTCTAACAATTTGTCTGGCCACATCCCGAGTGCCATATCTCACTTGACATTTCTCAACAGCTTGAATTTGTCTAGTAACCAGCTATCCAGTGCTATACCTGCTGAGATATGTGTTGGATTTGGGAGTTCAGGTCACCCTGACTCAGAGTTTATTCAGCATCATGGCTTGCTTGATCTTTCATACAACAGATTGACTGGTAATATTCCAACAGCGATCAAGAATTGTGTTACGATTACAGTCCTCAACCTCCAAGGAAATATGCTAAGTGGCACCATTCCACCTGAGCTTGGAGAACTGCCAAATGTTACAGCGATCTACCTTTCTTATAACACATTAGTTGGCCCTATGCTTCCTTGGTCTGCACCATTGTTACAACTGCAAGGCCTTTTTCTCTCTAATAACAACTTGGGTGGCTCCATTCCTGCTGAGATAGGCCAAATACTTCCCAAAATTGAAAAGCTAGACTTATCCAGCAATGCACTTACTGGAACACTACCCAAGTCTTTACTCTGCATCAATTACTTATCCTATCTGGATATCAGTAATAACAGCCTCTCTGGACAAATCCCATTCTCTTGTCCTAAAGAAAAAGAGGCATCGAGCTCCCTGATATTGTTCAATGGGAGCAGTAACCATTTCTCAGGGAACCTAGATGAGTCTATTTCAAACTTCACACAACTGTCTTTTCTTGATATACACAACAACAGCCTCAGTGGAAGTTTGCCCTTTTCACTTTCTGACCTCAGTTATTTAAACTATCTTGACCTCTCAAGAAATGACTTCCATGGTCCCGCCCCTTGTGGTATCTGCAATATAGCTGGTCTTACATTTGCCAACTTCTCTGGTAATCACATTGGCACGGGCGGCTTAGCGGATTGTGCTGCAGAAGGCTTTTGTACTGGAAAGGGTTTTGATCGGAAGGCACTTAATTCATCTGATAAAGTTCGAAGAGCAGCAATCATTTGTTTTAGTATACTCGCTGTCATCATTGTTGTAGTTCTTCTGGTGGTTTATCTGAGACGAAAGCTATTGAGAAGCAGACCCTTGGCTCTTGTACCTGTCAGCAAGGCCAAGGCTACCATTGAACCAACCTCAAGTGATGAACTCCTAGGGAAGAAGTTTCGAGAACCCTTGAGTATCAATCTTGCAACATTTGAACATGCACTTCTGAGGGTCACCGCAGACGATATTCAGAAAGCCACGGAGAATTTCAGTAAGGTGCACATTATTGGGGATGGTGGGTTTGGCACTGTCTACAAGGCAGCACTTCCTGAAGGTCGGAGAGTAGCGATCAAGAGGCTTCATGGTGGCCATCAGTTCCAAGGTGATCGTGAATTCCTGGCCGAAATGGAGACAATTGGAAAGGTGAAACATCCTAACCTTGTTCCTCTACTTGGCTACTGTGTATGTGGTGATGAAAGGTTCCTGATATACGAGTACATGGAGAATGGGAGTCTTGAGATGTGGCTCAGGAACCGGGCTGATGCCATCGAAGCACTTGGATGGCCAGACCGCCTGAAGATATGTATTGGTTCTGCCCGTGGGCTTTCATTCCTGCATCATGGCTTTGTTCCCCATATCATCCACCGTGACATGAAGTCCAGCAATATTCTATTGGATGAGAACTTTGAGCCAAGGGTCTCTGATTTTGGCCTTGCAAGAATAATCAGTGCGTGCGAGACTCATGTCAGCACTGACATTGCTGGTACATTCGGCTACATACCTCCAGAGTATGGCCAGACAATGCAGTCCTCTACTAAAAGGTGACGTCTACAGCTTCGGCGTTGTCATGCTTGAGCTGCTCACTGGACGGCCACCTACAGGGCAAGAGGAAGGGGAAGGGGGTGGAAACCTTGTTGGCTGGGTACGTTGGATGATGGCACATGGTAAGGAGGATGAGTTGTTTGATCCTTGTTTGCCTGTCTCAAGTGTGTGGCGGGAACAGATGGCCCGTGTGCTCTCCATTGCCCGAGACTGCACTGTGGACGAGCCATGGAAGAGGCCAACTATGATGGAGGTGGTGAAGGGCCTCAAGATGGCTGAAACAATAGAATGTGGACCTCTGGTTGTGACAGTCACTAAGGACATGTGATGCTGACGGCATCAATGCTGATGTATGGAACTGGGTGTTCAGCGAATGTTGTTCTTGTGTTGATCCTTGTAGCTGTAGCTGTACTGGTGACTGTAATGAGAGAAACTAATGCCATGTTCAGGCTGTAGTTATTGATGTAACATTTTCATCTGAACCGAAGCGAGTAGTAATATGGATTGTTTAAGCACATAAGATGCAGTTGCTAGGTACTTCATAGAATTGCCTGTACTAGATTTAGCTCTTGTGATATGGATTGTTTAAGCACATTTCTACTTTGCTGTTCTGCTGCATTGACTGGAAGTACTTGTATACCTGAGCGATCCTAGAATTGCTAGATTCAACTCATGCCAGTTTGGCCTGATTGCTCAGGATATTCTTGCTGCCTTAATGGTGCTATACTGCTGCTGTGTAGGTATTTTTGTGCAATTGGAACGTGATGACTACTGGTGACTGATGGGAGAAACTATTCATCAGGCAGTAATGTAACTGTTTATCTGAATCCAAGTACTTTATCTGGCATTCATGTGGTACGGACTAGGGAGTGTTTTACAACTTCATCAGATCACTGTATTCGTGTTTTTCCCCTTTTCCCTGTGTTAGTAAATACTGAAATTAGCAGTCGTAGATTCATTTTTGTCTCTGTTAGATCAGACTCGGATCATCTGATATTGCATTCTACTTTGTGGTCTCACTGCTTCTTGTTCTATGCTTGAGTGATTCAGAGAACTGCTTGTGATATATCATCATGGCCCTTAGCCCAGACTCAGCTTCCGATTTTTCATTCTTTGGTATTTCTGATGATGATGCCATACACCCTGTGTGTTCACTAGAAGTTTTGCCTCCTGTGCTGAAATAATTCTTGGGTCCTGCTATTTTGAATCAGTTCTGATTTCCAAGGTCATGCTATTTTTTGCTAGACTCAGGTTATTGTTACTGGTGCAACTGCAGCATAGCAACTTTCCTGCACAAAGGCAGTGGGGGAAGGAGATGAGAATCAAGAACTGAACAGTTATGCATCAAATGGGCAGACGGAGCACTCGCAGTAACTCTCTTTGAAAAAAAATGACACACTTGATGCAGCCTTAGTGACTTCTGAGCATCTGACAGTCGTTTTCTTTTTTGAGAAGTGGCAGTCGTATTATTGTAAACTGTGCTCGGATTAAGTAAGAAATTTGTAGTTGAGAACTAAGATGTCCATGGATCACGACCGTGCCGGATTGATTGCCCAAGGATCTCAGGTAAGGATGATAACAGGACCAGGAAAGTGTCGTACATTTTTTCCTGTTTCCTGGAACAAAAACAGATGAATGTTTTTTCTGACTATTTCCATGGATCCCGTTTAACTCGAGACTTCCAATTTTATTTCCTGTAAATTTCCCATTTCCCACTTATATATTTTTTATGACCCAAAAGCTCAGACAAAACCTCGCTCTTCTTTATAGTTCATCTGGTGCATGTGCTTCATCCTTTGGCCGAGGTGGGACTAACGCCCTACTTAGTTTCTAAACTTTCTCAACCTTTTTCCAGATTTCTCGTCACATTAAATATTTAGACGCATGCATTAAGTATTAAATATAGATAAAAAATAACTAATTACACAATTTATCTGTACATATCGAGACAAATTTTTTGACTCTAGTTAGTCTATGGTTGGACAAAAATTGTCAAATACAAACGAAGTGGTACAGTACCAGAACCCAAACTTTTTCCCTGACTAAACGGAGCCTAACTGCGCGAAGCTATGCTACTGTTACAACCAACTAGGTGTTTCAAATTATATTATAGTTTGTTTAACTTTTTGACGCAAATTTGACCACTCGTCTTATTATTTAAACATTTGTGCAAATACCACTTTTTTGGTTGTAGCTTGTTTTATTAGTAAAATGTCACCAAGAGTAATTTAAATTTAACTACGTCTGCATAAAATTTTTGAATAAGACGAGTGATTAAATTTGGGATAAAAAAATAAAACAGATTATATTTTGAAATAGATGGGTACCAAACATCTTGTACTAACCCTTTCTACTTTTGTATTGCATTTTTTTTGTATTTGCGGGATCCTACTTTTGTATTTACCAAATGGGAGAGGCACGTCTACGGCAAACAAATATTTTTCTCTCATAGCAAATCAGTTTGTTTCAAATCTAGAAAAGGTGTGACAACCACTATTTAAACCCTGGTGGACAGCGTCCCACTGGATAGTCCTACCATTGAACCATATGCCCATTCGCTGCCAAATGTATACGATGTCCAATAAATACAAACAAGGAGTAGATTGAAATTTCTATTTTATTCTTTCTATGCATTTCTGCACTTGGTTTCTAAAATATTTTTATAGCAATTTAAAAATAATATTTTACATTTGTTTATGTCATATCCATGCGAAGCTTAGTCTGGTGATCTTTGTGGGCGTTATGGACGTGTATCCGATCGCATTGTATCATTCCTGGTATCATGAATTCATGATTTTCTGGGTTCTATTTTCCTGGCTGGCACTTTTTATTCTGTTTCTATTTACGTATAATAAACAATTAAAATGTGAATAAAAATTGTTAGTTGGTTTTCCGGTCGTTTTCATCCTCATTAGCACGGAGAATATCTCACAAGCTCAGGAGATTCCGTTCCGTCATTAATGTGGTTTCTTTCCTCCATTGTCTGGAAAATTACCATTGGTGTCATTTGTGCTCCTTGCTTGACTGAAACTGAAACTTCTAATGGTGTTTTATTTGGATTCAGCTACTTTCACTGGCGCTACTGCTGTGTGTGTGTAGGAATTTGGTACGCAATTTTGCCGTGCTAAATTAAAGTCTACGCTTTCATAGAGTGGCCGAGTGATGCAAAAATGGTGCTTCATCCGAAAAATAAAATGCAAATCTCATTTTAAGAAGAGTCAAAGAATTGTACATTTGAGTAAATTTTTTAGCACGTTTGAGTAAGTTTGTACTAGAAGATATTATCTAAAGTAATATCTTCTTTCTAAAATTATATCATATGATTAATCTAATGATACTTAATATGTATTATAAACATCAATAAAGTATTTTTTATAAGTATTTGGTCAAAATTAAGAATCTTTGAGTCATTGATATCCTAGATGTATTTTTTTTGTGAGACAAAGGTATTATGTTACTCCCTTGATCTCTTATTTTTTGTCGCCATAATTAGTGTGTTGATCAAAGTTTTTAAAATTTAACTGGATTTATAAAAGATATTAGCAGCATTTGTATATCTAAATAATTTTATTATAAAACTATATATTAAAAAAATTATATAATGATATTAATTATAAACTATATAAATTTCAATATTTTTTGTATATATTTGATCAAGTTTAAGTATGCTTTGCTTTTTGGGAAGCAAGTGCGACGGAGGGAGCATGTCAGATACTCAGATGGGCGTAGGAATTTTTATTATTTTTAATCTTTTTTTAAAAGAAATTTTACAAATAACTGCACCTAGAAACATTTTGCAAATGTAACCCGTTTTGGTCGCGCCAGTGCCGCTAGCGTGACAAAAATACATTGCCGCTCCACATGCATTGGCGCGGTAACATTTACAGATGTTAGATGACGTTTCTGACGTGGAAAACCTTATCGTGCCACCCCCGCTGGCGTGACAGTACTGTGACTCAATTTTTAAAAAATCATAACTTCTCCATACGATATCAGATGAAGATAATTTTTATATGAAAATTGTAAAGCTCAACGCGATCTACAACTTTCTAGTTTTGAGTTTTTTTATTTAAAGACGTTAAGATGCTCAAAAAATTAATACAAGTTTTTAGCACCATAATTATCGTGTACTAGCGCGCTTGACGTATTAAAGAAAAAACTTCATTTTTATATGAGGTCAAATGAAAATACTTTCTATACCAAAGTTGTATCCCTCAATGAGATCTATAACTTTATAGTTTTGACTTTTACACTTGAAGGTGTTACGATGCTAAAGAAAATAGTATAAAGTCTCAGCAACATATTAATTGTGTATAGTTTTTGTCGCAATATGAAAATTATATTCTTTTTATATGGTGTTAAATGAAGATACGATTTATATCGAAGTTGTAGTTATCGCTGAGAGCATCAACATTTTAATTTTGAGAGCTTTCATTTGAAATGTTGTCGAGAAATTCGGTACAGTCACCTTAATTTTATATATTTTTTGAGCATCTTGACCATTTCAAATGAAAGCTTTCAAAACTAAAAATGTTGATGCTCTCATTGATAATTACAGCTTCGATATAAAATATATCTTCATTTTACACCATACAAAAAGAATATAATTTTCACATTGCGACAAAGACCATACGCGATTAATATGTTGCTAAGATTTTATACTATTTTCTCTAGCATCGTAACGCCCTTAAGTATAAAAAGTCAAAACTACAAAGTTATAGATCTCATTGAGGGCTACAACTTTGTATAGAAAGTATCTTCATTTGACCTCATATAAAAAGGAATTTTTTTCTTTAATGCGTCAAGCGCTAGTCGCGATAATTATGGTGCTGAAAACTTATATTAATTTTTTGAGTATCTTAACGTTTTCAAATGAAAAAACTCAAAACTAGAAAGTTATAGATCTCGTCGAGTTCTACAATTTTCATATAGAAATCGTCTTCATCCAATGTCGTATAGAGAAGTTATGATTTTTTTAAAATTGAGTTACAATACTGTCATGTCAGTGAGGGTGGCGCGACAAGGTAGTTTAACGTCCGTAAATGTTGCCGCACCAATGCATGTGGTGTGGCAATATGTTTTTGTCACGCCAGCGGCACTGGCGCGATCAAAACGGACTAGATTTGCAAAATATTTTTAGGTACGGTTATTTTTAAAATTTCTTTTAAAAAAGATTAAAAATAACAAAAATTCCATGGGCCGAGGGCCGAGTGCCTGAGTGCCGCTGAGGCGATGACCATTGGCAAGCGCCAGGAGGTCAGCAGCCGCGGGCACTTATCCTTTCACACGCAGAGGCAGCATCCGGATTCCGGTTTCCAAGTCCCGAACCAACCCATGGCCGCCGCCGCCGCCGTCGACGTCGCGAACGCTGCCAGCGACTGGACCGTAGTCCGCCGCCGCGGTCATCGCCGTCGTGACGATCCACGCCCCGCCTCCCAGCCCGACGCCCCGCCGGCGCTCCCCGTGATCCCAGTCCCCTGGTCCCCCTCCGATTCGTCCCTCGATCCCGCCCGCGTCTCCCGCCTCGTGGCGCGCACCCACGCCGCCATCTCCCGCGTCGCCGCCTCCCGCCTCTACCGCAGCCTCCTCCTCCAGGGCTCGTCGCTCCGCCGACGCCTCGTCGTCCTTGGCCCCACCCGCCTCTCCCTCCTCGGCGTCGGCAGCTTCGAGTCCTCCCCCGCCGCGCGCCTCCAGCTCGCGCTCGCCGCCCTCCTCCGCCGCGACCTCCTCCCGGAGGCCGCCTCCGCGGACCTCTTCGACCCCGTCCTCTCCGCCGTCGAGTGCGCGGCCGCCGCGGCGCTCGGCTTCTCCGTCCCGAGTTTCGACGACGGGTGCCGCCGCCGCGCGGAGGAGCCTACGCTCTTCTACATGCCCCACTGCGAGGCGTCGCTCTACGACGCGCTCCTCGCCGCCAACTGGGATTCCCCCGCGCAGCTACGCCGCGTCTGCGTGCTCGGCAACAGCTTCCATCGGTACGCGCTCCAGGCCGGCGAGAATCGCTCGGGCCCCGCCGCCAAGGCTCGGCATGTCCTCGCGGCTGAGCGTTTCGCGTGCGAGGACCGGATCGGCGAGACGGGGGATCTGGATGACGACGATTGGTTCGCCCACGCGTTCAACGAGACGAGCTGGCATTTCTTCGAGCTGCAAGACGACGTCGACTTGGCCGCCACCGTTGCTATAGAAAGGAGATAAGTTCATTGAGTAGATGCGATCTTGTAGTTGGATATCTTAGTGCGTTGCTTGATTGAATGCAATGCTGATCATGATTCCAAATTTATCCCCAATTGTATTCGTCATGTGCCCTGTTTGTTTGAACTGAAAATAAGTGCTGATTTTGATCGGGGCTGATTTATTGTGAGAGGAAAGTACTGTTTCGTGACTACCGATGGGTGACACTAGGGGCTGTTGGTGGGTTTCAAGTTTCAACTCTAGCCTACTCCAACTTGCTTGGGACGGACAGGCTATGTTGTTGCTGCTGCTGTTGTATTAGTATTCTCTATCTATGGGCTGGACTTCAAGGAGCACTGCTTAGATGCCAAGTTGCCAACTAGGTACCTGACAGTTGCTCTGATAGAACAATTGTTGAAGAACTTGAAATGTGTTGATGTTATATTTTTTGCACCAGAGATTGAGCTGGTACCAACAATTCATGCTGTACAAGTCTCTAGCAATTGTAGATCCAAAAAATCTGCATCTTAATAGCAATGTTTTCAGGACGGCTGGTCGAGCCTGGACGCCTAAGGACCGTCCAGGACGATTAATCGACCCTGGACGAGTCCCCTGGTCGTCCTGGTTGTCCCCTACATACGGGGACTGATATATACCATATATATATATATAGTTATATACATTATACCTATATATGTACATGGAAGGGAGGGAGGAGAGGGAGCAGCTGGAAGGGAGCCAGAAGAGAAGAGGGAGATGAACTATAGCAATGGAGCGGCTGCTGCTGCTGGACGTGAGTGGTGAAGGTGAGGAGTGTGTTCTGCTGATGAGAGGCTGAGGGAGTGAGGGATAGGAAAGGAGAGTAACCCTAATAGGCTTGGCCCAAAATATAAGACAAGTACCTGGGCCCAACTCTGAGATGCAGCCCACTCTCTGGCTGGTGGCTGGACCACACAGCCTGGACGTCCGATTAATCGCGATAGGACGACGATTAATCGGATGGCCAGTTTCCTGGACGGTCTAGCCGAGTCGGAGGCCCTGGTCGAGTAGCTCCAACCGTCTAGGACGATTAGTCGCGATTAATCGGACGTCCTGAAAACACTGCTTAATAGTACCCACTTCTGAATTAGATGCAAAGTGTCCGTTCTGCTCAGGTGCTCAAGGAAAACATGATTATCACTAACTACACACTGTGATGCGAGTGTAGTACCAAAAAAAATTGAAAGCATCCTATGCAATAGATCATTTTGTTTTGTAAGGCTTTAGTTTGCTGGACTTGTACAAGTCCAGCAGACCACCAACAAGAGTGTCTGTATTTGATAAGGTCATAAGACGTCCGCACGGTTAGAGTCTCAAATGAAAACCCTACCACTCTGGTCTCATCACTTCATATCGATATCTTATTTGTTAGCATCCAAATGGCAGTTAGTGTCTTGATCTTCTAATGTTTGAGTTTATACTTGGTTAGTGGTGAAGCTACAACAAATTGGGTGGGTGGATGGTCTTGTGTGGGGTTCATGTATGGTGGATATTTTTGTTAGAATGACTGCCTTTTCATTTCTAGACAATATAGCTTCGCCCCTGATCTTGACTGACCAGTCAGAGCTGTGTTAGGCAAAAAGGTTATAATGAGTAGATGGGAGCTGACTGAGACCTGGCTCATGCTATGCAACACACCTGCTTCTGAGAGTGGATTTCCCCTCCCTAATTACTGATGAGGACACCGTGTTCTCATCCCATTCTATGAGGTGAGGAAGGGAGGGGATTGAGATTGGTACCATCATAAAGAAACTTTGTCTTCCATTCTAACCTGCCCATAGTTGGTGCTCAGGTTTCAGTTTTAGGCCACATCCGCATGGAAGTGGCCATGACCTGCAGATAAATTGATGAATGGGCGTTGGAGTCACTAAGCAAGCATCGACAACTCAGAACCACTAAGCAATCCAAGAAATTTCAATCATGGGACTGCATCAAGGTAAGCACATCCCCCATATGTTCATGCTCCAATGCATACAACCTGTTCGAGTGTTCAATTAAATTGTTTCGAGGCTTAGTTTCCCAAAACAAATCTGTGAAAAAAAACAACTTTATTGCTGATTAGTTTCCAATGTTGTAAGTTACATAAATTCATTACTTATGTTTGTTTTTTTAAGGGATGACCATAGTTCTTGCAATGAATTAGCATGACAGAAAATAGCCCCTGAAGTACATAGGTGAGCTACAGTTCGATGCATTTTTTGACCAAATGAGATTGCTTTGTTCAAAAACTTTGTTGCCGAAATGAGAGAATTAACTATAAGCTAGAGTTTGTCCGTATAAAAGGTACGGTCTGCTAAACAACAGAGGTAAAAGAAGAGGGAGTAGCATTTTAAAAAGTAGAACCAGGCAAATTTAGCTTATTTACTGGCTGACCTGACGAAAACTGTAAATCCTTTTGAAAAAATACTTTTAGTACTCAAGAAAATTTCGGTCATGTAATATAGATGGCCTTTATGGGGTTCTTAATGGATTTGCCTCAGCATAACGCCATAACCCATTACCCATGTCCATGTGATATGGCCACCTCAAGTCGCATTGTAAACTTTCAATAAGAAGGAAAATCATGTTCACTTGTTCAATGTGCGCGAGCAAGGCAAAGCATCTGGTGATTAAGATGGAGTTCTACTATGACTTGGACACAACTCCCATATGTTGATTTGGTTTATTTTTTTGGACAAACATTCCAAGCTCTTCAAATTTGAGATCCATGATGCCATGTTCCCTGCCCTGTTCCAGAAAATAGCCTGAAAATTAGCCCTGTTCCTATTACTGCATGAAATATGATATCTAATTTGATTGGTATGATAGACAGATGTGCGATATAGCTAATTTGTTTGAATTGTGCATACCGTTGAATTTCTCTAGCGACCTGTTGCATGTGCTTGGCAGATGTGCTATATAGCTAATTTGTTCTTATAGGCAGCTGCTGATTTCTCTAGCGACCTGTTGCGTGTGCATACTTATCTATTTATATATTATGCTATACTTAGACGTCTGAACCTAGAAATTCTCCTTGAGTAGACCTCTGTCTGATCTATTTTAAGTCTTCTAATATGTGTATGATTCTATGTAAATAAAATATTAATGTTTAAACGTCTTGGCTCCTAGCTTATAGACCATGTACGAATGCACCTTTTATGTCCTGTATCCTACAGTTTATTTACATTGAAACCCAGTTTGTACTCTTTGTTTGGTAAAAAGTATGCATATCCACTGTTGGACACAGAGTCTAATTAGACCATGGTTAGCAGATTCGAATTAGACCATGGTTACCTACGCACGCAAGGGCAGGCACATAGTAGTAGTTCGAGATCCATGGTGCCATGGCAGAAAAACACCCTGAAAATTGTGAGTGGGCTGTCGTTCTTATTGTTGCATTGAAATATGGTTTCTAATTTGATTAGCATGCTAGACAGATGTGCTATATAGCTAATTTGCTTGAACTGTGCATACAGTTGAATTCAAGGTTTCTCATCCCTTGCTTGGAAGAGGTTCTGATGACTTTGTGCTCACCTCAATGCTGAACACAGAGTCGCATGTGAAGTATTTGTGAAGCTGCAGACCATGGCCAAAATTCGCTCATCCGAAGTTTAAATGAAACGTTTTGCACCTGCATTTCGATTATTTCTGCGAGGGAGGTACCATTGCGTGATTCCAGTTCGTCCCGCTGTTAGTTTTGATCGGTACTCCCTCCGTTCCAAATTGTAAGTCGTTCCAAAAATCTTGGAGAGTCAAACTATCTCAACTTTGACCAAAATTATAGAGAAAAATATGAAAAATTATGACACCAAATAAGTGTACCATGAAAATATATTTGATGAAGAATCTAATAATACTTAGTTGATATTGTAAATATTATTATTTTATTATATAAACTTGGTCAAAGTTGAGAAAGTTTGACTCTCCAAAATTTTTGGAATGACTTACAATTTGGAATGGAGGGAGTAACAATTTTCTTCTTTGTAACATTATTTACCCCTCCTAGAGGATCACTCGCCCAAGCTTGCGAGACGTGAGCTTGACAGTCACAACTTGGTTTCGTTGCCATTGCTTGAGCTGCTGGTGCCTGAAACTTGATCAAACCTAAATCTCCGACTAGAGAGCCGTGTGTGGCAACGAATAACCTTAGTTTATCTGATAGTTTTTTCCCCTGAACGTGCGTTAGCGCGCTGTTTGTCAGTACCTTCGTTTGACAGTCAGAGCTGATAGGGCTCTGCATCTCTGTCGCTCGCGTGGTCTTGTGTATTGTCCCCGAAGAAACGCACGACCGTACGGTAGTAGAAGTGGCGATCAAACCAACCAAAGAACTTGAATTCAAAACCATGTGCGCATCGCGAAGCAGGTGGCGTGGCGGAAAGCCGGTACCGGTAGCCAACAAACACCCGTGGCCAAGACACAATTTTTTTTTTCGGAACAGGAACCGATGCCGCGGCGGTCGTGCATGAGACAAGAGCGCAGGCAGCTGCAAGCCTGTAAGTAGCCAACTGGGTTCTAGTAGCAGCTTAGCTGGGACTAACCCACTGATCGAGCCTCACAGGAGGAGGCAGGCAGGTCACCAAACCCTGAGACGCAGTGCTTGCTGATTGCCGCAGCATGCTGGTCGATCGATGCCGAGCAGCAGGAACAAACACTCACAGACACCTACTGTTTCTTTGGACCCAATGGTATATTGGTATAGTATCATCATCATCATCATTATCATACTACGACACGACTGGCCTGGGAAAACCAGAAGCGCCACGCTGAATCGCTGATTAGCGTTGCCAAATCATGCGGTCCATCCCCAATCATCCGGTCCGGTCCCAGCCATCGGAGACGCTGGCTGGCTGCAGGCCTGCAGTCCAGCTCCGTACGGACGGACGGATGGGGGCACAGCACAGCGCCACCACAGCCCACATGTTACAGGTATGTGTTTGTATCGTATCGTATCCGCTGCTGGAGCCGGAGCGGGTCACATGCCGCTGGACGGACGCTGGTGCCCGTCGCGCGCTGCCCCCGGATCACGCAGCACCTCGCCGTGTCGCGTAACGCAGCGCAACGGTGGCCACACCCACACCACGCGGACCCGTCCGATTCTACAGCCCACCCGGCGTAATTAATCGCACGGAACGAACAGCAGCCCTCATGGCGATTGGCGCCGGCCCGATGATTCGGATCGTCTCGGCAGGAGGACGACAGGGGGACGCGACACAGGAGGCGCATTGAGTGGCAGTCCGTCCGTCCCGTTGTCCGTCACGCAGCAGCGCGGACGGCGGCTCGTCCGATCCGGCGATGGTTATTGCCGTCACGGGCGTGCCACTGCCACAGCAAATACAGCAAAAACGCGATCGTCAGGACTGGTGTAGTGTAGGCGCGCGCGCGTATGCGTGCAGCGTGCCTGCGCTCGGAACTCGGATTAGAATAGAAACGCTGAAACCTCACTAGAAAACGACACGGATCGATTCACCTTCTTTTCTTCAATCTTCGCAACAACAAGCTGGCGACGATGACTGAACGTGGAGTAAGGCTGTGGCTCTGTGACTCAGCCCTAGCCAGCTTATTATAGATTATTAGTTGAGGCGTCGAAATCAATCGGGTCCTCACGTGAAGCGCAAGAGTCCAACCCAACCCACCCAGACAGAGCGTTTTGGACCTGTGACTCTGCGAGTGAGTGCGACGCGCACGACGCGACCCACGCCACGCCGCTCCGTCCGTCCGAATGCCCCGGAGGAGCCAGCAGCACTGCCGCCAGTCAGGCTGCAGGCAGACTGTTGTTCTATCCAGTTCCGCGCTTCCGTGGATCACTGGCAGGTGGTGGCAGGGCAGTTTGTTCATTCGCTTCCTCTGATCCTGCACAGAGGCTGATCGAATATCTCATCCCCACGGCCACGGGAATGCTGGATACGGGTCAAGCGTACAATCCGAGCAAACGACTACTAGTACACTAGCTACACACTGGAACTGGACCGGTTGGTGTACCTAGCGTAGGCAGGGAAACGGAGCGAGGAAGAATGATTCGCTACTCTGCAATAAGAATCAAAATCTGAAGCCATTTTGGCTTGCATTGCACCACCACCAGGCGCCACGAGCCTGGAGGCTGGAGCCGCCACCCATAACCGGTGGTATGCGCTAGCTGCGATCAGAGCAGACGAGCACCACGACACGGTCACGCGATCGCTGGCACCGTCAACGCGGAACAGTAGCAGCGAGTCACATGGGCGGGCGCGGGCGAGCCAAACGGACACGAGCGCGCGAACGAGACCGGACGCCGCGCCAAGAGATCACGGGAGCGCGCGCGAGGGACGGCGCAAACGCGGTCGCCGAGACGCGCGCGGCCGCGGCCGCAGCAACAGGTTGTCACGGCAGCCTCTACCGCAACCAAACCAAACCCAACCCAACCACCGTCCACCGAGGGGCGGCGGCAGCAGAACAGTACAGTATAGATTATAGAATAGTACTACACAGACAGGGAGAGAGGGAGGGAGCGAGACGAGAGAGAAACAAAAAGGTGGTGACGACCAGAGGCGCCATGCATGGAGAGGCGAGCGTGTAAAGCGAGCAATTAAGATTTTCGTAATGGCGGTAAGGAACAAGTAGCAAGCCAACAAGCACTCAGCAGGATGAGGATCCCCCGCGGGGAAAAATGGCTACGTACAGCGCACCGCAGCAATGGCGCCAAAGCACAAGCAAACGAAGCACACGCACCAACTCCGACGACGACGACCAGCACGGACGAACGGCCGGGGAGTAAAGGACAGGCGGACAGCCGCCAGGCGCTCGCGCTGCGCGTCGTCCGCCCCCACCGTTCTCTTTCTCTCCTCTCCTCTCCACATGGGAGCGGCAGAAACGGACGACGGCCTGTGACGCCTGTGGTGTCTGACGAACGAGGCGTGTACCGCCACCTCTGTCTGACGCTAGCTGTGACGCCGGTGCGCAGCTCCGCCGCCTCCGGCGGCCTGGGCGGCCATGGCGAGCTCGAACTGCCGCATGGACAGCGCCGGCAGCGGCAGCGGGTACTGCTCCTGCGCCGCGGCGGCGGCGGGCGCGGAGGACGACGAGGAGGAGGGAGGACGGCCGGCGCGGCGCGGTTCCAGGAGCGGAGGCTGCTGGTGGTGCTGGTGCTGCCGTCCCAGCCGATGTGGGCCACGTGCTTCACGTCCGTGGGGAGCCCGATCACCATCTCCCGCTCCTCCTCCTCCTCCTCGTCGTCGTACACCGCAAAGATCTGGGACAGGTTCTTGAACCCGCGCAGGAGCCGCGCCACCAGCGACTCACCCTTTCCCGCCGCCGGGGACGGCACCGACGCGCCGCCTGGTACCGCCGCCCCTGTTTCAGACCCTGCCACAGCAACCGGAACTCTTGACTTGAGCAACTCTTGTCACTCGTCGTTAAGAGCAGAACAGAACAGAACCGAAGCCACTCGAGCGGGCCAAGAACTGCGGGTTGAAGAAGAACAATATAATTGGCGCACCTTGCGGGTGGGGCTTCTTGCCGTTGCCGGCGTGGCGCGCGGTGTCGATGACGTCGACGCTGGAGTGGGAGCGGCAGCCGGAGGAGAAGGGGATGGAGATGAACCGCCGCGGCTGCGGCTGCGGCGGCAGTGTGGTGCTCCCTGCTCATGGCGCTGCTGCTCACGTCACGGCCCTCGCCAGCTGAAGGGACGAGACCGGCCGGGGCCGGCGCCGGCGCCGGCGCTGCCTCTTGTTGACTTGCTGGTGGAGCAAGCAGAGAGAGCAGATAGCAGGGCAGGTGGCGAGGCTTTACTCCAGCGGAAAGGGCGCGTTAGGTCCGCACGCGCGCGCGCCGCAGGCAGTAGTACGCACTACCTGTCCCCGCCGTCCGTCCCCGCCGTCCGGCCACTGGTCGACACACACGCGCCGCTCAGTTGGGTGCAGTGCAGTGCAAGGCCAGCCGGATACGGGGGGATGGGATAGTATAGGTGTAGAAGTGGTGGTGCCACTACCAGTCTACCATGGCATACACTACTTGTAGCTAGCGCTACCACTACTATATTGACATGGCCACGGTGTGCCAGTGCGCCCGGCCTTTCTTTGCTCCACTGCTCTGCTGTGTGGGGGTAGGAAAGGAAAGAGAGAGAGACGGGGGCGGAGTGGTTTGCGGACGTGGTTGGGTTGGGTTGGTTGGTGTTGGGTTTGGTAGTACCTCCACCCGAACCCAACAACGGGGTTCGCTCGCGGCACGGCAGACATGCGCACGGATGCACGGCCTTGACGGACGAGGTCGGGTTGGCTACGCGCCGCGCGCCGCGCGCTGCAGCCCGCAGTGGCAGGGCTCGCTCCGTGCCTGCTGTGGATACTGGATAGGCATCAGCCGGCCGGGCCGGGCTTCCGAAGCCTGCACCTGTCCTCGAGTGGACTAATAACGCGGCGTGTACGATTGTGCCGACGTGGTCCCTGCGTGAGTTGTACCGTGCGACCGTGTGTTCGTGCCGCGTTCCGCGATGTTGCCAGCGCCAATCGGCATCTTGACGGGGGGATGGATTTCGCGCGTCAGGAAAAATCCAAACCTGAAGCCGATCATTTTATCCCTTTTTCAGATATAAGTTCAGTTCAGATGGGCGCGGCCAGGGTACGTACGTTATCACAGTAATTTCGCTACAATCTCGTAAGGAAAAGGGAAGGTGATTGTGGTTTCATTCTACGGTGGGAATACACGGCGTACATACAATCCTGCTTACAGAAAGTGGCATGAGAAACAAATGCAGGTTGAGCAGCATTCAGTAAAACGATGATGATCGGCTGCCATGTCATGTGGGCTTCACCGCTACGGGATGGACCGGAAACAAGACGGTCCAGCCCGCCTAAGGGTGGTCCTTGTTGTATACCGGACGGGCGTGAACGGCAGATGGGCCAGAAATAAAAGGCCGAGAAGATCATGCTTGCAAATTGGACCATGCAAGTTTCGTTATGGTCATCAGAACAGATGGTGACAGGAACAATTTTGATAGTTCAGTTCCAACTTCCAAGTTCCAGCTAAGAAAAATGAGAACTGGGATACAATCATACAGGCTGGCTCCTATGAGCCTCAGCTAAACAAAAGATGCTCCGGATAGTTGGATGCAGATGCAGAGGTTCCTCTGAATCATATACGCTCTTGTCTTGGTGCTGGTTATAGTCAACCAAATTAACAACCACTCTGAAATACTATACGTAAATACACACATTGCGTAATAATACTGTACCATTTTATTGTAACTTAATTTACTGGAACATACTTGAACAATCAATGACATCTCAAAAAACAAAAAAAAACCAAAAAATCTGTATGTAGTACTAGCAGACACCAGAGTTTGGTGTTGGCAAGCTCGAAATCGACTTCATCTACGAGTTTCAGGTTCACAGATTCCGGAGTGGCGCATCGGCCACTCTCGTCCTCGTCTAGGATAGGAAGCAGAGCAAGAAGATGGCGATCGACGGCGATGGTGCCATGGACGTACGTGAAGGGTGCCTAGCAGCAGTAGATAAATAAACAATGGAGGCGGCGGCGAGCTCGATCCGTCAGAAGATGTCGAGGATCTCCTGGATGAATCCGTTGCAGAGCGGGCAGTTGCCGCGGCTGACCCAGAGCTCGCGGGAGCAGAGGCGGCAGAAGGTGTGGCCGCAGGGGATGAAGGCGGCGCCCTTGTGCCGCACCATGCACACGCAGCACACGTGCACCATCTCCTCCTCCCGCCCCTCGCCGTCGTCCTCGTCCTCGTCGCCCTCGGCGCCCCCGCCTTTCTTGCGCGCGCCGCCGCCGCCGCCGCTCTCCTCCTCCTCGTCTTCGTCGTCCCACTGGCTGTCGGTCTGCTCCAGCAGCGCCATCAGCGACATCTGCGCCGCGGGCGCCTCCTCCTTTTCTTCTTCCTCCTCGTCGTCTTCGTCGTCGTCGTCTTCTTCCTCTTCCCCATCGCCCGCGTCGTCGTCGTGGCGTCGCTCTTCGGCGTCACGGAAGTCGTGCGACGCGGGGCGCCTGGAGCTGAAACGGGACGAGGCGGAGGCGGGGCCGACACGGGTGGACGCGACGCGCGAGAACGTGGGCGTCGCGCGGAGCGAGGGCGCGCGGGAGTAGGTGCGGGAGAACGCCGCCGCCGCCTCGCCGGGGTTGTAGTTGTACTTGTTGCTGCGGTTGTTGGCGCTGCTGATGTTGCTGAGGTCGCCGCTGTTCGTCGGGGCGTGCTGGGCGGCCGCCGCGCCGGGCTTAGACCTCTGCCAGGCGCCCGCCGCTCGCCGGAGCCGGAGCCGGTCCCGCAGCGGCTTCCAGCCGCCGCCGCCGCCGCCGCGGGCCCCCTGCGCGTCCGCGGCCGAGAGGCTATCGCCGTCGTGACCGAGGTCGGCGTCGTGGGGGATCTTGAGGAAGTCGCGGATGGCCGGGTCCGGCGTGGACAGCTGCTCGGACAGCGTCATCGTCCGCCGCATCTCCGGCCGCCGGCCGTCCATCTCTCTGGAGGCCGCCGCAGCAGGTAGGTGCCTGGCTCGCGTCCGTGCGATAAGGTGGCGGTAGATGCGGGGAGGTGGCGTCTTATGGCCGGCCGGGTTGGATCGCGCTCGCGCGCGGGGCAGGGGAGGGGGGAGGAGAGGCGTTGGACACGGGGACAGCTTGGAGCGGGTCTCGCGGGCTTTTTAAACTGGCGTATATGTATATACAATTACCGCAACGTGCGGGCAATTGGGCCCAAATTACCGAGGTGGCATGCATGCCGCATGCGTAGTCGCCGGCCTTCCTATTTATGGGTATGGATTCCTTTTATGGCTTTCAGGTCCCTGATTTCAGCTTAGGCCATGCTATCGTAGCACGCAATTTTAGGTGCCAAAAAAGATGATGAATTTTACTTCCATGACGATACAAACATAATCAGAAACGATTTGTAAAAATATTAACATGCAATCTATAGTACTTATAGTACTTGACTGTCTACTTTTTTCTTCAGTTGAATTGTTTAGTTAGGGCGTCCGCAACAGCGGGTGACATCGCCAGCCCAAGTCCACGTATTAGACAGAAAAAGGAGGAAGCGAAGCAACTAGTGACAAAAGAATTGTCCGGCGATTTCAGGAGTCCCGAGTATCTATGAAACTGAACAGGTACTCAGGTAGTACCAGATGAAAAAGAAAGATTATAATATTTTTCTTTGATTACTCTCTCCTCTAGCTCACTGGCTATTCGCCTACCTCACTGTGGATGGCCTTTAGGGTTTTCAATGGTATAATTAGGCCCTCTTTTGGTATTGCTGGACTTCTAAAAAATGGCAAAACCAGAAAAATATGTCATAGTGGTTTCGACTTCTAACTAAAAATAAGTCATAGCAAATAGTGCCTTAACAGTTATCTACGCCCATGTATCTCGCATACATCACTCGCTCGTATTCATCCTAACATGTGTCATGTACTACGTTGTTGTTGCCGTTAACTTTTCTAATTGATGCTTGTCAAAGTTTGGTCCATTTTGAAATATTCCAGTGGAAATTATGTACGGGTTTAAGGAGAATGCAAAGACAAGTTATATAGGACGCAGTAAACATTCCTGAAAGTGGCTACTTGATCAGCTTCTGCGTGGTGCGTGCAAGCAACGGCAGGTCGACAGCGGGTGCATGTTCCGTTCTTTACTGTTAACCAAGCCATGAGAGTGCGCTGAACCTCGAAACAATTCACGATTTTCTTTAACCGTTTCGACAGTTGTCACAGAACAAAAACAGACAGTACCACATTAACTAATTCTTTTACGTTTTCCTCAGCTCAAAACTTCGTAAAGAAAAAAAAAGAAGCTAATTAAACATTGGTTCCTGCGTGATTATTATACCTCTCATCTCTACTTACTAGAAATAATCTAGGATAGAATAGTACGAAGACGAAGTACAATCCAAGTTTATGAGCGTTTGGTGTGGCTCACTCTACCGTTGAAGCTTCCCATTCGCCGTCCATTATGGTAGCGGTCCAGCTTAATTGGTGTTTGGTTGGAGGACGACGACGACGACGACGACGACGTCTCTACTGCCAGAAAAGCCACCTGCATACTGCAGCATTAGGTATTGTGTGTATTTGCAGATGACCGCGTACGTAAGTACATTTTGGTGGCATGCTGGAGCTTTCGACTTTGATAGGCCTAGCACTATCTATGCATTAGGAAAAAAACGAGCATGCAGGGACTCCCGCTGCATTCTGCCATGAAGTGGCCTCTCTATAAAATTAGCACAGTGCATTGTCGCTTGCTATTGCAACCACTTCTGTTGACGTCTCTACATTGGCAACGGTCGCTGATGGCGTAAGTAAGGCAGCTAGTAGCTCATTGGCAGGAACATCACTGCGCAGTCATGCGTAGAGCCTGCAGCGTTAGGTGAGGCCGCGTAGTCTCTCAGAGAGTCTGAGCGGATTTCACTTGCCATCCTCTGCTTCTCAGCTGTCTGATTAAGGTCTTTTAATTACAGGACAGGGAATAATAATCAGTACTGCAGTCTGGATAAATAATTTTGGTCTGAACTGAACAGGGGGGGGGTCTGATTAGCAAACAGGGAATCGGTAC
Source organism: Eremochloa ophiuroides (assembly GCA_038502445.1). Classification (NCBI taxonomy): domain Eukaryota; kingdom Viridiplantae; phylum Streptophyta; class Magnoliopsida; order Poales; family Poaceae; genus Eremochloa; species Eremochloa ophiuroides. Next base: position 80,633,927 of record JAHLJS010000006.1, read on the forward strand.
CGTTGCTTCACGAGACCGGTTACTAACCGGACTGCAGACTGTCAATGCCCATAATGCGATTGCTGCAAACGTGGGGGACGCCAATAATGCGAGGCGCTCCGGAACAAGACGAGGCCGGCCTCCTCGCGCGACGGAGAAGTGCCAAAACTGGCATTCTGATTGGATCTGCCGGCCGGATCGGAGGAGGAGCGAAACATCAGCTGGGACACTTTGGTCTTGGCAGCAACAAGACGAGCCATGATTAGGAGGAGCACGGGACGGACACCCGGTGCTGGTGGGTCCGCGCGCGAAGACGCCGTGCGTGCGTGCCAATAGCCTCCCGCGCGCCAGGCTGTGGCCGTACGCTTGTGGGGGCTCGCTGCCTCCGGGATCAGGCTGTGGCCGTACGCCTGATCCCCGGGCAGGCACGTGCTCCCTCGTAGTCGTAGAGCGTACGTAGAGCACTGGCGTCTCACAGCAAATGCAAGTTGGCGCCAACGACTTGCGAGTGGCGTTTCTGCGCCCAAACGGCGGCATGCACCTGCTGTGCGCCTGTGCTGCAGTGGAACGCAGCGGCAGCAGTCACGCACCGCCACCTGTAGCAGCTGCAGGGACACCCACCACAGCGTCTACGGGCGCACGGGTCATCCGTGCCTCTGTTCGCTTCAGCTGAAAAGCTGAGCTGATTTTGGCTGAAGCTGATTTGTTGTGAGGGAAAATGCTGTTCCAGAACTGAAAAATATGTGCTGTTTAGTTGAAGCGAACAGAGCCCGTGCTGATGTCGAGCGGCATGGCAGGTCCGGCTCCGTGCAGCGCCCACCAGCACGGGGCCGACCACGGGAGCACGGCCACACGGCGCGGAGCTCAGCATATGGTTGGTGTCCGTCCGGTACCTTCAGCGATCGGTCCGGACCGGACGGACGGACGACGGCTGTGGCGGGCGCAGGCCAGTCCTCGTTTCAGCAGCGATCTGGAGTACAGTATTTCCTGACCAACAGGAAGCCCAGGGCGCAGGCAGAGGAAGAAGGTACAGAACATGGTTCGGGACCATGACGGGCTCGCTGGTCCATCATCAGTCAGGGTTCTTGCCGATGAGCAGCGACACCACAGGTCACAACAGCATCGGGCAGCATCCGTGGGTCCAATCTTTGTTGCTCTTCTGCTAGAGTCGGTCCTTCTCCTTCCTTTCCTTCGAGTTGGAGATTGGACCATACTACTGTTTCTGCAGTTGGGCATCAGGTTGGTGCTACAGTAGTTTCAAAACAGCTCAGGCCAAAACCATCCAGATAACAAAGAGAGCCAAGTTCTGACCGTCAAGCCCTCCACAACTCGCAGATTTTTATAATCTCACCCAATCAATATGTCCATATTAATCAAACTCAACCACCTACTTCGCCTTTCCAACAGCAGAACAACAAGCACAACTGACACCACCTACAAGCGTGAGCGAACACCCAACTGCCTAACATCTACTATCTCATAAACAGCAAGCACAGAAAGAAACGCTACAAGCCTACAAGCACTCTACTTCTACTAAGGTCATGCATCTCTTCGGCCACAAAACCAATTGGGGACGAACCAGAGCACCGGAAATGCAAAGGCGAATGAAACTATTAGCCACTGTACCAGTGTCAGCCTATCCTTTGGTTCTGGTGATCGTGATACTCCCCTTCCCCTCAGGTGTGGATCTTCGTCTTGTGGAACACAGGTTTCCCCGAGATAGCCGAGGCTTGGAGTGAGTTGGGTTCCTCGTCGTTCTTGTGCCTGATCTTGTACGGCGGAGGGGCATGGATCTTCTTGTTTATGTCGTTCAGCGTGGTGTCGCCATGGATGCTGCATGGCTTGATAAGATCAAACGGGAAGGCCACAGATGATCTCACCTTCTTTGCTCCGATAATGTTTTTGCCAGCTGTGGAACAGATGAAAGCGTGTTTTTGAGTTCAACTGACAAGATAACCAATATATACTGCTCTTGAGAGGGAGAATAAAAACCATGATTCTTTAAGCAAATGTTAACAAGAGTTGGGCACACCTTTCAGTGGTGTAGGTCTCGCTTGTGCAGGGCTGTTCTGGACTACGATAGACTGTTGACGAGGCGAAGAATTCTGATGCACTGAAAAATAAGAATAGCGTTCATCTATCAGCAACTTAGAATCTGCTATAAACGGCAAGAATGAAATCTCCTGAGAGGTTTACCAACCAGAGATATCAATGGCTTTTTCCGTTGCAGCAACAGGGCTATTCCTACTAAGAAAGTTTAGATGCCATAAGTAGCAATACTCCATCTTTAATGACAGTGAATTCAACAACTAATAAATCCAAGTGCTTATGAATATTGGACTGAAACACCTACATTTCTTCTGCCGGCTCGGTATCTTGTGAGCAATTAAGTAGCCAATCTTCTGTCAATTCATCAGTCCCGTCAGAGTTCAGTAAACAGTTGGTACCTGGAGTTAACACGAATTAGGAACGGAAAAGAACGCACCCAGGCTAAACACCAGAAGTCTAGCAGTAATGATGGAAGGTATACCTGAAAAATCCATCTCTTTAAGACTTTCCGAAAGCCCATCTTCAGTCACAGAACATGTCATCTAGTACAGACATAGAAAGGCATTATACCAATGAAGGCAAAACAACATACCATCATAAATTGACACAGTTTCCAACACTAAAACACAATGCATAATTCACTTCATGTCTAAAGATACTTTAATAGATCAATAATAGAGCATGTACCTCAACATTTTCCGGACAGAACTGCAACATGCGTCTGCGTTTTGCCTGTAAAGTTTCCTTGCCTTCTTCAAACTCCTTGACTATGATATCTGCATTGCATTTTTACTAGTCAGAAAATGCAACCAATATTGAAGCACCTTCTTATGTGTTTGTCGAAAAAGGTCAGATGGGATATAATTAGGAAATATCAAGTGGAACCCATTGTACTAATAATTAGATCAACTCCTATATTAGTCGCATATTATGACTCAGATTAACATGGGGGAAATTTTAGGAAGCAGAGAGAATCAGATAACATATATTAGAATCTAAAAGGAGGTGGTACTGGTTGAATGGGATCTGTGCAGGATATTGGCAGTCGAAAACCATTTGTGCAGATAAGTTGGTGTGAACTGAAATAGTTCAGAATCTAAATTTAAGCATACGACTGTAGATCTCATAACCGTGAGAGCAAGACTTTACCTCCTATTTCACAGAACGGTAATTCAAAGTCTGTACAATGTTTAATTGGTGTTTGCTCATCAAACATGCTCCAGCCATCGCCCACATTGTTGCTTGCTTCACCCCACAAGCTGCTACATGGAGCTGCCAAATCAGAAATTCAAGATGCTCAGGTCTTTGAGTGGATATATATTCAGGACAGAATGAGTGATGCGATGGCGTGGTGCAAACCAGCTAACAGATCTTTCTGCAGAACATACTCCTGACTTTGCCATTCCCATAACTCACTGTAAGAAGTTCCACAACGACAAGCTCAATCAGAAGTGATTACTCTTACAAGAAATTTGAGGAGAAATGTGGAGCGCAAAAGTCTGTCTAGCTAATTTTGCAGAAATGGTAAAAATCTTAAACAGTGAATTATACTGAACTGAAAGGTAAATTTGGATGAATGTAGATCATGAATAATGCATCGGTGCCAAATAAAAACTGGCATGAAATGCAAGCAATAGCCACAAAGAGACATGGTAAGATTTGAATCTTGCCTATAGCAAATATGTCAAAGTTTCTCTCTTTTTTTTTTCCCCTTGTGGTTGTGGAATGCTAGAATGTTCAGAGTTCAGTAAATATATATATCAGACAGCAGACTAGCGGAGGTCAAAAAGCTCGTGACAGCAATCTAACAATGCAAGGAATATAACAAGGAAAACAAAAAACCTTGGATAAGTAAACAAGCGCATCAAAAGTGGTATCCGAAACAAGACACTACACAGCAGCAAATTTGTCACGAGCTTGACTAGAGCAGCTAACAGGCAGCTAGGGTTTATAACCGGAAAAGCCCAAGACAAGTCGCTGATTATGGACGCAGCACGCCGGAAAGGCGCAAAAGCCACAGCAAAGCCTCGTACAAAATAAGGGAAAACACGATCCTTTGCCCCCAGAATTAGCAGTCCTTGCATCCTGCTCCCTTAACATCACCACAGTCCGCATAAAGAGCACGCCCACCAAAAGGGGGCGCACGGCGCAAGCTAGTAGTAGCAACTTGGGCTCTAGTACTTGCTACCACATCCACCACACGAACCGCACCAAGAGCGGAACAAAATTTGGGGGATCGACGGGGACGACAGGGACGGAACCGGAGCGAGAAAACAGAAACTGGTGACAGTAATTCCGCCCGCGGCGGGCGGCCACCAACCAAGGCACCGCCTTTCTCCGCGGCGGGCGACCCAGAACCAGAACCACGCATGGTGTTCGGTGCGCGCGACTCACCCCTGACAACCACCAATGGCGCCGTCGAAATCCATCCCCGCGCGCCCGCGTTGAGGGCCGCGGATTGGGCCGCGGATTGGATCCGGCGGCTAGCGCTCGGCGACGACGGGCTGGTCTGGTTGGTTTGTTGGCTGGTTCTCCGCGCCGAACTAGGGAGAGGGGGGGCAGGTGGGGAGGACGACGACGACTGGACTGGGCTGGAGGTGGTGCTGCTGGAAGAAGTGGGGAGGCGCGGGGTGCTGGGCAGGGCAGCAGGCACCGGCGGTTTCAGCCCGTCCCTTTCTCCGTCTACTACTAGACAAGTCCAAAACCCCCGATGCTTGCTTTGCTTTTATCCGGACCTCTCGCTCTCGACTCTCCCGTTGTGACAGCCGCACAGTCTGACGAGCGGCACGGAACCCCGCGAAAACAAAAAAATCGAAAGGCGCGAGCCACGGATTAATTTATGACTAATCCATCCATCCCCGGTCCTGCCGCGGATTTAATTAACTACTAATCCAAAGCAGTTACCAGGCCTTTTTTTGTTTTTTTCTCCCTCGTTAGGCCGTGAAAATTGCTGGGGAAGCCATTGACTGGGCCTGGAAAGCTTGCACCGGAAGGAAGCCCGGCCCGAGCAATCAAACAGCCTGTTTTTTTCTTAAAAATAAGCGCTGATTTTAGCTCGTGCTGATTTGTTACTATTTTGTAACTGAAAATAAGCGCTGATTGATCAAAAGAACAAACTGAAAGAGGATTTTGCAACTCCAGAGGACATGATCATAAATAAAGATATTTTCGTAATTGAAAATAAGCGCTGATTGATCAAAAGAACAAGCTGAAAGAAGATTTTGCAACTCCAGAGGACATGATCATAAATAAAGATATTTTCGTAACTGAAAATAAATACTGATTGATCAAAAGAACAAGCTGAAAGAGGATTTTGCAACTCCAGAGGACATGATCATAAATAAAGATATTTTATGTTCAACTCAAAAAAAATAAAGATATTTTATGATATAATTGTAATAATAAATACAAGCGGAATTCATTTGGCGCGACGGAGATTACATGAGCTACAGTAAATGCGCGGAAGCAGCAGGTGGGTAGATCCTGGCTCTAACTGCGGTCTGCGGACCGTGAGCGTTCATGTGACCCGACGAAGAGACGGCGGCAGTCTCTCACCTCCCTCCGTCCGTGGCTACGGTACGGTACGGTTTGCAGACTGTAGGACCAGCGAGCCCGACGCTGGGAGGTGGGACCTCTGTATCCATCTATTCCATGGCCCCCACATGTCGGGAGCTTCCTGTCCCGTTCTGTTCGACTGTTACGGTTACTCCGTACACAGGCAGAGCTGAAAACTAGCAGGACCAGAAGAAACCAAGGCCCTACTACTTGGCACATGGGGCCATGGAAGTGGAACAGTAAAATTCCAAGAATGTCAGGCGCCTCTGATTCGTCGGGTTGGATTAATTAATTAATTGATTAACAAATAGATTATCCGAAATGTACTACGAGCTTTAACATTGCGACGACCGACGGGATTAGAGAACACTTCGTGCTTGCGCAGGTCGCTCAAAATACTGCTACTTCTTTTTGACCAATCAAGCACTTATTTTTATTTTTATGTATGAAATAGTATTTTTCTCTCATAACAACATAGTATGAATCGAAATCAGCGTTTATTTTCAGACATGAAACAGCTCACAGAAGAAAGGTTGCATGCGTATGCGCGAGGCTGGATTTGGATCTCGACTTTGATCACGGTTGTTACTGACGGACTGATGGGAGTGAACGGATCACATCGCAGATCTGTTTACCGGCGAGTTTACCGACGGGACCATGCCCTCGTGAACTGTGTGGCTAACTTTAATTTCGCGCTACTGCACATGTCGGATCAGATCGCCAGTGTTTTATTTGCGACGCGTTTGCAGACCAGATCGGACTGACTGCTATACTTGTACGAGGCGCGTACGTTTGCACGTAAGATAGTACTGTAGATGGCCTCAAGTATAGTTGTACAAGACGCGGTTACGACTTTAGGCTGCGTACTGCGTATGTACGCACAGATAGATAGGCGCTGCTAACCTCCCTTCCAAGCAGTTAATACTTGCACAAAATGCTACACTCGAATATTTGCCAATTATCCTGGAACAAATCAGGCAAGCATCTTGAAGATCAACAGGGAACTCAACAACCCCTGCTGATACTTTAGCTAAACGTGCTTTTACAACCACTGTGCCTAGCATTTTTTATTTTCATCATGTTTGCTTCAATCATAGGCATGTACACTTTCAATGCCCCTTGAGGGAAGCACTTCTCAAAGTATAAGAGTTAACTCTGTAATCCTTCTTGCTGCGACAGTCGCACTGCTAAAATAAATTTGTTTCTCCTAAAAAATTGCACACAATGCTTATCGAGTTGTCGTGAACAAGGAGAGGGGTTGGGAGTTCAAGTTTCCTCAATTCAGATGCAATTGATCCTCATCCGACTCAAAACATAAGCGGTTTTCAATAATATCATATTTTTTCACCGCTAATTTCTCTCGTCTTCTTGTAATGTATGGAATGAAAGTTTTAATACGGCATTTCTAAAAATTACAAATCTTTTATTGTACAATTTTTTCATGACTCCGCTCTTTTTTTTTCTTTCAGATTTGACTCCTATACTGAGATCGACGAAGCATCACTGCGCATAATGGACGTGCAAGTGCAAATGACTGGTGTAGCATCAACCGAAGTGTAGCATCAATCTTTCCAGCTGAATTACACAAACTGAAGGACCCAAAATGGATACATCAACATCCATATCCATATCAGCCAAATTAATCCAGTCTAATTAACACTACAGCCAAATTATAATTTTTTCCCTTAAAGATCATTCCTCACAAGAGCAGCACAATTTGAGCATCATTCCTCATTTGAATGATCAGCAACGTGATTATCATCACTTGCAAGAGCAGCAATATATGACTGCTATAAGCAGGCTATCAGGGTAACATTAGCTTCGAAATGATTAAGGCGACACGTGTAGCGCACGTCTTCCTACACAGCAAACACAAAACAAACCACCAGGAGACAAGATGCTAAGTATAGTAAAACAAAGCACACTTCGAACTAGGCCAAACAAAACAAATCATCAGCGCATCATTGGGGTACAAACAAGGTGGGATATATTAGGGATAGGATAAGTCATGACAGGCCAAGTACCAAACCATACTAAACACGGCTAATGATGTTCCTCAGCAATGGCACATAGTGCCAGAGCATCACAAGTTCCTTAAACGACTTCTTTAATTTACTACTAGGGAAAGGCAGCATGGCGCAAAACAAGGCTCCGCAATGGCTGCTTCTAGGCGCCAGGCACGCTGCCTCCAGTCTGGTGGAGCATGGCGTCGATCTCATCACCATCCTCCATCTCCAGCTGCACAGGCATACCAAAATATCAGTCAAGGATTCCTCTCAATGCATGGGAGCTAAACTACAGGAGAAGGGTCTGCAGGCACAACGAACCTCATCAGGAGTCTGCTCACCACGAAGCCTGCGGCCATCAAACAGGAACGCAATGGCATTCATGTCCACAGACTGGCGGTCGCAATATGCATTCATCAGCTTCTTCAGCTGGGTGGACCTCTTGATGCGGAAGAACACCTCATTGCCATCCTATATTTTATTATTGTAAAAAAGAAAAGATTAAGTGACAGATCATATTTGAGACAGCAGTATCAGAACTTTGAAACATAAACAATCTAACGTACAACAAATCAATGATGCAGTATTGATCTCTGAAGATAATCAAACACTAAAAGACAAAGCAAAATTCAAGTTCCAACTTAAAAAAACATATTTAGAATTTTTATCAATGCTTAAAGGATGTCCCAATGTTACCATTACACAAAGAATGAACATAATTTTTTTTTTTTGCAAAAAACAGGACATATACAAAACTTGAGGATGTCCACGCTGAGTATTTGTACACAACCCTTAGATTTATTCACCCATCTCAAGTATGTCAAATGTCTGACAAGCATTTTAAGAGCATTGACAAGCAGCATATTCCCAAATACAGCAATCAATTAGTATCAGTGAGGTTACAGATCACTTAGATCTCATTAGGTTAAATTCAATGTCCTGAGAATTTACAACTCATAAACTATTGTGTAGTGCCTTTAAAATAAGTCATAATACAACTGACAGATCAAAACAAGTTCACCAAGATAAATTCAATGCCATGATATATAACATACTGAAAAGTTGATTGGCAAACTCGGAATGAAGTAATCTGCCAAGCAACTTTAAAAAATCTTTTGTAGTAATTAAGACTAGCAAAGCCACTGACAATATGAACATTCCGAGCTTGTGGCACAAAAGAACAAAATCAGACATAAAAAGTAATAGTAAAAAAATGGCCGTATCAATTTCATGCACATGCCATATCCTCCAACAGAATAACAGTACAAGCTCAAATTTCTAGGATAAACCTTCATCAGAATTGCAGAACATAATTATGGATAAGCCTCTATTCAGAATCATGCGGGATTAAAAAAAATGAATCCCACAGAACCAAGCAGCCAGCAAACATCCAGTTCTACGGTGCTTCAACAGTTACGAACATCTATCCAATTTAAAGATGAGAATTCTGCCACTGTCCATAGTACCCTAGTACAGATTGATTAGCAATTCAGTTCATGTTATGCATAAGATTAACAATTAGATGTTGCATGAAGTAAACAGAGGTAATAACAATTATAATTAATTAACTAACAAACAGCAATAAAAAATGGTGATCAGAATAAGGTGAATTACATATTATGAATAACGATTACCTAGCGAAAAAAGCTGAGCATTCTGGCATTGAAACTAGTACAGATTGTATGATAAACCTATCGATGCCTCTTCTGAAAATCAGTACTGCAACTATGAACAATCGAGCATATAATAATCGGGTCAACACAAAGTCAATCGCCAACAATCGTACAGGGAATCGATGATCACAACAGGGGCCCTACACGGCGAGACCTATCGCACATATGGAACGCAATCGCCAAAACATTTCCTCGCAAAGAATCATCTAATCGCACCTAGAAATCTATCTACTGCCAAAAAACCCAAATCGGAGGCACCCTAGCGATCCGAGGATCCACCAAGCAGCGACGATCGATCGCTACGAGGGGCAGGTTTACCAACGCTAATCTACCTCGGCGCCGGGAACGGGAAGGGGAAGGAGATGAGGAAGGGGGAACCGCCGGCTAGCTGACCTGTCCCTTAACCTTGAGGTTGATATGGGCGCCGCCGCCCTCCGCGGGCTTCTTGTCCTCCTCGCCGGCTCCAGACATCCTCGTCTAATAGGGCACCTAACGGCGGCGGCAGCAGCAGTGGTCAGTTTCCCGGCGATCGATCGATCGGTAGAGGCGGCGGCGGCCGGCGCGGATTTGTAGGTGGGGCTGCGATGCGCCGGCGGACTCGAGGGTTCTTATAGGACGGCTGCCCATAAGCGGATTTGATACGAGGTTCGCGTCCGGATCCTCCCTGCGCGGGCCTCCTGTGGCCCGTGCGTGAACCGGCGCGTGTGCGGCTGTTCGGGCCTCGGGGATCGAGCTCCTGGATCGGGTGCGGCCGCCGCTTCGTGGGCCGGTGCGCTGCGTGGGTTGCACGCAAACCGGTCAAGTCCTTGTGGGCCCTGCCACACCCGCTCCCCTCCCTTTTTTTTTTGTGTCGCAATAGCGGCACAAGTGTACGGCGCGCGCAGTGCGTTATCCGGATCGGCTTCTCCGCGTGCGTGCGAAGTGCGAACGGGTGGTTTGGTGTGTGAAAAGGCCGCGAGGGTGCGGCACGGCAGGTCAGTTACGTTCCTTCCGTGCGATCCAACGGACGCGTTAGCAGTGTAAAGGATGATGATGCAGTTGCTGATTTAAAGATGGGTGACGGCATAGTTATCACGCTCACGCAGAATTATATCGTTTTGTTATCATAAAAACCCCTCCCTGGTCGTCTTGGAGCTGCCGATGCTCGTTCAAAGATAGAGTGCGGACTGGGCGATGAATTTTGCGGTGTTTCCAATGCTTGGAGCTCCTTGGCGATGGAGGAGGTGGATGCGGCCCGTCGGTGGAGCGGTGGGCGAACTGGTTCCCGGAGCTTAAGAAGATGTACTGTGTGATCTCAGTTGTATTTTCTCTTTTCTTCAAGGTCCAGTTTGTAAAAAGGAAAGATGTGCTGTGCATTTGCTTAATATATTTTCCCTTTTTGAAAAAAAACTGCCACCAGTATCCAATCCACGTATATCTACGACAAATATTAAGGAGCGTATGGCACACCTCTAAAACCAACTTCACGAGTTGTTTAGATCTCCACTAAACGATGTTTCACCGCTTAACTTCACAGACAGAGCCTTATTTTACTTTTGTCTCTCACATGAAGATGTTTCGCCAATCAATTTTTCTAAAAATAAAACTGTTTAGCATCACTAAGAAATCTGTTTGTAAAGCAATTTCCAAAAAACAACTTCACTGGCGAAACCGAGTTATGCCAAACATGCCCTAATGAACCGAAATTTTATTCTATTTTTCTCCATCCTCTCCACAAAAAGTTTCTGCAGTGTTGTTTCATTTACTTCTCAAAATGGATTCATGTTCTTCCTTTGTTTCTCACATCATCCGGACTCATGACTGTGCACATACAATAATAACTTGTGTCTTACATAGTTCAGTTTCATGGTGTACTCCCTCCGTATAGGAAAAGAAAGGCGTTTTGGACAAGATTTGAGTTAAACCTTGGGAATATAAATCATAAATAATTTTCAAGTTGTTGAGTTTGAAAATGTAAAAATTATATAAATAGATTTGTCTTGAAAAATATTTTCATAAAAGTATACATATTTCACTTTTCGATAAATATTTTTTATAGAAAAAAAGAAGTCAAAGTTGTGTTTTAGAGACCATGTCGCTGTCTAAAACGACTTTCTTTTCCTATACGAAGGGAGTATTAGCTAGATCACATCATCTGCATCTCATATATATATATATATATATATGACCTAGGCTCATGAGGTATTGGGTCGCTCTCCTTCTCATACGTGAGCTCGCTCGTGCTTATGAGTTAAGAATAGCGCGTGTCCCTAACTCCCTAGTCATAATATGGAGTCTAATTTTTTATGTATCGAGTTCCATTATAACACATTGCAACACATATATTGTCGATATTATTATTCTAAAATAATTTATGTATATTACTTTTAATTGATTTAGTTGTGATTAAATATCTTTTTTGAAAAAATAAAGGGAAATGCAGTACAAGATTTTGTAAAAGATCAGATAGACACATTATAACTAGAATTATTAAATCTTTACTAACATGTACTAAAAACCTTATATATAGATATGAATATATTTTATATAATCTATTAGCATCTTCATAATACGATTCAATATTATCAAACAGAAAATTATCTTAAAACTAGGTGAATGCCCGTGCGTTGTAACGGGAAAAAAAATACTCAACTATTTCCATGCGACGAGCGACAGCCAAAGTCAAGGTTGACGGACACGCAGCATTTTATCCACTGTAACTTTGTTTGCAATAAAATTTGAGGTTTCACTTCAAACAAAATAGAGAGTTAATGTTTTTTTAAAGCGGAAACATCTATAATATAAATAGCTATTGGTTAGGAAGTATGGAAGATTTCTGAAAAAAAAAGCATACATAAACACTCCATCAATTAGCCTATCCTTAGTTTTTTTTTCCTTTTGCTACTGTTGTTGCAGTTGCAATTAGCATTTATCTTTGAACCAATCAAAGATATACCTCATCCGAAGAAGCTAAATAAGATGGACATGATTCCAATAATTTATTTTCGAAGATTAATTTGTTTTTAGAACCATGGCATCAACGTAGCTGATCAAAACATTAACAACTACCAAGCAAATGCCATCCTGCTTTTAGGGGGGGAGGGGGGGGGGGGGGGGGGGGGGGGATAACACAATAGTTGCAGTAGTGCCACGAGCCAGAACTATGTTTTAACTCATTTGCTCGCAAGCTACTCAATCAACTAAAGGAGCTATGGCAAGAATCGACAACCATAAGTGCAAAAGCATACTCTAAAGATAATAGCATAAGAAAGCATTCACATCAAGCTCGGGATAATTAGCATAATCATTGAAGCAAAAATCAAATTTGCAACCACTGCACAGATTTAGTCACCTGGGGATAGTTCACTACTACAGGAAAGCTCTACGCAGGCGCCACGTTTTTATTTTTATAGACAGTTTTGATTAACGGACGTCACTAGAAATAAAACGGTGGGGACAGATTTATAATCGCCTGTAAAAATCAATTTCTACCTGTAGAAACGGGGCGGTTCACTTAAGAAACCGCATGTAGAAATCGGTGCCAATTTTAAAAATTCGATTTTTCAATTGACTTTAAATAAAAAAATTGTCTACATGAAAGTTGTAGATCTCAAAAAGTTATGAAACTTTGTAGTTGAAATTTTTTTCATTTGAAATCATCTTGTTGATGTAAATTACGGTCAAAGTTTAAAATTTGAAATTTGACTTTTTGATAAAAGCTTCGGATGGAGAAACACTCTACATGAAAGTTGTAGATCTCGAAAAATTACTTAACTTTATAGTTGACAACTTTTTTCATTTGAATTCATTTAATGCCTCAAACAATCAATTTACTCTAGATTTGTTATAATATGTGGGGAGCCGAAGTGGGATATAGTCACAACTAAGAGTATGGTGCAGTAGAAGGGAGGGGTACGCGCGAGAGAGAGGTCGCGGGTTCGAATCCCACCGGCCGCGTAGCGCGTGAATTTTGCGCGAAAAATGCCGCGACTTGCGACGGGCTGGCGCTGGCCGGTGGGCCTCTCCTTGAATTTAAATAATTTTTTCTGCTATTTTTAAAACGCGATTTTCGGAAAAATGTTTGTGCAGGCGGTAACAAAACCGCCTATACAAATCAGGTTTTCGCAGGCGGTTCTCTTAACGAACCGCCTGTGAAAATTCGTTTCCGCAGGCGGTTCACAAATATCCGCCAGTAGAAACAATGGCCTCTAGCACAGGCGGTTGACTAAAACGCCGGTACAAATGCGTTGCCAACCGCCCCTATTAAGCTTTCGTCTACTAGTGGTTTCTATGCCTTTCACCAACATTCTGTCATCATAAGACATTTCTCTCTTTCCATGATCTATCAAATTGTATCTAATAAATGTACCGTGACCTCAAAAGGAACTTCCCAACCTAGAGATCTATTAGAAGTAACAATAGATAGTCTCTTCAAATAATTTACCACCCAAAAAGATATGTGGTCAGCAAATATACTTGACAAACAATAATTCATTAGCCCAAATAGCTACAAATTATTTCACCTGCAAAAGCCAATGGAAAACCATTTTAGCCGAAAATGGCAATAGTTATATCAAGCTTTTTCTTTCAAGAAGATGACCAGGTACCTTATGCATAGAAATACTGCTATAATTTATGCATAGAAATACTTCATAATAGGAACAAATACTGAAGGTTGTCGCCCATGAGGAAACCTGTACTTTATCTTGTAGCAAGATTCTTCTTAAATGCATATAAATATGCTAACTTCTATCTCATCTGCTATCATTAATATGTTTGTTTATAATTTGTTTTTCAGAAAAACTGGAATCTTATGGAATGTTGTAACTATAAAGAACTGAGTTCTTGCATCCTAGTGTCTTTGCTTGCGAGAACACAGTAGCACATTACTTATTAGGATTGCCTACTCTAGAATAGTTAGCAGTTTTAAATAGACAAAGTTACGTAAGAAGAAGAAAAGGCAAATGTCTAGATGAGATGAAATTTCGTGACGTCAAATGTTAATTGAACTGTTACCTAAAATGTTGCCCTTGCAGATTTAACTCGTGAAAGCACCTCAACTACTACCAAAATTATCTTAGTGGTGACCAAAACATTGAAAAAATTCTTTCAGTTCTTTTACAGAACAAGAAACATTGATATTCGGCCAGCATGCCTTGGCTCTCTCGGTTTGAGGTTTCACTTCATAACGACGACTTTTGGACAACAAAGACACTACCGCTGAAACTCATCTTTTCGGATGAGCAAAGAAGGCATTAGTAGATGAAGTTACATAAGAGAAGTAGATACACAAATACATTCTATTTTCTTCAATAGAGAAGCACTGAATGAACCCTGAAAACCATAAACACTTCATCTAAAAAAATGGCACAAGTACTTACTAATGAGCAGCTAGGTCTGTTGAGGCATAGCTGAAGCCGCTATCAATCTTAACCACTATCAAAGGAATTTGATGACCTTGAATAAATATAACTCAGCCACCCTCATTCTCCTTGATCAAGCCTTTGTTATTCAATTCCTTCCAGCACTTCACAATATTTAATTAGCGTATTGTCAAGAGTCCACAGTTTGTTGTGCAGAATTAATAGCCTAATAACTCATTGGCGGCAATAGCAGTCGCGAGAACCCCGGATGTGTTGCTTAATTTGGTGATGAGAGGTATATAAGTACACATATTGGTAAATACTACTGGGATGGTATACCTGAATGCATCCAAAGTTCACCAGTTTTAGATGTTTTTCTAAAACTCAGCATATATCATCCTTGTCATCATGAAAAGAAATTAACATGGCCCTTGGTAGGTTGAGCTGACTAATATCTGCAAAGGTTTATAAAGAAGTAACAGCATAAATAATTCATCACTCGTAGTGGAATGGCAGAGTGGGGCCATAAAAAACTGCAGAAATTAATCGCCTACATCAATAATCGGTAATTGTTTCCTTGCTTAAGGATTCATGAATAATATGCCTGCATACCCTAAATTCAGATCACAGCTCATTTGGTGCACACAAACAATTATAAAATTAGAATTTAGAAAGGTGGATCTTTTATAACAATCATATAATACTTTTAGAGTGCCAATTATCATAGCCTTAGACTTGGACCTACAGAACTAATTTTTGATGAACTAAACCTGCATCAGTCCGAATGCTTCTGAAACAGTTCTTGTCCTTCACGCTCGTCTGTCAACTCTAAGCCCTAGTTTGTGGTTCTTTCAACATTGATTCAATTCACAACAAACAATGATACTGATTTCTTCCCTAGTAGAAAATCTCACGCTAACACGAGCATCCTAATTTATTGTTTGGACATGATTAGCAGATTACCTCATCTTGGCGAGGGCGGTCCACAACCACAGCTGCACCTGGCCCGTACTTGGTTAAGGGGTTTCTCTGCTTGCGAGAACACAGTAGTACATTACTTATTAGGATTGCCTACTCTAGAATAGTTAGCAGTTTTAAACAGACAAAGTTACCTAAGAAGAAGAAGAAAAAAAGCAAATGTAAATGAAGTTGGCTAATTCATAAATATCTACAGTACGGAAGTAGTTAACTATAGCATCAGAAAGCAGAACTTCCCTAAACGAACCACTATATCTGCCACTTAGACTAACTTCAACAATGTAACTCAAAATTGGAGACCTATTTCTAGTATGCGTCGCCGTAGGAAGAAAAAGGTCACGTACCTAAAAGCTTTGGTCTCCAACAAAGAACGCAAAATAGAAGCCTGGAAAAGGGCCGGTTTGTTTCGCGGGCGGGCGATGAAATTCTTCGCGGGAAACGGAGGGGATTATCTTGCGTACAGCATACTGCACGCTTGGCTCCCTGGCGGGATTAACTTGCCGCCCCAGCTACATGGAGAAGAGGCTCGAACTGGCAGCAAGGTAGCCGCCGTCGATCAACGCACAAGACCTGGCGTCAGAGCAATTGATTCACACAGGTAATCTTATTTCCAGCGATTTGCTTCTCCAATGTCACCTCCACTTTACCGCTCGTGGGTTTCACCCCCAATCCAAGTGGAGCTGGAGAGGATGAAAGGGGATTGGGAGGGATTTTGCTTTTTCTAGGGGATCAAATCTCTCTCAATCTCCTCCAGTTCACTTGGATGTAGAATAAAACGAACGAGCCCTAAATTTCTAGGGGATCAAATCACTCTCAATTTTTGTACTGCAGTTGCGTTTGGCCATGGCTTGGAGTTATGTCAAAATGTCAATGTTCGGGGTAGCTGCAGCTTATTCCAGGGACGATGAAATCATGGCCGCTGTGGCCATCCTAACCTGGACGCCACATAAACGTCCTTGGGGAGGTTCAGTGCAAGGCCACAAGACTTACAAGCGTGATCGAATAGCAGCAGACTGGCAACTCAATCAGGACTACTTTGTTGAACGTCCACTTTACAATGAGGAACATTTTAGAAGGAGGATACAATCTTTTGCCTAGTTTCGATTTCCATGTCACATTAAATTAATTTGATTAAAAAATTCTAATTTTGTGGTTTAGGTTTCGCATGAGACGATAATTGTTCCTTTGGATAGTGAATGAGGTCACCGCCAAGAATACCTACTTCCAGCAGAGGAGAAATGCCGCTGGGCAGTTAGGATTCTCTGCTCTTCACAAGTGCACGGTGGCTATAAAGATGCTAGCATATGAAGGTCCAGCTGATGAGTTGGATGATTATTTGAAAATGGGAGAGAGTACTGTCCTAGAGATCCTGAAGGAATTTGTTATGACTGTGATCAAGGTGTTCGGCAAAGAATTTCTTCGTCCTCCCAGAAGTGAGGAGATAGAGCACATATTAAGCATCAATTTGGCTAGAGGTTTCCCGGGAATGATAGGCAGCATCGATTGCATGCACTGGGAATGGTCTAATTGCCCGACTGGCTAGCAAGGCATGTACAGAGGGGCACAAAGGCAAGCCAACTCTAATATTTGAGGCGGTGGCGATCGAGGATCTTCGGATTTGGCATTGTTACTTTGGTTTACCAGGATCTCACAATGACATTAATGTTTTGCATTGTTCCCATGTTTTTGATGATTTGGCTAATGGGAGGGCACCCTCTGTTCAGTTTCATGTGAATGACAACATATATTCCCTTGGATACTACCTTGCTGGTGGCATCTATCCTGATTGGGCTACACTAGTGAAAAGCATTCCTTTGCCAATTAGCAACAAGCAAAAGGTATTTTCAGAGCAACAGGAGTCATGTCAAAAGGATGTGGAGAGAGCTTTTGGTGTTTTACAAGGCTAAGTGGAAAATCTTGCACAGGCCAGCTCGTTTATGGAATCAAAGCGTGCTTAATTCCATCATGCGTGCTTGTGTTATACTTCACAACATGATAGTTGAAGATGAGCGTGGGGTTCAGCTACCTAATGTCCACCCATCAGAATAGGCCAGGAAGTAGCTGACCCACCAATTAACCACGATAGAGAAATCCCAGAAATTGAGAAATTTGTTGATGCTCAAAACATCATTCCAGGACAGAAGAGACGGCAGCTCAGCTTCAAAACGACCTGATGGAACACATGTGGATGTTATACGGCTAATGTGTTGGTCCTTTTCGTCCTAATAACAGGAACTAAACTCTTAAGCTATAGGTTTAGTTTCTTTGTTATCGTATTGTATTTAGCTGTAGGTTTGACTAGAACTGAAGTCTGTAGCTATAGCCAGCCTACTGATAAGGCCTCTGTATTTTGTTGGCAGATCACGTTAACTAATCTGTAGCTATAGCTAGCCTACTGATAAGGTCTCTGTATTTTGTTGGCAGATCATGTTAACTATAGTGGCTGCAAGATATTTTGCTGCTTGTGTATAACTATCTGATATTATGTTGCTATCTCAATGCATCTCTGAATATTTTTGCCTTTTCAGGATTTTTTGTCAATGATGTCACCTGAAACTGATCAAGATCACACCTCTTTTGCTTGTAAATTTTTGCCTTTTCCTGTATGCTGCCTCCAATGGTGTTTACTTGTAAACTCCATTAATCTGTTAACAGAAACAACATTGTCTCATGCCCGGTCCAAAAAAAAAGGCAGATGCACCTTTAAGGTACATAATTAAATAGTATTATAAATTACAAATAGCAGAGCTATCAGAACAGATAAATCCCAGGTAGGCAGGTCCTACCTTGCATGTTCACAGTGATTTTAATTTGCTTACAGGAAGTGGCTCAAATTTTGATCTGCCAAGTGTCGATTTATCTGTATGTATAGGCTAATTGGTGGAAATGCTCATTGGACACAGGATATTGATGTCACTAAGCAATATTTCACACTCAATACACACAGCTAGGAAAGTAGCATTTCACGTATAGCCACGAAATAGTATTTCACAATAAATACATACAGCTAGGAAGTAGTATTTCACATACAGCTAGGAAGTAGTATTTCACATTGCAGGTAGTATATCAGTTCAACAGAACAGCCATGAAGTAGTAGTTCACGACTGAATATAACAGCAGTTGATAACACTACATGAAGTTCAACTCAAGTGAAGCTAAGTTGCACCTAATACAAAAGTTCACAACTGTTGATAGGAACAGTTGCTTCTTTTTAACATATATCAAACACACACGCTGCTTAGTGTTCGTTGTTCGAGGGCCTGATGAACCCTCTGCGCTCCATGATTTGTCGCTGCATGCCAAGATAGTAGTCCTTCAGATGAGGGGGGACCTTGTCAGTGTCAGTTGACATAATACTAGACTCAACTGCTATCAGTTGAGCCTCTGTCTCCTTCTCCCTAATCTTATTTTCTTTCTTTTTCTGCTGCAAACTCATCTTCATATGCTTCTTCTGTAGGTTGAAAAGATCCCTTTGAATTTTAATTTTTTCGTCTTTCCTACTAAGAATTTCAGCCATTTGCTGGTCTTGCTTCTATTCGGTCTTCTCTGAATTCTCCTGCAAGCGCTGGAGGACTTCAACAGCCGTACTGGATGATGATGTTTCTACAAAGCTCTTTGATCTATGCCTCTTCGCACTATCCCTGCCCTCAGGACGTGATGTGTCTAAATTGTCATTCCCAGATTCTGCATGGCCTTGAGTTGCAGGAGATGGCATTCCATTAGGTGATGTAGAGTTGTTTAGCTCAAGAAACTTATTGTTCCATTTGGCCTCTTTGTGAAGTTTTTTCCAGCAATGTATGAAGGTAAAAGGTTCAATCCTCTCGTACAATTTTACCGCATCATCTATCTGTAGATGTGAATATTGATTACACTTGTTAGAAAATAAAAATATGGAAATTTGAGAGATGGAGGACAATATGAGTGAAACTATACCCTGATCCTGCTCATTTTTTCCACTCTCATTCAGCCTATCAATAGCATCTTTGAGCGCACAGAACTTGTTCATCGCTTTCTGGATCAATCCCCACATATGCTGAATCGCAATTTGGCTACGGTTGGACCCTTCAGGCTTATGCTCATTGAAATAATTAGGAATCCTCTTGTAATAACCACCTGAAGTCTGATTTAGACCTGCATGTTATGACACCATGTTTGTTATTTCAGCATCAAAGGGTCAATTTTTTTTCATAAAAGACGTTGTAAACTATTACCAGTAATAGGATCTTTGCTAATATTGAGAAATGCCGAACACACCACCGAGTCCTCTTTGCTGAATGCAGTTCCTCTCCTAGACACGTTTTTCTTTTTTATGGGCCTCTTTGATTTCAATGATGGAGGGTTCTGAGACTCGTGGTTGTTGTCAATGGAGAACCCCTGACTAGGTTGCTCATTCAAAGGTGGGCAGGACATCCGGGAGGAGCCATGCATGTTGAACTAGTCATGAGAAGAATTGTTAATCATCGATGTATTGATATGTAAATACAAAAAACCATCATATTCATGGCTGGAATAAACCTGGGAGTTTGGACAAACATCCAGGGATTGCAAAGCGGCTGAATAACCAAAAGCCCACTGATCTGTCCCAAAGATTTCTTCAGATTCGTCAGGATGACCACTTGAGGCACTATAAATGTTATCCATCGTCCTAATGCAACAGAGATACAATTAATCATGGCACAAAATATACATAGAACTTAATACAGGCACACATGCATGCTGCATGATTCTTTGCATCATAGGACAAAGGGATTTGGTACTGATTTTATGTCAACATAGTTCTCTGTTTCATAGGGGTGAGGCCGCTATGAACATTGAGAGAGAATAGTTAATTCAGCAACTAGCGTGGACCATGGGCGAGTAGCATAGAAATGTCGGTACTGTCTCTTTATTTTGCCAAATGCTATACTACAGTAGCATAGAAATGTATACTGTGCATGGAGTATACACCAGATCACAAGCAATCAGTAGAAAACCAGCAGGAGTAATACAATAGAGGACGAAAGTAGCCACGCAATGCAAGGAAAAAACTGGCACATAAGATAATCTACTACTGAATTCCCCCACATCAAGCGACACACAACACTTTGTCTACTACATAGAAGAAATTAGGAAATTGGAAATCGATCACCTTGAAGCACTCGAGAGCCGGCAAGGCCACGAGCAGCAGGGTCAGCTGGTTCCCCATCCATCCCCAATTCCCCAAATCAGTGAATCACCAAATCCACAGTCCACCACCTACAAGGCGGGCTAGCCAGGGATCTGTGGCTGCCGGCGCAATTGTGCGAGCGGCGAGGGCGGAGTCACGGAGGCAGGCGGCGGCGGTGCAGTCCAGCGGCAGCGGCAAGCCCATGATGCCGCCTCGTCCCTTCTCCTTACGGCTGCACGCCGTGCTTCTATCTATGGTGGAGTTGGAGTGATACCGTACCTGTGAATCCTTGCTCGATGTGGATCTCGCCGAGAAGCCAACGGCCCTATCGCCGAGGCCTGTGCTTCTTCCCCCTCTCCTGCGAATCTTCCCCCCCACCCCCGCGAAACGGTTGAAGAGAGAGAGACGGAGAGACGACCTATATTTGGGTTCCGTCTCACTGCGAATGCAAAATGGGTGGTTGGTTTGCATACGCCGTTGGAGGCCGATTTTCTCACCCAAAACCACCGTGAACACGCAAAATAGGTATGGGTACCGTAATGGCTACCCAGTTGGAGACAGTCTTATATCTTCTCGCTAATGCAAGACACAAGGGACATTTTTTCTGTAGACACTTTCACTCATTGTATACCCTACAAGCTGAATTTCTTGAAAGTAAATAATTCATGTGCAATTTCTTCAATTGGCTTTCACAATCAAAAGCGAAACCCTGCAAAAAATAAACAGGCAGAGTGTACCTGCGATAAATGTCCATATCTTTTTTTGTTAAATTAATTTAATAGAAGATGCAGATAATCGCTGTTTTATTTCCTGGTTGTCTAATTCCTGAATGTCGTACCTGTGGAGCTTGAACGAAGAGGTGTCTTGGAGGGGTGGAGCAGAGGCGGCGTTGGTAGAAGATTTCCAGCTTTGTTGTACGCGGGGAAGACGTAGAGCGGTGGGGGACGACTCGAATGCTGGACCGTCGGCGCACTCCCAGTGGGCGAGTCCCCGCCACGTTCGTCCCTGCAGGGGTCAGCGGCGACAGCAGGCGAGGCGCAAGGACGGAGCGACGGCGGACACGCGGCTCCGCGCAACCAGCGACGGATGCACGTGCGGCCGTCGGCGGCGCGTCCGTTTGCGTCGGAGGTGGCGGCGCGTGAGTCCAGTGGCGTCGTTGTCGTCCGGTGCCGCGGATGCACGCATGATGGCGTGTCCGGTACTCCTGGTTGCGTCAGAGGCGGCGACATCGATGTCGTCCGGTGGCGCGGTAGAGAGAGCATACCGGGGCGTGGGTGTAGACCTAGGGGTGCGGACCTAGACGTCGTGCGCGCGTGGGCGGCGGTTCTGCTAATCGCGCGGAGGAGCCACGGGGACGCGATTAGGAGCCGAGTTGGGGCGGCGTGGACGAGGAGGCCGGTGCCGGGGACACCGTCGCAAGCTGGAGAAGCTGGGAGGAGTGACGCCGGGGGCGTTTGGGGTGCTGAGAAGGAGGAGGAGGCCGGCGGCGTCGCTTGTGGCGGGTGGGTGCAGCGTGCGGCGCGGGGGCCAGTGGGCCGGCGCGGCGCGGGGGTAGTGGGCTGGCGCGGCCGGCGGCGGCGGTTTCATCCTGGGGATGCGAGGCGCGGGGGGTCGCGAGGTGCGCCGGCGGTTTGTTCCTAGGGGCGGGGTCGCGAGGCTTCACGGGGGTGAAGCGATCATCGGGTGAACCATACGGTGAATCTAAAGATATTAGCCGGATCTTTTTAAGTTGTATAGAACATAGATGACTTTAGATACCAGCTTGTCACTTAAAATGCTACTGGTACAAGATAGTACAAGTGCAAACCTATCATCAAAATCATCAGCAGTTCATTTTTTTTTTTGCAATGGAAGTCCATTGGGTCCGGTCAGTTCGTATTTATTTATACAGTAAAAGGTCCACAATTTTTTTAGTCCGTTGGTTTGATATGAATTTTGTACACAGAGTATAATTAAATGTCATTTCCTCAACAAGAGACATGCTCGTACTACGGTACGATCATAAGATTCTAAGCTCCTACCATGATATGGTGTCATTAGTAGAGAAATCATCTTTAGTCCTAGTTTCAAACCCCTTTTAGTCCCAGTTTTATCAATTGGGACTAGAATTTGGGACTAAAGGGGTATCCTTAGTTCCGGTTGAATAACCAGGAAGTAAAGGTCCTCTCATACTAAAAAACAATGTATTGAACTTCATCTTGTGAGATTCGAACCTAATACTACCTTTAGTCCCGGTTTCAAACCCCTTTTAATCCTCAGCTCATATGCCTAAAAAAAACTTCTGATTTAAGAGCAGTATCTGTTACCTGCAAATGACTTAGCTGTTCTAATTCCAGGGCATTATGTGTTGCGTACAAACGTGAATCATTACCATATGAAATTACGAATCGTTAGCTATTTTTCAAGTTTCGAAGATGTCAAGTACCGAAAATTCAAGCAACATAGGTGGATCACATGGTGATGAATTGTCTACCTGGTTGGATATGGGTGGAGCCATAGGTGTATCAGCAGCGTATGAATCTTCAAGGTCAGGTGGATGTAGAGCATAAGTGTCACACCCGATTTTAAGGATAATATCGAATGCATAATATATGTATGTCAGGATTAATAAATTATACATATATCGGCGTCATGATAGTATCATCACAATGTTAAATAAATAATCATAACGTTATTAAAAAAGACCCGTGGGTCTAAAAGAAAAGTACATAAATGATAACTAAATCTTCAACGGGAAGGGACGCCAACTCCATAGGAACGTCGACAGGGGGCAGCATCCAGTCTAGTACAAGTCATCGAGGTCGAAGTCACCATCCTCCATATAGTCCTCCTCATCAACGCCGACGTCTGGGTGGGGTAGCAGGAGGACAAAGAGAAAGGGTGATTACATCGAAATGTACTCCGCAAGAAGTAGAAAAAATATGACATGTGGCTTATAACTAATGGTAGGCTGACTTAGTTTGACACAGCACCTAAAGCGACAAAATCCTATCATTTGAATTTCCTAAGCACCTATTTAACTAAGTGAAATATCATCTCCTCAAAGTAACCAACACTCGGAAGTCCAACCGAGCAAACCACACTTGGAAATCCATCCATGCAACAAACCCTTGGAAGTCCATCCAAGAACCCGTTCTTTTCTCAGAGCAACCACCCAACCGAGTACCAGAGTAACCAACTAATCCCGAAGAAGTCCAAGCCAGCTCTTGACCGCGAGCACGACTGATATATCAGTTTTACACTCTGCATGGGTTGCACACTTTCACCACGAGTCGTGTTGTTCCCCATTACGCCAAACACTGTTTAGGTGAACGACGGGGTCACACTAGAAGGCCGTAAGCCCTCTAAGCCTGTTTTACACGTACCTCTCAAGTTTCACCGCCAACAGGGGTAATGACCCACTGCAGAAACCCCCTCTTGATCCACAAAACATTCCCCGTGTAAAGCCTAAAATTTAGAGGAACCTAATTAATTAGCCAGGTCCAGCCCCACTCCAGACCTCATGGCTGCGCTGTAAAGCTGGGTTACTCACTCTGAGAACCGGGTCCTACTGGATCCAGTCAGGATAACTAGCACAAACCCAATCCACCATCATCAACAGCCGTTACATGGCACAAACCAAAACCTCCACCAAACGGTCCATCCTGCCGGATTTGCCTAATCACCATGTTTCTAAAAATAATTACCAGTTCCACTATGTTGCATAGATCATTAATCTATATTTAATTAAACTCTTTCCAACCCAAGACTGCAAAGCTAAGCATGACTTCTACCATGTCCCAACCCGGGGTTTCAAGGATGATAATAATCAAATTCTAGTAAACCCTAACATGGGATTCAATTTAGGCTCTGCATGCAATTAAGAATCTAACTACTCTAACTAAAAAGTAAAATAAATGTAGGTGCAAGATGAGCAAGGACACTTGCCTTCGAACTGGGTAGGGTCGAGAGTATCGACATTGGATCCTAGAAATCCGCACACTCAGATCCGTCTGTCGACAATCAACAAACATGGCCCAAACAAAATATAATAAGAATATTACACCAAACTGCTAAAAATAGTAACAAAAACATTGCTAACAAATAGTACTCGTCGAAACAAAACTAACGCGAGTTGAACAGGTTGAATCGGAATTAAAATGACGAAGATATGAATTAAATGGTTTCCTTTAATAACATAATAGATTATGTAATTCATAAATTTTATAAGTGGAAAACATGCTGGATAGTAAGATAAACATGTATATATTTAAATTATAAACCTAACACAACTTGAATGGTTCAAAAAGGAGGTAAAACGGGTAAATTATGGCTTAATTACCAAGGAATGGCAAATCTATAATTTGTTGGAATCATTTTTGAAATAAAATAAATTAAATTCTGATTTTAAACTGACCAAGGACGAGGCTACAATTAGCTACAGAGTTCAGGGCTAACAAAAAATAATCCCAAGACTCACTGCATAGTGACCTTAGGACGGCGAGTTCAATATTAAAATCCAGAGGGTTTCTTCAGAAAATGCGACCCGCGAAGGGGTATTGGGATCAGGTGGCCGTTCATCCCTAAACGGACGGCTGAGATTAAATCGTGGGGATCAGAGAGGGTGGAGACCGCCGAAACAGGGGAGTGTGCGGCTGGCTCCATGGCCAGAACGTCGCCGGCGCACGCGGCCCGGAGCAGAGAGGGCATGGTTTGACGCGGGATGGCACTAGGGAGATCGAGGGGCACTCAGGGAACTCATTTTTCGCACTGGGAGATTGTAAGTGCAATCAAGCCCTAAAGTGGGTTTTGGTGATAATGACCACGCGATTAGAAGACTAATGAGATTTATCGAGATGATGGACAGGCAAAAGCATTAGGAGGATGTAATCTTATGTAGGTGAACCCCTCACATTTAAAGGATGCGACATCCGGCTCAAAGGAGGTTTAAATTCATTTTGATTTTGAAATTGAGTATAGGAAAGCCGTACTATTAAGAGGGATGCAAAAGACAGGTTTGAAAGTGTGACCAAGTGCAAATATTTACACCAAACATCCTCACTTCCACTGCCAAAACTAGCCACAAAATTTCAGATCCTTCTGTCCTAGTTTGGCAGCGTGGCACTGCCGGCTGAGCGGCACTGCCGTGACTTGTTTCGACCGTTAGACTCGAGGGGGCTTCTTAGCCTCCCTAATGTCACCCCCAACGGTCATCTCTGCTATTTGCTCAGTTCCCAGACCAGAGAAGCCTCTTTCTTGCTCTCTCTCACTCCGAACAAGCTCTCTACTCTCAAGTTTGAATCTAGAAGAGTGTGAGCTGAATCTTAGCAAGAACAAGCTTCTCCCCACCGATCTTCAACTTCCTCAAGCACTTGGTTCACGTTCAAGCCGATGGTTTGCATTTGTTACTCTTGGAGCTTGCTCCTAGCCGGTTAGAGCGTCGCCCGGTGAGCTTGCCAATCTTGTGGCAGCCTCGGGAGGTTTGTAATCACCCTCACAAGCTAGTGGAATCACTTACTCTTTTCAAGAGTTGACTCTCTTGACTTGAGAATGAGGATTGGGCTTTGTGAACCCAAGCTTCCTTTGTGGAACCTCAACAACGTGGAGTAGGCAAGCCTTTGTGGCGAGCTGAACCACGGGATAAATCTTGTGTCACTTGTGTTGCTCGTTTTATTCTCTATTTGTTGAGTTTCTTGACTTCTAGGGTTTGGTCCCGATCTACGAATTGGTGGTGTTCTACCTGCAAGGAAAGGGTGTGCTAGGGTCTACACATACCAGGGAACATCAGTAATTTGTTCGATCTAAATTTTCCCAAGTAGTTTTTGAATTGTGTAAAATTTGCTCTGCGAGGTCCAGCACTGTCGCTCTGGGAGCAGCAGTGCCGGGCAGCCTGACAGTGCCGCTCTACAGGCCGGCACTGCCGCTCGTGTTACTAACCTCTGTTCGCGAAGATTTTTCACAGGCCTATTCAACCCCCCTTTTAGGCCAGTCTGTGATCCTACAAGTGGCATCGGAGCAGGTTACCTCAAGTTTACGCTTAACCACGTGAGATATGGCCAAGAACGGTGAAGCGAAGGCGAGTACAGCACGTGAGGTTCGTGTTGGTAGTGGTGGTGATGATCTTCACACCACCGACAGCAGCAGTGACAGCGTGTCGACGGCAAGCCAATCCACGCTGCCACCAACTGATATCTCTGAAGGAGAAAGAGTTAGAAGAAGAGAAGAAAGAAGATTGAAAAGAGAAGCAAAAGAAGCTAGAAGAGAAGAAAGAAGAAAAGAGAAGGAAGAACTGAAAAGAAAAGAAAAGCTAAAAAGAAGAGAAGAAAGAAGGCTGAGAAGAGTAGAAAAGAAAAGAAGTGAAGAAGAGAAGAAGAAAAGAGAAGAAAAGGGCAAGAAGTAGACCTTAAGTGATGATGACTCAAGTAGCACCGAAGATGAGATGATGATAGCACTTATCAACCTACCAAGAGCAGCAAGAACAAGAAAGGCAGCGGCTACATTGACTATGGAACCGTATCCTTTGATTATTCATCTTTATCTAACCTTGACATTAGACGTGTCAACAATGTGTCCGCGTAAAAGTTGCCTCATTTTGATAGGACAAACTTTGCCAAGTGGAAGCACTTGATGAAAACTTATCTTGTAGGTCTTCATCCTGGGATTTGGGAGATTGTGCATCATGGCTTGGAGGCACCGGTTGATCCAAAGAAGCCCACACAAGCTGAGTTCCGCAACATTCATCTCAATGCCTAAGCTACTAGTGTCTTACTTAGTGCTTTGGATGGTGATGAATACAACGAGGTGATGCGTTTGGAGGTGGCCAAGGAAATATGGGATACCTTGCATATGGCACATGAGGGTGTTGACAAAGTGAGAAGATGCAAGATTGAAATATTGATGTCCAATCTCAACTGGTTTGCAATTCATAAAGGAGAATGACCACAAGAGATGTTTGATAGATTGATGGTAATAGTTGGCAAGATTAGAGGTCTTGGTGGCACCTAGGTGAATGATCACAAGGTTGTGAGGGTTATGTTGGAAGCCTTCTCACCTAAAAATGAGACCCTTGTGACTTTGATTAGAGAGAAGAAGAGATTTGAGCAATTCACTCCTAGTGATGTTCTTGGAAGGCTTTTGACACATGACATGCATAGAGAGAAAGCACTTGAAAGGCAAAGGCTTGGGGAGCTGCAAACAAAGCTTAAAGACATGAAGATCAAGGATGTAGCACTCAAAGCAAGCAAGAAGGGCTTGCTGCCCGCAGCAAGCAAACAGCCCACCTCAAGCAATTCCAAGGGCAGCAAGTAAGGTGCATCCTTCAAGTCAAGGGCAGCCAAGAAAGATAAGTAAGAAGTGCCAACAACTTCATCATCTAGTGAAGAAGAAAGTGATAGTGAGCAGCAATAAGAGAAAATTGATGACTTTGCTTTGTTCATGAGAAGATTTCAAAAGGGAATCAAAAGCAATGGCTACAAGTTAGTAAAGAGGACCTTCCCAAACAAGAAAAAGAGAACGTGCTACAATTGTGGCAACACGGAGCACTTCATAGCCGATTGTCCTCATGAGAAGAAAGACAAGAGACAAGACAAGAAAAATTATAGAGAGGGCAGCAAGAGAAGATACAAAAGAGATGTAGGAGAGGCTCACATTGGACATGAATCGGACTCAACCATGGACAGCTCAAGTGAAGAGAATAGGAAGGTTGCAACCATTGCCATTCATGCACCATCCTCTACACCGAAGCTCTTCAACAACATGTCCAATGATGATGATAATGAGCACTCCACTCACCTTTGTCTCATGGCAAAGGGTGAGAAGGTACGAAACAAATCCAAGTCCAAAATTCCCTCTCCTAGTGATATCTCTAGTAGTGATTCAAGTGATTGCTCTAGTGATGATGAATTTAGCGATGAAAAAATTGATAAGTTGACTAAGAACTTGGATAACAAAACCAAAATGTTCATTGCTAGACTAATGGAAGAATTAGAAAGCACCCAAGCTGAGTTAGCATCTAGAGAAAAGACTCTTATCAAACAAGAAGATCTCTATATTGTTAGCAAAAAATCTCTTGCTTTGAAGAATAGTGAGGTGGACTCTTTGCAAGAGGCATTGGCCAAAGAGCAAAAAGCCCACACTATCATCAAGAAGGTTAATGTTGACCTCAACCAAAGATACAATAGCTTGTTGAAAAAGCACAATGAACTTGAGGATCAACATAAGCTTCTTGCTGATAGTAACTCACTCCTCATCGAAAGCAAAGGTGTATCTAGGTCTTCCACTAGTCAAGTATGTGAACAATGCATCAAACTTGATTTAAATGCTTATGCTACTAACCTTGCCAACCTAGAGACAATGAAGAAAGAAGTGGCAAGGCTCAATGCCTTAGCTGCTGGTAAGGGTAAGAACTTGCAAGTGCAAAACAGCAAGAGCAAGGTTAGAGAGCAACCAAAGGTGCAATATAAGGATGGAAGGCATCCTCACATCAAGAGTGGCTTAGGCCATGTTGCTGGGGGTAAGACCAATGGAAGATACATGAAAAATGGAGTGAAATGTGTCAGGTTTGAGAGGAAGGCTCAGATTGGTACAGAGAGGCCTGCACAGACCGCGGCAGTGCCGGGCCTAGAGCGGCAGTGCCGCGCCCCAAGAAAGGGAAGGCCACCAATCTGAAGTCTGATCATTCCAAAGCACATGTCCAAAGGGTTCCCTAGCAGAAGCAGGTTTTCCAGAAACCACAGGAATCAATATGGGTGACCAAAAACAAGTTTGGGCACCAACCAAAGCCAAATGTCACCCGTGAAAGTTTGGAATCTTGCTATGTGTTGAAGTGTAACAACCGTGGTAAAATTGTTGCTAAGATTGTTGGTCAAGAAGCCAGCAAGCATGTAGGAAGGGCAATTTGGGTTCCTAAAATACTTGTGACTAACATGCAAGGCCCCAATGTTATTTGGGGACCTAAATCAAGGAACTAAATTGTTTTGCAGGCATACTCCTCCGATGGATCAAGTTGGGTACTTGATAGCGGATGCACAAATCACATGACCGGAGAGAAGAGTATGTTCAGCTCATACTCCCCTATCGAGAATCAAGTGAAAACATAGTCTTTTGAGACAACTCAAAAGGGGGAGTAATCGGTCTTGGTAAAATTGCTATAACTCATGAACATTCAATTACTAATGTTTTACATGTTGATTCGTTGAGTTACAATTTGTTATCCGTATCACAATTGTGTGAAATGGGCTACAATTATTTATTTACGGATAAGGGTGTGGAAGTCACTAGAAGTGAGGATTCCTCTATTACTTTTACGGGTCACTTGAAAGGGAAGCTTTACCTAGTTGACTTTAACAAAAGTAAAGCTAACCTTGAGACTTGTTTAGTGGCAAAATCTAGCATGGACTGGTTGTGGCATCGCCGGCTAACTCATGTTGGGATGAGGAACTTGGCCAAACTTCTAAAGGACAACCATATCCTTGGACTAACAAATGTTCATTTTGAGAAAGATAGGATATGCAGCGCGTGCCAAGCCGGAAAGCAAGTAGGAGCACCACACCCACCAAAGAGCATCATGACAACCACCAAGCCATTGGAGCTAATTCATATGGATCTCTTTGGACCGGTGGCCTACTTAAGCATCGGGGGTAACAAATATGGACTTGTTATTGTTGATGATTATTCCCGTTTCACTTGGGTATTCTTCTTGTATGATAAGTCCCAGGTACTAGACAAAGTGAAGATATTCATTAGAAGGGCACAAAAGGAATTTGAGCTTCCCATCAAGAAAGTAAGAAGTGATAACGGGACCGAGTTCCGAAACACCCAAATTGATAGCTTTCTTGATGAAGAGGGCATCAAGCATGAGTTTTCAGTTCCATACACCCCTCAACAAAATGGTGTAGTAGAGCGGAAGAATCGGACACTAATTGATATGGCAAGAACAATGCTTGATGAGTACAAGGCGCCGGATCTCTTTTGGAGTGACGCCGTCAACACCGCTTGCCACGCAATCAACCGTCTCTACCTACACAAGAAGCTGAAGAAAACCTCATATGAGCTGCTCACCGGTAACAAACCAAAGGTGTCTTACTTTAAAGTGTTTGGGTGCAAGTGTTTCGTACTTAACAAAAGACCCAAAACCTCTAAGTTTGCACTTAAAGTTGATGAGGGTTTCTTACTCGGTTATGGTTCAAATGAGCATGCCTATCATGTCTTCAATAAGACCACCGGTCGAGTTGAAGTCACGGTGGACGTGACATTTGATGAATCTAACGGCTCTCAAGTAGAGCAAATTGATTTAAGTGTTGTAGGAAAGGAGGATCTACCATGTGAAGCAATCAAGCAAGTAGCAATTGGTGATATAAGACCACAAGAAGACAAGGCTACAGAGGTAGAAGGACCTCAAGAGAAGGCCACTGTAGAAGCTGCTGCTGCAGGGGGCCCGGCAGTGCCGGCCTCAGGCCCGGCAGTGCCGCTCCCCCAGACAGCAGAGCCATTAACCCCTGCAACTGCTGAGAGAACACCGCTTCCGAGGGATGATCTTGCACCTGTTCTTGAAGTAGATGAAAATGATTGGCCAGAAGAAGAAGAACAAGAATCCATTGATCATCCAAGGCTACGTCAAACTATTCAACGGGATCATCCCGTTGACAATATCCTTGAGAGTCTTCGAATGGGGGTAACCACTCGTTCACATTTGGCAAATTTTTGTCAATTTTACTCTTTTGTCTCCTCTTTGGAACCTATAAAGGTAGAAGAAGCACTTGGTGATCCGGATTGGGTGTTACCCATGTAAGAAGAGTTGAACAACTTCGAGAGAAACCAAGTATGGACTCTAGTTGAAAGACCCAACACCAACATCATCGGCACCAAGTGGGTTTTCAGAAACAAGTAAGATGAAGATAGAATGGTGACAAGGAATAAGCCAAGATTGGTGGCTCAAGGATTCACTCAAGTAGAGGGCTTGGACTTTGAAGAAACATATGCACCGGTAGCAAGACTAGAGGCAATCCGAATGCGTCTAGCCTATGCTGCCCATCACAACTTCAAGCTATATCAAATGGATGTGAAGAGTGCATTTCTTAATGGCCCAATATAAGAGTTGGTATATGTGGAGCAGCCACCAGGTATTGAAGATCCCAAGTTCCCAAACCATGTCTACAAACTCCATAAGGCGCTCTATAGGCTTAAGCAAGCACCAAGAGCATGATATGAATGCCTTAAGGAATTCTTATTCAAACAAGGCTTTGAAATAGGGAAAGCTGATCCTACTCTTTTCACTCACAAAGTTGGTAAAGATTTATTTGTGTGCCAAATATATGTCGATCACATAATATTTGGTAGTATTAACAATGTCTTTTGTGAGGAATTTAGTAGGACCATGACTAAGAGATTTCAGATATCCATGATGGGTGAGCTCAAGTTCTTCCTCGGGTTTCAATTCAAGCAATTGAAGGGAGGAACTTTCATAAGTCAAACCAAATACACCCATGACATGCTCAAGAAGTTTGACATGGCGAATGCAAAGGCTATCAAAACTCCCATACCAATCAATAGACATCTTGATCTTAATGAGGAAGGGAAAGCCGTGGACATCAAGGTATATCGCTCCATGATCGGCTCTCTACTCTATTTGTGTGCATCTAGGCCCGATATTATGCTTAGTGTGTGCATGTGTGCTAGATTTCAAGCTAACCCGAAAGAGTGTCATTTGATGGCCATTAAAAAAAATCTTGAGATATGTAGTGCACACTCCAAACCTTGGCTTGTGGTATCCTAAGGGCTCTAAGTTCGATTTGCTTGGGTATTCGGATTCCGACTACGCCGGTTGCAAAGTAGATCGAAAAAGCATTTCGGGGACGTGTCAATTCCTTGGACGGTCCTTAATATCTTGGAGTTCTAAAAAACAAAATTGTGTAGCCCTTTCCACCGCCGAGGCCGAGTATGTTGCAGCCGGTGCATGTTGTGCGCAACTACTTTGGATAAGGCAAACCCTTCGTGATTTCGGATGTCACTTTACCAAAATCCCATTATTGTGTGACAATGAAAGTGCCATAAAGCTTACAAACAATTCCGTAAGCCACTCAAGAACTAAGCACATTGACATCCGACATCACTTCTTGAGAGACCACGAAACCAAAGGAGATATCGAAATACGCCATGTGATAACCGAAAAGCAACTAGCCGATATCTTCACTAAGCCTCTCGACGAGTCAAGATTTTGCGCTTTGCATAGTGAACTAAATATCCTTGATTCTCGAAATGTGGTTTGAAACTTAGCACACAACTGTTTGCTTAAACTAAGTTGTTTGAAAAGGATTTGAAAAGTTCAATTATGTCTTTCAAAACTATATTGAATGTCTGTTTCTGCAATCTTGGTCACTACTCTTAAATTCTTAGTCTCTCTGACCAAGTGATTGCGCAAATAAGATCATGTAACCTTGTTCTAGGTGAAGTCCAGAATAGGTCTAGGTTCTCGGTTGGAAGGCAGGGCGGCAGTGCCGCTCTAAGCCACAGCAGTGCCGCGCCTTGCCAGCTTGGCGGCCCGTGGGCCACCTTACTCAGAACGGTCGGGTTCTCTTCCATCTATCTCGTGCCCATGACCATTCCTCCCTCTCTCCCCTGATTCTCTCGGTCTCTCTCTCTCTTTCCTTCAAACCGAGAGAACAGGGCGACGGCGCCCCTGCCCGGCACCGCCGCTCCTCCCTTGCCGGCGCCTCCTCCCTGCTGCGGCCTGTGCTGTGCGTGGGGGATCTCCTCTCCTTCTTACCGACGGCAAGGACCCCTTAAAGGCGCTGCTCCATCTTCTCTCCTTTCCTCTCTCAAGGTATGTGAAGCCCTAAGTGAAGAACTTCCCCGATCTATGCAATGTGATGGTTATGGTTGAAGAAAAGTGTTGCTATGGGTAGTTTGATGAGTCTAGAGTCAAATCCATGTGATGAAATTAGCCGATCCGATGTTTCACCCGCTGAGGAAGATTGAGGGCAGAGGGGCCTCACTGCGTAGGCGCGGCAGTGCCGGGCCCCGTGCAATGAGTCCCTGCCACCCAATCTTTGCCTCAACAGTTGACACCACAGATTTGCTACTTTCATCGCACATATTTGTTCAACACTCATTTCTTCTCATTATTTACACGTATTTATCTCATATGCATAGATGGCGGATGAAGGAAGGTGTGAAGCAAGGACGAAGGGTGGTTTCGACGCTGGGGCTGGGTCCAGCAACCCGCGTCCCCCGCGTATGAAGCAGCCAACCCGTCGAGGTGGACGGAACACGGAGGGCAGGACGGATAGGCAGGCATTCCGTGATGCTGAGTTGCTGGAGCAGGCAGGCAAGACCATTCCAGATGGTGCATGCCCGGAGACCCCAGATGATCTTTCCATGTTTGATGGGGCATACCTGCAGTGGGATGAGCATGATCACCATGTGCGTGCTCCAGTTGAGAGGAGGCAAAGGCACAAGATCAGCTACTACAACCAGTTCAGGGCTGTGCAGGAGCAGAGACAGGTCACCCCTTATGCTAGGCGTAAGGATGTTGAGCTTGATTACAGGTTTTGGTCTGCCTTTCAGTCTGACTTCTATGAGTCCGTCCTCTTTGCTTCCAAGAAGCCCAAGGTTGTTCCAATGAGGTATATTGATTGGGAGCACTTGGCAAGCAAGAATGACAGAGTGTGCAACCAAGTCATTGCATTCTGCAAGAACAAAGGCATCTATGACTTGATGGGTTTCAGGTATGACTGGAACACCGAGATAATATATCAGTTCCTAGCCACCTGTTACTTTGACAGAGAGGATGATGAGTTGCACTGGATGACTGATGTTCACCACTACCGAGTGGATTTCACTACTTTTGCTTGGATCTTTGGTTTTGGTGAATGGGATAGGGATGCTTATGATCTGCATGATGAGCGGGCACTCACTGACGGCGAGTTGGCTCACCTATATGATCATCCTAGTCAAGCAGATGGTTTGGTGAAGGGGCTGAAGAGTGGGTACTACATCCTGAACAACCTATTCCGCCAGACTCTTCATCCCAAGGTTGGTTCAGCTTACAACCTATATGGGACAGCGAGGAACATGCTTGCCAGGACACAGCCAGTGAAACGACCTCGATTTCCACGAAGGGAAATCCACAGGCTCGAATTGTAATTCAACAGATTGCTTGGCACAATCCATGAAATTACCCATATCTCAGTTGCCACCAGGATCCATACAACGGTAAACAAGTCTTACATAAATATTTATTACATCGCCACACTGGCGGAATCAACAATCAGAGAAGCTTTAGAAGATGCGGAAGCGATTCATCCTTCACGGCCAACTTGAGTGTAGCACGTGACCCTATTCCTCGTCATCATCTCCCTCGAAGTCGTACTCATTCTCGTCACCTGACAGCAAATTTATCAGTACGATTTGTACTGGCCACGGAGCCCACCTATGCAGCATTTGCTTTGTGGAAAGTGGATGCAAGGCTATACAAGCAGACCTATAGGCTGAGGTTTTCCTATGCAGCTGTAATCAATGTTTAATTAGTCAAGTTTTATCACCAGTTAACACCATCATCCCTTTTCCCATCACCACACCTCACATACCACACCTCACTCTCATTCGATAGGCCCAACTCCCTCTCGGGCCTATCTCAGCGGCACACTACCACAACGGGTACACTGCCGGAAAAATGTCATCCAGGGGGAGAAGAGAACACTCACTACACTAGTAGAAGCTTCACAGGAAAGGTCCATAGCCAACGAGTTGGCATATGTATCGATCGATCAACCGTACACTCTGCAGAGGTTTCACTACTCACAAGATTAGCCATCATAGGTGTTGCGCAAACACCTAGGCAGAATTCCGGGTGCTTGCTTGCCTAGGTCGATGCCACCCTACCACTCAGCCCTGGGATATTCCGGATCCTACACCGTTATGCTGAGACTGGGAGACACAGTACCGGGCCCATCCAGTGGTACTGTGCATCTAGAACGGAACGGGAACCCATCGACCGTCTCCGCCCACCCTTATCACCTTTCAACCTAGCAGTAGTGGCACCGTCCTACCAAGTAGTCCAGCCGTCTCCCGCCCATCAGAAGCGAGTGAGTAGAAAAGGATTCCCATGAACCTGAAACTAGTCCATCCTAGGTTTGACCAAGCAGGCATCTCCACTTAGGGGATACTCTCCCCGTGCTATCACAGCACCTCCGTCCACGGGCTTCAAACCACCAAGGCTATCCCACCCGGAACCTCCTCAACAACTTTACCCGCCACAGGTATCTCGCTTGGGGATGCCCAGGTTGCACCCCCGGCACGACTTGCCCCATGGGCTTGTCTCACATCCCACTTGGTCGACATCAACCCTTACCACGCACCCAAGACGCACGCAGCACTCTCTCCCAGTGGTTATAATCAGTTATACACCGTCCCAATTCCACCACATAGCATATAGCAAGTAGAAAGTAGTGGAAGAGTAACAGTAAATTAAGCAGCAGCTAACCTAGCAGCGGACAGCAGGGTAAAGTCTTATCAAGGCAGGGAATTCAAATATACTACCATGCAACCAATCCATACATAATCATAAAGCAATAGCAACAATGTCATTTGCAATGCGTAATAGGATCTAAGGATTTGGTGGGACGTGGCACCTTCGTAGTCGTCTCCTAGCTCCTGAAAGTACTCGTGGTCGTCTTCCTTAGTCAGATCCTCCTCCGGCTCTGAAATCGAACACGAAATAGTCGCGTCAGCGACTCCTATAGAGTATTTCAGAAAAATCCAATAAAATAAAGAGCCAAATGCACACAAACACAGTCTTAGATTGTAGATCTCATTTTTCTGAGAATTTTGATATATGATGCGCAATTTTTGGACTTCGTATGAATAAGTTATGAATTTCCGAAGATTATCCTATTTTCTGAAAATGGGAAAACTGGTCGGTTAATCAGGGGCAGCTCGGGATTGGTCCACGTGGCGCGCGGGTCCAGTAGTGCGGCAAGTGGCGCCTCATCAGAACACAAACCCGATGGTCGCCCACCAGGTGTTCGATGCTGGTTCCCAGAGAGTTGCCGGCGTTGGCGTAGCTCGGCGTGGCTCGGCGGTGGTCGGGGGTAGCTCGGCGGGGCTCGGCGTAGTTCGGCGGGGCTTGGCTTAGCTCGGCGGGGCTCGGGCGAATCGGAGATTCGGGGCGCCGAGGGTGCCGTTCTCCCGACGTCTCCCGCGGAGGTTCGGGCGAATCGGACATTTGGGCGCCCGAGGGTGCCGCTCTCCCGAGGTCTCCCGCGGAGGCTCGGGCGAATCGGAAATTTGGGCGCCGAAGGTGCTGCTCTCCCGAGCTCTCCCGGTGAGGCTCGGGCGAATCGGAAATTTGGGCGCCCGAGGGTGCCGCTCTCCCGAGCTCTCCCGGTGAGACTCGGGCGAATCGGAAATTTGGGCGCCCGAGGGTTCCAGGGCGTCTGTTCAAGGCGGCGGTGTCTCTCCGGTGTGGCGGTCGGTGACAGGGCGGCGATGGCCATATTTCGGCAAGACAGGGCTCGGCTGTCTAGCGGCGGTGCCGAGGCAGACTTGGCGAACCTCGGCGGCCTTTCTTCGCAGCGCGAGGCGTCCGGGGGTACTCGGAACGGATTTCGGCGAGGCGGAACCTGTCGGCGGCGATGTCGTCGCGACGGTGAGGTTCCGGCGGGGCTAAGGAGGTCTTCTAGGAGATGTATACGCGTCCAGGGTCCAAGGCGATGGTATACCAACTACCAATTTTGGCTACCGAGCTTTCCAAGGTGCTCGGTTGTGGCGGCGGCGTGTCGCCGACGACGGCGGAAAGCGGCATCGCGGCTACGACCAAGTATTGGTTCAATCGAATGCGGTCTTGTCAAATTGGTGAGGCCAGAGAAGCATACAACACTCTGGTGGCGAACTTTAGCCATGGCATGACCTTCTTTTGGCGACGGCTCGCGGCGGCGCTCCGGTAAGGTCGCGGCGCACGCGGCCAAGGCGATTCAGGCTTCCTCTAGCGCTTAGATCCGCGTAGCTAGCTCAAGGGGTCGTGGCGGTGCTCCACGACGCTCTAACCTATACGGGTGCTAGTCGGATTGCTCGGAACGGGTGATTCGGCGTCGGAACGCGTCGGTGGTGAGCGCGCTCCGCCGAGAACGCGTCGTGCTGCGTTCTCGGTCTAGCAAGCTTGTAGTCCGGGGGTTTCGGCCGGTCGAATGAGTGCATGGTGCAGGTGATCTTCCCGAGCCGGTAAAGGCTCGTGCCTGCGCGTCCCAAGGGTGGAACGCCATGGCAAAAGCAGGGCAAGGTTCGGACGTGGCGTGCGATGGCTCACCGTGGTGTCGGTGAAGCTAGGATGGCGGTGCAGTGGCGAGTCGGAGCCGTGCAGAGCGATCGCAGTGCCGTGCCGCTCCTCGTCCGCAGCTCGGGCTTCTCCTCCGTGTCCGGCTCCGGCGTGCTCCGCGGCGGCGGCGCTCCGGCAGCTTCTCCTCCTCTGCTCCGCCCTTCTCCTACGCTCTCTCTCTCGGTCTGGTGCAGTGTGCCGGTCTGTGCTGCGGTGGCGGTGAGGGGAAATGGGGGTAGGGCTTCGGGGTGTGCTCCTTTTTATAGGCGAGCTTGGCCAGCTCCAATGGCGAACGGTCTTGATCGCGCTCGACCGATCGAAGGGCCGTGGCTCGAGTGGATCTAGGGCTCCGGATGGGCGCGGGTTCGCTTGGCGGCCAAGAAAGGAGGGGACAGGAGAGGGACAGCGGGGTCAGGGCTCTGCCATGCTGTCGGCT